>JANUYF010000005.1:46953750-47600000 GCA_026167975.1 Phrynosoma blainvillii | reverse complement strand
CGGGGAAAAGTCGCTCTTTTTTAGGAGTGTGATAATCTCCCTGTTCGCTTTCCTCCAGCCTCTGTTTTCTGTTCAGTATCTCTGCATGTCATCACATGAGTACCCAGCTTGTTGGGGGCAATTGGCTTAGAGACTGCTTAGTTCAGTATGAAGCAGTATAGGAATGTAAATGCTATTGCTAAAAATGTTAATGCTATCTGCATGTCATTAATACTTCCTTTCCTCAGAGCCCATACCTTCTGTATTTCTTTCTCCCTTTATCTTTTGGGCCATGCACACAGGTGGCCCTGGGCTGCCCTGGGAAGCGGAGGATTGGGGCTGAGGCTGCCCCATGCCTTTCAGAGCTGGAAAATAGGGTGCTCTAAGAGCCGCTGTGTAGCTCTTCTGCACCCCTTCTAGCGCAGCGTGTCAAGATGCTGTGCTGGGAAGATGTCTTGATGTTGCACACTGTGCGTAACGGCATGCGGCATCATGACGTCCCTAGCGTGGGGTTGGGGCACCCAATGTGTGGCTGCCCCTCCCCAACCCTGCCTCCAGGCCAGCCCTTTGGGCCTGTCTGTAGAGGCCCTTTCTCACTCTCCTTCTCTTGCTGCTGCCACACTGCAGTATTAAAGCATCCTATAGAACCCTGGGGTTTGAAGTTTATTGTAGCACTAAAGCTCTCTGACAGAGAAGGCTAAATAGCTCACAAAATTATAAATTTCAGAATTCCATAACATGGATTCATGGCAGTTAAAGTGCTGTCAAACTGTATTAATATTGCAGTGCAGATGCAGCCTCTGTCACTCTTTAAATTTCATCTAATCTTCCCTCTGTATTTCAGCTTTGGAACTTTCATCTCATGTACAGATCTACATCATATCACATGCTCTGCATGCTTTCTTTTCTTCCCTTTCTTGTTTATTGCAGCCTGTTAAACTTCACATCACCTTTTGCTGCCACCCACTATGGAGTTAAAAGTTCCAGTGGGAATGACATGGAAGATGGTGGTGGTGGGGACCAGACCAAATAAATCTGCAATGCTCTTATATTTTCTTGGGAAATTCTTCTAAATTATATTCAGTTTTGTTGTGGGGGAGGTACTTTAATTCTATCTTAAAAAAGAAACCTAACCAGGAACATAATGAATGACCTTTTTAAATGCAGTCAGTAATGTAATTAATGAGAGCCAGCATGATGTAGTGCCTTGAGCATTGGACTAGGACTCTGGAAATCAGGGTTCAGTTCCCTACTTGGCCATCAAAACCTTCGGGGTACCCTTGAGCAAGCCACACCCTCTCATCCCCAGAAAATGCTGTGATAATGTCACCTTGGGGGTCACCATAAATCGGAAACAACTTGTAATTAGTATCAGTGTGTTGGTTCTGATCACCAATCTCCCAGAAGTGGGAAAGACTGTAAGCAGGTGACCAATTTGCCTTCTCTTTCTGGTATCCAGGTATTAATTGTTGCTAAGGTGTCTTGAAATTCTAATTAATTGTTGCTAAGGTGTCTTGAAACTCTTCAGTTCACAGTACTACGAAAAATTAATTAAGTCAACGGTGATTTAATTGCATTACACAGAGGGACAGGATAAAAATAAATGTTGTTATTATTATTATTAATTGATTTGACTTACAAAATAGTTTTATGTGACCTTTTTGTTTAGAATCTGCCTATAGAGTCAACCCATGTGGCTCCAGACTCCCTGAACACAAACACACAAACAGATTTGAGTTCTCTTTGATGGGGGAGGGGAAAACTTGACTAATAAAACTATCAGGAAACATAGTGAATTTATTTCATGCAAAAAGAGCAAATCTATATTTTGGCAGCTGTTATTGCAAGTAAGATATGATATATGGACAATGCCATTAATGGTGGAGGAATTCCTAGATCTGAAAGATATTGTACATAACTTTGCCCATAAAAATATAAATGCTATAAAACTCACAAAGTTAAATATGGGCTAACTCAAATTAAAGAGCCAAATCTTTATCCTAGTACATTAGGAAGAGCAGAGTAACTACTCCTTGGAGTAAAAGGCATTCTTGCTTCACTGTAAAGCACAGGATGAAGAATGTCTATGAATCACTTGATAGGCATGAATAAGGAATAAGAGTTGGATTCCAGTTTCTTGGATTCAGCTACATGAAGATGTTATGTTAGTCAGTGTCTCAGCAAGCTTTTTTCAGGATTGCTACCCATGTTTATTTTCCATACTAGCCCTTACTTGCATTTATTATGCCCAAAAAGTACCATAGAAAAAATGGCAATGATGATGGTAAATCTAAGGCCAGGGGAAATGTAGAAGAGACAGGAAATTACATTCAATTGAATCAATCGGATCAGGTCCAGTGGTACATGAATATAAAATGCAAAGGGGCCTGAATAAGTTCTGTATGAGCTTTGCTCAAAGTCTGAAGGTTTTGTGGCTTGGGATTCTGATATGTGAAGGGCTACATCTAGAACAGGGGTAGGCAACCTTTCCCCTTTAAGGGCCGAGGGACTTCAGCTCTCAGAATCCCAGGAGCTATTGGCCAACATGGGACTATTGGCCAACATGGCTGAGGCTTCTGGGAGCTGAAGTCCCTTGGCCCTTAAAGGGGAAAGGTTGCCTACCCCTGATCTAGAACATAGAGCTATTGAGTGCCTCATCCTTCTTTTCAGTGCCACATTCATTCCCACTCAGCTGTGAGTCAGATCACAAGCCTTCTTTTCAGTCTCCATAGACATTTGTACATATCTTGGTACAGTTCTCATCCTGTCATGGATACATTTTTGTATGCCTTTTAAAAAGAAAAATGTACATGTTTTGTACCCATTCTCTCTCTGATGAAACCATGCTTGGAATTGTTGTTAACGCCCATCAAGTCAACTTTGACTCATGACAACCCCATGAATAAGAGACCTCCAAGTCACCCTGTCATCAGCAGCCCTGTTCAGGTTTGCAGACGTAGGTACATTTTCCAGATAGATTGATTTTTCCTGCACTCTTTTCAAATGAAGGTGTTTCTTCACAAGTGTATAATTTTTTATTTATAAATTGTGCCACAAGCTATGAAATATATGGCTTCAGTATCACAAATGGTGTTTGAGTCCAAATTTAGTTCAAGGAGGTGCAAACACTGCAAATTTCTCTCCTACCCTTAGGTACACCATAGTACTATTGGGAACCTCCCTATTTGACATCTCCCAGTTGAAATCTATTGCCTGTCAGTACAGAACATACTAAATGAGATGGACAAATGGTGTAACTTGGTATAAAGTGCCAATGTCTTACTATCATGCATAGTTTTGTCATGATGGTATGATGATATGATGATATAGCATTATGCTAAGATGCTGGTTTATTAAAAGGGGAATGGGAATAATGTGGGAAACCCCGGGGGAATGACAGATCAGTGACAGTCCTAGAGCAGCAGAATAATTTCCTGCACAAGCATAGACCCTGTGACCTCGGGGCCTGATTCAACCCAGGGTGAGGGAGGTGGTACCATGAGCCCCAGTGATGGACCCTGCGCATCCAGAACCCTATGGCAAGACAGCTGGGGGCACAATTCGATGGAAAGTCAAGCCAGTTGCCCTATTTTCTAGCCTAGGTAGCAGGACACTTGAATGACTGGGGACACACCTTCCCCTGTGAAGGAGCAAAAGTTAGGTGTGTGGCTGCACACCTGGAGGGCAAGATGGCAGATTGGTTGGTGCAGTTATATGATGGAAAAGCAGCAGAACTGAGAAACTTGACAACCTTTATGGGGACCCTGCGGGCCCAGTTTGAAGATCCTTTTTGGGTGGAGAAGGCCTAATCCAAGCTGATGGTGCTGGAACAAGGTGTCTGGTCAGTGACTGAATATGTAGTGGAATTTTGTGGACTGTCAGCTCAAGTTCCAGATTGTCCTGAAACGACCAAGGTGCAATACTTCAAGGAGAAGCTGCAACCAGATCTCCTAGAATGGGTCCAGATGAGGGACAATCCCCGAATTGTGAGGGAATGGATCCAGTTGGCCAGGAAAGCCAAGATAGCAAAGGAGGAGATCCAGCTGATGAGGCAGCAGAGACCGGGAGTGGGCAAGGCGACTAACCCAAATCTGAGCCCCTCCCATAACAAGGAAAGAGGGGGCAAGACTCAAGAATCAGAGTGAGAGTAGCGGATGAGACTAGGACTCTGCCTGGCATGTGGGGAAAAGGGGCACTGGATCGCTGAATGCCCTGACCAAGAGAGACAACTGCGGGGAGCCACGCTGAAAGAAAGTGCCCACTCCCACCCTGGTGGGAGAGCAGAGGCAGTGGGGAAAAGAGCCACTGAGCAGTCAGGCTCTCAAGGCAGCCATCTGAGATGCCGCAGAATTGGAGGTAATGCGAGACACCATGGAGTTGAAGGACAATGCAGAGCTGGCAGGAAACATCTCCGGCCTGCCTCAGACAGCAGTGGAAGACAGGCCCTAGGCTCATGGTGCCACACTCCAATAGTGAGTAGAGGAACCCCTCCCGAGAGTTAAAGTGGAAGACCTCAGAAGGGGAAAAAGCAGGGACTTGGTGGCAGTGATAGGCTGCACCCGATGTTTCATAAATCCAGATATAATAACAGAACTAAAGCTGGACACCAAGAAATTGGAGCATCCCATTACCTTTTACCAACTCCCCCATGGAGGGGGGGAACCCACCAGTGAGAGAATGGGGACAGTTTGCCTTGGAATGGCAGAGCACTGAGAAAAGATCCAATTTGTGGTGGGTCCTTGCTCGAGCTACCAGATGATCCTGGGAATAAATTGGCTGCAATTCCACAATCTTGGGATCTGGTGGAGGCTGGGAGAACCAATCTTCAAGGACTTGGTATGCAGCGAACACACCTGGGGCCCCATTTCAAATTCGGAAAGGAAAGCAGTGGTGGCACTGATCCGACCAGACTCCCCACAAGAGTGGGTGGAAAAAGCCATCCAGGAGGACCAATTGGGCTACCCCAATCTATCAGGACATGGCGGAGGTGTTTGTGGAGAAGAAATGTGACCAGCTTCTGTGCCATCAGGAGACCAACTGTGGAAATGAGCAAGAGCTGGGAGCTCAACCCCCAAGCCTAAACTGTATTCAATGACCTCTCTTGAAATGAGGACTCCAAAGAATTTATAGAGAAGAACCTGGCTAGAGGTTTTATCCACCCATCAGCCTCTATGTTCGCAGCCCCAAGGAAAGAAAGACGGATCACTGAGACTAGTTACAGATTATTGGAACCTCAATGGGATATGTAGTACCAACAAGTAGTACCCCCTCTCACTTATGAAGGACAAGTTAGGAAGATTGGCTACTGGCTGAATTTTTAGCAAATTTGATTTAAGGGATGCCTATTTCTGAGTGTGGATTTGGGAGGGGGATGAGTACAAAAACACATTTAGCTGCCCTCTGGGGGCATTTGAGTACTTAGTGATGCCATTTGGGTTATCGAGTGGTCCAGGTGTGTTTATGCGGCTAGTAAAGGAAATTATGCATGACTTGCTGGTTGAAGGGGTCCTGGTTTACCTAGATGAAGTGTTGCTTATTCGCAAGACCTAGATTCCCATGTGATGTTAATAAGGGAAGTACTGAAGTGTCTCTTCGACAACTTCCATACCAATACATTGGATTTCTTGGGATACCATGGATCCACCTAGGGAATTGAGATGGACCCTGCTAAGATGCAGACAGTTTTAGAATGGGCCTCTGAAAACCTGGAAGCACATGCCAAGCTTCCTGGGTTTTGCAAACGTTTATAGACAGTTCATCCCTGACTTTGCTCAGATAGCACTGCCCATTATGGATCTGCTAAAAACCAAGACCCACCTGGGTGGCCCCAGTGAGAAATCTAAGCCATCCATTAAGTTTAAATGGACACCGGAGTGTCAGGAGGCATTTGAGAAATTAAAGTAGTGGTTTAGCACTGAACCAATCCTGGAACACCCTAACCCAAACTGAGCCTTTGTCATACAGGCAGATGCCAGTGATGTTGCATTGGGAGCAGTACTGATGCAGAGAGGCTCAAAGGGAGAGCTAAGGCCATGTGCTTACCTGTCCAAAAAATTTCAGAGAGTGGAGTTAGACTGGCCCACTTGGGAGAGGGAAGCACTTGCAATCAAGTGGGCTCTGCAGAACTGGCGACACTTTTTGGAGGGCACCCCCCATCTCTTTGAGGTCTGGGCGGACCATTGCAACCTAGAGGCATTGTAGACTCCAAGGAAGTTGAGTCTGAAACAGGATAGACGGGCCAAAGACTTTTATCACTTTAAGTTCCAGCTAAAGTTTTTTCCAGGAAAACAAAATGTGTTAGCTGATGCTTTGTCTAGACTACCCCAGCATGAGAACTGGAGACAAGCTCCGGTCGAGCAGAGCAACTACTTCACCCCAGAGCAACTGGGACTTGCAGTGATCACCCAGAGCCAAGCCTGCAAAGAGGAGGAAGACAAAGCTTCATCCTAGGACCCTTTGTTCCAAAGCTTTCTTGAGGCAGTGGGGAAGGACCAGTGGCTTAAGGGGCATCCATATGCCCTAGAGTCAAAGGATGGACTGTACAAGAGGACTAGGGTCTATGTCCCAGAGGAACTGAGACTCAAAGTTTTGCCACTGTATCATGACACCAGAGCAGCTGGCCATTGGGGATTCCTGAAGACCTGGCACTTGGTAAGAAAACAATATTGGTGGGATGGGATGAGGCGGGATGTAGAGATTTATGTAAAAGGCTACCTGGTTTGTGTCTGCACTAAACCAGCAGGAGGCAAGCCTTGGGGTCTGTTGCAGCTGCTAACCATGCCTGATGCCCCCTGGAGGCACATAGATATGGACTTTATACTGAACTTATTTGATAGCAAGGGGCAAAACACCATATGGGTGGTAACAGATTTATTCTCAAGACAGGCATATTTTGTGGGGTGCAAGGCTTGCCAACAGCGGCCAAGATGGCCAATTTGTTCCTTGGACATGTGTACAAATTACATGGGCTGCCGAAGAGGATTGTGAGTGATTGAAGTAGCCAGTTCACTTCACAATTTTGGAAGGCATTGCAAAAAAAAAAAATTGGGAATTGAGCAGGTGATGAGAAACAGATGGACAGTTGTAGAGAATGAATGCTACTTTAGAGTAATTCATATGTTGTTATGGCAATTATTTGCAGGATGATTGGTTTGACTTATTGCTTATGTCAAAGTTGCTTTCAATGGGGCCATCAACCAGAATACAGGTCATTTGCCACTTGAGATTATTTATGGCTATGAGCCAAAGACCCTGCCTTCACTGAAGACAGAACCCATGGACCCTGACCCGCTCTCTCAGTGGATTACAGAAATCAAAGATACTTGCCCCCAAATTGTGACTGCTTTGAACAAGGCAAAGAAAGACTATAAAAGATTTGTTGATCGTAAGAGGAGCAAGGAATGGGACTTAGCACCAGGCAGCAAAGTTTACTTATCCACTAAGCATCTGAAGACCCGACAACCATCTAAGAAGCTGGGCCCAAAATATGTGGGACCATTCGTGGTAAAAGACTGGTCAACGAAGTGACTGCGGAGTTCGATTTGCCTAAGTCCTATAGATATCTACATCCGGTGTTCCATTTTAGCCTGCTGAAGCCAGCTTTGGCTGTGGATCCCTGATGGGCAGATCCAGGATCACCCCACTGCTGGTGGTTAAGGGGGAACAGTACTTTGAAGTGGCTGGGATTTTGGATTCAAGATTACATAAGGGCAAGCTTGAGTATTTGGTACATTGGAAACACTTTCCGGAGTCCAAGAATGCCCACCATGTGGACACTCCTGAACTGATTCAGTTGTTTCATGAAAAATATCCAAACAAACCAGGGGTTGAATAATGTGATAAGATTAATCCAGGGGTGGCAGCATGTCTGATCCATATGCATGGTTCTGTCATGATGATATGATTATATGATGTAATGATGATATGATGATAAGATATTATGGTGATATAGCATTATCATAAGATGCTGGTTTATTGAAAGGGGAATGGGAATCATGTGAGAAGCCAAGCTTGGGAAACAATGGGAGGGGGGAAATGGCCAGAGGTAAGAGAGATTGGTGGTTTTGTGACCCTATTGTTCCTGCAAGCAGATTGGGGCTGTAAACCAGGGATGCTCTCCTTCCTTCAGTGCGATTGAATGATAATGCAAGAAAGGAAAGAGGAAACATGAAAGGTCACTTTGATCCAGATCAAAGGCTTGGGATTATAGCCGGGGAGGGGGCTGGATGATGGGAAGTCTCAAGTATGATCCAGGGGAAAAACTTTTCAGTTCTGACACAAATCCTGGACAGAGGAACTTCCGTCTCAATTTTTGGAATAAAATATTTTGTTTTAATCAAGCTAAGATGTTCTCTTGGTTATTGGGAACTGAGTCCATTGATCCTGATACTTACTTTAGAACATACTCAGGTCAGCTACATACTCCATGGAAATGTATTTCAATCAACTCAGCCTTGCGTCCATGTGGCAACTGTATAACATTTAAAAGAGAGATCATAGCTATAAAAACAAACACATGCAGGTTCATACTTTAGGCAGACAATGTAAATCATATTCTCACATCATATTTGTGTATAGTATATTTATATATCTCCTCCCAGTTTTATGGTACTCAGTATGAAACCAGTGTGAAACTTCAATATGAAACCTAAAGCAGACAGGCATAACTTGTCTGTTCACAAGGATTTCTCCAATCACTTCAGTGGAAGGGGTAGATGTTCTCTCCATTCAGAGGAATGTGAAAATAGAGCAAATTGACATGGGTGTGAAATCCTGTTCACATAGGAATGTCAATTACATATTGATCTCTATATTGCAGCACTTAAATAAAATACCAGATCCTAAAATTTTCAATAATTTCAAAATTATTTTGAATTGTCTGTAAGAAATTGAAAAATTGTAAGGCAATCCTCTTTAATACAGAGTTTGAAGTTCTAAGCACACTTACTCTGATTTAAGATCCATAGAAACTATTTTGAAGGACTCTCAATGTGGATGTTTTTAGGACTGAAATTTATGAGAGTTATTGACCACATTTGGCAAATGCAAACCTCTGGAATGATTTTATCTACATTCTTGAAACACAGAAAGGAGTATTATAAAATTAGGTTTTTGTGTGTTTTTTGGGCTGTGTGCCCATGTTCTAGAAGAGTTTCTTTCTGACGTTTCACCAGCATCTGTGGCTGGCATCTTCAGAGAATACTGTAATAGAAGAGAGTGGGTCTTATTTTGTAGGACTGGTAGCCAAATCTTGTTTACTTTAAGGGTTTCTTCTTTCCTGTTGAATTTATCCAAGTGTTTGTGGATTTTGATGGCTTCCCTGTGCATTCTGACCTGATAGTTGTTGGCATGGTCCAGAATTTCAATGTTTTCAAACAGCATTTTATGCCCAGGATGGTTTATAATGTGTTCTGCTACTGCTGATTTTTCTGGCTGGCCCAGTCTGCAGTGTCTCTCATGTTCCTTGACTCGTGTTTGTACACTGCGTTTGGTGGTCCCTATGCAGACTTGTCCGCAGCTGCATGGTATGCGGTAAACTCCTGTGGCTGTGAGAGGGTCTCTCCTGTCCTTCGCTGAACGCAGCATTTGTTGGATTTTCTTGGTTGGTTTGTAAACCATTTGGAGGTTGTGTTTCCTCACTACTTTCCCTATTCTGTCTGTGACTCCTTTGATATATGGTAAAAATACCTTCCCTTTTTATGCTGCTTATCTTCAGTCCTCTGGGTTTTTCTGGGTCTGGCAGCCCTTCTGATGTCTGAGCCGGAGTAACCATTTGCCTGTAGAGCCCGGTCTAGGTGCTTCAATTCCTCTTCCAAGAAAAATCAGCAGTAGCAGAACACATTATAAACCATCCTGGGCATAAAATGCTCCTTGATTGCATATCCTCCTACCCTGAAGCCATGCTGTTAACAACAGAACAATACCTATTCAACACAGAACAATACACAGTTTACATGGAAATCACTCCTCCCTACCCAGGGTCTCACAGTATATATAGACTCACTCTCTTCTATTACAGTATTCTCTGAAGATGCCAGCCACAGATGCTGACAAAACGTCAGAAAGAAACTCTTCTAGAACATGGCCACACAGCCCGAAAAACACACAAAAACCTATGGATGCCGGCCATGAAAGCCTACAACTTCACATATTATAAAATTGTTACAGAAAGGAAATATGAGAAAGTAATCTTCCTTGATTTCTCCCAACTTGTTTAAATATCATACAGTGTTGGAAGAAGACAGTTGGAATCATTAGATCTCAGGTTTTTATTCAGGATACCAGCATACACAGTACAAGAGGGGGATGAAAATCAGTAAGAATGTTGTCTACTTCTTTGAACCAATCTTTCTATCTGGTTTCAATCCAGCTGTTTGGTGAAGCCATCCACTAATCTTTGGCTATGGATAACTTTGAGTATTTTAGCTATATATTATTCAGCATCATTTACTGTACTTTTAGTGACCCATTACATATTGTTTTAGCTGAGGCTTGTTCTACTGCAATTAAAAAAATGCTTCTATAATGGAAATATTTATTTCAAGCATGGGGATGGGGTGGAGAATAATGCAATATACGATTAACAAAGAGATAGTTCCTGAGTTAGAAGAGCTATGGATAATATGATAGAGCCAATTTCTGTCCAGTTAGAATTGTGACACAATAGCATTATTTATTTCTCTCCTGCTGTTTGAATGGTTGATGCCTTGATTAAAAAAGGCACAGAGCCTTGCCAGGTTTAAAACCACAAGAGGTGGAGTGTTCAGAGAATGCTTTCCCGGCATTTCACACAATACCGTTCCCTTATAGTAACAGAGACTGGTTTCTGGTTAATGTCGCTACAACAGCCTGTTAAGAACGTTACTACAAATTACAGTCTGGATCATTCCAATCTGAAAATAGACTTCTTTCATCTTCCAGATGGCTGTCTGATTGGGGAACTGGGCAGGATCACATTTCAGGTTGTGACTTAATGATTCAGGACAGTATTTATGGTTATTACCTGACAGAGGGCACCGAAGAAAATTAAAGCACAGCCCCATGCTTCATTTATGACAAAAAAACAAATTCTTGACAGTTTGGTATATTAAAGGTGGCATCTTTAGCTCAGGGCAAAACCCAGGCATAGTTCCACATTTAAAACAGACCTGCCAAGTGCTGCCATTAGAGTCTAGCAAGGCAAAATTAGCCATCAGCTTTTTTGATTTATACGTATCCATCGGAAACATTCTGGTGCTTTCCTTGAAGTTGGCCTTCTGCTCACAGGATACAAATATGAGTGAGAGCTTTTGGAGGAGACAAACAGCATAATTACACAAGGTCTTTTTTTTTATTTGATCCGGGATTCTGTTGCCTGAAATAGTGTCCTTTAGGGCATGTTTTTTGACATGATTATGGTCACGGATAATCCCTTCAGGAGAAAACAGTGGGTAATTATGTTTGCCAATGCCTTTGAATGTCTATTTACTATGTTGTTTTGCATTATCCCTTCCTGGCAAGTATGATATCATTCTGGGAAAGGAAATACAACAGGAGGGGAAAAGGCAAAAAGAGCAATTGAGCTTAATCAAATTTAAATCACAGGCATAGGAAGTTACTATACACTGTTCTCTCAGAAAATATATCAAGATTATAATTTGAATTTTTTTTCAATAACTCTTCCCCTTACCATTCATGCTTTGTTGCATTGTTTTTTTTCTTTTTAAACAAACAATTTAGGTTTTATGATGCATGTAAATCAGCGGTGAGTGCTAAGATTTTTATATATAACAATCTCAATTGTGGAGAGCATCACAGGAGCAAAAATATAGAGGGGTTGAAATCTGGAAAGAAAGTTAATGAAAAAGAATCACGGTGTGCTTTGCTTTTTAAAGAATCACAGTGTGCTTTGTTGTGGCACGTGCACCCATTAAAACAAACAGGATTTCAAGTCCTGTGTCTTTTGCCATATACGGGGTGGGTGGGGTGGAATGGATCCCCCGTGTATAGAAAGGCCCCACTGTATATATTTCTGGTGGCACAGTTTTAGGAAATATGCACACATACGTTTCCCTTATGTGTGCATATGTACTTTTTTGGTGGATACTGCAGGGGTCAGTAGTCCTTTCCACCCATCCCAGCACCCAAGCACCCACACACACTCTGATTTTCTGAATAGCCTCTGAAGTTCCCTGCAAGGTCATTCTCCACTTTGTGGGGAGTGGGCAGGATTGCAGAAGCATTTACCTGTAGCCAGAGTTGAAATAATGACATTAGCACTGAGGTCTGTTGGGGGGCCCTGGAGGTCTCTGTGGTGCTGTAATCATTTTGCATCTGGAAATGCAAATGTTAAGGAAAATGCAACATGGGACTTACAGTAATAGAAATAAAATGTGTATGTGAAAGTCACAGTGATTAAGCAGGAGCAATCATGAAGCTACACAGGTGAAAAGGATAATATAATTTGGAAGCCTTGAGAGACAAGGACAAAGTTATAGAGTGTATATTGAAAACACCTGTTGTAGATTGCAAACAGCTGAGATTCATTAAGTAGTCAAGGTAAAATGATGAAATACTTGGGTTGGTCTTAAGTATGGGATGATCCATGTAAACCAATCAAAATGAATGTACACACCCACTGGGTGGGAACCGACTAGTGGGTGGTGACTAACAATGGCTATAAGTGCAGTGTTTGCCAATGCATATTGTGGAGTAGTTTTGGAGATATTGTGAAGTGTAGAGATTGTGATTTGTAGGGCATATAGTATTTATGTATATAGTAGAATAAAGTAGATTTTTTATATAAGACTACTGAGTTGTCTGGTGTCTTGAGGGAAGATACAAGAGCCAGAAGAATCCTGGAGAAGTTTGGAGACATCTCAGGAAGAAGAGTGAGAAGGCTTGGAGAGTTTGTCAGGGTCTTCAGCCTATTCTCTGAAACTCTGCTGCTTGGGAAAGAAGCATCAACCACTGATCAAAGTTGGTCAGCTCTGCTGCATAACAAGGTGGTGAGTTAGAGCCAGAGGTGAAGAGCTACAACTCCCATCATCCCTGACAGTAGGGACATAGCCAAATGCTTCTGAAATCCTGTCCACTTGCCCCACAGCAAGCAACATCCAGGCAGAGGGATTTCAGAGGTTGTACATAAATTATTCAAATGGGAAAGATGAATGAGTAATAGGCTAATATGAATATTTAGACTGGCTGATACAGAGAATCTTTCAGATTGTGGTCAAGTAGACTGGATATAGGCTCTAGGACACTTATGTGCAAATTCCATTTCTACTCTATATTCTACTGTCTATACCAAAGAAAGGTTCCCCACCACCACCACCATCATGATATCTGGAAGAGGAAGAGAAAATGCCTTAAGAAAAGAAGCTTTTTGTTCTTCTTCTAGGTTTCAACAACTTCCCCAAATTCAAAGCTGTAGTGGAAATGCTCAGTAAAATGGAAAGCAGTAGGAAAAAGTTGAAGACCATGTTATAGTGAAGTTGGCTCAATAAAGAAAGCCACAGCCTTGAGCTTGCAAGAGCTGAGCCAGTGTCAATGACCCAGGATCTTGGAGGTCTCAGAAATAATCACAAATGGGACATGGTCCACCCCTTTTAATTGTTAAAAAAACACACCCAAATATTCACAGACATTAATTCTCTATTCCCTAACTGTGTTGGATCATAGTTTGCTTTTTGGTTTGTCAGGATGGTCTAGTTTACAAGTGAAATGTGGCTGTTCATTTCAAGGTATAAGCACCAAGGAACTGAGGAGATAGTGTCTCAAGGAAAATGTCCAATGTGGGTTGATACACAAGTGACCAGACATGAAAGGGTCACTGGCAGCCATAATGACACAGCACTTTCCACCAGGTGCTGTATCATAGGAAGTGACATCGGCTGATGGTCACAAGGTGCTGGAAAGCATCAAAATGGCTGAAAAACTGCAAAGTCACCATGGTTGAGTAACAGGTGTCCAAAGGAAGAGGCAGGGCCAGGAGGCCACATGGAACCCTGGGTATATAAGGGAGTTGCCTCTGGACACATGTGTTGGTTGATAGTGTGGGTTGACGGTGGTTGATGTAGTTGGGAGTCGTTGTTGTATATAGCCTTGGACATAGAGGAACCAAGATTAAAGCCTCATCTGAGAGACTTCTGTCTGTAGAGTCTCTTTACTCTTTCCGGAAGGGGAGAGGTGCTCCTTCAGCTCACACGCTACTACCTGCATCTGAGAAGGTGGTGACACTGGTGCTGCATGTTGACATGGATCATCATGTGCTGCGTAACCACGCTAACAAGGGTTATGAGCCCAGTCTGTGCCAGCGGATCCGCCTAGACAATCGCATGAATAGCTGTGTGTGTGCAGTTCTCCAGAAGAGTAATTTTTGCTGTCTGAGTGCCAGAAGGCAGAGAGTTAAGAAGCCGAGCTGCTTGCCGTGCTCCTTATCTCCAGCAGATATGAGAGCTGGGAAGGCTGCCAGCATGGATTTTGTGAAGTTCCCAAGGCTGAATGATCAGAACTACTTCCAGTGGGCAGTATATGCCAAGGCAATCCTAGTGAGGGAAGGACTCTGGGATGTTATTGAAGAAGGGCCATCAGTGAAAAATGCTGAGCTCAACAGAAATGCCAGAGCAACCATAAATCTTTCCTTGGATCCAGGCCAAATAGACCACATCAGAGATAAGAGGTCTGCACAAGAGGTCTGGTTTCCATTGAAAAACGTGCACCAGTCAGACTCTGCCCTTTCCAAAATGCTTTGGAGCAAAAGGCTGTATGCCTGTAAAATGCAGAAAGGACAGTCCCCTGAGGAGCATCTGTCCACCATGAAGCATCTGTTCTTGGAGGTAGAATCCAGAGGAATAAACCTCCCAAAAGAACAAAAAACATACATCCTTCTGGACAATTTATCCAGTGACTAATAGACTAGAGAGAGCTCTACAGAGAGACTAATATCAGGCCATGTATCATGTATCTGCCTATAGTTCCATGTAACCCTCAGCATGCCTGCCCAGGGCTAATCAGCATGTGGGCCATAAAAAGTTCCTCACCTTTTACAGCAGGGGTAGGCAACCTTTCCCCTTTAAGGGCCAAGGGACTTCAGCTCCCAGAAGCCTCAGCCATGTTGGCCAATAGTTCCATGTTGGCCAATAGCTCCTGGGATTCTGGGAGCCCTCGGCCCTTAAAGGGGAAAGGTTGCCTACCCCTGTTTTACAGTATACAGTGATTATCAGCTGCTCTTCTTAATTACAGACAGGGGTCTTTCTAGTCCTATCTGCCTAGAGAAATTAGCATTGTATCTATTTCCCATCCATAAGGAAGCACTAAAGATACAGTTATTTTGTACAGAATAGTTACATGAAGTCACATCATGATTGATCACAAAACAATTCAAGGGCATCTGAAGATCCATTTCTGTTGTGACTGTTTTTCTTTCTCTAAGATGTTTATTCCCAATTTTATTTTGTGTTAAACAACCATTACAGTTAGTCTAGAATGGTGAAGGCTATGGCTATAACTTTATGTAGACATAAAAATATACTAGAAATATCTAATATTGATTATAAATCACAGACATAACCATATTAGTCTGGAAAATCAGTATGCAAAGTGCCTTTGATACTAACTGAAAGAAAAATGCTGGTAACAAGTCTACAAAAGCTCATGCTACCAGCTTCATTCTTTCAGTTAATCTCAAAGGTGCTACAAGATCTCTTTGCATAGAACTTAGAAAGATACTTTTAAAAATTAGTTACAGTTACTATTCAGAGGCTGTAAAACTTGTTAGCTCTCATTATAGGTGCATTTTTAAAAGTAACTCTTTACTTTCTTGTCTTTTTTTTAAAAAAATCATTAAAACTAGTTTCAATTACTTGCGTACAAACTCCAGAATATTACAAACTCCCTATACTACAATGGTTCAGTGTAGTGAGTGCAGACACCCATAGCTATCAAAGTAACTAAAATGGTTACAGTATGCCACAAAAGGAGTGATGTTATCCTTGCTAAGTTACAATAGTTGCATTTGTAAAAATAACTCTTTACTTTCTTATCCCCACCACTAAAACTAATTTTAAATTGTTTTTAAAAAACTCCTGATTAGTTCATACCATTGACACCAGTAACTATAAAAGTAACTACAACAGTTATAGATATGCCCAAAAGGAGTGATGCCATCTCTTGTTAAGTGACAATTGTATTGCAATTAAGCAATTAATTTCAATTAACATATTATTTGTTACTAGTTACTTCAAAGGTCTGAAATGTGCATAGCAGAGAAGTACTTGCTTTCATTCTCCTCTCCAATATCACTTGTATTATTTCTGATGTTAACTTCATAGTTAATCATATCCTCATCTTTTCTCTTCTTTTCTGGCTCTCAAGATATAGGCATATTCAAAAGGGACAACAATCTTTTAATTATACAGTTTTAGTTTCTTCTGGGGTAAAAAGGTTGATCCTTTATTTAATTAAGGAGCAAGTATAAGAACTATCTGACAGTGTCGGCATTTCTAGTTGAGTGCATGAAATTACACCAGGAACAGAAGACTCTTGTCTAGGGGAGGGTGGAGGAAATCCATTTTCTTGTCATTTTTATGGCTATGGGAGATAATAAAATCAGGAGAGATATGACTGGAATAACAACAATATCTCTTCCAAAGAAGAGAAGGGGAGAAAAGGGAGAGAGGGGAAGAGATTGATGCATGAAGGCTCTTGTCTAAGTAAACAATCTACATACATTTGCATTTGTATGGGACCATTGCAATAAAGTTGTCTTCATTAACATTAGAAGCCAAAGACATATGTTAATCCCCAATCTTTGGCTCAAACAGGGGGTTGATTCTTAAGGATCATCACTTGGAAGAGAGTGTCCTGTGTCTCTGGCTGTGAGATTAGATCAGGAGATGAAGAGCAATTAATAGAGAGGTGACAGGGAGCCTGATGTTAATGAGAACTAAAGACCTCACATCAAGGGCAAAGGAGATTCTAGAATTATATAGTAGAGTAGAGAGAAAGTAGAGAGAAGAGAGCTAGAGAGGGAATTGTGTGGTCACAGAGACAGTAATCTGTGTACTTGCCTGAAGGACATTTTTTGTACCAAAAATGACACACACACTGAAAAAACTTCATAGGCATAACACAGGGCAGAGGTGGACAACTGTGGCCCCCCAGATGTTCTTCAACTTAAACTCCCATCAGCCTCAAGTGGCAGAGCTGACGGAGTAAGTGATTATGGGAAATGAAGCTCAACATCAGAAAGGAATACAGTTACCCTCTCCAAAACTAGAGAGGGGGGAATTTTCACCAAGAGCAAACAAACTGATTTTCAGGACACAAATCTGAAAAGCTGACTCCAATTCAGAGTGTAACAGTATTTTCCCCATGGCCCTGGGTCCTTGGTTGCCTTTCCTTACTCTTGAATGATTGACATAATAGTTCCTAAGCAATATAACAAAAATAGAACAATTCTATGGAACGTTTTGCATTATATACAGGTTGAATCCATACCCAAAATGCTTGGGATCTGAGGTGTTTTGGATATTATTATTATTATTATTATTATTACTATTATTACTATTATTATTCTTATCATCATTATTTTGGAATAACCATATTCAAATAGATGGAGAACATATCATAAGAAAAGCAGGCTTGCACACAGAAGAAGGAGGAGTGAAAATAGGAGGAAGGAATATGAACAATATAAGATATGCAGATGACACCATAATACTAGGCAGAAAAACTCACGGACCTGGAGCACCTACTAAGGAAGTTCAAGGAGGAAAGTGCAAAGGCAGGTTTAATGTTGAACATAAAGAAAACAAAAATAATGACCACTGCGGACCTTCACAAGTTCAACCTAGACAACGAAGAAACAGAAATAGTAAAAGAATTCCCATACCTGGAATCAAAAATTGATAGAAATGGGGACTGCAGTCAGAAATCAGAAGAAGAGTAGAATTGGGGAGGGTGCCTATGAAAGAACTAGAAAAGATTCTAAAATGCAAAGATATACAACTCAGCACAAAAGTTACAATCATACAAGCCATTGTAGTCCATATTTCCATGTATGGATGTGAGAGCTGGACAGTTAAGAAAGGTGATAGGATGAAATCAATGCATTTGAAATGGTGCTGAAGAAGAGTGCTGTGGATCCCATGGACAGCCAAAAGGACAAACATGTGGGTCCTAAAGCAGATCAAGCCAGAAACCTCCCTGGAAGGCAAGATGACCAAACTGAGACTGTCGTACTTTGGACACATCATGAGAAGGGAGGACTCTTTGGAAAAGTCAATAATGCTGGTAAAGATGGAGGGAAGTAGGGAAGGCCACATGCCAGATGGATGGACTCTATTAGGGAGATCATGGGTATTAAGAGGTTTCAGGAATTAAGCAGAGCAGTGGAGGACAGAGCGTCTTTGAGCCGTCTCATCAATAGGGCCACCATGAGTCGAGATCCACTTGAGGGCAGTTAACAACAACAAAACTCATATTTGCCTATAAGTACATAATGAGATATCTTGGAGATCAGATCCAAGTATGAACACAAAATTCATTTATGTTTCATATGCACCTTATACACATGGCCTGAAGATAATTTTAGACAATTTTTAATACTTTAGTGCATGAAACAAAGTTTGTGTGCATTGAATCATCAGAGAGCAAAGGTGTCACTATCTCAGCCACCTATGAAAAAAGTCTTGGTTTTTGGAATATTTTAGATTTTAGAATTCTGGATAAGGGAGATTTAACCTGTATAGAAAACAATAATGTGAAAAATAGATTGATAAAACAGCCAGCAATTAAAACCAGCATGAAAATAACATCTCCTGATAAAACTAAGCCAGCATGAAAAAGGACTTGATCTATCAGTGGAAAATCATCTATAGGGCTCAAGATGGCCAAAGGAATTCCAGAGCTTAGGTGAAGCTACTAAAAAAGCTCTATTACGGATCCCTGCCAAACACATGTCATATGCCAACATGACAAAGAGAAAGACCTCTCCCAAATATCTTATAAGGCAGTTCAGCAAGTCTCAAATAATTTAAGACTTTGCAGCATAAATTCAATTAGTAGCTTAGACTACAGTAGACCCATTGAATCAATGAGATTCATTCGTCAATTAAGACGATTCCACAATTAATGCAATGCATCTGTTTTAGTTGGAAGTAGGAGTTGGATTTAGTTGCATAAATCATAATCAGCACTTTGGATTATGTCCAAAAATAGACTGTTAGGCATGCACATTTAATGCAGAGAGAACATACATCCAGTTCTTTCACCTGAATCCAGCAAACATTTTAATACAGTATGGGTAACCATCCTTTCATTCACTGGTGGTCCTCCAAATTCTCATCACCATTCGAGTTCTCCTCATCCCAATGTTCACCCCAATTCTTAGCCTCATGTTCATCCAAGCTCTGTTGGCTATGTGATATGAATATTGTATCATATCCAATCAGATCTGTATCTGACTTCATAACAATGACCTTAAGTCTAATGTTAAACCTAAGTCAGTCCTCTTACATCTAAGGGGGGTTGCAGACTGTCAGAAATAGTGTGAATTCAGTCCACTTTTAGGGTTAGGGTTAAGGTTAGGGAATCATGGGGACTGTATTTTATTGTGGCACTAGAGTTCTCTGACAAAGAAGGTTCAATGTCTCAGAAAAATAACAATTCCCATGATTCCCTAGCACTAACCCTAACCCTAAAAGTGGACTGAATTCACACTATTTTTGACAGTCTGCAGCCCCCCTTAATGGGCTAATTCAAATTTAGAAAAGTTCTTGGGGACCACATTATAGTGAGTGTCTATGGTGGGGCAAATGAATAACAACAAAAGTACTGTTAAACTTCTGTTAAAGACAAGGTTCCCCATCACATTCGTGCAAACAAGCTTGTAAAATGTGGGCTAAGCAAGGTAACTGTTACATAGATTTGTAATTGGTTGACTGGCTGAACCCAAAGGGTACTTAACAATAGCTCCTTTTCATCCTGAAGAGAAGTGACCAGTGGAGTGCCACAGGGTTCTGTCCTGGGCCCTTTGCTATTTGACATCTTTATCAGTGACTTGGATGAAAGAATAGAGGGCATACTTACCAAATTAGGAGGTGTAGCTAATACTCCAGAGGACAGGATCAAAATTCAAAATGACCTTAATAGATTAAAAAGGTGGCTCAAAACTAACAAAATGAAATTCAACACAGAGAAATGTAAGGGACTGCACTTAGGGTGGAAAAATGAAATGCATAGATATAAGATGAGGAACACCTGGCTTAATGAGACTACATGTGAAAGGGATCTAACAGTCAACAGTGTGATGTGGTAGCTAAAAAGGCCAATGTGAATTTAGGCTGCATCAATAGAAGTAAAGTGTCTAGATCGGGGGAAGGCAACCTTTTTGAGCCGGGGGCTGGGTTGCTGTCCCTCAGACAATTGGGGGGCCAAAGCACCAAAAATAAATAAATAAATAAATAAATAAATATTAAAATTAAAAATTAAAAAAAAAATATGCATGCACACTCTCTCAGCCCCAGAAAAGCCATGGCAAAACCCCTGTGGAGATTTTGCCAAGAAAACCCCAAGAACAAGTAATAACAACAATAATCAATATCATTATGGTGGGCAGCGGCGGCGGCGGTAGGACCGGCCTGGGGCCGGTCCAAAGGCCTCGGAGGGCCGCATCTGGCCCCCGGGCCTTAGGTTGCCTACCCCTGGTCTAGATCAAGGGAAATAATAGTGCCATTGTATTCTGATTTGGTCAGACCTCACCTGGAATACTATGTCCAGTTCTGGGCACCACAATTCAAAAAGGATGTTGAGAAACTGGAGCATGTCCAGAGGAGGGTGACTAAAATGGTGAAGGGTCTGGAAACCATGCCCTGTGAGGAATTATTTAGGGAACTGGTTATGTTTAGCCTTGAGAAGAAACGGTTAAGAGGTGATATGATAACTCTGTTTAAATATTTTAAAGGATATTATATTGAGGAGGCAGCAAGCTTGTTTTCTGCTGCTCCAGAGAACAGGGCCTGGAACAATGGACATAAACTACCTGAAAAGAGATTCCACTTAACATTAGGAGGAACTGCCTGACAGTAAGGGCTGTTCAACAGTGGAACATACTCCCTCAGAGAGTGGTGGAATCTCCTTCCTTGGAGGTCTTTAAACAGAGGCTGGATGGCTATCTGTTGGGTACGCTTTGATTGAGAGTTCCTGCATGACAGGGGGGGTTGGACTGGATGGCCCTTGTGGTCTCTTCCAACTCTATGGACGTTATCACACGGGGGAAATCTATAGGTTATCCCACACAAATCCCCCCCAAAATGCGCACTTACGCCTAACAATTTCACATGATGTTGCACAGAAACTGACATTAAAGTGGTCACAAAGTGGTGTTATCCAAGATCTTTTTATTTTCGGGAGTTTAGAGGAAATGCATTTGCGCTTTTAAAGTAATTGCGCATTTACTGTAGTGTGAAATTCAAATTCACACAAACAAATCTCCTTTAAAGCTTTTTCCCGGTTTTCCTATGGTTGTGTGGGGCTGCTTTTACTTCCTGGTTTGCTTGGGTGACAACATGCCAGGCAGACATGAGCTTCTCCGCTTTTCTCTTTCTAAAATTTCCTGTCTGGTTGTTGAGCAAACAGGCGCATTTCCCTCAAGCTAAAGAGTGACTGCAGAGTTGAAAAGATGAGGGGGAGGCTGAGGAAGGGAAAAGGTTTCCCATGCCAACAACCCACCATGGACAGGATTGGGTAGGGGTTGTTTTAATTTGTAAGCTGCTCTTTGGGTGGGGAGGAAGTGGGACAGAATCCTTGCTCAGCCATGAAACCCACTGGGTGACCTCGGGTGGGTCACACTCTCTCAGCCTCAGGGGATGGCAATGGCAAACCTCTTCTGAAGCAACTTGCCAAGAAAACCCCAGGATAAGTTCACCGCTTTAGGGTCGCCCTAAATCGGAAGCAACTTGAAGGCACACCACAAAGCGGGAGAAAGAGGGACCCCTCCAGTGAGTCAGACCCCAATTTGGGGCGCCTTGCTTCTCAGCCCATCCCAGAGCAAGAGGACCTAGGCTAGCAAGTGGCTGCTTTCCAAGGCAAAAAGGACAACCCCACAGACATCCTCACAGCTGAAGAGGGGACAGGCTTATTCCCTCAGCAAAAGGTTTGCCCACAGGAAGAGGGAAGGAGGAGGGATGCTGCCCTCTTCTCCATCTGCATCAGGGGGACCAGAGGTCCTAACCCCAAAGAAAGACTGTCCAGGAGGACAGGACTCAAGAAAAGCTTTTTTTTAAAAAAAAAAAAAAACCCACACACATAGAAATAGAAAATCATGCTTCTTACTCCTGCTCCAGATGGAGGACAGTTTGACATTTCCTCCTGGAGAGGAGAGAAGGTTGAATGAAATGCAGGACCCGCCCTGGAAAAAGAGGAGTCTGGTCACCCGAAAGCAATACAAAACACGCCCATTTCTAGTACATTTACGGGTTTTTTCACTTGAGTATGGAAGTTAAAAACGTCTTTTTTTTTTTGCTTTTCACTTAATTCCATTTTTATTCTAATTTTATTCTAATTATTCTAAATTGCTTTTGCTCAATTTAGCGCTATTTTCGCTTTATTTTTGGGATGCTTTATTTCCGCTTTATTATCTCTTTAACTACAAAACTGGCCCCCATGTGATAACGTCCTATGATTCTATGAAAGCTCTTACAGCCTGTACCTAAACCTTGGAAGAGGGATTTTGCCTTTTCAGAATGGAAAAGGTTATACAAAAGCTTAAAAACTGCCCAACAATGGTTTAATGGAAAAGGTGGCATAACCATCCAGGCCACCACAGAGCTGAAAGGTTTGATCAGGATTCATAACAATATGAATTTAAGATTGGGTTTGATACTTTTTGTTGGATCTCATTATTTTATGACTCCAGTGAAAATAGATAACTGAAAGGAATGTCAACTAGCTCCATTCTGCTAAATAAAGAGAGCTTACCCATCCCCCAGCCCCAAATCTTTCATAAAGATCATGAATAATTGGCATACCCCATCCAAAATTGTTTGGCAGTAATTTGTACTGTTCTCCATTCAAACTGTGTCTTTTGTATTGCAAAGTCAAACAATCTGGTGATAGCAACAAGCCAAATATTCTACATCATATTTTCAAAACAACATACCCCTCCCCCCCCCCCATAAAGACAAAAAAATTGAACACAAGGCGCTAAAGGGCCAAACAGCCTTGTGAAATGAGAACAGTAATGAGGCATCTGGGAGAGCAGATCTGGGACTGATGACTTTCAGGGAAGGCCTTGATGCCATTCAGATTTTCAAAGAAAAATATACGGATGACAAAAGAATAACAGCTGTGGATGCATGAAGGAAATTAGTTGGAGCAGACTTATAATTAAGCATTGGAAACAGATCAAAAAAGAGCTCCTTTCATATATAACTTAGATTCTATCTATCACAAAAACAATTAAACAAAACATAAACTACATGCATTCTACTTTACATATGGATTTATCCAAAAGGTTTTTCTTTCTTTAAAAAAATTATTAGCATTTTCCAGACAACAAATCTTTATGAGTCAAATAAAATGAACAAGAGGGGAAAATAAGGAGAGCTTTTCAGCTAAAGTACAATAACATCCAAAATCCACAAAACAGGGATACTTTTATTTGGCCAACAAAAATGCATAAAATATATGTCACAAGTTTTCAACGCTCCACTTGCTTGTTCATCAGGCAAAGGTGTTAAAAATAGTACAGTGGGGTTTCCTCTGTATTATTTTTAACACCTTTGCCTGATGAATAAGCCAGTGGAGCTTTGAAAGCTTGCAACATATATTTTATGTGTTTTGGTTGGCCCAATACAGGTATCACTGTTTTGTAGATCTTGGATATTATTGTACTTTGCTATATGGCCAACATGGATACCCATGGATATGTTGATGGGAATCATGAACTTTTTAAATAATGATGAGAGAACAATTCTGTTTTCCAGTGGACTGTGCAAATGTTTTGTGTCCTCTAGACCAGTGGTCCGCAGAACAAATGGTACCGGGCCGCCCTGTTACTGCGTCTTCTGTGCAGCGGCAGGTCCTAACGTCCCTGACGCTGTTCAGAGGAGCCAGCAGGGCCCCCCAGTGGGCCGCGGAAAAATTATCAAACGTTGACTGGTCCACGGCAATAAAAAGGTTGGGGACCACTGCTCTAGACAACAGGAATTCTTATTTGTTGGCTAGAATCCTGTTTGTTAATCCCATTATATGAACTGTAGAATTGTGAGTTTACACACAGGTAATTACCACTGATTTAAATGGGTTTACTACTGGAACTAAAGATAGGATTTAGACTATTGTTTTCACTTTTAAAAGTCCTGGAAGAAAAGTGGCAGGGAAGGCATGTGTTGCATTAAAATGTATGGTTTGACATCAAAAGGCAGTGTGATTTTTCTATATGATTATTGCTATGCTTGAAAAGAATTTCCATGATTTTGAATCTTAGAACAGTCTTGCTTGGCATCCATTTTATTTCTGGCTTTCCACTGGTATGTAAACAGAGGCATTCCTACCATTAGACAACACTGTGAAATTAAAGTCAGATGACAATGCTAGATGATAGCAGCAAATTTTTGATGGAAAGAGCTATAAACCACATGGTTTGCCTTATTGCCTGCTAGCCTGCTGCCTTCAAGGACAATGGAATGTGATGCATATCCTATCTAGGTTGGCTCCAATATTCCAGCCCTTGGGCTCCTATCACTCATCTTGCCCTTTCACCCTGAAGATCACTTCTCGGATCTGGTACTCAGGCCTCAACATGACCACTATACTGGACAAATGGATGAGTTGGACATTGCGTACATTATGGTAAAAGTGACTGGATCTTCTTGCTAATTATTATTAAGTTAAATTATTATTAAGTTATTACTTAATGTTTAAGTTAAAACACTTAGAAGTAGAAAAAAAGTGAAGATTTATTGTAACACATGAAATTAACATCTAGCATTATGCAGGTTCCATAGTTTCAAAGAAAGAATATTTCTCCCTGATCCTTATTCAGATCTCCTCCATTCTCTTCTTCCTAACTGGCTCTACCCAACTCTATTTCCAACACACCCTAACTCTATTTCACACTGGCCCTAACTGACCATTTTACAGTCAAGCTCTTGGTTTTTATATTTGTCCCCCTTTGTCCCACCCCCACAACATTTCATGAACTGTAATTGTCTGGGTCTACATAGGATTACCCAGGTTCTTGTATTACATGAAGGTTGAACTCCCATCACAAATGTTGAAGGAAGGAAGAATCAACTGCAAGTTGAATTAGTACATATACATTGAACAGGAAAGGCACCATCTTGTTCTGTGCCTCAGGCAGCAAAATACTGAACTGGGAAAGTTACCTTTAAAGGGTTACTTTTAATAAGAAATACGTTCTTTTTTTTTTTTAAGTAGCTCATTGAAGTTATTCATTACTCATGACTTGAGGAGTAACATTTGATCAATAGATTTATTTTTAATTATAAAATTCATTTAAAACTACAAAAATCCTTCCCCATATCATTGCAACAGCATTTCATTTATTTCTATCTTGCATTTACTCCCAGAACTCAAGGTGGCACAGAATTTAAAATAAAATAGAAACAGAAAAGATCATAATGATATGTAATTAAAGTATTGGTAAAACTAAAATCAAGCTAAATGTACATTCACAATAAAAAGAGCAGTGAAAATACAGCACTTTATTAAAATCCCTTTTTATTTTACTAGAAAAGTCCTTGTCCACTGACAGGTCTGCTAGGAGGAGAGCATTTTCGGTTCCCTAAGAAAAGAATTCCAAAACCTAGGAGAAACCACCGAGAAAGCCCTTTCTCACATGCCAACCAATTATGCTTGTGAGGGGATGAGACTGAGTTAAGCGCTGAAGATCTCAAAGCTTTGGTAGGCTCTTATAGGAGAATATTATCAATCAGATATCCTAAACCTAAGCCATTAAGGGCTTTCTAGGTCATAACCAGCTCCTTCAATTGTGTCCAGAAAACTAGTACAGCTACATTAAATATATTATGAGCAAGTAGTTTTGTGCTGCCTATAACCAGCCCTAGAGCCAGTGTGGTATAGTGGTTTCAGTGTTGGACTACAACTCTGAAGACCAGTGTTCTCTGCTTGGCCATGAAACCCACTGAATGATCTTGGGTAAGTCACATGCTCTCAGCCTCAAGGGAAGGCAATGGCAAACCTCATCTGAACAAATCTTGCCAAGAAAACCCCATGATAGGTTTGCCTTAGAGTCACAATAGGTCAGAAATGACTTGAAAACACACAACAACACAGCCCCATTCAATAGTCCAGCTGCTCCTCTTTGGACCAAATGAAGTTTCTGAACACACTTTGAAGGCAGAGTGTGTTACAGGAATTTAAACTGGATGTAACTAAGGCCTGAAATACATGGGCCAAAAAGTGTGGCTTCTAGCCACTTTGGGGGCATGATGTGCAGATGACACATGCCCCAGATCGGCCAGAAGCTGCTCTGCAGCTGCCTAAGGTGGCCCAAAGCAACTAATTTAGAATGGCAATGGCCAGCTTCAGGACCATGTTGTCTGGTCACTGCAGTCCTGGGATGATCAGGGGATGATCAGGACCACCAGTCTGTTTGACCATTTTGTCATGTGTCAGCATGGATAGATCTGACAATTTCACAAACAGGTAAGTCAGAATCCAGAGTTGAATCCAGACTCAGGGCCCAAATCCAGGGGTGTATCGAAGCTGTAAATCAGTTATGATTCCATCCTGAATTTCCCTATTCCTTGATCAGCCTATAAACTGACCAAAAGCACTTCTGTTTTGTCTAGGTTAGCTTTAACTTTGACCTTGCCCATTTCGTTATTGATGTAAAATATTTTAGGAATAAAGATTAAACATTATTGATTACATTAATAGTCATTATTATTGCATTGTTGTCATTCTTTTTGTTGACATAATAACCTGCCACTTCCCCAAGACTGGTACTACAGTTGGCCTTTCACATTTGCAGCTTTGACTTTTGTGTATTTGATTATCCACGGTTTTATTTAATATGGTCTCTCTGGGAATCTGTAGGTCCTCCAGCATGACTCTATTGTCAACCTCTGCCAAATGTCACATTGGAGAACCTAGAGATTCCTAGAGAGAACACTTCTCTTGGTATTTGTAGGTCCTCCAGCTCAATTTCATGATCAACCTCTGGCAGATCTTGATCATAGAATTGCTCTGGAGGACCTAGAGATTCCTAGAGAGGTGTAATGGGTGTTTTTATTTTTCCATTTTCATAGGGGTCCAGTGCCCCTAACCCCAGCAAATTTGGAGGGTCCACTGTATTTGACAAATGGAACTTATTTATGCACTCCAAAAGTAACAATGTAATAGGTAGTATTGTTTGTAAAATGCCTCTTTAATAGCTCTTTCAAAGTGTTTTGGGCAGCCCTTACATGTAAACAATATTCCTTAGCCATTTCAGCATATAAACCCAAAGGGAGTTCCCAAGCTTAGTGCGCAGGAAAGCAGAATGGGCATGCAGTTAAACAAGGCAGACATGACATCCATCTACTATGTATGTTTTTTTGTATCTATATAAGCAGCAGATCCCATCTGATCTTGGAAACTAAGCAGGGTCAGTTCTGGTTGGATGGGATACAGCCATTGAAGACCAGGTTACATTTCAAAGGAAGGAACCACACCTGAGTATTCCTTGCCAAAGAAAACCCTATGAAATGTATGCCATAAGTCAATAGGTGACTTGAAGACATGTGCGCACGCATGCGCACACACACACGTAGCAGAGATAAGCATAAGACAAACAACCATTGTCAGTCTTCAGGAAAACATGCAGCATGTGTAAAGAACAGAACTATCCTGTGCTTCAGTAGGTTCTCACCAAGTTGCCAACATGATGCATATGCACAAACCCACAAAGCATCTCATTAGAGGTTAAGCACACAAAAAACCCCAAGAGGTGACATTCATCAAGAATCCCAATAAACCAAAAGATAAAAAGAGAATACATACGTTGATATTAATCTAGGAGTCAAGCTGAAGAACATAATGCGCAGAATGAACCAATTGGGAGATGGAACAAAAAGAAAAACAGAGAGAGCAAATAGATATGAAAGCAGGCAGCAGATATACAAAAATGATACTGCAAGGATATTATGTTTGCTTGGTTCTCCACACATATACAGGGATGATAAGTGTGTGTGTGTGTACAGGGAAGAGGATCCAAAGTGTCAGCGCCCAATTATGTTTCATATGATTTTGTCTTATGGGAGTAACTTTATTTGTTGATTTTTTTAAACATCCATTATAAAATCAGAGAATTCCAAAGAAAAGAATAATGATATATAACAGTGTGTCAGTTATTGGCCAATATAGACTATAATCAACCAAAGAACTAATTACATATTAATAACAGATGTATTCTATTATATTTATTTTTAATATGATTAATATATTTTATTATATTATAAAGGGAGGCTTCTTAGTGGAGTGTTTGTATGTTTTTCATGGTTTTATATTTTAAATGTGTTATGTTAATGTGATGTGTTTAAGTGTATTTTTAAAATTGTACTTTTTTAAAAAAGCATCTTTTGTGAGCCACTTTGGATCCAGTTTAGGAGAAAGGTGACATATAAAATAAAAGAAAATAAAATAAACATTTTATTTGAATGTAATTATTAACAAAAAAAAATATTTCATGTTCAGTGCCTGCACAGTTCTGAATAAAAGCTTGCAAACTTGTGCTATGAATTAAGTCTTTTCAAGTAAAGTTTTTTTTAGCTAATCCACCCTTCTTTGCTGTTTTCTGCTCAGTGCTAACCTTTGGTGGGCAGCTTAGAAGCATCTAATTTCCTTTCTTCTGATTCTTTATCTTTAAACCACACTGGGATAGACAGACTTTCTAATAGTGGATGCCTTCAAATGAAGGACTGTTGCTGGCCAATCTTTGAAATTGAGGACTATCCTCATGTTGCTCCAATTTTTTTGCAAAATTTAAAGCCTGTAAACAGACCAAGACCATAATAACAAGTCAGAGGCATGTAACTGGCTTATGGAAGATGAATTTTGCCTGCAGAATTATCAGCTTCCCATGAAGCTGTTGACACATCATGTTTATTTGACTACTCCACTTCACATATTCTCTGGATGAGCTCAGATATTTCCCCTGCCAGCTCCATCTTTGTTGTGTATGAAGAGGTGGGGGAAGTAGTTGGTCTGTTTTTCAGAGAGTGAAAGATTTTTCAGTAATGATATCACAATGAAATAATAATATCCAGGGCACAGCAATTTGCATGAAACATGCATATACTATTTCCCCCATCTGCTTTGCAGATTAACAAAGCAGAGAGGGATGAGGACAGTCAAAATTGTAAAGTTCAGCACAGCTATCCAGATAAGGAATTCTAGGATATAGAAATTCTTTGGCAAAGAAAGTTACATAGTTTCATAGGTGATAGAAACACACACACACACCCCGATGCGTCAGGAGGGACCTTCTGTTGTGGTGGCCATTTTAAGAAGGCTGACGCCATGATTGGTTGGGAGGGCAGGAAGTCCTGCCCTTCCTCCGGCTCCCAGTCAATCAGGGAGGATCTCACGAGATCCCCCAGCAGCCCACGTAATATTGCAAGACTTCATAGTCTCACGAGATTTTGAGTGAGATTCGGGGGCCTATTTAATGGCCCTCAGCCACGTGGAGGCAGCCATTTCAGGATCAGCAGCCGAGAGACCCAACACATCCATCCTTGGCTGTGTACGTTGCTCTACCATACCCTCAGGTGTTTACTGGTTGTGTTCAAGGGCCAGTAGGGAATTTTCCCATAGTTATTGTAGCATGGTTTTTTTTTGCCATCCCTGAGGATGTTGCAGTTTTAGTTTGGATTGTGAGATAATTAGTAATGTCATTCATGTGTTAATAATTCAAGTGTGACTGTTTCAAGTTCTTTGATTCCTGATTTTGTCACAACTTGGGACAGGGTCTTCTAGTCACTTATTGTAATGCAGGGGTAGGCAACCTTTCCCCTTTAAGGGCCGAGGGACTTCAGCTCCCAGAATCCCAGGAGCTATTGGCCAACATGGGACTATTGGCCAACATGGCTGAGGCTTCTGGGAGCTGAAGTCCCTTGGCCCTTAAAGGGGAAAGGTTGCCTACCCCTGTTGTAATGATTAACCTGTCTTGGCTTGGGTGAGGCAGGGAACCCTCCCACCCCCACCCCCACCCCGCGGATAATTGGTCATTTACGATGGATGAATGGTTTACATCAGGGGTAGGCAACCTTTCCCCTTTAAGGGCCAAGGGACTTCAGCTCCCAGAAGCCTCAGCCATGTTGGCCAATAGCTCCTGGGATTCTGGGAACTGAAGTCCCTTGGCCCTTAAAGGGGAAAGGTTGCCTACCCCTGGTTTACATCGACAGCTTAAAATCTCTGACCTCATCAATCATAAAGATGACATCAGGATTAGATGGGGGGAAGATTTGATTACATGTTTGGCAACTTACATATGACCCTTGTTGACATATGCTTGGTTTAGGGCATGACTTATCCCTGATGGCTTCACATGATTTATGGTGAAGATTACATCAGGAATTATGGCATGCACACATACACATGTGTCAGGAAGGAAGTTATAATAATGTGAAGATTTTTGGCTGTCAAATCGTTGTATAAGACCCTGTACAGATGAATAAAGTTGTGGCCATTTGTTACCCACAAGCGGCGTTCAGACTTCTTTGTGCCGGTGCAAATTACCTGTACATCAGAGTAAGGGCTACATTGTTTATGAATATGTTTAATATTTCCAGGTAATGTAAGCAATGTGGATATATTTTCTTAAGTGAGAAGGTTGGCATCAGCCTAATGCAGGGGCAGGCAAACTGTCCCCTTTAAGGGCCGAGGGACTTCAGCTCCCAGAATCCCACACTATTGGCCAACATGGCTGAGGCTTCTGGGAGCTGAAGTCCAAAATACCTAAGAGGGCCGAGTTTGCCTGCCCCTGGCCTAATGTCTATTAAGAATACATGGCTGAAGAACAGCTGTCTCCTTGGAAGAGTGAGGAAAACCACCTGCCCTCTTGATCCTTGCCCAACATGGCTGGCTGTCCGAGGAGAGGATGCCTTGAGGGTCTTCCTCAAGGACATTATCAATGCATCCCTCAGGGAGGGTTTCATTCCATCCTGTTTAAAGGAAGCGGCGGTCAGACTGCTCCTGAAAAAACCCTCCCTGAACCCCCTGGATATGAATAATTATAGGCCAGTCTCGTTACCATTCTTGAGCAAAGTGATCAAGAGGGTGGTGGCTCTTCAACTCCAAGCTGTCTTGGATGAAACCAATTATCTAGATCCATTTCAATCTGGCTTTAGGATGGGATTTGGGGTTGAGACTGCCATGGTTGCCTTGACTGACAACATTCGTTTGAGCATCGACAGGGGTCGTATGACCCTGTTGGTGCTCTTAGACCTTTCAACGGCCTTTGACAAAATAGATCACAACATCCTCTTGGATCACCTGAGGGGGCTGGGAATCGGAGGCACCTCACTGCGGTGGTTCCGTTCCTTCCTCTCACGTAGAAACCAGAGGGTGTTGCTCAGGGACAGCAGCTCCGCTAGTAAGGAGTTCAAGTGCGGCGTCCCACAAGGCGCCATTCTGTCCCCAATGTTATTTAACATCTATATGAAGCCGCTGGGAGAGCTTATTCAGAGACATGGGCTGGGTGTTATCAGTATGCTGATGACACCCAGATCTATTTCTCCATGTCCCGGTCATCAGCCTCAGCTCCCGATGGCATCTCTCCTTTCAATGACTGTCTTAAGGCAGTAATGGACTGGGTGAGGAAAAACAGATTGAGATTAAATCCAGATAAAACAGAGGTACTCACAGTTGCGGCCCCGAAACCAGGTATTGGGATACAACTTCCAGTCCTGGACGGTGTCACACTCACCATGAAGGACTGTGTTCACAGTCTGGGAGTGCTCCTGGACTCGTCGCTTCAGATGACTAATCAGGTGAATGCGACAGCCAGGAGTGCCTGTTATCAGCTTCAGCTGATATGCCAGCTGTGCCCTTTCCTGGAAGTAAAGGATCTTGAAACTGTGTTACATGCTCTAGTAACCTTCCGTCTTGATTTCTGTAATGCGCTCTACATGGGGCTACCCTTGTGCTTGGTCTGGAAACTTCAATTAGTTCAGAATATGGCAGCCAGGTTGGTCTTGGGTACATCTAAAAGAGATCATATAACACCTGTACTGAAGTCTCTTCACTGGCTGCCTATTAGTTTCCGAACCCAGTATAAGGTGTTGGTAATCACCTATAAAGCCATAAATGGCTTGGGTCCAATATATCTCCGAGACTGCCTCCTCCCATATAATCCTCTCCAAGCACTTCAGTCTTCTGGGATGAATTTGCTGCAAGTGAAAAAATCTAGACTGTCAGCAACCTCTCAGAGGACCTTTTCGATGTCCGCTCCCAGATTATGGAATGGCCTTCCGGACGAGATCCATCATCTGACAACCTTAGACAGCTTTAAAAGGGCTGTCAAGATGGATCTCTTCCGGCAGGCCTTTCCCGAGTAGTCTTCCTGGTCATAAGAGCTTAACCAACTGTATTTTTTCCTCCCCCATTTAACCGCCTTAACAGCCATCTCTGTTGATCTGCTATTGAGCTGTTATTGTAAATTGCTTGCCTTGGCGTAAATTTTAAATTCTGTTTTAACTGAGGATTGTTTAATAACTTTTTAAGGGATGGGAGAGTTGGGTTGGGATTGATTTTTATTGTTTGTATTTTAGTTGGAAGCCGCCCTGATTGCTATGCAGAGGGGCGGGGTATAAATAAATAAATTATTATTATTATTATTATTATTATTATTATTATTATATCTTACAGATTTCAAGAGCTTGGAAAAGTTACTTTTTTGGTCCATAACTCCCAGAATTGCCCAGCCACTGGCCTTAATGATTGCAAGATTCTGGAAGTTGTAATTGTTTCCAAGCTTTATCTCAGGACGTTATCACACGGGGCCTAAAGCAGTCCCATCCCCGTCGCATCCCCGTCCCATTGCGGTTCCTTTTCAATCCAGAACTTACCGGCATACAGAAAGCAGCATCATTCCGGTATCATTCTGGTCGCGGCAAAATGTAATTCCCAAAGAAACCGGCATTCAAAAGAACGGGGATGATGCCGGGTGATGCCGCAATGGGACGGGGATGCGACGGGGATGGGTGCGATGTCATGTGAAGACATGGGGAAAGGAAGCACAATGGGACGGGGATGTGACGGGGATGGGCGGGGTTTCTCTGCGACGTCGTGTGAACACAGGGGAAAAGGAAGCGCAATGAGACGGGGATGCAACGGGGATGGGACTGCTTTAGACCCCGTGTGATAACGTCCGAAGTCTATCAGTTATGTTTGACATTGTATGTGTTCCCATATTTACCCTTTGTCTGAAGTTTATTTTTACTTTTTATATCTAGTTATAAATGCTAAAAGAACAAGAAAAAGAAAAACATAGAAAATACAGAGTATTCTGGCCAATGGTCAATTGCAATTTGAAAAGTTGCTGCAATGTAGACCTGTATATGTGCTTTTTGACCTTAATCTGACCCACAATGCAAATTTCCTTTACTACACACAAACAACACACACATACACACCACAAATGCATGCAGGCCCCTGCTAGCAGTCGTCTATCTTTTCATTGAATTGCCAACAACCTATAGTTACCTTTGGCAATGTTTAACTAAGTGAACAACCTCCATTGTGTTGCCTAGCTAAGAAAATTCTGAAGCTTTAACTCCAAGAATAATATCTACTAAATAATGCTCTCATACCTCAGGGATTATCCACCAAAATATGTTTCCATTTATATAATGGTCCATCTGCCCATGAAAAATACAACATTAAAACACAGAGTTCAGGGACAGATATATAATTTTTTTAAAAACCAGCATATGGCAATACAGCCATTAGATGCACAACAGACTCTGGAGAGGCCGTTAGAAGCTGACAAAGGGGTTAAAGTGAATGTTGGTTCAATGCGAAAATGCAAAGCTAAAAATGAACGAGTGCCATAGATTTGCAAATACCTATATGTCTGTTTCAAAACAACACTTTTAAACAGCCCCAGGGACCCTCAGAAGTGGGGGTGGGGTGATGGAAAAGCTTTGAATAATGCATGTGAGACAATTCCCCAACTTTACCCTCCTTAACTAGTACCACATTCTTTCAACTGTGTCCACATAGACATGCTTCGGGGTTTGTTAATCCCAATGCATAAGGAATGAAGATTGCCCCTGTGGATAAGACCTAATGGACACCATCCTGGAATAATATACAGAGCTCAGTCTCCAAAACATGTGTCTTCAATTTAAAATAATTCAGCAATCATGTTCAGCCCAAACCTGATTACACAAAATGGGACTTTTAAACTCCCAGGCTGGGATCAAATTTTAAAGGGCACAATGAAGGTGGGTGAGGGGAGTGCAGCGTTTATACATTCCAGATCCTTTGGATGAATTATCTGCTCACAAATGTTACCATTTCTTTGCGGGGCTTATCAACTCTGCAGAGAAACTAGAAGGGTTAAAAGCTGCTGAAGATTTTTTTTAATTAGTTGCAATTTTATTTTTTTTAAAAATCTTAGACATTTCAAAACTATCATGACAAAAGAAGATAATAGATTTGGATAATAGTTAAAAAGCATTTAGAGATAGGGAAATAGCACAGTATAAAATCATAAATATAGCACATTTACTTGCAGTCTCATACTATACTTACTACTCAAATGTCAGTCCCACTGAGTTCAATGAGGGGCATCAATAATGGGGTGCAGGGAATGTGGGCTGCACTAGGTGACACCCAAAGAGGGGGTGGCACCACTGCTTCTCCTTTTGGCAGAAATGGGCTGTGGAGTTTGCCTGCATCACTTTAAAATTTTAAAGCTCAGCAGAAGAGTGGTGTGAGTGGTGTGAGGTTCAGTGGGAGGAGAAAGGAGAGACCTCAAGATTTTGTTTTGTTTTTAAGATTTTAAATTTTTAAATATTTTTATAAACTATTCTTTAATTTTTCTTTAAAAAATCACATCTTACCACTTTTCATTTTAACAACATGAAACTATGTACGTGTAAATACATTTAGGCTGTGTGTATGATATTGTAATTTAAAAGTATGATTTTAATTTTGCTAGTTGTTTATATCACAACTATTACCATTACATTCAGTGATGCACGGGAATTATGATTTATGAGTAACATTAGTATAAAAAAACATGACTAAGGGCCTTTACAGATGGCCCGTTTCGGGCGGCTCTGGGCTGGCCCTGCTAGCGGTGGATCGGGGCCGCAGCAACCTTACACTGCGGCCCCGATCCTCCCTTTTGCTATCCCCCAAAGACCAGCAAAATGCCACTCCTTTTAGGGGTGGAAAAAGGCCACCCTAAGAGCCGTGGTCATGGCTCTTCCATGTCCTTTCAGTGCAGCATATCTACACGCTGCGCTGTGAGGGTGTCCTGACGCTGCACGCCATGCAAATGGGTGCGCGGCATCAGGACGGTGTCAGGATGGCATCAGGGTGGAGTTGGGGTGGCCAGCATGCGGCAGCCCCACCTCAACTCCACCCCCAGGCTGGCCCTTTGGGCCGGTCTGCAAAGCCCCTAAATATTCTGTATGGTGTGGTATGGGAGGACGTCAATGGTAGAGTAACACTGCACTGGGTGACACCAATCCTAGTGATGTCACTGGACTAAAGTTCAACCTATATTACAAGTGTGTTCTTGTTGAATGCTGATTACTTAAAATAGTATTCTGGTATTCCTTATTGCAGTTACAGATTTGTAACCTAGAGATACAGTTCTGTAACTGCTCCATATACAGTAAGACTATTTAAAACTACATAAATGTTCCCCTGTAGCCCACCTCAGCAGCTGCACCATGCAAAGGAAGTCGGTTCATTTGCCATTCAAGGTGCAAGAAGGATGATGTTTGCAGCCCCCTCCCACCAGTGAGTGAGGCCATCATGAAGATCAAGCTTCTGATTGTTACAAACTCAATCTGGGAACAGTCCCTCAATTAAAATTTCTGTCTTAAATTACAAACAGGAAAATATCTTCTCTCTGTGCATATTCAAATGACAAGCTGTGACCACCTGTGATTGATCCTTAATATGCAATGTTTAATAGCACTAACAGGATCTGTTCCTGGTCTTGGGTTTTAGCAAATGTAGTTAGCTATGTAGATAGCAGAAAGCAGTAGAAATCCAATGTTGTGTACAACTGAAATATTAGACTGTGAGAGTCTTGCCATATTGTATGGCAACTAAATAACTAAGGGCTCATTCTCACTACAAAATAACCCAGTGTGGAAACCAGGTTATTTTGGTGATTGTGGGCCTTTGCAGACTGCCAGAAATAGTGCAAATTGAGTCCACTTTAAGGGTTAAGGTTAGGGTTATGGAATCATGGGAACTGTAGTTTATTGTGGCACCAGAGCTCCCTGACAGAGAAGGCTCAATGTCTCAGAAAAAAGCCAATTCCCATGATTCCCTAGCACTAACCCTAACCCTAAAAGTGGACTCAATTTGCACTATTTCTGGCAGCCTGCAAAGTGATTAAGGGCCTTTGAAGACTGCCAGAAATAGTGCACATTAAATTGAGGCACTGCCCTGGCTCAGTGCTAGGGAATCATGGGAACTGTAATTTATTGTGGCACCAGAGCTCTCTGACAGAGAAGGCTCAATGTCCCAGAAAAAAAATACAATTCCCATGGTTCCCTAGCACTGAGCCAGGGCAGTGCCTCAATTTAATGTGCACTATTTCTGGCAGTCTGCAAAGGCCCTAAATATCTCTGTGGCTGTTTACTCCTCTTTGTCGTTCACACTGACGGGTGGGGGGGGAGGAAGAATGGCTGCCACAGAGAGATGATCATGACAGGACTGGGGAGGAAGAGGAGGAAGGATGTGATGGCAGGGGGAGGGGAAGGGAAGGAGGACCAAGAAAACCCCATGACAGGTGCACCCTAAGTTGGAAATGACTTGAAGGCAAACAACAACAACAACAGAGGAGGGGTGGTGTCATGGCAGGAAGGCTTGGACCCTGGCAGCTCCTCCTCTGAAACCTCCTGTTGGGGTGCCCCTGGGGAACCCTCTCCATCCATGGCAGTGATGGTGGTGGCACCCCGTCTCCCTCTCCTCCTCCTTTTCCTGCTGGCTCTCTCACAAGCCAGCCTGGGGCCTCCTTGCCTCAGTCTCGCTTTGGCCCCAGAGATCACATTAGGAAAGGAAGATGAAGAAGAGGAGGAGGGAGGAGGAAGGTGGCAGCAATAGAGGGAGGGAGGGGGGAGAGGGCCAGGAAGAGAATGCCCACCCAGAGAGATCCCTGAAGGAGCAGGTGAGGCTGAGCCAGCTGAGTGGCTCTAAATCCTTTGAGGGAGCCATTAGGCTAGTGAGGTCCTGTGTCTGGCTTGCTCCCTCTGGGCCACTGTTCTCCACAACCACAGTGGCCCCAAAGCTGGGTCCCTAAAAGCGGGGCCCTGCTCTGCCAGGAGAGGGTTTGCAAGGTCAAGGGAATCCAGCTCACCACCCTCAACTTCAGGCGAAATACAAATCAGATCCCTCGTTCCTACTGTTAGAACACTCCTCTGAATCGATTTTTTTTTTTTTTTTACAAAAGAACCACCAAAAAAACCTAGTGTCTGAAAAAAGCAGGTTTTTTGGATTTGTCTCTCTTTAACATGATTCCAACTGAATGCAGTCAGGTCTGAAATGGTTCCCAGTGTGAACAACGCATATATAAATCAATCAGTAAATCGATTCATATCCTAGTGGGAATGAGCCCTAAGTGATGGCTTTCTATCCACCCTGAGGTAGTGCTTATGTTGGGGCATTCCAAACCATCTGAGCCTCTTGCAAGGAGAGCAGAAAGCTGGCCAAAATAAATGGGGGGGGGGGGAGGCCTAAATTCTATTTAGTCCTAACTATAGTAGGACCACAGAATCACTTGAATTTACCTATGTATTGACTCACCATTCAACAACTGAGTTGATGGATCTACTCTAGCTAAGAGTAGCCAACAGTTACAGTTTACACTCACAAGAGAAATAATCCCATGATACACAACAGGACTAGTTTGGCATATGGAGAACTCTGGAGTCTGCAACAGAAGGAGAACCTGCAATGCATTTCAAAATACCCACAAAAACAATTAATTTTAAAGTTTTGTAGCTTTCTTTCTGAGCCAAGTCCAATAAAGTTACCAAAGATTTTCCTACTGACTTCAAAGGTTTTGAATTCAGCCTTCTTTTTATCATCATGAGTGGTTTTGTGTACATAGTAGAAACGTCATAAGCCCCAGAATTGACATACCCCTCTCTTGCATGCTGCTCCTGTTATCTTTCAGCCACAAGCTAAAAACTGAATTTGTCTGCTTTACCCTTGCCAGAAAACACTCAGTGCCAGTATGTTAATAATTTGAGAAACCTGATTAGCATTACCAAAAGTATATTTATTCATTGAGAACAAAGACAAGCAAAGGGATCCAAAACATATGCAATGACTCCTAGCCTTATTTGGAAGTTGGTTCTCTTCATCTGTGATTTTCCCAAAGTACAACAAAATCCATCTATAACAGCCTGCAGATGCCCTCAGGATTTACACAAAGCCTGGACAAAGTCTTAATTTTTTTTTTTTTTTTTTACAGATTACTGCTTGGAATATATGAAAAAGAAAAAGGAAGCAGGGAGATAATTTTAATTCATAGTTGGTAACCTCTTTATACTGTAGTAATGTTGGTCTTTTAAACTTCATAAGTCACTTCCCATTATTTCTGGAACCATTTGGCCACAAGAGTGCATTGCCAATTCCTGATTAAAAGAGTCTCATTAGGACTGAATTAGTAGAAACTAGGATTTGTGACATTTTGATGAATTAAAGAGGGGAAAATGTGGTACCATTACAAACTATTGGGATTTTTAAAATATTATTAGATAGGGAGTATGTTAGGAGCTGAGGAAACAGATTTACTGGCTGCATTAATGCTTTCTAATTTACACTTAATAGGACCTCAAGCAATGGCTATCAGAACATTAAAGTAACGAGGAAATTTCCATTACAATTTTAATGTAGACCTTTACAAGAAAATGGAGAGTTTCAAAGATAATTCTATGAACCAAAAATTGGTCTTTTAAAGACATTTTGGTCCAAAGTAGAGATGGTGTTAAACACATTGTTAAAAAGCACATCATTGAGGGGGGAAATGTAATGGCAGGTCTAGACATTTTCAATAGGGCCATAGCATGCAGCATTGGACAATTTGAGATTTTGTTTCCCATTTGCAATTTGACACATCCTCCAAAATTCACCTTTACACAATCCATAATGCAGAGCTTGAAGAAGTTACTTTTTCTTACTTTGGGGCTCAGGATCCTGTAGCCAATAAGGCCACTAGCCATGCTAGCTGTGGGCTTCTGGGGACCTGTAAGTCTCAAAAAACAGAATTTCCAAGCATTCTGCTTGGGATACTCTGGGACCTCCCACACAAAAAAGTATCCAGCTCTTCTCCTGTTAGTCCATGGCACAGGAGATGAAGCTATCGCACTGGTGCCTGGCATGCTTTCTAAAAATACATTGGAGATTACATCCAATTTGGCTCTGAAAGAACAGAGACAGGAGGGACAATACACAGGAAAGAAGGTTACGGTGTAATGAATGTGTAGGGCTGAAATGTTATGAGCACTTACTTGAAAGTGCTCTGTGGGACGTGTTTCTACATAAATAGAAAAAATATTATAGTGGATGGGATTGGGACCAGAGGGTTTCCCAAATGGTGTTCTGATGCCACTTGTGGCAAGCAATTTCATAAAGCAAAGAGAAGGCTGCAACAGTTATATTTTTGTCAAAATTCCAGTTTGCTCCACAACCTGAAGCATCCTATTAATTAAGGACAGAAGAAGCTGTCTTATACCTTGGGCAGTCTATTTTGTCTATTCATCCCTGTATTAAAGGTAAAGGTATTCCCCGTTGACAAGGTTGTCAAGTCATATCTGACCATAGGAGGTGTTGCTCATCTCCATTACTAAGCCAATAGAGCCAGCATTGTCAGAGACTACTCTGTGATCATGTGGCCAGCATGATTGCACAGAACGCTGTTTACTTTCCCACTGAAGTGGTACCTATTTATCTACTTGCATTTACATGCTTTTGAACTGTTAGGGTGGCAGAAGCTGGGACTAGTAATAGGAGCTCACCCCATCACGCGGCACTTGGCCCTCAAACTGCCAATCTGCTGATCTTGCAATCAATAGTGTCAGCGTCTTAACCACTTGAGCCACCATGTCCCAGGGTAGATAATCCCCGTATTATCTACCCTGAATAGTTTCCCAGAGTCACAGACAATAATCTTCCCCATTGCTTGTTATGTAATCCATAAATGTCAGCTATTGAACTGTAAAACATCTGCATGCAAAGCATGTGCTCTACCAGCAAGATCTTCTTGGCCTGACACAAACAAGATTGCAAGTAAGATTTAGATCTTTACCTGATAACCAGCTGAAATCTGGCCTTGTCTGCAAAGATTTCCAGCTGTTTCATAAAACTCCACACTTCATCATTTTATCATTTCTTCTGCCCTTCTGTCAGCTTTTCACTGATGCTTAGGTTGCCTGCTATGCTGCTTAATATATCTTCACAAACTGCAGTCTTATTTTGCTGGGATTCCTGCCACCAAGCATTTCTGATTATTCACACTCCAGCTTGTGGATCAGGGAGGTTGATGCTTCATCTCTCTACCATGTGAGGAAGCAGAGATGCTCTCTCCTGCTCAGTCTGCAAGCTGCCTCTACATTAAAGGCAGAGGTCTGTAGAAGACAAATGCTTCCTTGTATCCTGCTGTATTCTGTGGATATATCAATTGCAAATTTAATCATAAGGATTTAAACAACATTGGTTAGTTGTTGTTTCTTGTTTTTTTAAATTATATATATATATATATATATAATAGTTTTATTAAATACATAAATTTGAATACATATAATAACATTAATTTAAAAACCCACACAAAAGCCCCATAACCCCCAACATAAAATATAAAACATGCACACAGAATATTTACTATATATATAACCTTCCTCCAAATGAAACCCTTTAACTCAAACTATCCAAGCTACTCTTCTACTATAAGCACATTACTATTATCTCTGTTATCTTATGAAACCCAAAACTGATAAATTCCTCCTCATAGTCTCAAAACATTGATAAACATGTCCCAATTATTCTTAAAATTAACCAAATATTTTTATTTGATAAACGTCAATTTATCCATTTCAGCAAGCTCATATATTTTCATAGCCAATCTTATGTTGGAATGACAGCTCCCTTCCATCTCTGTACATACACAATTCTCTCTGCTTTAGTTATAAATTGAAGAATTGTTCCATATTTTCTTTCAGTGTGTCCTTTACTCCTAATAGATAAAATCTCTTCTGGAACTTTATTTTTAAAATATCTTCCATGAATTAACATAAATTTGAGTCAAAAATTTCTGAGCTTTATCACATGACCACCACATATGATAAAATGTCCCAATCCTTTAACATTTTTAATTTCTTTGCACTCAGGAAACCTCACTGAAAAAAAACAGGGCAGCAGCTATAATCTTCAGGATCTTGAGAAATCTTTCAGGGCTATTCATTTGCACAGAAAGCATGTTTTTCTGTGCAATTTTTTGTCTGTACAGGAAACATTGAATTTTGCACTGTCAGTACAAAATTGCAAATAATACATTTTCTAGTTTGTTTGTTTTTTAAATTGTGAGGTTTTGCTCAGGAAAATATTCTGCATTCTGCAGAAAAAAATTCCCTGAAAGGCTTCCCAAAGTGCAAGCAGCAATTGAGAACTACATAAATATTTTAATATTCACACAGCAGTGAGAAAACTCTGGAAATCATGTGTCTCTGCATGTGTGGATGAAAAAAGTAAAGATATACATCACTACTTAATTTTGATGCTACTTACACAAGCATCTGGTTTCTCTGAATGCATGAATGTATGAGTTTACATTCTGCCCCATTCCACATTTAAAAAGTCTCATAGTCTTTTATGAATAAATTTGTAAATTTCAAAATTCTTATCGAAAATGAATTGGATGTACTTTTCATGCTTCTGCAATATTTATATTCAATTGTTTCCAGTATGAGAAGGACCGTACTGCATTTGCTGCTTAAGGAACGAGTGAAAAGAGAGAGTCAGAAAGCAGCATTAATTGAACAGTTGAGTACACAGGAATTCAATTCCAGACATATGAAAGATAAGCACTCAGTCTTCTGCCTGGCTGGACAATCTGTTAATTTTAATTTATCCCACCAGTCTCCCAAGTATCTCCAGTTCTTTGTGTCATATTTATGAAGATAATTTGTGGATTTTGAAAAGTTCTTATTAAAAAAACATGCAAAATTCCAACCCATTCCAGCTTCTACTTTATTAAATAGCAAGGGCCTTTTCACAGTACACAATTATAGTATTACATTCTGATTTTTAGTGCCATGGCTCCATCCTGTGGAATCCTGGGATTTGTATTATGGTGGGGCAGCAAAGTTTCCAAGAATTCCAAGCGCTCTTCCCAGGGTTCCATGGGATATTGCCAAAGTCAAATTATAATGATATAACTGTGTTGTATGAAAGAACCCTGAGAGCCAGAGTGTTGTAGTGGTTTGAGTGCTGGACTATGACTCTGGAGATCAGAGTTCATTTTCCTGCTTGGCCATGGAAATCCACTGGATGACCTTGGGCAAGTCACAGACTCTCAGTCCCAGAAAACCCCATGATAGGCTCGCCTTAGGGTTACCCTATGTTAGAAACAAGCCACACAACAACAATGAAAGAGCCCCAAGTGGTAAGCAATGTAGGCCTTCTTTGCAATATCTCACTTTACCTCACAGCTTCTCAAATGACAGATGATTCATGGCATGAACACAGGGGAGATCTCCCCTACCAGTTCATGATAAACCATTCTTCTCAGTCCACGAATTGCCTTTGTTCTCAATGTTTATAATAAGCTGTTTGCCTCTGCATATTTAAAGTCTGTTTCTTGCTAAGAATACATTAAGGAATTTAAAAAATATATTTATATGGGAGACAAGTTTTCAATCAAAACCAAAGATAAGAAAGTTAGTAGAAAACAGATACAGATTTAATTAATCTGTAAGATCTAATTCAATTGTATTTTTTGTGTGAAAGGCAAATATGTATATATAACTATTAGGTTTATGTTAATTTTCCAATTAAAGTTAAGTGTCTGCAATTTAAAACCTCATCCAAATAAATCTAAAAAATTCATTTCAAGGTTTACTCCCACCCATGTCACTGTTTGTTTCTGTTTGAGCATAGGACAGAAGGATACATTTACATGATTTTTTGAAAATCTCATTTTTCATCCATCTTACCAAAACCTCTTTTCTCATTTTTCTTTGCTCCTCTCTTAAAATTGCATCTTTTTACCTTCACATTTAGGTCACTAGTTCCCACATTAATCTCAGGTCTTAAATGCAGTTTGACACTGCTTTAATTGCCATGCCTCAATACTATGGAATTCTGGGATTTGTAGTTTTGTAAGCTATTTAGCCTTCTCTGACAGAGAGCTCTTACAAATTACAAACCCCAGAATTCCATAGGATGGAGCTATAACAGTTAAAGCCATGCCAAACTGCACTACTAGACCTGAGAGGACCATTTGGATGCAAAGAAAGCCAATACCTAGCTTCATTACTTCCTTATAACCTTGGAACAATTAAACTATCATAGCCAAATCACAAACATAAATATGTAGTTTGGATCTTGTCACCTAAATGTTGCTGTTGTTGTTGTGTCCCTTCAAGTCATTTCTGACTTATGGAACCCCTATCATGAGGTTTTCTTGTCAAGTTTCTTCAGAGGGGGTTTGCCATTGCTATCCTCTGAGGCTGAGAGAGTTTGACTGCCCAAGGTCAACCCGTAAGTTTCCATGGCCAAGCTGGGATTTGAACTCTGATTTCTAGAGTTGCAGTCCAACACTCAAACAATCCTCTTAATCTGAAGGATTAACAAAATGCATGAATCAAGTTCGCAAAAATCTAAGGGAACTAAGCTTTGAGTAAAGAACCATTGGGAAATAAAAAAAATTATTTGGTACCTCTAATTAAATTAATTAATAACTTAATAAATTAATTGTGGAATTAAAATAATGCTGAAACCCCAAATTTTAAAAATTGAATTAAGTTTCCCCTTTCCATTACAAAATTTCCAATTTAGAGGGTATTTAAACTACCGGTAGTTAATTCCTATCTCTGGTTAAATCTTGGTTGAGCCATTCTTTCAGAATTGATCATATCTGGAATCGGAAGGCACCTATACCTTCACCTTAAGCCTCCCAGTGGGGTTCAAAAACCACTATGCCACTTTCTTCCTGGACAAGTGATCCTTTGAGAGGATTAAAGTGTACAGGTTGAGGCTAACTATTAGACTGGTTTTAAACAAAAGAAGCCTCATAGGCAAACGTTTAAAAAGAAGCTTACGAGGATTACCGGCCATGTTTGCTTTAACATCCTTTCACTGAAAATGTCTGACAATGTGCTATGAAAGATCCCATGCTTAAAATATGGAAAAGAATGATGGTGAGGGAGCAGATGTTTTTCATTTCCCTTTATGAAAGATGCATGCTCACAAAAGCTATTTGAAATGTGTGTATGTGAACACGCACACAGTGGAGGTTTGGCAGACATCACCAAGTGGACAAGAAAAATGCGGATCATTATATTTATCCAGGTCAAGACCTCTTCCAGCAACATGGGTCACAGAACCCCAAGCCCATGGAAAATGAACTGTTATTTTAAAAGAAGCATCACCCTTCTTCTCATGATGCAGTCCCCAAGTTCCTGCTAACTCAACCGGTGGTCTTCCTGGCTCCTTGCCTTCCTCTCGAAGTGCTGACACTTATGCTCTTGTTCTGACAAGTGATAGCATCTGCTCAGCATGCTTGGCTCAGTTGGAGCAGCAGCACAGACCCTTCCAATAAAGTTTCTTGAAATGGAACGGCAAACACTTTGGGAAGGTAAAGCGGTGCAGTGCAATCCAAGAAGACAAGGAGAAAATTGAGCCACTGGGACAAGAGGAAATGTAGGTTTCAGCCACATGATCAAATCACAGTTGGAATGGAAGGGTTCATTCACAGCAAGACCACAAAAAGATGGTGATGTATTTAGACCAACATTTTTTTTTCTATCCTAGTTGTATTGCCTGCTTCTATTTGTCTGGATTAACTTGCTTTCTCATGCAGTGTCTGCAATGAGTTTCACTCTTGCTGAAGAGAAGGATTATAGCCCCACCTCCATCAGAAGAGTAGAACTGTTTATTCATAAAACAGTGGTACCTTTATTGGGCCAACCAAAAAAGCACAGCATACATCATGCAAGTTTCCAAAGCTCCACTGGCTTTTTCATCAAACAATGGGGTTAAAATAATATGGGGAAGAAGAAGAAGAAGAAGAAGAAGAAGAAGAAGAAGAAGAAGAAGAAGAAGATACAGTCAAAGGCCTACATTTTGTCGAGATGTTTTTGTTGTTATTTAGGATGGTCTGGAGGGATATCAATGCAGGCAGAGTCTACTCCCCCTTTGGCCATGTGAGTTCTGGGAGACAAAGAGTTATAATATTCAAGTAATAAAATTTCAACTTCGTTAGCAACAGAAAAAGTTACCATCCTAACTGACAAGAAAAAACAACAACATCTTGAAAAAACATAGGCATGTGACTCTAATATCAACATTCTTCTTCTCATGTATGATTTTAAACACATTTGCCTAATGAAGAGGTCAGTGGAGCTCCAAAAGTTTTCATGATATATTTTGTACATTTTTAGTTGGCTCAATAAAATTATTGCTGTTTTGTGGATTGTGGATGTTAATTGTATTTTGCTGAATGGCCAACACGGCTACCCCAGATATTTTCCCCAGAACTGTTTATGTCATTTAGCGGAAAGTTTTTTTAGTTGTAGCAGTATTATTTCTTTCCATTTATTCTAAACCAGCTTGCTCTCACACTCAGTGCCTCGGATGATTTTTTTAGTGATTGTTCATTGGGAGATGGGCCACACATGCATGTGCATGCACATAGATAAGCCCCCACTCACACACACACACACATACCCAAATACATGCATTGAGAGTTCCACTGGAATCAGCTCAATAGCACCTCCTCCCAAAATATGTGCTTAATTCCCAGAGATTGTAAACCCACTTTCATAAAAGCTCTCTGAAGTACACCAGTAGGAGGGCAGGAGGCTAAGGAAGGAGAGCAGGCACAATGTGGTATCAAATCCCTAAGGTGTTGATGTCTCCCAGTTAACAACAGCAATGTCAGATGGGACAATAATTGCTACAGTTTATGGAATTTTTCCTCCTCCTCCCTTTGTAAGAAGGGATTAAATACCTATATCATACTCCATGGTGCCATATATTTCACACTGCAGTAATCTATTAACTGCATCATATAAATTGTAGAGGTACAAGGGCTGTAGGCACACTTCTCTTAAGTTTTTTCCTTCTCTATGACTTACTATTTTGTCAAGACTCTGGGTTCTTAGCTGAATGGGAAATATTCAGGCAGCTCATTGGTGGTATTATAGAATGATACAACCATAGAGCTGGAAGGGGCCCTATGGGCCATCAGGGCAAACCCTCTGCTCAATGCAGGATTTCCAGCTAGAGCATCCTCAACAGGTAGCTGTCCAATCTCCTTTTGAAAACTTCTGGAGAAGGAGACCCCATCACCTCTCTAAGCAACTCTCCCTGTGAAGTTGTTCCATCTAAAATTCATTTGAAATCTATCCTCCTTTAAAGGTCTAACTCAAACCATTAGATCTATTTCTGCCCTTTGAAGCAGCAGAAAATAAGACAGCACCCTCCTCTTTGTGGCAGACCCTGAGGTATTTAAAGATTGAGGTCATGTCACCCCTCTGCCCTCTCTTCATTAAACTGAATATGCCCAGCTCCTTCAATCTCTCCTCATATGTTTGTTCTTCCCGTCTTTTATCATCCTTATTGCCCTTCTCTGAACTCACTCCAACTTATCTATATCTTTCTTAACATGAGGCGCACTGAACTGAACACAGGCCTCACCTGTTTTCACAGGCCTGAACATATGAGACCTGACCAGCATAGAATTTGGGAAATGATTACTTCCCTTGACTTGGAAACTATGATTCTGTTAAGGCAGGCTAAAGTAGCATTTGCCTTCTTTGCCACAGCATCGCACTGCTGGCTTATGTTCAATTTATTATCAACAATAATCCCAAGGTCCTTTTCACAAGTAGTACTGCCAAGCAAAGTATACCCCATCCTACTGTACATTTGGTTTTTGTAACCTAAATGTAGAATTTTCCATTGTTTCTGTTGAATTTCATTTCATTAATTTCAGTCCAATTTTCTAATTTATCAAGGTCCTTTTAAATTCTGTTCCTATCTTACAATGTATTAGCTATCCCTCCCATTTTTGTCTCATCTGCTAATTTGATAAGGATTCCCTCCAACCCATAATCTATTCTAAATCATTGCTAAAAATAGTGAAGAGTGTCAGCCCCAGATCTTCATGAGGTAAATCCCATCTGTAGACAGTTGTCCTTCGTCTAAGAAATGAAAATGATGGTCACTCTCCCATCAACACCATCTGCATAGCCAGTCAATCACCTATAACATCTTCCTGTCCCTGTGTGGTCCTCTGTCTTTCACTGATAGAATACCTGTGCCTCTAAACTCTTTACTTTTCTGCACCGGGCTTCATAGTCCAAGGTGATCTGCTAAAGGGTGTTCTTTGCAGTGTCGCTGGTGCCCACATGTATCAGAATATTCATGCTGTGTGTTCTTGATGAACGATGGCAACTTGTTAATGACACATCCTGGATATGCATGCCAGGCACACAACACACTTTCTGATTCATCAGTTTGGCACACAGTTCCTTCTATACCCCTAAGGAATGAATCTCCAACTACCACCACCTTTCTTTTCTTCACGCTGAGTTGGTGGTTAGGTTAGGTCAGGGGTAGGCAACCTTTCCCCTTTAAGGGCCGAGGGACTTCAGCTCCCAGAAGCCTCAGGTTAGGTCCTTCCCTGGCATGCAGTATCTATGGCTGCTGGTCTCCTGTTTGTGACTCTTAACCTCCGTTATACTCAGGAAGGTGTAGGAAGTGATTGCTTAGTTTGAGCGGTTCCAAATTTGTGCATAATGTGCTCCTGACAGTGACTGTCCTCCAGGGTATTCCCTCAGTGTTATAGCCCTCTTTGTTTTCATTGGCAGTTTCTTCCTATTGGTTCTGTATGATCAATTCTCCCTCTGATCTGTCCAGGAATTCCTCATGTTCTCAGCTGTATTGAAAAGTCTCAACACATAGCTGCAGTGCATTGATCATCTCTTCCAAGAGAGATCAATGTACTCTGAGTACAAACCTCTATTGCAACATTTCCCATTTTGGATCCAGTCCCTGCACATCTTTTGGACTACAGACCCCATCATCATTGATACTATCCATTCTAGATGTGGCTGATGGAATTTGTAGGTGAAAAACAGCTGGTAGAACTCAGAGAAGGGAAGACTCATCTAAAGTATGGCTGGCCCTGATTTACAGCACACCATATTAGAGGTACCACTATTGTATCCCTTCTAAAGGAGGACATTAGGCATTAACCTATAATAGTTGAGCAGGATGGGGAAAAAAAGTAATTGTATTTATCACACTAGTACTGAATGCAATGGCATCAATAGGGTTGGTGTCACCTGGAGTAGTAACTCATTGTGTCACTTTCCCATTTACCTCTTCCCATACCACACTATAAAGAATCCTTAGTAATGTTTTTTGTACTAATGTTATTTATAAATTCTAATTCCTGTGTATCACTGAATGTAATGGCAATAGTTGTGACATAACCAACAAGCAAAATAAAAATTACATCTTTAAATTACAATATCATATGTATAACCTAAATGCATGTCCTGGTTCATGTAAAGTGAAAATTTGGTAAGATGTGATGTTTTTAAAGAAAAAAATAAAATATTTTTTTAAAAAAAATAACATTAAGAAATTTAAATTATATATTAAAAACCCAGGGCCTCTCCTTTCTGTTCCCACTGAGCCTCATCCCTCTCACATCATCTCTTCAGTATTTTAAAATGACACAGGCAAACAGCACAGTCCATTTCTGCCAAAAGACAGATGCTTGGGGAACAGTGGTGTCACCCCCCCTTAGGGGTATCCCTTGGTGTGGACCGCATCACCCATACCCCTCTATTGATGTCCTTGACTGAATGGCAAGTTTTTTTCTGTATAAATCTGCTTTCGGTACAATCATTAAGTACAGAAGCTCTGTTCTTTACATCTGTGTTCTCTGTCTTTCAGAAAGAAAAAAGAGGAAGACAGCAGGCAGACAGACATATGGTTTGCAGACATACAAAAGATCTTTGGCAGCAATCATAAAGCGGAGGGTACTCCCCAAAAGACCAGTGAGGATGTTTACTGAATGCTGATTGAATGCTGTAGTGTGGGGGAGGCAGAAATAAAAAACAAGGGAGAGGAGGAAGTAAATAGCATCCATTGGAAAAGATCATGGCTGCACCCTGAAGAGAAGTTTTCCATACTGCAACATTTGGTTGCAGATATCCATTGTACCACATCCTATCTGTAACACTGAGCCGTAGATATTCATCTCTCTCTTTCTGTTTTCATCTTCTAATTTGATTATCCTGTAGTGTGCTGAAAAAGTGCAAGGAATTCAAAAACTGGTCTCTTGTTTTGTCATTTTTGATTCTAATCAGGATTCTAATCCTGATAAAGAACTAACCAAAAGGTGGGTTTGGAAATTAAAATTACATGAAGTTATCCGAGTGCTTTAAAAAAAACAAACCACTAGGAATATTCTCATTTTGTCATTGAAAAACTGTGTTTGGCTAACCAAGGAAAGCTGTCTGTATAACAGAGCTGACAATGCATCTGCATCCATTTTCTTTCTCCAACAAAAGCCAATCAGATATTATAAATCTACCACTAGATGGCATTTAACATACATTTTGCTGAAAGATTTTGCAAGGAAAATCCACCAGGTGGCACAACTCATTTAGCTTCTGGATTTGTATGTTATCTAACCCCCCTTTGTTTAATTGCCAGGTTAATGTGTGAGGTTTCCAGAGACCAAACAGTCCCACTGTTTTTATTTTTGCTCTGAACTGACCGTAGCATATTCCTACGTTTCATTTAAAAGCTGCTATAAAAATGTCACTGGCTAGCCAATTCCATTTTATATAGCCACTTAAACTGTAAGAATTTATTGGTTATACTACTCTCCAAAGTATATTTGTAAGCTACAACAATATTTTTCTTATTAATTAGTCTACATTTAGCTTCATTTTTTAAAGCTGTCATTTGCTCTTGATTTTTCAAAAACAAAAACCCACAGCCATATGCTAAGGCATTTATTAGACCTTAACTAAGGGTGTGGTTGCTAATGCAGGATTTACTGCTGGAAGTGCCCTACTTCTGGTGCTGCAGTAAATGATTCCCCAGAGAGTGCTAAACTGCTGAGCCTTGCAGTAAAAACAGACAAGAGATCCATGGCATTAACCATGTCACATCCTCACCACTGTATTCTGCCTGCTTTAACTTCAAGATAGTCCAAGAAAGGCCCCTCAAATTGTTTTTAAAGTAGGAAGGTTGAATGTGGGCAGGTAGGTCATTATTAATTTTTAATTTTACTATTTTAACAAAATAATGAAACCACAGCAGACTACGTTAAAACAATCATTGTCATCGTCATCATCTGCCTTGCCCTCCAACATTTCACAGAAAGAAATGGGGACACACATGGCCAAGTAACATCGTAGTGTGGTGCAGTGGCGTACTCACCCAGGGTGTCACCCAGTGTGAGCAGGCCATGGAAATAGCAGCCCACCTGGGCTAGACACCTCTCCCTCATGGCCCAGAGATCCCCCTGAGGCCAGTGGAAATGGCCACGCAGCTGGGGAAGCCCCATGTGAATCATGGAAACAGCTGCACGGGGTGGGAAAGTGGCCATGCGGTCAGTCAAACAGGTGTCTGGCACCCGTCCAGGCTGGAAACCTCTCCTCTGAGTCCTGGGAACCCCCCCTGAGGCCTGTAGAAGCAGCTGTGCAGCTGGGGAAGGGCGCACAGGGTGGGAAAACACTGCACAGAGTGGAAAAGTGCTGCCCAGGGCAGGAAAGCAGCCGCCCACCTGGGGAAACATCCACCCACAGCCTGCCTAGGCTGGAGATCTCTCCCCTGAGGTCAGGATACTCACTCCAATGCCTGTGGAACTGGCCATGTGGCTGGGAGAAGCACTGTGTGGGGTGGGGAAGCAGCCTCAAAGCTGGGAGAGCAGCTGCTCGCTGGCCACCTGGGCCAGATACCTCTCCCCCAAGGCCCAGAGCAGCACCCGCATGGGCCTAAGGAGTGCCTGCAGGGGGCGTGGGGCCAACTGGGTGTCACCACCCTCTTCTGGAGTGTCACCTCCCTTCTGGGGTATCACCAGGTGTGGTCCCCCCTCCCCCCCAGTGTTGCTACTGGTGTGGTGAACATGGCAACAGTTATTAATGAGCAAAACCAGATAAGCTAAGAAAAGCAGTAGCCATTTGATTTTGCCTGAGCCTCCTGGGAAGGGTAACATTCTGCCCCTATTCTCCTTTTCTCCCTCTTGAGTTAACTGAGTGCAAACTACTTTTGCAATATGAGCTCAATTTACAGCAAGTGAAGGACTCTGAAGACAAAGGGGGAGGGTAAGAGGAAGAGGAGGAGGAGGAGGAAACTAGTACATTTTAAAAGCAGATGGAAAAGTGAGATGACAGAGGATTAATTGGGACTTTGTGAAGTCGAAGGCTTTTGTGACTGGCAACCATAGTTTTTTGTGGGTTTTTCAGGCTATGAGGCCGTGTTCTGGAAGAATGCATTCTTTATAAGCTACAAAAGCTCAACAAGCTCAAGCAAGAGTCACACAGTATATATACCTCACACACCTCATGCCACCATTCTCTGAAGATCCCAGCCACAGATGCAGGTGAAACATCAGGAATACATTTTTTTCTAGAAAATGGACTCACAGCCCCCAAAAAACACAAAAACCAATTGGGACTTTCTTGTAAAATCTGGAGTTGGGGGGGGTTATGTCATCCTCAAACTCATCAGAAAATGGTAACAATCTGAGTAACATGAAGGGAATGGGGAGAGAGAGATAATTTAGTACACCTCTGGTTGACTATTCCTCAACTACATAGCAGTCTTGGTGGTCCAGTTTTGCTTGATGATTTCAGGAGAGTCCCTGCTTGTCAGAGAGGGTCTTGAGTCCTTCTATGCACTTCTGGGGTCCAAGGAAATAAGATAACAGGATTCAGATCTGTCAAGCTGAGTCTCAGTGGGATTCCTTATTTTTCCAGCATGGATGACGTTCCCACTCAGGTCTGCATTAGACTTTCCCCCTACAGAAGCTTCTGTACATTTCTGACCACCAACTGGATTCTACTTTTATATGTACACTTTCCCCTCCTCCCCAATGGATGCACTTGGGCATGTCCTTTCCAGCATCTTCCTCCACATTTTTAAAATGGAGCCGTTTTTCTGTGTAAGTTTTTTCAAAAGAGCACATATAGGAAAACATGCTCACAAGCCCAGAAATGCATCACTTTCTTGCTGAGTATTGTATTTGGGTCCATGTTTGGTTTCAGAAGGTTTGGCTATCTTATGATAAAATGTGAACCCAACACACTTTTTTCCCATCCTTGGTCCAGACCAAATTGCATGGTGCACAACACCATGGCAACCCTGCAGCAATAAAAGGAAGTTGCAATGTAGCTGGCCAAGTGATTACATGTGACATACACTCCTGGGAAAGTTACTCATTTGGAACACAATGCCCAGAATCCCTCAAAGAGAATGGCCAGTTATAGGGAGTTTTAGTCCTAAAATAATCTAAACACTGATGAATTGTCTTTGAGGAGAACTAGGGCTGCCCAAAATTGAGGAGTCACTAGACCAATTGTTCCCCATCCTACACCTAAACTCCTGTGAGAAGCATGCTCTCTTGCTACATTGCTCACTAATGCCTCATGCATGTATAAGTCTACTGGGGTATGTGGCAGAAGCAAGACCCCCAACATCCCCAGGAATCATAAACCATCTAAGTTACCCTTGGTTGAGGACAACCTGGAGGACCTTGCCATTACTTTTATTTTACTGCCCAAGATATGTGGAAAGGATGGGTTTGGTTGCTGGTGGCTTGCAGTATGCAGATTTCCTGAGTCTGGTCATCAATAGATATGACAGTGATAATTAGGTTGGCACTTGTCTAAGTTGCAGGCCTCTAGAGGAGGCAACAAGGATTGTGGCAACAGAACTATGTGTGCCATGCAGCCAGGACTCATACACCTAGTCTTCTGTCTTCAAGTGCAGGGGAATATATTAGCCCATTGCCAGTGTCAGTCTATCAATAGCAATAGCATTTACGTTTCTACACTGCTTCATAGTGAACTCAACACTCTCTAAGTGGTTTCCAATTTGCAAGCTAGTTAGCCCCAACAAGCTGGGTACTCATTTTACCAACCTATGGAAGGCTGAGTCAACCCCTTGGAGCCCTGTGATTGAACTCACAACATTGTGGCAGCAGTACCGCCATTTATTCGGCTTCTGAACATATAATGGGAGGAGATGCCAGTTTAACCTTTGCCTCAGAAAACAAAACATTGAGGACCAGCCCAACTGATTTCTGCCACTGAAAGAAGGAAGCCCAGATTCCTTGTGCTGTTCTTTGCACACTACAAGAAGATCAAGTTTTCCTTTTTCTGGAGGACAAAACAGATGCAAGGATTAACATGGCTGAAATGAGGGAGAGTAGAAACTCATCCCTCCTTCCACTCCCATCTAGAAATAATTTGGTCAAATGATGCAGACATGCTATATGCAGCTTACAAATCTACTTACCTGGGAGAGACTGAACTTACTTTTGAGTAAACATTATAGAACAGTGATATCAAGTATTGCGCTCCAACAATAATCAAAATTAACCTTTATCATAACTATTAGGAATGCTGGGCCCTCCAAATGTTATTGAACTGCAACTCTTAGACCTCATTCCCATTACATAATAAACTGGTTTGCAAGTGGATCTGAACTGGTTTAAATGGCCCTTTTTTGCACTTGTGCCAATTCCCTGATGCAGTTTGTGAAGAGGCCCCCAGCGCTAAACTCATTTAAAGTGTTTCTTCCAGATCCTCTGAATTCCCCATGTCTTTTGCAATGAATTGACTCAGCGCTAGTGTGAATGAGCTGTGGATCTGAATTGGTTCCCTGTGGCACATTCATTGATGAATGTGAACGCGAAGTGGATTAAATTGAAACAGGTAAGGTTCAATTGCTGCTCAAATAGTGTGAATGTCTATTCAGTGCTAAATTGATTTGACTCAAAACCCAGTTTATTCTGTAGTGGGAATGAGGCCTCAGCATCCCCATCATCATTAGTTCTGTTGGCTAGGGCTGATGGGAGCTGCAATTCAACAATTGCTAGAGAGCCTCATATTCCCCACTCTTCAGATCGTAAGTCCTCCTTTTTATCTGGTCTAAAACTAGAAGTTTACTGACACCAAGATGAGGTGGGATGCATAAACTCTTAAAATGGCTACCAGATCTTTTTTGTTCATTCTGGCCAAGACCTGATAACTATTGTAACAAGTGAAGCATTAATGTAAGTTATGGAGCAGAATTAGTGGGGCCCTAAAAGTGTGGAGACATTTATGCTTTCTGTGTTTCCACAATTGCTACCAGATGAAGTGTTTATTCTGGAGTAGGCGAGGTCCACCTACTCACTTTTTATGAACATCTGCATAATGACATCAGCATTCATTCTTTCCTCAGACTATTCTATAGACTGCATCTATTTCTTTTGAGGGGGTTCAGAAATCATCTCTCTCACACACACACGTAATTTTTTTTCTCTTATTGTAAAGTGTGGGAGAGGGAGGTCAGGTTGAGTGAGGAGTTCAGTTTCAGACTTTGGTTTCATACATGTCTTGGTCTGCATTTCTTGCACTATCACCAGGCCAGACACAGTTTGCGTTCCATTATCTTTGTTTTGCTGGGTGGCTGAAGAGATGCCTGGAAAACCATGTGCACATTTGAAAAGCACATTTCAAATATGCAAAAAAAAAAATAATAATAATTCAAACATGCTTTAGTCAAGATGGGGAATATGTTCAGGCAGTAAGTAGAATTTAAAATATGGGCACAAACTTTTACATTTTTTAAAGTAAGTAAAGAAAAGGAAAGGAAAAAGAAAATCTTGACAGAAGTGGGTTTGGACCACAATAAAAAGAGAAAGGATGCATGCTCATGGATGGAGACTTTATACAGGGCCACATCCCTGGAAGAAAGATCAGAGAAATCATCACAAGACACGGGTGGTTCCCATTGCTACTTGTATGGCATTGTTTTGTTTTTCTTCAAATGATACAGTTTAAGGCAGGAGTCGGCAACCTACGGCCCACGGGCCTCATCCGGCCCGCCGAGGCCTGCCGACCGCCCCTGCCTGGTCTTGCCACCGCCGCTGCCTTTCACAGCCGCAGGGGTCCTCTTGGGCACCATTTTGTGTTCCAAAATGGTGCCTGGAGTCTCGTGCGACCTTTGCCCCATGACGGGAAAGGTCACACGAGACTCCGGGCACCATTTTGGAACACAAAATGGCGCCCCAGAGGGCCCCCGTGGCTGCACTGGGCCTCTCCCGAGGCCTGACGCGGTCAAGAGTCCTCCTGGGGGACCCCCGAGACCCGGCGCGGTCGACTGAGCCCTCCTGGTAGTGTGCGCGCGCACGCCACCGCAGCCTGGGGGGCATCAGGGGACAGGGGGGCTGGCCCCACCCCCAAAAAGGTTGCCAACCCCTGGTTTAAGGGGTGTCTCTCACCAGCCTCTTTATGTCTGTACCTGGGACCTTTTTTCATTTTCCTTTGGATTACAGCCCTGAAAGTTGATGTTTCATTTTGTTTCTGTGTGTGTGTTTAAATCTGTTTAAAGCTCTTTTCTATTCTCTTTCTTTTTTTAGTTTTAAAAAATATTACTGGAAGATTCACATTAGTGCTTGAAATATTCCCACTAGACATATTCACACTCTCTAGATCTGGGTAGACTTATAGAGAGGCTTTAAAACATTATTTTCAGTCTTCTGATGAGTACCACTTTCTTTGTGATTCTCCTTTCTTTTGCAGTTCTGAGCTGCTCCACATGCCAAACCAATACTGTCTTGTTAAAGCAATGCAAAAGCAGTTTCATTTATGTATCGCTTCATACCGCACTATGAAGCGTCTAAGCAGTTTACAACTGTAAGCTCATTGCCCCCCAACAGCTGGGTACTCATTTTAGTAACCTCGGAAGGATGCAGGCCTGAATCAAGCCTGAGCCCTGGCCTAGTATTGAATTCGCAACCTTGTGGTCTATGAGTGAGTAGCTGCAGTACAGGCATTTAACCACTGCACCACCAGGGCTCTTCTGTGCTTTAGAGCAGGGGTCGGCAACATGCAACCCATGGAGGCCTTTTGACCGGCCCATGGTCGGTCCCGCTACTGCCCCACGTGCGCTGCCGCCCCGCGCATGAGCGCAGGCGCCATTTTTGCATCCAAAATGGCAGCCGCACTTGTGCACACATGTGCACGGCGGTGGGCACCATTTTGGAATGCCCAACGTGCTGGCGTTGTGTGCATGATGCATGCCACCGGCGCGTTGGGCGTTCCAAAATGGCACCCGCCGCCGTACGCATGCGTGCGCAAGTGCAGGTGCCATTTTCAATTCAAAAATGGCACTTGCGCTCTCGTGCGCATGTGCCTGCATGTGTGGGCACCATTTTGGAAGGTCCCACGGCAGCTGCGCCGTACGAATTCGCATGGCGCAGCCGCTATGGGGCCTTCCCTGGGCCTTGGGAACGCCCCCCTGCACGTGCAGCATACAAATTCACCCGGCACATGGGTGGGGGGGGGTGTTCCCAAGGCCCAGGGAAGGCCCCCCTGCCCGTGCGCTGGGCGAATTCGCATGCCGCATGCGCGGGGGGGCATTTGCAAGGGCCAGGGAAGGCCCCCCTGCCCGTGCGCCGGGCGAATTCACATGGCACATGGGCAGGGGGGCCTTCCCTGGGCCTTGGGACCGCCCCCCCGCGCGTGCGGCATGCGAATTCGCCTGGCGCACAGGCGGGGGGGCCTTCCCTGAGCCTTGGGAATGCCCCCCCAGCGTGTGCACCATGCGAATTCGCCCAGCGCACAGGCAGAGGGGCCTTCTCTGGGCCTAGGGAACACCCCCCGCCCCCCGCGCCATCCCCCAGAAGGCAGCCTCCTGCTTGCCACGAGATGTGCTACCCCACCAGGTGACACCCCCCTCTGGAGTGTCAGCCAGTAAGGTCTGCACCAATGAACCCTCCCAGTGACGCCACTGGCTACTGGGAGATTCTCAGAGTCCAATATATTTAACATCCTTTTTCAAAACAAAAAGATACTTCCTTTGCAATCCAATATGCAAAACCCACCATACCATCTGAACTGAGCACAAAAACAGCAAAATACAGACCTATGACTAGCATCTTCATCCCCCCCCCCCCCCCCGTATGGTTTCTAACACCTTGTCTGATGAAGAAGTCAGTGGAGCTTCAAAATCTTGCAACATGTATATTGTGCATTTTGGTTGGCACAATAAATGTATCATTGTTTGGTAGATTTTTTGATGTTATTGGATTTGCTATATGGAGAACACAGCTAACCCTGGTTGTTTTCTGGATTTTTATTGACAATTAATGACAACTTGGCAAATCAAATTATTTTATGTATTAGTGTTTGTGGGAGTGAGTTAATTTTCCAGTTTTTAATGTTTAATATAAACTAATTTTCACATGTGACATTTCAGAGGCTGAGCACAACAACTTTCCTGTCCTGAAAGCCAGAAAATCTCCCCATCTTTTGGTAAAAATACAATAATATCAAATTAATTACCAATTTCATGCCCCTTCACAACAGCTCAAGGCTGCTTCCTGAAGCAGTCATCTCACATTGCCTAATGGCAAGGTTGACACTAAGAAAGCTACTCTATCAAAGAAAAAAACAGGGCTTAAGAAGATAAGATCTTATAAAGGCTCCATACTGGAGATGATGGATACACCTGGTGGGCTTGGCAAAGCTATTGGTTCATAGCTTTTATCTTCAGATAATCAACTATACATACACTTCTGCCATACGGAAAATTAGACCCCCACGAAAAGCCCCAGTTTTCAAAGTCAAAGACAGCATGAATTGATATTACCCACTAAAACGCAATGAGATTAAATCAATAACATCTGCAATAAGGCATAATGAAGATAAAATTATATCTCTGCTTGCCCGAACAGCTGTGAATCTATTTTTAATTATCTTGGTTTTTGGCAGTCAGCTTAACAACTTTTAGAATGTCCTCATATTTGGATTGTTAAGTAGTGTAGGCCATTGGGAGAAAAAATGAATAGCAGGTTTCTACTCTCTCTGAGTGGTACATTGGTGATAGGATTGTCTCAGGCCATTGGAAATCCAGCAATATCACTATGTCTATTTTTCTATAACAGGACGATAAACATGGGCTTAAAAAATAAATCTACCACACATAAAATTGAAGGCAGATTTTTATCAAAGACTGTTCTGAATGTCAGTGGTTGTTTTATTTTGCTCACTTTTGTATTGGTGTTATGTGCATCTTGTATCAGAATTGTATTTTTATTTCTGTAAATACTTCAGGTCTCTTATGGGCCCTGAAAGCATGTTGTGTGTGTGTGTGTGTGTGTGTTGACCAAATAAACCTAGTACAGCTATTCTGTAAAACTGTTGCTTGTTTAACCAAGGATGAGAAGATATATCTTTTGCCTCAAATAGAAAACTGTTACACATTTATACACAACTATGCATACAAAGAAAAAAAGCAGTATTCTTGGTTTAATCCCACATCAAACACCTATGCTAGCATATATACTGACTTTTGAAAATGTTGAACATTGTACCATATGGTACAATCTGACAGACTTGTATTACATGTTGGTTGTGTTTTTTTTAAATGTTTTCTGAGTGGTAGGAAGAGTTATGTTTTCAAGAGAATGGTTCCCAAATTACCTGTTAACATCATGTGCCTTCTACCCTACTCATAGCAGCTGCTCCAGAAGCAATGCTCATGAGGATTCTTGGCCACTCCCATTGGAGTGAGGGAGGGAGGAAGAGCCTTGGTTACACAGTACACAGTAGGTACTTGTCATTAACTGTTGTCAAGTCAACTTCAATAGATTTCATGATGGTCCTGTACCATCCATGATCTCTAGCTAGAGTCTCCGGCTCTACCTACTGTTCCTTTCAGTTGAGTCTATTCATCGTTGGAGCAACATCTTTGCAGGTAATTATCACCATTAGAAAGCCTTGTGTTCCTATCCAAGCTAACTACTTTACTCCTCAGTTCTTGTGTGTGTGCATGTATGTTAGGGTGTCTCTGTATGCTTGAATCCTCAAATAAAGCTTTGTTTCTACATCAGTCTCTTCTCTAGCCACCTCCATAAACATAGGATAAAAGATCCCATAGAAGACTTGGACTTTAGTAATTCCCCAGGTTCAGAGTCTTCTCATTACACTATAAGAGCTCCAAGTCACCCTGTCATCAAGAGCCCTGCTTAGGTCTTGTGAACTCAAAGCAAAGCAAAGCAGCTTCATTTATATACCGCTTCATACCGCTCTATGGAGTGTCTAAGCGGTTTACAACTGTAAGCTCATTGCCCCCCAACAAGCTGGGTACTCATTTTAGCAACCTCGGAAGGATGCAGGCCTGAGTCAAGCCTGAGCCCTGGCTCGTATTGAACTCGCAACCTTGTGGTTTATGAGTGAGTGGCTGCAGTACAGGCATTTACGCACTGCACCACCAGGACTCAGAGCTGTGGCTTTCTTGATTGAGTCTATCCATCTGGAATGTGATCTCCCTCTTTTCCTACTTCCTTCTATCTTACCAAGCATTATTGTCTTTTCTAGTGAGTTATGCCTACTCATGATATGGCCAAAGTATGACCATAGTTTTTCAGTGTATTGTTTCCATTGTCTTTTTATTTCTACTTGGTCATTAATATGTTTCCCTGACGGTTATAGAGCATCCTCAATCTTGATTTAAATTTCCCTTTAATTCCTTGGATCTTGTGGAAGAGGTCTCTTACTTTTCCCTTTTTTTGTCATCTTCTATATTTCTGCATTGATTTTTATAGCAGTTCTCCTTATCTCTGTGCACAAGCCATTGAACAAGTTGCTTTCAGGGTCCTGACTCTATTTCTGTTACCTTACACTTTTGTATCTCATCTGTCCTTAACTGCTTGAAGAGTTTCATCTGTCATCCCTTGAAGCTTCTCCTGCTTTTTGACTGCGGATAGTGTCTTTTTGCATTCCTCCTTGCATTCCTCTTCTGGCTACTAGTCAATTAGGCATAATAATGCAAATCTTTAAATTCTATGTTCTTCAGGTTATATTTTGACATGATAGTTGGTTTAGTATTCCTCTTTAGCTTTATTCTATTTTTTTATATTAGCAGTTCACAGTCTGTGAGGATGGAGCTTCTCCATTTTCTGCTTCCAATTATGTAGTCTATTTGTTTTTTATATTAGTATCTTATGCCACCACTTGTGTAGTCCAGTATAACCTATTTGGCAGAACAATGTGATGTCACCTCCATAAAAGGGGAGCCAGTTGTCAGGATCAGTGAACTCATTTCCTAGTAACCAAGAAAACATCTTAGTGTGATAGGGAAAAAAAAGAGTTTTATTTCAAGTATTGATACAGAAGTTACCCATCCAAGGTTTTTGTCAGAACTAAAGGTCCATTCCTAAAATCCTAATATAAAAGTTCACATCATCCATCCCCCCCGGCTGGCCACAGTCCCCAGCCATTGATCCTCATCAAAGCAACCTGTCAAGTCCCCTTTTTCCCCCTCCCATGTTTATTATTCAATTGCCCTTTTGGAAAGGAAGGAGGTATCCCTTCCTTAGTGCCACATCCTTTGACAGGAAAAGCAGTCATAAAACCATAAACTTACACCCTGTTACCATTTGCCTCATCTGTTTGTTACCAGACCCAGAGCACCCACTTGATTAATATACAATACCTTTCACTATTCCCCATGTCCATCCTACCAATAATTCACCATGTTATCACAGCGTTATAACATTATGTTAGCATGCCATCATATAATAATATTATCATATCAACATATTATCATGACAGAACCATGCATGGTTCTGACATCAGTTACATATTTCCTAAACAGAGAGCCCAAGTCAGCATTGTTTTGCAGAAATTTTGCCTATACTAAATTATGTGTATGTATAAAAATGTGGAAATAATTATTCTCACGTAAATACAAATAGCATATGATGAAAGATCTTTGCATTCTCTTTTCTCCTCATTAGATAGATAGGGATTCCTGCTTGCAAACTCCTACCTCTCTCTCTCACTCAAACTAACCTTGTGACTTAAGTCACTCCCTCTTTGAGATTAACAGGATTGTCCCTCAAGATTTCAACTGACCTGTTCCCATCTTCCTGCTCTCCCAACTTTGTTTTGAAAGATGGTGAGATAAATATTTCTCTCTACCTGAATTATTCACTAATTAGATTAGGATATAGCCTGTTATGTAAATATAGATTAAATGCATTGTTTGTAAACTACAAGTTACATGTTTGTTGTTTTTGAGTCAGTATCAGTTCTTAGGGAAGCATAGTTAGGCAATGTTACTTTTCTGCTACTCTGCTAATTTAAAGCCAGACTCTAACAAGCTTGGCTTTCATATTTTGATATTTAAATATTTTTGTTTCCTTAAAAATGTCTGAAGCCTTGGGAAACTTAAATTACCCCACAGAATACAATTTATGCTTCGAGGAAATACTGTAGCTAGGTGAGCTGTATGTTTATTGCTCAGGCACTATTGGTTGATGGGCAACTCCAAAGCCCTTGCTCTCCCTTTTACTGGGTCTTTGTCTCTAAAATGAAAGCCAGCTTGGTTTAGAGGTTTGAGCATTGCACTAGGATTCTAAGGGTCTAGGGTTTGAATATATGCTCAGCCATGAACAGTAGATCATCTTGGGCAAGTCACAGTTTCTCAGCTTCAGAGGAAAGCAATGGCAACCCCTCTAGGAACAAATCTTGTTAAGAAAATCCCATGATAGGGAGGTTGTTAAGAAAAGTCCATGATAGGGTTACGTTACGGTTAGTATATGTTAGAAAAAACTGAAGGAATACAACAAGAACATCTCTAGTTTTTAGCCTGTGTCTACATTTTGGTATAATGTATACACTGAATAGACTATTCCACCCTCCATCCCCCATCCCCCCAGTTAGAACTTGAGACTGGAAAACCCTTTCAACAGAGGATGGCTCCAACCAGAATTCTGGCCTCTCCAAATTAAGATAAATGAATACTTATTATCTTGGCTTCTTCTGCTACTTTGAAATAATGTTGTAGAGCAAAAAGACAGATTTCCAGAAAAAACTTAATTAGTTACAATAGTTTAGGCTGTTGCTCTATTAGTGATGTTCTACAGATATAACATAAACATCCCAATACAGGTTGCATTATTGCCCAATAACTAATGTTGCACATTAGGGAGCACTGCAATGGGAGTGCATACTAATATTGTAAGGCAGATCTTGCTGCATGGATGATACTATCAACATGAAGTCTAAGCCCAAAAGTCATTTAAGGAGTATCTTTGTACACACTTCTTTTTGGAAATGTGGAGTTGCCCTTCACTGGGAGGATTTATAACCAGGCAGAGCTTGCAATCAGTGAAAATCACCCATAATTGTCAGTGAATTATATTTTAAGAGGTCATTATTTCAGATTGCAGGTTATACAAATATTTATGATTGTAATTTAAAAAGAAAAATAGGGAAAGTTCCCTGTTCTTGAGGACTCGGTTCTGAAAACTGTCATTGGCCTGATGAAACTTTTTTGCTTCTAACACTAACAGAAGGTGGGTATGCACACTGTGGGCTGCAACCTTATGCTCTGTGTATTAAAAAAAGCTAGTCATTCATTACCTTTCTTCATCATCTTAATGGTAAACCCTGTGGTTTAAGCAATGTAGCAGATTATTTGGAGAGAATGATGGCTATTTTAGACTGCAATCAGCAGAGAATAAGAATAATTATGCACCGAAAGAGAAGGGAAAAACTGAACATGGCTGAGCAATATTCTGATTGATGGCAAAGTCATTTCCTGGTTGTTAATGGCTGATTTTTCAACAGTAAGCACAAGTTCTAACTGAGGGGATGGGGGATCGAGGGGGGCGGAAATGACTAACTTATTAAGTCTATTCAGTGTATATATTAGACCAAAATGTAGACACAGGCTAAAAACATTTTTTAATTTGTCCCAACAGCTAGAAAAAGGGCAAGTTCTCACAACCTTTTCATTCAACACATTGAAATAAGGGTGAGTTATAGTTCTGCTGTTTATTTGGAAGTAAGGCCCACTGCGTTCCATGAAGTATACTCTCAAGTTAGTGTGTTCAGGCCTCATGTGCATGCAGCACAATCATGTGCATATTTACTAAGAAGTCCCACTCTGCTTAATGGGTATGATAGCTATATTGCTTGGTTGCTGATTTTATGCATATTCTCTCTTAATGTCACTGGATGTCCATTTGCAAAATTATCAGACGTATGCCAAGAACCTATTCAGCATTTGTATACCATAAATAACTGCTCAAACAGTGATGCTCAATTGCACTGTTGTACAAGTGATTGCCTAATGGTAACATCAAGTGGGTGATTTCCCCATTCCACAACTACATACAGTTAAGGTAGAGTTGCCATAATTCTCTTCCAAAAAATCGGGACAAAATGTAGAAAAATGTAGAACAAAATGTAGGACATTCAAGAAAAATGGGAAGACACGACCAACTAAAAGTCAAAAACATTAATAAAATTTTAAAAAACATTAATATGTTTTGTGTTTTGGACAAGGACTTTAGACACCAGGGTTTGAATCCCTGCTTGGCTATGGAAACCCACTGGGTGACCTTGGGCCAGTCACACTCTCTCAGCCTCAGGGGAAGGCCATAGCAACCCCCCTCTGAACCAATCTTGCCAAGAAAACCCCAGCAGAGGGTGGCCCTAAATCAGAAAGGACTTGAAGACACACCACAACCACAAAGCCATGCTCCAAATGGAGGACAGGTTGGCATCCCTCCTTCCAGGACCTAGAGAGAAGTCTGCAATGGAGGTCATGTCCTGGAGGATGCCCCCTGCTCCAGTCCCTTTCTTACCTGACTTTGGCCACCGCCACCAGGCCACAGCTTTGTGGAGGAAGGAGAAGAAGAAAAGTTGCACAATGCCATGCTGGCCCCCAAGGCCTCCTTCAGCAAAGAAGGCGGCAGCAGCAGCAGCAGCAGCAGCAGCAGCATTGAGGCCAGAGGAAGGACTTAGTTGCCCTGGACCTCCTTGCAACCTCACCTTGAGGCTTGGCCAGCCAGCCAGCAGAGGCCTGACGCAGCCACGCCAGAGAGGCCTTGCCCCCTGGATGTCTTTGGGGTTTGCTTGGCTGGCCGGCTGGCCAGTCAAGGTCCTGCTCAGCTGCGCCAGGGTCAGGGAGGCCTTGCCTTGCCAGGACATGATCCCAAAACCATGCAGGACATGGTACTGGTAATGTCCCAACAAAAATCAGGACATGGCAACCCTAGTTAGAACTGTTAGGGCTCACTTGTGCAAATACTCCAAGAAAACACAGCTACTTGTATTATTGCTTGCACAAATATATCTGTAGTGCTCTTCTTCCACAGGAACCAAGGAAGAGCAACTATTTATACAATGAGAGTTTATTGTTATTGTTAACTGCCCTCAAGTCGGTCTCGACCCATGGCAACCCTATGGATAAGTCATCTCCAAACCCTCTGTCCTCCACTACTCTGCTTAGTTCCTGCAAATTCATATGTGTGACCACCTTAATAGAGTTCATCCATCTAGCATGCAGCCTTCCACTCTTTCTACTTCCCTCCACCTTTTCTAGTATTATTGTTGTTGTTTTTCCAGTGAGTCGTGTTTTCTCATGATGTGTTCAAACTATGACAGCCTAAGTTTTGTCATCCTGGCTTCCAAGGAGATTTCTGGCTTGATCTGCTCTGGGATCCATTTATTTGTCTTTTTAGCTGTCCATGGAATCCTCAGCACTCTTCTCCAGCACCACATCTCAAATGAATTTATTTTCTTCCTATCTTGTTTCTTAACTGTCCAGCTCTCACATCCATACATGGTAATAGGGAATACAATGACTTGTATGATTCTAACTTTTGAGTTGTATATATTTGCATTTTAGAATCTTTTCTAGTTCTTTTATAGCCACCATCTCTATTCTTAATCTTCTATTGATTTCCTGACTGCAGCCCCCATTTCTATCAATGTTTGATCCCAGGTATGAGAACTCTTTTACTATTTCTTTTTCTTCAAAGTCTAGGTTGAATTTGTATAGATTCTCCATAGTCATTATTTTTGTTTTCTTTATGTTCAACAGTAAACCTGCAATGGGAGTTGCACCATGTAATGGGTATTACATATATATTTCTGTAACCTTATGCACAATGTCCAAACACGCCACCGCCCCAGCTGCCAGACCCTTGGAGGGACCATTGCTCCTCTTGTTTACTGCTGAGGTAGGGAGGAGCAGGGAGGCAGTTCAGATGATATAGCTCTGAGGGGAAGATATAGGAAAATACACTGCATCTGTGACCACACTCCCATTTCTTTTCCCTCCCAATGATTCCCCACTGCTCTGCCCTGCATCTGCCTTCTGGCTAGAAGCAAGCAGCAGTGGCATCATTAGGGGGCTGTAGAGGTGTGGTCTGCACCAAATGACACCTTAGAAGAGGGTTGACACCCAGTTGGGCTCTTCTCCCACTGCAAGGTGAGAAGGGGCAAATGTGCCCCTCCTGACTTTACCACAGCAGTGGCTCCCTTCTCAGAAGAATACCACTACCATGGTGAAAGAGGAAGTTGAGTGTACCCTTTTGGCTGCTGCTACTCCCTTGACAGCCCCCCCCCCCGGCAACCCTGGTATGCCCTGAGTCATACCAAGTGTGGGGACACCACTGGCAAACAAAATGGATTAAATATTCCTAATCCAGAGTAAGTGACAAGGAATAATTCTCCTTCATTTCACCTTGATCTGAGAACAGTACCTTTAGCTAAGGTTTCCGTCTTAATATCCAAACAGAAGAATATGTTCTCACTTCCCCACATTTGAATGACAAACTGAGCCACTTTGGTTCATACCTAATGCAAAATACCTATTGACATCACCAGGAGCCATTCCTAGACTCAGGTTTTGACCCCAGGCATCTGGACCTAGGATGGTCCTGAACTGGCAACTCTAAACTGATCATTATTGCATTCCTCAGGACTCAAGAAAACTTCTTTCAGAATAGCTCTACAACTGCCTTATTTATTAGTGAGGACCATAGCCGTTGGACATGTAAGTAACATAAACACACATACATGCACATACACAACTTTATACCATGCGAAGAAGTGCATGATGCCAGGATTACTATTTAAGTAAAGAGTAATTTAAGAAAAATTATTCTAGATATAAATGATCAGTTTTAGAAAGCCTCTGCAACTGAACAGTTTGCTTTGTGTACTGACAGCCAGAGAGATAGCATTAGGCCATGACTCTGGAGACCGGGGTTAAAATTCCTGCTCAGCCATGAAAACCCACTGGGTGACCTTAGATAAGTCATACACTCTCATCCTCAGAGGAAAGCAAAGGCAAACCCCCTCTGAACAAATCTTGCCAGGAAAACCCCATGATAGGGTCACCATAAGTCAGAAAGGACTTGAAGGCATACAACAACTGTCTGAAAATCCAGATCCAGACCATGCTTCAGGAGGTGCTTCCCCATGGATTTTCCATAGGTTCCTTAATATAAAAGCATATAGTCATATTGGTAAAGCCAGCTATATGGGTCTTTCCCCATAGGCTGTGGGTCTATAAACATTACAGATGAATTGTAAGATGAACTTCCAGAAAGTGTTCCCCTCAGTTAAAGGGCACCTGTGTTCTACAGTAAATATTTTTCCAATGTTGTTCATGTTTTGTGGTACTGGTAATCCCACAGCATAGCAATAGTGTTGTCTGAATGAGCAAAAATGCAACTTAAAAAAAATGCCTGTCCAGAGAGCTCTGCATGGAGAGCACAGAGAGCCAAATGACACTTCATCTTAAGTAAATGAATGTTTGTGGAATGTTCTCTGGATTTATCACATGCGAAATGAGAAGTAAATGAAGCAGGTAAATTGCCCTTTCAGAACTGGGATGGGAAAAAAACACTCAAGAAAGTGTCATGAATGGATGAATAAATATCTGGACTCTGTACATTAATCCTAGTATTGCCTTATAATCTGTATTTACACAATATATCTCTGGCCTGTGCCAATCCAATTTATTCTTGCATGTTTGATTTGTTGTTTTGTGCCTTCAAGTCATTTTGGACTTATGGCAACCCTAAGGCAACCCTATCATGATGTTTTCTGGAGTTGAGAGTGTGTCACTCACCCAAGATAGCAATAGCAATAGCAGCTTCATTTATATACCGCTTCATACTGCGCTATGCAGTCTCTAAGCGGTTTACAACTGTAAGCTAATCATGGCTTCATTTCCATGGCTGAATAGGGAATTGAACCCTGGTCTCCAGAGTTGAGTGTTGAGTTCAACACTCAAACCACTACACCCTGCTGGCTCTTACCTATTGATTTCGAAATGCTTTGGTAGTACATATGATCTTCTCTTTTACACCATAGTACTCTTCAGCTCTCTTCTGCTCTAGTCCAGCAAGCTTTTTTCATGGGCCAAAGTCTATTATCCTGTATGGAACAGCTTTGGTGGGGAGTCATTACTGTTAACAAAACTAACAAGCAAATCCAGGTCAATTTTTAGTTGCTATAAAGCAAAGTGGTTTTCAAACATTAAAACACATTCAAAAACAAATAGTACAAAAGTGCAAAAATGATATGTGAAAAGACAGTAAACAGAAGCTAGAAGAAAACAACAACTCATCAAGCAATAAAACAATAAACAATAAAATCATAAAATCAAAATTAAATCAGGCACAGACATTAGCATTTTAAGCAAAGTTTGATAGTAATTTTGCTGAGATCCTTGCAGCAGCCAGTGCAAAATGAGATACCTTTTAAGTCATTAAAAAAACCAACCTAACCACACACCCTTAAAATAAAATAAAAACATGATAAAAGCTGAAATATAATTTCTGGTATAATTTGGGGACATACTTTTAATCAAATAGGGTCCAAAATACATCCAAACAAAATGTAATATGTCGAACAAACTTGCCATCTATAGCAAAAATTGCACTTAGGCCAAAGTGTTAAATGTGAAGTTAAGGAGAATGTAAGATAAAGGCACCAGATCCTCTCTGATTTTGGAAGCTAAGCAGGGACAGCCCTAGTTAATATTACCAATGAATACCTGGTGCTATAGGCTATATTTCAGAGTCTGATACTTGCAAACTACTTCTGAGTATTCCTTGCCTAAGAAAACCCTATGAAATTAATGGGATCATCATAGGTTGACAGGAGACCTGAAGGCACACACACACACACACACACAAAAGATAAGGCAGTGATGCTGAACCTTTTAGGAAGGCCTTCCGACTCCGGGTGTCACCCAGTGCCGGGGGCAGTACTTCTGCCTTCTGGGGATGGGTCTTCTGGGGTGGGACTTCTTTTCCCCATACTCCTGGGTCTTCAGCTGCCTCACTGGGGAGGGGGGTGAGGGGGGAAGAAGAGGAACAAGTGCATGCCTCTTCCTCCTCCTCCCCCCTGCACCATCCTTGTCCTTCAGCTGCCTCCGGAGAGACAGCTTGAACGCCAGGGAGGGCTGGGAAGGAAGAGGAACAGGTGCGCACCTCTTTCTCCTCTGGACAGGCAGCTGAAGGCCTTAGAGGGCTGGGAAGGATGAGGAACAGGCGCACACCTCTTCCTCCTCCCCCTGCACTCCATGTACTGGGGGAAATGGCTTTGTGTGCCATCTCTGGCACGTGTGCCATAGGTTGGCCATCACGGAGATAAGGGATAAATTCCAGGCAAGATCTATGTTGATTTGTTGCAAAAAAAAAAACCAAAACAAACCCACCAGAGTCTTGTGCCTCTTCAGAATTTTGTCCGGTGTAAATTTTCATGGATCCGATCCACTTTGTCAGAAACATCTAATGGACACGTTTGCCTCTATATGTGCTAGTTTGCTTTCTCACTATTTTTCCTTATGAATATTAAAGCTGGAGCCATTTTTAAAAAGAAGAATAAAGAATGGCTACACATTTCATCACACCAAATTCAGGCTATGGAAATGAGATGAAGCTTCATCTTCAGCACAGTTATTTCATCTTAAATTGAGACCAGATTTTGATTTATTAAAAAGCAGGTCTCCCATCTAGGCTGGATTTGCAGATAGATTGCCTTCTCTTTTTTTTCCATATACCACCCTCCTGTCTGCTAAACCAGTTCATAAAAACAAAGGTCACGTTTTATTCCATTTCTGGCACTAATATTTAATTTTTTCCATTGTTAAAAAATAATATAAATTCATTACTAACTTTCAAAGGCTGGCTTTATGAAGCATATGGGGATCATCAACATTTTCAAAAAAATTACTGTTATGAGCAAACATGTGAGTAATGCACCTAGACTATTCTAATGTGAGCTACATAGGCTGCCTTAAGAAGGGTTGGGGAACTTCTTCTGGTACAGAATGCAGCTCCTTGGATACTCATAGGAGCCAGGAAGTTAGATCATATAACACCTATACTATGCTATCTATATTAGCTACAACAATCACCACTTCATTTTTGCAGGCTTGAAGTCTGCGTCCCTCACCTATTTGTGGGCAGCAAATGGAGGGGGACAAAATGGGGCATGCATCACCATTCAAGCTTATGGGGCTTGAATTTTTGTGGTTTTCCATTTTCATAGGGGGGTCCAGAACGGATCTCCCACAAAAACGGAGGGGCGACTGTAATTTGTTTCTGGTTCAGTTTAAAATATTGTGGTCTTTAAAGGCCAACATGGTTAGGAGCCAGTTATTTGAATCCATATCATTCTGCCCAAATTCAAAAGGTCCTGCTTCTGGCACCTGATGTTAAGCTCCATTATACTGGTGGGTACTGGTGACAGGGCCTTCTCAGTGGTGGATTCATCTTTATGGAATTCTGTCTCTAATAAAGTATGTATGCCCTATATTCTACTGATTTTTTAAATACACCTTGATGGCATTCTTTGTTCAAGTTGCTGCATGGTACAATGCAAGCCTCTGCTGCTTTAAATTACTGATCTTTTAATACCTGAATATGCAATCCAGTCCCAGAGCTTGGGAAAGGCTTTTTAAAAATTATTGCAACTTCCAATATCCTTTGGTCTACATGGAGAATTCTGTGAATTGTATTTTAAAAGTAACTTTCTCAAGCTCTGCCCTATACCCACTGACATGAGTTCAAGCCTCAATGAATTTTATGGGGTCTATTTCTGAGTAGAAATGTATAGTATTGCACTTTGAACATTGTAATCTTTTGGGTAGATGTGGATAGTGGCTAATATGATGGACTAATTTGTTGTCTTCCTCAAGTTGCTTCCAACTTATGGCAACTCTAAGGTGAACTTATCACGGGATTTTCTTGGCAAGATTTGTTCAGAGGAGGTTTGCTTTTGCTTACCTCTAAGGCTGAGAGAATATGACTTGCCCAAGGTCATCCAATGGGTTTCCATGGCCAAGAAGAGATTCAAACCCTGCTCTCCAGAGTCATTGTCCAATGCTGAAACCACTTCACCATGCTGGTTCTCATGATGAACTAGTAATGGAAGATCACATGTACTACCAAAGCATTTCAGGGTGAGCCCTTTGAAAGCAACTCCCATTAAATGATATGAAACAATAATCACGAGAATATCATGAGATGAACTAGTACTAACATTCTATATTTTGGTTTTATTTAATGGGAATTGCCTTCGAAGAGCTTGTCCTGAAAGGAAGCATACAAATTCTGAGAAGAAATTAATAAATATAAGAGATTGGGTTTTCGGCAGGGAGCTGCAGCTTCCAGCATCCTTCATCATGATTAGAGCCAATGCAATCTAGAAGCATTTGAAGGTCTACACAATTCCTTCTCTTCTTTATGAAGATGAAATTCTTCCAACTTATGGGGGGGGGACTTTCCTTCTGCAGCTGTTTATCACATTGTAAACATATCAGCATTCAATCCCTACATTTTCTGAAACATACTCACTACTCGGGGAGGCCTAAGAAGCATATTCTCTCATATTAATGATGATCTTCATAACGAGCCATATGGAGATATGCAAAGGCTGTTAATTTGTTCTCAAAAGGATGAAGACAAAAACAGATGCCTGGTAGCAGCAATGAATTTTCTGTGCTTTTTCTTCATTCTGGGTATGTGGTTTTTATGCTAAGTCTTTCTGCTCAACATTAGAATTTCTGAGCTGTTATTTATTGCAGTCGCTGTTGCTAGCTTGTCTGGGAGGGCAAAACAGAACTTTTTGGAACGCACTGTACTGCTGAAGAGAGCTTCAAAGCAAGATGATTTGTGACTTTAGTTTTAGAAAGTGGTGTGTTTTGGATAGGTCTGCTATGCGCAGCTTGTTGTTTTTTTAATCAGGTAGACAGATTATTCTGGAAATGCTAGGAAAGAATTATATGTCATTCTTGATTTGTTAGCTAGTATCAGACATAAGCCTGTTATGTTACTTTCTCAGCATCAAGCAATGACCTGCATGTGTGAACAGCCATCACAGATCAAAGATCCACAGGTTTTCATATCTACTTAACATCAATATTGGCAATATTTTTCAAAGACAGGAATTCACACATGCAACCTAATGTCACTGAACAATAATTCATCAGTAGCATACATGCATATTGAGTCACCTCTGCCAGAATGCTTTTAAACTTCAGTGGAGGAGGGAAGAGTAAATATAAGAACTGACTAAGCTGGAACCTAATAAAATTGTGGAGGTGGTGCATATCTGATTCCACAACACACTGTTTTTTACATAAACAGAAACGAGCAGTGGCAGCTGTTGATTTCCATGCTGGTGGGGCAGTGAATCCATTCTGGCCTTTAATCAAAATCTTTAATTAAAAACTATACAGTCACCCCTCCATTTTCACAGACTTGAAGTCTGTGGTCTCAATTACTGACAGAGGGGCGAGCCCCATTGGCTAAATAGGTGCGTGCGCCCATGGCACACATGCAGCCATTCAAGCCAATGGGGCTTGAATATATGAAAGTTTCTGTTTTCATGGTGGGAACGGTCCGGAACGGATCCTCCGCGAAAATGGAGGGGTGACTGTATTGTGTTGTACAATCAGACAGACACTACCTCCACAATTGTATTAGGTTCCAATTTAGTCAGTTCTTATCCTCACTTTTTCTCCCTCCACTGAAGTTTAAAGACATTCTAGTGCTGGCTATCAAGGGTGCTAAATCTATTTTGGTGATAGGGTTCCCCACATTAGATATTACATGTAAGTTTCAGGCTAAAACAAACAAACAAAAGGACTAAGAGCCAGGCAGGCAGATAGTGAGACCATTAGATAACAGGGAAATTAAAGGATTTCTGAAGATTGATAAGAATATTGCAAAGAAGCTGAATTAATTCTTTTAATCTTTCCTCACTACTGTAGACATAGGGGAAATGCCTACGCCTGAACTAATGTTTCAGGAGAGAAGAGTGAGGAGTTGAGGCCAATGGTAGTGAATAGAGGAAGTCCGAGACTTCATAGACAAAGCTGGGCCCACCCAACAATTCTTAAAGAACAGAAAAATAGAATCAATGACCTTCTAATTAAAACATGTAACATATTCCTAAGGTCAGCCTTTGTATTCCAGATAAATTTGTGGAAGTGTTCATTGGCATAAGTAATCAACTCAAGCATATAGTGGAGCTAACTCTGCTGAAAAAGAATCAACATGTCTTCTGTAATGGTTAAGTCCTGCCTCACTAACATCTTAATGTTCATCAATAAACATGTAGACATTAATGATCTGGTACAGATTGTCTACTAGGCTTTCCAAAAGGATTTTGATTGGGTCCCATCCCAAACACTCTCAATCGAACTTAGCAGCCATGAGAAAAGAGAAATACTCTTCTGCCTCAAAAACTGGTTAAAGAACAAGAAATAAACAGTAATCAATCAGTAATCAATACTAAAAGTCATGCTTTTTAATTTGTTCATAAACAATCTAGAGTTGTGGTGAGCAGGTCAGATTTGAAGATGACACCAAATTTGAAAATGAAACTTATTTAAGGTGGTGAGAACAATGTTCTGGGAAAGATTCCAAAAGACTCTTTCCAAACTAGGAGAATGGGCAGTAAAATGGCACATGAGAACAACTAAGCAAATGAGAAAATAGATACTTATTGGAATATATATATATCAGCTTCACACTGATGGGAGTTGACAAAATGAATGACCAAGAAAGAGATCTTGGGATTGTAGCAGACAGCCCAAATGAAAATAGCAACTCATGCAGAGTTACTGTTAAAAGGGAAATTTCCATGCTTGATATAATTAGAAACAGAATTGAAAACAAGTGTTATGCTGCCCTTACACAAATCCATGGTGTGATCACATCTGAAACATTGTACACAGTCCTGGTTACCACATCTAAGAAAGAACATTTTTTAAACAATTATATGTTTATTAAAATATAGATAAGCACACATCTGAGAAAGAACATTGTATGAGACCTGAAGCAACTGTGTCATAAGAAAAAGTTATAATATTTGGGGCTGTTTAGGTTGGGGGGAAAGTGGACTAAGAAGACATGATCAAGGTCTACAAAATTATGCTTGGTATGAAATATATTTTGTTGCTGTGGCCCACCAAGACTTAATTCAAGATTTAAAACCACCACCACCACAACAACACTTGAACACTGAACCATTAACAGTTTTATTAACTGTTAAACCTTCCCCCAGAGGCACTGAAGAAGGAGGGAAGACTTTTGTCCTGCTTCTTCTCACTAGTTTGTGACTGGAGCAGATTGAACAGCAATGCACAAGCCCAACCAACCAGCCAGCCTGCTTGCTTGCCTTTGCTTTGGTTTCTGTTATGTGGTCACTCCACAATGGGGAAGCGATGGGCTGAAAAGCCTTCAAGCCTTCTCACATCCCCTGTGAGGGCATTGCAGCCCTCCAGGGGTCTATGAACTACAGGTTAAGAACCACTGCAGTAGGTGATTAAATACATCAGCAATAGCAATACCAATAGTAATTACATTTCTATGCACTTAAGCACTCCCTAAGCAGTTTACAATGCATAAGCTAATTGCTCCCAAAAGCTGGGTATTCATTTTAGTGACCTACAGAAGGTTGAAAGGCTGAGTTGACCCTGGAGCCTACAGGATCAAACTCACAACCTTCTGGCTGTGAGAGGCTGCAGTATTGGCATTTAACCACTGCACATCCAGGGCTCCTTATCCCTTATCAGGGAAAGAAAAGAAAATTTGTGGTTTCTCACTAAATGTTCAGGAATAGAAAATATCATTTCCCACTATCAGCGCTCCATGATCCTCCTTCCAATAAATGAGAGTGCAATCATTGTAGAAACATATCACAAAATCTGGAAAATTCCAGAAACTATAATGCTTAAAAATCTAAAGCTATTGGGAGATCTAGTAACATGTACAGAACACTGTTTTTTTCCTGGTAAGAGCTAGGTGAAGACTGTGATGCTCTTTCTTATTGCTTACCTCACCTGAGTCACTTTACTTTTCTTGTGACTTCCAATCTATTTGTGAAACTGCTTCACTCTTGTATAAATGTCAGAGGTGTACTTTATGCTGTAAAATACTTTGACTGTTAATAGTGTGGATATTCAATCAAACTGTAGACAAGTTTTTACTAAAATAATAATATAACTTTATTTAGAAGTTGTTTCAAACAATAGATAATTAGGGCCGATACAGATGGCCCATAAGTAGAGGCTCTGTGCTGTCCCTGGGAGTGGTGGAGCAGGGCCACGGCAACCACACGCCATGGCCCCAATCCTCCTTTTTGCCGCCCCCAAAAGAGCAGGCAAATGGCGCTCCTTTTGGGGGCGGCAAAAAGCTGCCCTTTGATCTGCCACTGTGGTTCTTTTGTGCCCCTTTGGCACAACATGTATGCAAGCTGCGTCAAAAGGGCACCCTGATGCCATGCACCATGCGCCTGGGCACACGGCATTGGAGTGGAGTCAGGGCGGAGTCAGGGAGGCTGGTGTGCGGTTGCCCCATCCCAACTCCACGCCCAGGCCAGTCTAAAGTGCCAGTCTGCATCCCCCCTTTGTTGTAGGTGAATAAGACATTTGTTACTTCATGTATTTGTGTTACTTGTTTCACTTGAGAGTTTAACTTTCTTAGTTTCAACAATTTCCTTTCCACTACTCTCCTCAGAGAATAAGAGTTATTGTTACCCAGGACCTTCACACAGTCCTTCTTCTGTATTACTTTCCTTGAATCTAATTAATAAACCTGCCACTATGGCTATCTATATCAGGGGTCGGTAACTTTTTTTGCCGACAGGCCGGGGGGGGGGGGGAAATGGCACTGGGGGCCAAAGCATGCACTTACCCCCCCGCTGCACACGCGCCTGCATGCGCATGACTGCAGGATCCCCCCAGGAGAGCTCCCTCGGCTGTGCCGTGCCTCCGAGAGGCCTGGCGCTGCCGCGGGGGCCCCCCAGGAGGCCTCCCTCAGCAGCGCCGGGCCTCCAAGAGGCCCAGTGCCTCCGCGGGGGGGGGGGTGGGCAGCTGCGCCGGGCCTCCAAGACACCCAGCGCCACCGCGGGGGCCCCCAGGAGGCTTTCCTTGACCACAGCGGGGCTCCAAGAGGCCCGGTGCCACCACGGGGGCCCCCCAGGAGGGCTCCCTCGACCGCGCTAGGCCTCCGAGATGCCCGGCGCCACCACAGGGGTCCTCTGGGGCGCCATTTTGGATTCCAAAATGGCACCCCGGAATCTCACGCGACCTCTCCTGTGATGGGAAAGATCGTGCGAGACTCCAGGCACCATTTTGGATTCCAAAATGGCGCCCCGGAGAACCCCCGTGGCCGCAAAAGGTGGCGGCGGTGACGGCAGTAGCAGCACTGGGCAGGGGACAGTCCAAAGGCCTCCACAGGCTGCACCCAGCCTGCGGGCCATAGGTTGCCAAACCCTGATCTATATCATTCAGGATATCTCTTCACTGTTACTCTCTCACTTGCAGGTCTTCACCAGTATTAAGTCCCTTACTTCTGGATTTTCACACTTAAGAGATTATTGCACTACCTTTAAAATGCATTAAAACTTTCTGACTTAGAAAAATGGCCACCAAAGTGAGTTACATCAGCTGGGCTGAATTCGAGCTGCATTCCGATGGTGGTTTTTTGGGGGAAATCCATGCGATATCATCTGGATGCAGCCTGAATTTTACTTCAGTTCAGGTGAGGTAGATCTCTTTTTAATGCGTTTGAAAGGTAGTGCGATAATCTCCCCAGTTTCTATCTGGAATCCTCACTGTAACTGTCCTTCTCAGATCTTCCCTGTAACCCTCTCTGCTCTTAACTCAACCCTATCTGATTCAACAGTCACCAACTGACTATTGTTCATCTTCAGCCTTCGATTTGATTGGCTGCCACCAACTCGCTTTCTATTGGTTGTTGCTAGGGCTGGTGCAGTTCTGCCTTCTCTCCACAAAGACCTTTCACAGGAGCCACTCAATTCTAGTCACAAAACCTGGACTAAAACCAAACTGAAATTGATTTGAAAAGTTTGTATAATCTTGAAATGCCTTGAGCTATGTTACAAATGACATCTCCAATAGCCTTCCCCACACAGGAAAGATAAGTGACCGGACAGTACTTATTCTTTCCATATGCTGCAAATACACATTGTTTATATTAAACCTCTTAGGGAATACCATGTCATAATTGGTCTGGCAAAGAAGTTGAAAAAGAAAAACATAAACATGACTTGCAATAGCCCTGAACCATCTGTGATCCACCCCATTGCTAACTGTCACACAAAATGTACATTTTGCTTAATGGTTTCTCTCTTTATGAAAATACTGAAAGGAATCATTCAAGCCTCAGAATCTCAAGTGTGTAACTTTCTGTTCCCCAGATCAGCTGAGTCAAGCAAAATAGTCAAGACAAGCCAAGGACTGTCAGAGGAAACAGTATCTATATCCAGCACTTGGGTTGCTGACATCAGATGATCTAAAAAATTAAAATAAAATAATAGAAACAGAATGATGTTTTGTGCACTGCAAACCAACTGAAAAATACATGCATAACGTTCCCCCTCCCCCATATATTTATTAGGACTCAGACAAAATCAAAGTCCTCTTTACATATGTACTTTCACACATACCAGCAGTTTGCTAAACTATGCTGGGATACATGAATTGAGTTTTAAAAAAAGTTTGCTTCCTTTAAGCTGCAGTCTTTTGAACATTTACTTAAGGGTAGATTCCCTGAAGAGCCAGTGAAGTACAGTGGTTTGAGAGTTGGACTGGGACTCTGGGGACCAGGGTTTGAATCCTTGCTCAGCCATGGAAACCCACTGGTGACCATTGGCAAGACACACTCCCTCAGCCTGAGAGAAAGACAAAGGCAAACTTCCTCTGAAATCTTGTCAAGAAGACCTGGTGTTAGGTTTGCCTTAGGGCACCCATAAGTTGGAAATGATTTGAAGGCACATAACAGCAACACAAAGGTTCCCCTGAACACAGTGGGGTTTCTAAGAAAATATGTAAATGTTTACCCTCTGAAGTTGCAGATGGTCACCAAGTATTTCTTCAAGAGAGTAGGATGGCCAATCTATTAACACCAAAAAGGAGAAAATGCATCATGAAAAAAGAGTACACCTATTTGCATAAAATTGTTCATGTGCTAATTTATATGCATATTTAGAAATACTTGCTAGAATGAAAGCAGTATACATAGTAAGAAATAATAATAATAATAATTATTATTATTATTATTATTATTATTATTATTTATATCCCGCACCTCTGCAGAGCAATCGGGGCGGCTTACAATATCTGCTGTCCAGTTGTTCGCTTCTTACAGTTCTTTCTTTTGAAATCAGACTTGGACTGGACAGCTCTTCAAACAGAGAACCATCCTCTTGATAGCCCAAAATATACAGGACCCTCCTCTGAAAAAGCAAGCATATGACCACCTTACAAGAATGAGGAAACTGTTGGGATTTCTCAGTATAAGGTCCTTTCCTCCCTAGAGAGGCTTTCAGATAAATTTTCCCTCTTGAACCCTATAAACATTCCAACACACCTCAATTTTCCAATTTTCCTTGTCTTAGTACATGATGGGAACACTACTGAATCTTTTTTATTGGCTGAGGTGAATAGATTTAAAATATTTCTCCCTCCACCTAACAAAAGCCTAAATCCAATTACTAATCCCAACTAGAGTAGACCCACTGAATCAAAAGGAAGTGAGTAACTTAAAATCTATGTAAATTCTATTTATTTTATGGTTTTATTCTGGTTAGGACTAGTGTGCAACAAAATTCTTGAAAATTAGGTCTGATTGACTATTTTTATGTAAATCACTAGACAAATTGAGTTGAAAGCAGGCATGTGGAATCATACAGAAAAAATAGAAGATAAAATAGTATTTGTTTCATTTTTAAAAATTCACAATAGTTAGACTGAAACACTGTGCTTTTGTTGGATGTCTTTGGTAATTTATTCCACATGATTGCATAGCTATTGATAGTCCATTGTGTTGTCCATCACATAATAATTTCCACAGTGACCCTGGTCCTCATGTTAGAATTCACAATTGCTTTGCTGACTCTCTGTATGTTGCACGCTCAATTATAAAACAGCTCGTGTACTCACATTATACTCCCACAGTAGTTTCTTATAAGTAGTGCCTTTGTGATGTGCATGATTGAAATAATAACCAAGGAACTGAAGGAGTGCATTAGACTAATAGGAAAAGGAACCTCTCTAGGATTAGAAATAAGATACTTAATTTCCTATTTAGTGCTTTATGTTTTGATGGCTCTTTTGCTTGTCTCATTTGCTCCAGTTTGGGTCATTCCTCCTCCCCCCCCCCTTTTTTTTTTTCCCCAAGAGAAAAAGCTGCAGGGAAATAATTTACCAGTTTTGCCATCATTCATTTTTGGGTTGTGGGGGGGAAATGAAGCCTGGATAGGAAAAAATCTGTCCCACTCAAAAGGCTATTAGATTACTAATGATAGCCGGCCTCACCTGACAATTCTCAGACTGATAAGATACTCGAAACATCCACATAAAAGGCACACAAACCTTTTCCGGGTCTAGGCTCTGTCTCTGAGGCTTCCCTGTGTTTTCAAGCATAATTCTGTGCCTGCTTTCTGACAGCTCATTAAACAAAGGCCTCCTGGTGCATATATTGCCCATCTTCCAGCTGAGATTGTAACATATTTATGGCGCTTGCAGATTGCTGGCTGTTTGCTTTTCTCGTTTGCCCGTGTCCTGTCTGCCAATGCTTATCTGTCTTACAAAAAAAGGTGACAGTTCCTGCTTCTCTCTCCCTCCTTCTTTTCTCTCCCACCCTTCCACCTCTCCTTGGCATTTGTCTCAGTAGCAATGGACTTGTATTTGACCCTCAAAGGCAAGAAGCAATATGATTAGAAGCAGTTCCTGCAAGCCATAGATAAATGCAATCACACAGAGAAAGACAGCAAGGAAAAGCTCTAGGGAGGAGGTTGATGTTGGCAAAGATGATAGCTCCAATTCAGGAAAACTGCTGGCAGTTAGTTAGTGAGACAGCTGGTTACATCAAGACCTTGTGGGATTTTGGCTCTAGGCAAAGCAAACAAGCCTTCAGGAGTGCTGAGATGCTCCCTGCATGGGTGTTTGAGGGTGATCAGAATGACTCCCTTCTAATTACCTGCCTCTTTTCTGTCATTAAGCCATCATAATTACACATTTGAACCACTAAAAGGGGAAGAGTGCATTTCAAAGATGACATTGCCATCAAAGCCCTGTGCCAAAATCTCTTCCCCTTCCACCCAACCCTCCGTTCCTAATGAGAATAATGGTTATATTTCATTCAACCCATGTGTGGAAGTATCAGCATAGAATCATAGAATCATAGAGAGTTGGAAGAGACCCAAGGGCCATCCAGTCTAACCCCCTGCCATGCAGGAACTCTCGATCAAAGCATACCCGATAGATGGCCATCCAGCCTCTGTTTAAAAACCTCCAAAGAAGGAGACTCCACCATTCTCTAAGGGCCTGTCAGGAGTTCAGAGTGCTCTCTCAGATTTATAACAGATTTTACAGGATCTATTCAAGGTGCTGGACCGTATCCCCATAAAAGGTTCAGCACCATGAATACCTCCTTTTAAGTCTCAAATGAAAAACTTTGGCATAGAAGTGACTGGCTACCTCTTCACTTGCCATTTAAGAAACAATTAGTTGAGAGCTTGTGCAGTTTGAGACACAGTGAGGCAAACAAAGAGGCCACTTTAGTAATGCCAAAAATAGCAGACAAAAGAAAAGTGCTTGTGGGTCAATGCTCCTCTAGAAATAATTACTATAATTTAAATAAAAACACAATAGAGCTCACCAGAGTGGAAAAGACCAGGTGATTGCTAAATATACCATTTCAGTACTGTTGGTGACCAACATGTTGCCTTGCTTACACACTCTCTCTTTCCAGGGTTCTTCTATTGAGTCTATGTTGGGTTTCTATGTATTACCATCATCTTCATTATCATCACCATCAGCATCAATATAATAATTTGTATCCTGCCTTTTTTATAATTTCGGACTCAAGGTGGCTTTACAACAGATGAAACAATAGCTAAAAATTCAAAACATACAAAAATTTAAAATGTGATTAGACTACCAAAAAAATTATAACTTGTTAAAAATGCAGACCATTCAAAGGAAAACAGCAAATAGAAAACCCTACACATTGCACTAGGTCCTTTCTCTTTGTTCTGTCAATCTTTCAAGGCCTAGAGAAACAGAAAAATCATTACATGCCCTTGGAAATATAAAAAGGAAGGTGTCAGTGTAACCTCTCTTGGAAGGCAGTTTCAGAACCTGGGAGCAGCCACAAGAAGGCCGTCTCCTGTGTTCCCACTAGATTTGCCAATGAGAGTGATGGAAGGATCTAAAAAAACAACAATAGACAAATTCATATGGAAGAATACAGTCCTTCAAATACCCTGAACCTGAGCATATAAGGCTTTATAGATTGTAACTAGACTTTCAAATTTTGCCTAGAAATGGACTCAGTGCAACAAAGGAGTTGTATGTTCCTTGTAGCCATTTTAGATTGCCAGTATCCAATGCGGGTGATCAGAGGACATGCAAGCACAACTTATTCTGGCCTGTATACTATCTGCAGCAGAAGCATTCCTTTCCAATTTTTTCTGATGAAAAGGAACAGTTCCCCTCCCACCCCCCACCAGTTCCTGCCAAACCTATCTCCTTACTTTGTGTTAAAGGAAAACCTGCTGACAGATTTGTCCAGATGCCAACTCCTGTCTGATGCCAAAGAGTTTTCTGGCAGCACTTCAAGATATTTCGATCCTAGCAATGTGTATTCCAGGAAAGAAAAGATCCCAGAATTAACCATTATGGATGTGAAATATAGAGAGATGAACAGTTCACTGGAGTTAAGGACAGTCCTGTCTGTAATATCAGAGCTGGCTAGCTGTGAGAGAAAATGCTTGTTCAACACATGCACAACAACACCACAGCCACCACTTCATATACAACAGAATTTTTGTTTTGCTTATATTGGTTACAACAGTGTCCTTTAAGTAAAGGCTTATCTGAGGTCCAAAACACATTGCAGAAATAATCCAGTTTGACACTGCTTTAACTGCCCTGGCTCAGTGCTAGGGAATTCTGGGACCTGTAGTTTATTGTGGCACCAGAGCTCTCTGAAAGAGAAGGGTAAATTTCTCACAAAACTAGAGTTCCCAAAATTCCTTAGCATTGAAACAGGCCAGTTAAAGCGGTTTCAAAATGGATTATTTCTGCAGTGTGTTTTGGACCTGAATCAGCAAATAGCTGGCAGTTTTCTATTGCTAATGCTTCTCTAGCCCATATGTTTTGCAATTAAAGGGATAGTCTTTGTGCTGCCATGCTGCTGGAAGTGATCACTTTGCATACAATTTTAACTAAAACTTTATTTTTAAAAAATATATATGGAGACAGTAATTGTGTTTGAAGACCACCTAAATACCCTAAAGGCATCAGATTCTGTCTGATCTTGGAAGCTAAACAGGGTCAGCTCAGGTTAATATTTGGAAGACCACCACTGAATGCCATGTACTGTATGTTATATTTCAAAGAAAATGGCAAAACTATTTCAGAGTATTCCTTGACTAAGGGGGGTTGCAGACTGCCAGAAATAGTGTGAATTCAGCCCACTTTTAGGGTTAGGGTTAGAGTTAGGGAACCATGGGAACTGTATTTTATTGTGGCATCAGAGTTGTCTGACAGAGAAGGCTCAATGTCTCAGAAAAATAACAGTTCCCATGATTCCCTAGCACTGACCCTAACCCTAAAAGTGGACTGAATTCACACTATTTCTGGCAGTCTGCAACCCCCCTAAGAAAATCCTATGAAATTCATGGGGTTGCCATAAGTCAACTGGTGACTTGAAGGCACATAAAAACACAAGCGTGTGTTTGAAAGTTTTAAACCTTCTTCAGTCACCTGTAGTGGTTTTGATCCAGACTGGACTTCTAGATGTTACTTATAAATGAAAAAGAAGTCATGCCACATGCTTCATGCTACAAACTTAAGTGGAAAGTCAGAAATGGCTCTACTGAGCCTCATATTTAAATCAGATTTATCACAGGCTAGCCTTATTGTTGTATCTCCACTTCACATTCACTCCCTGACTGCAAATTTGTGAATAATAGTCACTCTTTTCTAGATCAGTGGTTCCCAAAATTTGGTCCTCCAGGTGTTTTGGACTTCAGCTCCCAGAAGCCCTGGCTAGCTTGGACACCAATCAGAAATTCTGAGAGATGAAGTCCAAAACATCTGGAGGATCAAAGTTTGGGAATCACTGCTCTAAATCAGTGGTTCTTAACCTGTGGTCCATGGACCCATTGGGGGCTGTGATGAAGGCTTGAAGGCTGCTCAGACCACCTCCTCCCTGCAATGGAGAGGCCATGTGACAGGAGCCAAGGTAAAAGCTGGCTGGCTGGGCCCATGTGTTGCTGTTCAATCTGCTCCAGCCACAAACTGTCAGGAAGAAGCAGGAGAAAAGTCTTCTCTCCCCCTTTGGCACCTCTGAGGGAAGGTTTAATGGATGATATAATTGTCAATGGTTCAGTATTCAGGTTATTATTATTATTATTAGTAGTAGTCATGGTAGTAGTAGTAGTAGTAGTAGAGTTTTAAATCTTGAGTTCAGTCTTGTAGGTCCATTGTAACAAAATATTTTTAAAAGGGGGGGGGGGTCCTCAGGTTAAGGACCAGTGCTCTAGATGAATTTATTTTGTTTTGGGTGTTGACATGGACTGCAATATCCCCAGCACTGCTATAAGCAAGTCTAGATTAAGGGGGCAGAGCCCCACAATTGCCCCCCCCCTTGTGAACATACGTAAGCTATTTTAGGACTGTTGTCAAATAAATAAAATAAATAAAAGTGCATATAAAGAACGAATGAATTGCAAAGCACAATATACAGCTGCACAAATATCTTCATGGGTAAACCCATTTTTAGTCCTGTAAATTCACCGAGACTAACAATCTGATCCCATGCATTTTTTAAAACTCTCACAACAGACAAAATGCTCATGAGAAGAGAAACAACAGGCGACCAAAGAAATGACATCAAAAGTTACACCATTTTCTAATTCAGTATGGGCCCCTATCCGGTGAAAGGCCTTAATCAATTGCACCAATTGAATAATTGATAATCTGGCCTTGGCTATAAACTATATAGAGCTCAAGCAGAGCATTCCACCGCTGCACCTACACTTTCTCATTATCCTTTTCTATTAGACACTCACCATTACATGACCTCTATCCTACCTCCCCTCAGCATATTGTAAATATCCTCTTGTGGAGTTATGCTATGCTAACTCATATACCTCCCACCCAGCAATTTACCAATAAGCTCCTGAATCCACTCTACATAGTCATTTTCAGTTTTGCAGTCAGCAGGAAGGCTCAGAGAGTTGTCTGGCTACATCCCTATAGCCCAGGGGTAGGCAACCTTTTTGAGCTGGGGGCCGGGTTGCTGTCCCTCAGACAATTGGGGGGCCGAAGCACCAAAAATAAACAAGTAAATAAATAAATAAATAAAAATTAAAATATATATTTTTAAAAAAATTAAAAAATAAAATAAACAATATGCATGCACTCTCTCTCAGCTCCAGAAAAGCTATGGCAAAACCCCTGTGAGATTTTGCCAAGAAAACCCCAAGAACAAGTAATAACAACAATAATCAATATCATCATTCCGGGTGAGGGGGCAGCAGGGGGCGGTGGTGGTGGCAGCGGTGGCAGGACTGGCCTGGGGCCCGTCCAAAGGCCTCGGGGGGCCGCATCCAGCCCCCGGGCCTTAGGTTGCCTACCCCTGCTATAGCCAGACATGAAATGATCATAGCTGAGACCCCTGGAGGACCCCAGCAGATCCCAGTACTGATGTCATCATTTTCTCCAAGCCTGCCTTCTTGCTGCAAAACAGTAGTTCTGCAGAGTGGCTTCAGTAAATTGGAGGGGGGCAAGGGACTTGGGTACTGCAGAAGGAGGAAGGGAATATGAATCCCTGCAGCATCTCTAAAAGGACATCCACACAAGTAAGGGAAACTTAAGCAAACAAATGTCTCTAACAGAATTCCACATATTGACAGAATTCCAGTATTAGCCCCTGAGAATGCCAAGAACTCACTGGATTATTCTAAGGTTGTTTTGTTATTTGAGTATGTATATCTTACATGCATATCTAAGGGTTTCCTCATGTGTACTAATAGCTCCCTATGGTTTCTCAGTTTCCCTGTTGGCACTGACTGCTCAAGTTCATGATTCAAGGGATGATGCTGTTCTAAGCAAGGCTGTCTGGGAAAAACTGCCTGAGGGTCTTGTTCTCTCATCTTTGCTTTATTCTCTACTCGTACTAATGAAGCTGGACACCTTCTTTGAAACTGAAACAAACAGCAGCTGGTTTGCCCATGTAAATGTGACAGGGTTGATGGATCTCGCTATAGCCTGAATAGGTTGTCCACACAGCTATTTGTCAGCGCTGCTGGTGAGGAGTTAGTTCCATGATAACATACTGTTCTAAATTCACTGTCATGTCTACAACAGAATAAAAAATTGCTCATTTGAGTCAATAGAGGTCTCACAGTCAACAACAGCAAACAAACAAACAAATTTAGAGTTGCATTGTAGCCTGGCCAAAAATGAAACAACATTCATGCTGTTGAATTACTTGCTGGCAATTCACATCAGGAAGCCAAATAAAATATACTGTGGGATTAGACTGTTCTTTTGTCATATCTAATATTCATTTTCTGACAAAGGTTATTTATTATATATACCAGTACAAATATATGCTTTAAACTAGAGGTAGGAAACATGTGGATCTCCAGACATTATCATAGCATCATAGCCAATGGTGAGGAAAGTGGGAGCATAACCTCCAACTGTCCCAATTTGGCAGGTACTGTCCTGTTTAATCATTTGCTTCCTGCGTTTTTCAAGTACTTTTAAAATGTCCCAGTTTCTCCATTCTCCTCCCACTTTCCCACTTTTTCCTCAGCTTACATTGGTTGCTACAAACTTAGGTCTAAGGGCACAATTTGTAATTTGCAGTCACTTAACTCAAGAGAGGGGAGAGGAGAGGGGCGGGTGGAATCTTGCTGTTCTCAGTAGGCTTGGGCAAAAGCAAACTTCTGCAGCCTCTCCTAACTGTATGTTCTTCACTAATAACTTTTACCTTCTTGACCACTTTCTCATGTCTGTTGGCCATACATGTCCAAGTTTTTATCTGTCAAATGTTGGAAGGTATGTGGGGATCTCCAGGAGCAGCTTTTCTTTTCTTTTCTTTCTCATTTTTGCATTAAACGAAGGGTGTTACAGGCTGTTCCCAAGCCCAACACTTCCAAATAAAAACTGGATACTATTTGAATATCTGGGGAGAGATTTTTGGAATGATTTCTGGGATAATGTGGTCTGCAGCAAATGTTGGAGGTAGTTTTTTGGCCGAAGGGTCCACCAAAGTTATACATCCCTGATCTAGCTGGACCACAGCCAGAAGCAATTCTCCACTAAGCTGCAGTCCCCCTCCCTCATGCAAGTTTTTCATCCTTTGTGTGTGTGTTAATTGTAGTAATACATAATTGGATTTTTGGAAGAAGGCTGTTTTGTGCTGTTGGTCTCATGTATGAAACAGTGGGTGTGGGCTTTATTTTTCAATATACAGACACACCTGTTAGGGCCTCTTCTTGTCACATGCAGTGCATCTACTAAAATAGGTCGAGTTGTTGTTTTTGTTGTTTCCCATGTGTCTTTGCACATATGTAAACAGGCAATCAAAGGACTTGTTGTAATTTGGGTGTGTGGCATTTTTTCATCATCACTATTAAGGTTTAGCTGTCTCTTTAATGGATTTTAATTACTCTTAATATGTAACGCAACTACATGTGAAAGGGATCTAGGAGTCCTAGTAGACCACAAGTTGAACATGAGTCAGCAGTGTGATGCCACAGCTAAAAAGGCCAATGCAATTTTAGGTTGCATCAATAGAAGTATAGTGTCTAGATCAAGGGAAGTAATAGTGCCACTGTATTCTGCTTTGGTCAGGTCCCACCTGGAATACTGTGTCCAGTTCTGAGCACCACAATTCAAAAAGGATGTTGAGAAACTGGAGCGTGTCCAGAGGAGGGTGACTAATATGGTGAAGGGTCTGTAAACCATGCCCTGTGAGGAACAACTTAGGGAACTGGGTATGTTTAGCCTGGAGAAGAGGTGGTTAAAAGGTGATATGATAGCCCTGTTTAAGTATTTGAAGGGATGTCATATTGAGGAGGGAGCTAGCTTGTTTTCTGCTGCTCCAAAGAATAGGACCCAGAACAATGGATGCAAGCTACAGAAAAAGAGATTCCACCTGATCATTAGGAGGAACTTCCTGACAGTGATAGCTATTTGAAAGTGGAACACTCTCCCCCAGAGAGTGGTAGAGTCTCCTTTTTCGGAGGTTTTTTAACAGAGATTGGATGTCCATCTGTTAAGTATGCTTTGATTGAGAGTTCCTGCATAGCAAGGGGGTTGGACTGGATGGCCTTGTGGGCTCTTCCAACTTTATGATTCTATGATCCTATGATTAATTTGTTTTAAAAAAACTTTTGCTATATCCATAATTTTCACTGTATCTTATTTGCACTTGTGTTGAGAGCTATCTTGGGCCTCATATTGGAAGAAAAGCAGGATATAAATTAAACAAAGAAAGAAACCACGTTTACAGTTACTGAATCACATCTGGCACAATTTGCACCATGGGACACCCACACTTGCAGAATTTCTCTTCTTAGACTGTAAATTCATTTTTATTATTTTTTTAAGCAAACAACTGCACATTCATTTGTTAACACACACCTTTTTTTTTTTTTGGAATGTGTGTGCATAAGTGAAAATATGTAAAAAGTAATGGGAAAGCAATCCCTCTAGGGAACTTCATTTAATCTCCTTCCTGTTGGTTTGAGACTTTGCCTCTTTGTAACTCTATAAGGCTGCATCCAGGAGGAGGACTGAGCATAGCCCTGATTGAGAGGTCATCAATGGTGTAGTTCTGTTCTTTGCCTGAGAATCTTTAGTCCAAACAGATGGTTGGTGCTATCATATCTGACAGCTCTAATCACCCATTAAAGTGAAGTGGGGCAATGCTTTGATTTGATCCCTCCATGCACAGCCCAACAAATGTTTGACACTTTCCGAGCTGACATTCTTGACCATCTGTTCAGTGGCATGAATAATGTTCCAGACAGGTAAGAAAGACCATTACATTGGATCCAGAGTTAATCACATTTGGGTCCCATGAAATCAAAAGGGCTGAAATCACTGGGGCACATGGCCGTGATGGTTAGGGAGTTAAAGTGGCTTTCCCAGTCACCAATGGTTCAAACAAATATTGTGGTTGTTGTTAAATGCTCTTGAGTCAGCCTCAACTTATGGCAACCCTATGGATGAGACATCTCCAAGCCTCCCTTTCTTCCGCTGGTCTGCTTAGGTTCTGTAAATTCATGCCTGTGACCTCTTTGATTGAGTCTATCAATCTGGTTTGTGGTTTTCCTTTATTTCTGCTTGCATCTACCATCCCTAATGCCTTCTCATGATGTGACCAAAGTACAACAGCCTCAGTTTCATCATCTTGGTTTCACTGACCCACAGTATCTTCTGCTACATTATTCATGTGTGGATCCCATCCAAATTAGTGATCCACTTTAGGAATTTTTTCTATCTTTCCCTTTCCCTTTCTCTTTCTCTTTTTCCTTCTCTCTCTAGATTCTTCCTCTTGTTTTAGGCCAACTGGGCACAACTTAGAATTAATAGAACTTAAGTAATATGTAAATCAATGGCCTTTAAAGAGCCAAACCACATTTAAGAAGATATCTGTCATTTTCGATAAAATAGCCAGTGTGGCCATTAAATCCTAATAGCTGAGATGACTTTTTCCTCTCCTCTGAAATAATGCTGGATTACAGAATCTTCTCTAAGAACCTTATCAGACAAATTTGATGCTACCACTACAATTAAAAGAAACAACAACCAAAATGATTAACTACTGGTGGTCATTAATTTGAATATATCACCCATGTCAATCCAATTAATCACTGCTCTCATGTTTTCAAGTGTTCTGCTTTATCTACCTGTAATAAATCTGACAGCTCTGTAAAGTTTGTTATTCTTGTTGTTGCTGCTATTTTTCAGCTAGAAGAGGGCTGAGGCACAGACAGTAGCTTGGCAAAGGCTACCTAGTGATCTCGTGCTGTTGTTGCAGACCCTAAGATGAACCTGTCGTGGGATTTTCTAGGGCTGAGAGTATGTGGCTCACCCAAGGTCACCCAGTGGATATAGATGGCTGAGTGAGGATTTGAACCTGATCTCCAGAGTTGTAGTCCAATGCTCAAACCACTATGTCATGCTGGCTCTCATAGTAAAGATAAATTTTAACTGTGGCATTTCAATTTACAGCTGAGAGTCTTGACTGTTGCTATAGGAGTTTTTTCTTGCCTGAAGTATAGTTAAATCTAAGTAGGCTAAATCAGGGGTGGGAAACTTGGGCTGGTACTAAATTCACCTACACAGAGAAAGTGATGGCCAAGGGCTATAACCCAATTGCTACCATGCATCACTGGCATGACAGTAACCAGGTTCCTATCCACAGTAAATAATAATAATAATTATTATTATTATTATTATTATTATTTATATTTCTCGACTCTCCCTACTGATCGAGGCAGGATTACACAATAAAATGAATACAATGTGCAAAAAACAAACAATAAAAAAGTAAGACCAAACAACAATAATAAATAAAAATAGAATAAAATAAAATAAAATAGCCAATCATTGTCAGAATCTAGAAATCTAGAAGATCAAATGGATAGGCCCACTGGAAGAGCTCCGTCTTAAGTGCCTTCTTAAAGGCATCTAACGTAGTAATAAGACGGATCTCTTCCGGTAGGCCATTCCATAACATGGGGGCTGTGGCCATGTATGATCTTTGGGAAGTCGTGGTGAGTCTGGTTCTATGGTGTTCTAATAAGTTCTTCCCAGATGTTCTGAGAGTGTGGGGCGGATTGTGTGGGGAGAGGCGTTCCTTCAAGTAACTCGGGCCCAAGCCATGTAGGGCTTTAAAGGTAATAAACAACACTTTGTACTGTGCCCAGAAGCTAATCGGCAGCCAATGAAGAGATTTTAATATAGGTGTTATATGTCCCAGTGACCAATCTGGCTGCCACATTTTGAACCAATTGAAGCTTCTGAACGTGGTACAGAGGTAGCCCCATGTAGAGCGCATTACAGAAATCCAAACGAGAGATTACCAGGGCAAGTACTTGTAATACTTGCTTCCAGGTCCTTTCGGTTGAGGTAGGTACGCAGTTGGCGGATCAACCAAAGTTGATACCAAGCACTCCTGGCCATTGCATCCACTTGAGATGACAATTGTAAAGATGAATCCAGGAGTACTCCCAAACAGCGTACTTTGTCCTTTAGGGGAAGTGTGACCCCATCTAGGACTGGTTGGCGAAGCTCCTTTCCCGGACTTGGGGTACCTATTGCGAGTACCTCTGTTTTCTCTGGATTCAGCTTGAGTTTGTTTTCCCTCATCCAGCCCATTACCGATTCAAGACATGTATCAAAAGGAGCAATACCATCCTTAGTCACTGCAGCAGTTGGAGACATAGAGAAGTAGAGTTGGGTGTCATCAGCATACTGATAACACCGCACCCCAAGTCTCCGGATGATCTCACCCAGCGGCTTCATGTCAATGTTAAACAGCATGGGGGATAGAACAGTGCCCTGAGGGATGCCAGATGTCAGCTTTCTTTTTGAAGAGCTACTATCCCCCAGCATCACCATCTGGAATCTGCCTAAGAGGTAGGACCGGAACCACTGAAGAGCAGTGCCCCCAATACCTAACTCCCTGAGGCGTTTCAGAAGGATACTATGGTCTATGGTATCAAATGCTGCTGAGATGTCCAAGAGCACCAACAGGGTCACACTTCCCCTGTCTATGCCCAGACGGAGATCATCGACTAAGGGCCTTTGCAGACTGCCAGAAATAGTGCAAATTGAGTCCACTTTAAGTGCCCTGGCTCATTCCTAGGGAATCATGGGAATTGTATTTTTTTTCTGAGACATTGAGCCTTCTCTGTCAGAGAGCTCTGGTGCCACAAAAAAACTACAGTTCCCATGATTATCTAGCACTGAGTCAGGGCAGTTAAAGTGGACTCAATTTACACTATTTCTGACAGTCTGCAAAGGCCCTAAGGTGACCATGGCAGTCTCAACTCCATATCCCGCCCTGAAGCCAGTTTGAAATGGGTCCAGATAATCAGCTTCTTCCAAAACAACTTGGAGCCGGAATGCAACTGCCCTCTCGATCACCTTACCCAAGAAAGGTAGAAGGTCTGTAATTATTTTTCACCAGGGGATCAAGGGAGGTTTTTTTCAAGAGCGGTTTAACCACCATTAATTTCAAACTAGATAGAAATTTCCCTTCCCTGAGGGATGCATTAATGATGAGTTATAATAATATTTTTACTACATCACCTCCCTGGACTGTCAGCCATGATGGGCAAGGATCAAGAGGGCATGTTGTCCTCCTTACACTTCCAAGAAGCTTGTCCACTTCATTGGTATTAACAAACTCGAAATTATAGTGCTTTTATTCCACTTTAACTGCCATGGTTCCATCCTACAGAATCCTGGGATGGGTAGTTTATGGAGAGGCCTTCATAATTCTTAGCCAGAGCTCCAGTGCCTCTCCAAACTACAAACCTCAGGATTCCATAGGATGGAACTACAACAGTTAAAGTAGAATAATAGTGTCATAACTGCAGCATGTGAATGGACAGAGATGGGAAGGCCCAGAAAAAAACCAGAAAAATTCAGGAAAAAAAGTTTTTTCCTGTTTTTCCCCCTGAAGCCTTTTTGTTGTTGTTCCCCCCCCCCGAAAAAAAATTGGAAAAAAATGAAAAAAGGAATAAAACCAATTATGGAGTGTTTTATTTTAGCATGAAGAATAAAATCTTTAAGACAAGGTGTTCATATATTCTCCAAAGAGTTTCTAAAAACTACATACGGTAGCAGATTATTCTAATTTCTGTGCACTGAATGAGGACAATCAAGTCCTAGGTTACAAATGGAACACTCCAAAGCAAGATGCATTTTTTCCTTTAGGGGGCACTGAAAGAATCTGATCTATGTTTGGAAACACTCACACATTGGATCTCTACAGACCGGCCCAAAGGGCTGGCCTGGAGGCAGAGGTGGGGAAGGCCACCCCAACCCTAATCCGATGATGTCCTGATGCTACACACTGTTACACATGGCATGCGGTGTCAGGATGTCCTCCCGGCGCAGCATTTTTACGTGCTGTGCCAGAAGGGGTGCTAAAGAGCCACACACCGGCTCTTAGGGCATCCTTTTGCCACCCCTCAAAGAAGCGGCATTATGCCGCTCTTTCAGAAACAGCAAAAGGGAGGATTGGGGCCGCGGCGTGGGGTAGCCGCAACCCCGATCCATGGCTAGCAGGGGAGGCCCAGAGTCTCCCATCTGCAGACCCCCCAAATCAAGAAATAAACTGACATGTGAAAGGGTAGAGAAGCTTCTTTTAATCCAGGTACACTTTTTAGAAGTCGATGATAACTGTGATGATGACAAACATTACAAAGCAGAAGCAGAGACTGAAACTGATACTAATAACCAGGACTGCATCCACACTGCAGGAATAATGCAATTTGACACCACTTTTAACTGCCATGGCTCAGTGCTATGGAATTCTGGGATTTGTAGTTTTATGATACATTTAGCCTTCTCTGTCAGAGAGTTGTGGTGCTACAACAAACCACAATTCCCAGGATTCCATAGCATTGAGCCATGATAGCTAAAGTGGTGTCAAACTGGAATATTTCTGCAGCGTGGATGCAGCCCAGAGCTTGGAAAATAAGTCTGATTAAATTTCATGCCTATTAATTGAATCTTAGTCCCTCCTCCCTTCCACACACATCCTCCCTCCAATTCTTTTCAAAGGAATGGATGCTTTATGTCTATTTGATACTGTGGAGAGGAAATATAAATATATTTTTGTTACTAATGTTGATTATTTTTTCTGCATTCCCCCTCCCCCCCGCTCCACGTAAACCAGCAAAACAAAAGTTCAGGAGATTATTCCTCCATTTGTTACAAATCTTTTTAAAAAAAATTAAAAGTAAATTCTGTTTGTAATAATTGTTTGAATACACTGTATTTTAATATACCAATTGTGATAATTTTATGCCAAATCAAATTGTACATAGTTATAGTTTATGTTCCTAAAGTAGCAGAGTGACTTTCAATTTGTAAAAAGTGCTCGTGTTACATTTGTTTGTTTGTTTTCCCGTAGCTTCAAAATTTCCAGAAATTTTATATCTCTAGTCCTACAAGTAGGTTCCTGCACTACTGGTTTCTAATAAATTAGGAATGGTTCCCAAGACAAAGAGGGGGCCTGGAACAGGCAATATGTGCCCGATTTAATCCTCTCCCCCACTGCCATTCCCTTGTATTTGTGCCTTTTTTGATTGTATGCCTGAGGGCAGAGAAATGTCAAATCAACAATTTGTAAGCCACTCTGCAACCCTTTAACGCTCTAAATAAAGAAGTAAATAAATGCTCTAAAAATAAATACTCTAAATAAGAAGAGCCACGCACTAATTTTAGAGGGGAATTTTTTCTCCTGCAGCACAGTTTTCCTCTAAAAGGTGAAAAAAAAACTGTATATGCCATTAAGCATCCCAAATTCAATGTTGCCAAGACCAAGTGAAGGGGATGAAAATGGCCACAAATGACACATTTATTCCTGAGGCTACCTGTGTTGTTTACGTTCAACCGGGGTAGGCTCAGGGATTGTTCTTTAGGTACAACAATAAGAAATCCAAGTAAGCTGAATATCTGTCTTCCAAGAGAAAAATAAGAGAAGGACAAGTTGCAATAGTAGTAGCAGAAAGCAGGCTTCCCAATTGCCTTTTAAAGATAGTAACTGATGGCATTTTCATATTTTGAAGCAGTCTTAAATTTTTGAAGGTGTCATTTCTTACAAGGTGTGTGTGTGTGTGTGTGTGTGTGTGTGTGTTTGAAATCCGTGAGAGGGAACACATTTCAACAAGGACTTTAATTGAAGTTTCAAGTGACTGCATTCATTATCATTAAAATATAAGAGAATACATTATCAGTGGAAACTCTTTGCCTAAAGGCAAGTAGGGATACACACAGTATTAATGGAGGCTCTCTCAGGCAAGCCTTTTGATAGTACTGACACACAAGAGCAGCACAATTGACTTCTCTTGACTATGAATTATTTCTATAGGGAGATGAGAATGACTGTCTTAACAATATGTCTTTTCCTGTAGGGCAATTCCAGTGGAGTCCTAGAAGTAACCTTGTATTTATTTATTTGGTAGTACACCTGACTCTCAAGTCTGACCCAAATTGTTTCACTGCCAAAAGCAAAGGACCAAGCAATAGTTTGAGAGGGCTGCAAACAGATGAGTGTGTTTCTCCCACCCAAATCCCATGTACAGAAGCCAACTGGACTGGTTGTTGAATTAAACACCAGCATAATGTAGTGGTTTGAGTGTTGGACTATCACTGGAGACCAGGGTTTGAATCCTGGCTCAGCCATATAAACCTACTGGGCGACCTTGGGCTAGTCACACTCTCTCAGCTGCAGAGGATGGCAATGGCAAACCGCCTTTGAAGAAACATGCCCAGAAAACCACATGATAGATTTGCCTTAGGGTATCCATAAGTCAGAAACAACTTGAAGGCACACAACAACAACAAAATAGGCTACATCTGAGGGTGGTAGGGTAGGCACTGTAGGCTTTGTAGCATGTACAACTCTTTCCCCCAACAGAGGGGAAAGGCCAGGGCACTTTGAAGCAATGCTTGCAGCCTGGTGCACCCTAGCATCAGCTACCTGGAGTTTGGGTCTCATTCTGCCAGCTTTTGCTGTGTCTAACCAGTTGTTATCACTTCTGTTTTCTCTCATTTTATTCTTTTTGAGAGCTTTTTAAAGCAATATTTTGGCTCCACACTAGGGCTCTTCCAAAGTTTTTTGGGGCATGGTTTGTTGACATGTTTGTTGAAGGACAGATTTTTCTCCTCTCTGATTTTTTTATTTCTTAGATTCACATTTTTAGATTCCAAATGTTTTACTTTACTGATGCACTACGGCACTATAACTCTTAAAAAAAAATGTTTTTTTTTAAAGAGAAAAGAGCATAGTCCCAATTTTGAGACATAAATAAATATCATAATAATATGTTTTAATAGGTTTTAAAATAATATGTTTTAATAGATGTTCATCATATTTTATTATGCCATTGAACGACTGGTTTAAATACTGCAAACAGTTTAATTCTCTTTTCATGCTCTCTTTTTGTATATTTTAATTGTGTCATTCTTTTAAATTGTGAGTCACTTTGAGTCTGAATTACAGAGGAAAAGTGTGGTATAAATAAATAGAGGAGTGGTGGGTAGTAGTAATAGTAGTCAGCATCGCCTCAGAATTTTTTTTTTAATTCAGTTGAAGATGGGCATAAAATATTGCAGCTGGTGCCAGGAATTGCCAGAAAACAATTTGGGAGAGCAAAAATATATTTGGATATTTTAAAAAATACTGAGAACTATAGCAACAAATACCATGGCTTCCCCTTTTTTTTTTGCCTTGTCTGGAGGAGTCGAAAAACAAACTATTTGGTTACTGGTGCACACCATTATTTGAACAGCCCATCTATGAATCTCTGGATCAGGGGTCTTCAGCATCCATAATGGAGCTATGGAGTTGCCAAAGGGAGGGAGGGTGGTAAAAAGGCAAAGTATTAGATGAATTCCAATTATTTTGCAAACACGTTGAAATATTTGCTCAGGGACATTCTTTCCAAACTGCTTTCAGCTCCAACATGACTGTTTGACAGTACAATATCAACCATTTGAAAGAGATGGCACTACCATGAGAATTTTCTATTTGGTGTGAGAGCAAAAAGGCATGCAATGCCTTCCTTGTTGTTGTTGTTGTTTCTGTTTTGCACAAAACATTGCATTTTGCATAAAATGTTTGCACAAAGCACAATGTTTTATGAACAAAGAAACTTACATTGTTTTCCATCAAAAAGTCCTGAAAGGGGAAAAAAGGCATTAAAAATGTGCAACACTTCTTTCTTATGGAATAGAAAACATTGGAAATGTTTAATTCATGTATGTGAGAAGGCAATAAGCAAAGATTTTTACCACAGACACCAACCCATACATACAAGTCTCTCCAAACACATATTAATTATTAGTGGTAGCTGATGACTTCTATATCAGTGAAGTCTGTTTCAGGTGTCAGTCTGAATTTTAAAGAAACAATCCAGGGTGTGAAATCTGTTTCAGCATATTAGAAAGCTCTTTTAAAGTCCGGTTTATAGTCCAGAGCAGATTAACCACTGATCTTCCATTAGCCACGTTGCTGCTGTTGTGCCTTCAAGTCATTTCAGATTTATGAAGACCGTAGACTGTGGAATGACATGTCAGGAAAGATTCAAACTGCTAAATATGCTGTCCGAATTTAAGAGTATTACATACCTAAACAATGAATTTTAAATTAGGATATTTTAATTTATGATGGATTAATGCTGGATTAGGATATTTTAATTTATGTAGTGTTTTTACAGTGTTTAAATAATTATATGTGTTTTAATCTATGTTGTACCCCCTCTTGATGCTTGAGGAGAGGCAGGCAAGAAATAAAAATGTATTATTTATACAATACTATACTATACTATACTACATTATATCATAGTCCTTCAAGTCATTTCTGACTTATGGCAACCCTAAAGCAAACCTATCACAAAGTTTTCTGGAGCCAAAAGTGTGTGACTTGGCCAAGATCACCCAGTGGGTTTCCATAGTTGAGAGGGGAAATTAAATCCTGGTCTTAGTCATAGCCAAAACATTCAACACCATGCTAGCTCTCCATTAGCCATGTCTGCTAATTATATCATACTTTCCTGTGGATTTTAATTTAAGTCATTTTGGAAACCCATTTTGTCAGACAAGTATAAATATAGTATAAATAGAATAACCATTTGTACTGATTCTGCTCTGAAGGGTAAGAGGAATACTGTTTTGAGTACTGCTGAAAAGGGCCTCAGTCATGGAACATTACTCGAGGTACAGCTGTTGTTGTACTCATGTTGTACTCAGAGCCATCCCATGTACTGTCCCATGTTGTACTCAGAGCCATAGCTACAGGGGGGAAGGCAAAAGTAGGTTTTGCCCCAAATCAAAATGTTGTCCCCTCAATGAAATTTTCCTTCTGTCCTCAAATTTTTAGCATTGCAGAGAGTGAGACTTGGAAAACTGTTCACACCTAGAACTTTTATATTTGCTGTGCCTGCCCTTTTCCTTAGATGCCTAAGTTGTATTTGTAAATGCTCAACTGCTAGAAATTTGGGGGACTGAAAAACGTTATGAGGGGATGAAATTATTTTTTGGGAAGGGCAATGTTGTCATTTTGTCTCCCTCCCCAGCCAAACCCCTACTTATCTCCCTGCTTGTTCATTATCAAATAATTAAATCTAGGATATAAAACTACATTTAAAAATGGTTGGCTTAAATCTCTTTTTATGAAAAACTCAGGTTAGGGTCTATAAGAGAAGGGGAAAAATCCACTCAAAGTGTGTCTGAAATATCTTTAAATACCCTTTAAAAGCAACTACAAAAAAACCCAAGGGCTGTTTTCCCCCTGGTGACAGCTAGTGGCTTCTATCTCAGTGAGATGGTGAACCCATTTTGTGTTTTGGTCTAAATTTTAAAGGAGCTATCCAAAGCTCTGAACCTATTCTGGAGATAAAGCATAATGTGGCTTTCCCATCCCATTGACATGGAAGTCACTGTTTGTTCCTTCTCATTACGCTACTTTGGAAAAGTAATACACCCTACCAGAAAAAAAGAATAACTAATGACAGGTAACTACGTTGCTTCCAAGCTCTGAAAATGATTGACTATGACTTCCCCTTTGGTGATTTTACTGCTTTTCTTATTTTCCTAAACTATTTTCCTAAATGATTTCAAGTCTCTCAACTTTCAGGGCACTGAAATGTTATTGTATACAATTCTGGCATGAAATGGATATGGAAATTCTCACCTTGGAACATCTTCAAAAGAATACTGGGAAGTCCATGTCATCAAGAGCTACAAAGACAATGACAGGGTTGCCAACAAACAAGCTGTTCAAACTTATCCTTTCAGTGTGTCAGAAGATTTGAAATCATCAAAGGGGAGAGTGGGTGTCGAAAGGTCAGCTATTCAGGATTTTTTTTCAATGCAGTCTTCATACCACATCTCACACTTCAACAAAAAACTGTCACACTTCTGTGGATCCCTTTGGTGCTCCCCACCTGCTTTCATCTGGGTCTTAAGCAGTCAGAGGGGTTGCTAGGGACACATTTCCACAGAATTAACATTGCTGAATGATTGGAACCAAGCAGAAATGCAAAATAAGAACTAGAGTGGAAGGGCCAGAAAAAGGACTGGCGAAATAGAAAAAGGTGCCTTGAATGAAGCAAAACTGAATCTGTTTTCTCTGGGTTTAAAGAACTCAGATTTAAAATAAAATAAAATAAAATTCCCCAACTCCAAATTTGTAATAAATTGAGGAAAAGTGTAAGATTTTACATTCCATTTTCTTGCAGATATTTTTGTCTTCATTTGGACAGGTTACACTTTAAAAACTGGCATATTTGGAATTTATTTTTTGAACTAGAAGGAATAAGACTGAAACAAACAAGATATAGATCTTGTTCAGAGAATGAGATACTGGAAAACAGGGAAAGGGGGTGCATTTATTTTCCATTGACTAGCAGAATCTAGATAGAACATATCCATCATCATTTCACCTATGCTTCAGCTCAGAGTTAGAGCAGCCTTGTCTGGTTCAGTGTGAAAGTATTTGGTTAGCATACAGGGGAGAATCCATCCTGTTATTTGTTTTTCCACTGACATTTGCTGTATTGTTGTTGTTGTGGAGACTGATATTCCTTCCCCTCCTTTCTCTGCAGCAGCAAAAGCTTCTCCTCCAGACTTCACTTACCATTAAGTCAACTCCAGCTTATGGAGTCACATCATCTCATGACTTGTCCAAGGTACCACAGCCTCAATTTAGTCATCTTCACTTCTTTCTACAGGAAGGGTGGCCATGTTTCCAGATGAGAGTCCTCTGTGATCACAATACAAATGGATCGATTCAACCAAAGAAGCCATGATGCTGAGTTTGCAGCAGGGCTGTTCGTGACTTCTTTGATTGAATCAATCCACTTGTATTGTGGTCACTGTCTTTCCTTACTGTCTTCCATCTTACCAAGCATTATTAGCATTCTCCAAGGAGTCACATCATCTCATGACATGTCCAAAGTACCACATCCTCAATTTAGTCATCTTCATTTCTTTCCACAGGATGGTTGGCCATGTTTCCAGATGAGAGTCCTCTGTTTTACTGGTAGTCTTGTCCATGAAAGCTGTTTCAAAATGTTGTTTTGAAAAAGGAACCAAAAGAATATTGAGGAGGGACCTTGAAATTTTCTAGTCAAAAGTTAACAACTGCACTGTAGGCAGGCAGAGCAGGCTCATAAGATCTCCCCTATTCTGGTGGGATGCACTGTATTTCTGTTCAAAATGTACTAATTATTTCTAAATTTGCACACAGAGAATGAGAGAGAGAGAGATTTTCCCTCTCTTTCGCCAAGGCATACATGGCCAGCCATTCTATCTCTGAGCTGTTTTGCACATTTAAAGAGACTAGAGATTTGTCCTCTGTCCTTCTGGATCTCTGCCACATAGCTAAAATACTTCATAACATAGCAACTGCTGAGAGCCCAGTGGGACTAAAAATTTTCCCCATTCAACAGTACATTAAATAGTAATGCCATGACTCACAAAGTAGTAGCAATCTCCATCATGAAAACCATCCAATGGCTTCAATGTGAGGTAATTAATATAACAAATGCATTGACAGATATATTCCATGTAATTACTTCCTCATCAACACATTATTCACACAGCCAGAGGATATATAGTGTATACAATAGCCTGCACCTGGGATTTTTTTTTTAAAAAAAAAACTAAATGAGGAAAAGTTTCCTTTTTAAAAAGGATATTGGTAAGTGTGAAGGCATGAAAAACTTTAATGAAATTGTGTATGTTAATGATAAAGGAAGTCTAAGCTGTGAAGCTTATTACTAAAGGTCCTAGACAGTTATGAAAACTGATTTTAGGTCAGTTGACCAGTCTAAAACACAGTGGATTGTCAAACAGCATATTTATCAGCATTGTACTAAATTCTGGGGTCAGGAAGGTGTGGTCATCCAAATGATGTTGGACTGCAACTAGTAAATAGCCAATGGTGGGTATACTGGGTGTTGCAGCCCAACACATCAGGAGGGTCATACTTTGTCTACATCTGGATAAAATTCAGCATAAGTCCTACCTAGAGTAGACCCACTGGTGTCAATGAAATTATTAATTATTACTTGATTATTATTTATTACTTGAGGTGAAATATTCATCTATTACATCTCTGTTATTAAGGTCCCCAAGGACAATGATAACAGTTGTAATTAGCAAGTCCCAATCATTTCACTATAACTAAGACTAAATGAGTTCACTATAACTAGGACTAACATTATATTTTGCTGTAACATTTTTTGATTCAGTGAACTCAGGGAATGTTTTACTCACTAACCATGTTTCCAGCCTTTTGGCATCCAAACACAGATCCCAGAAAATGTATGTATATAGTTAGACAAGTGATCAGGATCTTTGCCTTTTTCAGGCTTCCCAGTCTCTCAGAGGAAGACAGGAAAGAATACACCAATTCTATCTGTGGACCTAATGCACTTTCCAATATTTTCTATTTCTCATTTTGAACTACTTTTGATGGGTTTATGATTGCCTCTGTACTCCAAACAATGAAATTGCAAATATGTTGAACTCAATCTTAATCAGATTCTAAATTTTACACAAATACAATCATTCCACCACAGTTCCCAATCCAGATATGAACATTCCCCATCTGCACAGAAGTGTGTGTGTGTGTGTGTGAGTGTGAGTGTATTGTTCACATTGCATTAAAAAAAAAACCTCAGCAGTTGTGGGGCATGAAGTGTAAAAGATCAGGATTTGGGATATGTTGTTAGTTTAGGTTAGGATTATGGTATGTCTGTCTGTGTGGTTAAGTTACATATGTTTTAAAATTTCTTAAACCTCTCTACTGCAACAAGGTTTTTACCTTTCCACAAGAATAAGAACACCAACACTTTTTCTGTCAACAACAGCATTTGCACAAAAAGGCTTTGTAAAATTTTCACATAAAAGGCCCCCAATGCAATCATCATCATCATCATTTGAATTTTTTAATTCTTGGTTGTGAGAATGAAAGAAATGAAGATTCATATCCTTAACTTAAAGTCAAGAGCTATTTTTGAAAATTCAAAGTAGCTGAATCAGAAGGATGATATATGTTAGAGCTTGGCCATGCTGGTTTGAGGATTCTGGAAGTTCTAGTATGAAAAGTCAACTTTCCAAGTTCTGTAAGAAAGCAAGAGGAAGTTGGTTGGGAAAACATCACACCTGCCCTTGGCATGACTTGTTGCTGTTGTTAACTGCCTTTGAGTTGACTTCAATTCATGGCAACTCCATGGATAAACCACCTCCAAGACCCTTTGTCCTCAACTGCTCTGCTCAGTCCCTTCAGGCTAATGGCTATAGCCTCCTTGACCAAGACTATCCATCTGGTATACACATTACCTCTTTTTCTCTTATCTTTTACCTTTCCTAGCATTCTTTTCTAGTGAGTCATGCGTTTTCATGATGTGGCCTCAGTTTAGTCAACCTGGCTTCTAGGGAGAGCTCTGGCTAGATCAGTTCCAGGACCTATTTGTCTTTTTGGCCATCCAGGGTATCCTCACCACTCTTCTCCAGCACCATATCTCAAATGAGTTGATTTTCTGCTGTCAGCTTTCTTCACTGTCTAGCTCTTGCATCCATACATGGCATGGCTACCAAAGGAGAAAGCAATATATGAGAAAGCAATGGCCATGTTTTCCTACCTTCACTTTGCAAAGTGTCTAGCAGGGTGCACAACTATGGTGCCACTTCCAGGGTCACTAGTCTGCCCCTGGTGTCTCCTAGGGGCTATACATATTGCCAGTAACACTGAAAAAACAAAAACAAAAAATAGAAGTTACCAGAAGTCCACTTTTGGTTTTGGGTATCTTTTGTTGTTAACAGCACAAGAATGTCCACCAACCCAGCTTCAATCTCCAAAGAGCTGCTCACATATGCAAAATGCATTAAGTTGTAGGAACCATTTGCTTTAAGGCATCCTGAAAGTCATGCAGGAGGAATCCCTTCCTCTAATGCAAGCAAGATGATTTATTCACGTATCTGCAACCTGTCCCTAAGTTCTCTTTTTCAGGAATCAAAGTGCACTCGAGTTACACATTCCCAAGCTCCTTTTATTTCAACAGGAACATGATTAAAGATGTTGACCTAAGCCAAAAAGATCTTATGACAGTGATACTTTCATTGTAGGAACATTTAATCTGCTCTCTGGGGAGATATGAGGCACGTAAGAAAAGGATTTGAGAACTCCCCATTTATCCACTTTCTTCATGTGTAAACTAATAACACAAAAGAGTCACAAGGAAGAGTAAAGCAGTTTGATGGAACAAAATGGCTGCCATGGGCTTCTAACTATGACACATGGTTTCAAGCCTATATATCTGGGAATTAAAGATCAGCAAAATAAATAAATAAATCAAAATTAAAAGAATTAAACAAACAAAATAATTATAATAGCTATTTGTTTGTGAAGAAGAGTACAATAATGAAACGGATATACACTGGGTGGAACGGTTATGGCCCTGTTGCCCTCCAGTAGTCCAGATTGCCTGGACTACCCTTATCCTTGCTATAAAAAAGGTAAATTGACTGTTCTGGAAATCTCAAAGGCTTGTACTCACAAAATGTCTTGCTGTTTTGTGCCTTCAAGTCATTTCTGACTTATGGAGACCTAAGATAGACATCCTCTTGGCAAGAGTTGTTCAGAAGAGGGTTGCCATTGCTCTCTTCTGAGGCTTAGAGAGTGTGACTTGCTCAAGGTCACATAGTAGGTTTTGCTGGCTGGGTATGAATTTGAACACTAATCTCTTAGATTCCTGATTGAACACGGAAACCACTATACCATGTTGGCTCTCTGCCCCCAAACTAGGATTTCAGTATAAATGTTGTATAGGGAGAGCCTGTGTAGCATAACAGTTAAAATGTTGAGCTAGATGTGTGAGATGCAGGATATAATTCCCATTGAACTATGGAACTCATTGTATGACCTTGGACCAAGAGGCCTATCGCACATGGCTGGTTGTGACAATAACATGGGGAAGAAGAGAGCCAATACTCCACTTTTAGCTTTGAAGGAAAATGAGGTATAAATGTAACCAATAAACAATTCCACTCATGAGGAAAATGCAGGGTATCAATCAGAGTGGAGAAAGTGCAGCTTATGAACTGTATGTGATCCACTGATGCCATTTTTACAACCTTACCAGTCTCCCCAACAGTGGCATCACTAGGGGGCATGAGGAGTGTGGAGAAAGCCTGGGATCAAAGAAGCAGGAGGGGCACATGCTGTGGTGAAGCCTGGAGGGCCAGAGTGCCCTTTTAGCCACCCTCCTGGCAGGCTCCACACACACACATGGGGATGCCAGTGCTCCCCAAGTGTCATACCCCAACTCCTGGACAACTCAAAGGGTGGGGGGGGGAGGCAGATTGCCAGGAAGCCACAGCTCCTGATAGTGGAGCTCTCTATCAGGAGGAGATGAGGCCTGGGACACTAGAGCAGGAGTTGGCAGAGGAGATGAGGCTGAAGACAACATGCCCCATCCTTTGTTTAGCCACAAAGAGGGAACTACTGATCCCAGCACCTGTTAAGTAATAGCCATTGATTTGATTAGGTACTACACTTGTCCCTCCACATTCACTGAGGTTAGGGGCACAGGACCCCCATGAATGTGGAAAAACTGCAAATAACAAAACCACTATGTTTTTACTTGAGAGAACACCTCTCTAGGAATCTCTAGGTCCTCCAGTGCAACTGTGTGATCAACATCTGCCAGACATTGACCATAGAATTGCACTGGAGGAGCTACAAATCTCTCTAGGAATCTCTAGGTCTTTCAGTGTGACATTTGGTTAAAGTTGCCATTGATAATCTAGATATTCCTAGAGAGAATATATAGATGAAATCTGTGAATAACCAAATTCACAAAAGTCAAAGCTGCAAATGTGGAAGGATGAGTGTAATTAGACACCTGTGGCCTTGAAGAAGCTGTCCATAAATATCCCAGCACTTCTGTCTCTGCCTTAGTGCTAACAGGTGTCTTATCTGCTTGACTGGCAGAGCTCTCTTGTGTTCCTGTTTTCATGACTTTGGACTGGCTACATTTTGACCTATTCTGTTTTCTCCTCGCTGGCTCATATATCTGGGCTTCTGATCCACTGTAATGACTTCTGGATTGGTTGTTGGCCACCCTTGTGCTTATCCATCTTACTTAGATAAGCTGTAACTGACCTGGACTGGACTCACTACCTGATACTCTTATGTACCAACCACCTACTTTCAGGACACCAAGAGCCATGAATCCCCTCCACAGTTATTGAAGCTTTGGGGTGAAATATTGGGGGGGAAAATCACACCCAACTCCCCTAAATGTGTAAAAATGCACAAAACACCCAACCTATTACCCCAATTCTCCACAGAAATCTCATTGCCCCCAAATAGCATTATTTTGCTTTATATCTCAGCCCAAATGGTGATTGGAAGTGATATGACTTGACTTCTGGTCATCATTTTAGCTAGGGCACGCTCCTGGAGGGTACACTTTAGAGAAGCAGGCACAGCCCACAAGTGGGTAGGGGAAAATTCAGCCCCTTTTTCTTTCACATCTCTGCTAAAACTAAACCAACACAATACAATACAATATCAATAAACACAATAAAGAAAAGGAAAGGAAGCTACATCTTCTTAATTCCTAGTAATCTGTAATGTATCTTGGATTAATAGCACGTAGTAGTGCCAAAGGGAGCACTCCCCAGTGCTTGGTGCTGAGTATAATATATTATCAGAAAAAACCACATCTTTATGATAATAGTTCCATCCAACCCTGAACCTAATTAGTAGTCAAAGCAAGAGGAGGGAAGTATTGCAGTTCTATGGCTCATTTCCCTTGTTCACCTGCGAATGATGCTATTAATATTGCAAGCAAGTGCATGTTAAGAAACAGACTCTGCCTTCCAGGCCTGCTTCCCCAACAAAGAGCAGCCACTTGGGCTATTTGGTTTCTCTCCTAGCATCAGAATTATATTTAAATTTAAGCATACAATTTGAGCAATAAATGTTAGCTTTGGCTTTTATTATGCAACACTCTTCGTTTTTGAACTTTATTGTGCTTTGAAAGATAGGAAATCAACATTTTGAAACTTCGCAGGGAAAAAATAGATATTCTTCTTCACAAGCTTATCGCACTGCTAAAAAGCGTCTTACCTCTCCTGAATTCAGTTCTAAATTGGGCTGCATCCAGATACTATCGCAGGGATTTTGCCACCAAATCTGCCTCCCGAATACAGCCTGGGTCCAGCCCTGGTCCTGGGAGTGCTCCGGTGGCCATTTTCTTAGTCAAAAAACTCCCAATTTCGAAAAGAGTCATGCTGAGCGCCCCGGGATCCAGGCTGTATTTGGGTGGCAGATTCAGCAGCAAAATCACTGCAATAGTATCCAGATGCAGCCCAAATTAGAACTGAATTCAGAAGAGGTAAGACACTTTTTTTAGCGGCGTGATAAGCTCCTAAATAACCACCATCATTCTGTTCATACAGTGAAAAAAATAATTGACATGGGAATGCCAAAACATCTGATAGCTCTGATGAGGAATCTGTATTCAGGACAAGAGGCTACTGCCCAAATAGCACACAGAGAAACAGAATGATTCCCAATTAGCAAAGGAGTCAGACAAGGTTGCATATTTTCACTCTATTTGTTCAACTTGTATGCAGAATATATTATAAGAAAAGCAGGGTTGGACACAGAATAAGGAGGAGTGAAAATAGGAGGAAGGAACATTAACAATCTATGATATGCAGAAGATACCATAATACTAGCAAAAAAAACTCAAAATCTGGAACACCTACTAAGGAAGATCAAAGAAGAAAGTGCAAAGGCAGGCTTAATGTTGAACATAAAGAAAACAAAAATATGGCCACCAAGGACCTTCACAAGTTCAACCTAGACAATGAAGAAATAGAAATAGTAAAAGAATTCCCATACCTGGGATCAAACATTGATAGAAATGAGGACTGCAGTCAGGAAATCAGAAGAAGATTTAGAATGGGGAGGGTAGCTATGAAAGAACTAGAAAAGATTCTAAAATGCAAAGATATACAACTCAGCACAAAAGTTAGAATCATACTATTTTTTACTAGCCATGGTAATTCCCTATTACCATGTATGGATGTGAGAGCTGGACAGTCAAGAAAGAAGATAGGAGGAAAATCAACGCATTTGAGATGTGCTGCTGAAGAAGAGTGTTGAGGATCCTATGGACAATCAAAGAGACAAACAAGTGGGTCCTAGAGCAGATCAAGCCAGAAACCTCCCTGGAAGCCAAGATGATCAAACTGAGGCTGTCGTACTTCAGACACATCATGAGAAGAGAGGACTCATTAGAAAAGACAATAATGCTGGGAAAGATGGAGGGAAGTAAGAAGAGAGGAAGGCCACATGTCAGATGTGTGGACTCTATTAAGGAGGCCACAGGTATGGGTTTGCAGGATTTAAGCAGAGAAGTAGAGGACAGAGGATCTTGAAGCATCCATAGGGTCACCATGAGTCATAATCAACTCTGAGGGCAGTTAACAACAAAACAAAAATGTACAGGAGCATAGTGATGTGTATTGGAAAGAATCAAATTTCAGAGGTGGGGTTGTAAGATAGTAAAAACTCTGTCATCTGTAATTAGTTGCTCATTCAATGTACCAAGCTCTTTAGGTCTCTGAGTGTCACACGATTCAATGTGTTTTATTCTTTATTACCACAATTGAGCCTGTGAATGTAACATCAAAGCTGGCATCAGAATTAGCATCCTTTCCACCAGGGTCCTAGCTCCCTTGATAGGTCCCATTAATAGGGATGGAAAAGAAATTCACATTAATTTTTTTAAAAAAGAATTTATACAGTTCATGCAATCCTATTAAGGAAAGGGTCAGCATATCTTTTGATTTCCCATTACTGGGAAGAAAACATGAGCAGCAGATCCCCCCCCCCCCCCGGTTTTTCAGAGCCACATAAATTGCAATCCAAAATATATCCATTTCAAAAATTCGCCAAGCATGTTTGAATTAATGAGAGAAATGCCTAAGAAAGTGCATCCTCTGAGAAAAATGGCTAGGTAAGTGGAACCATTACTGTTTTCTTTCTGTAATGAAATGGCCTACATTAGGAAAAGTTTGCATCAAAAGATACACAAATTTATCTTATATCAAAAGATACACAAATTTAGACACACTAAGAAAAAAACTGTCGTGCATCCCAGTGCAGAGCAAGGATGGGAGGGAAGTGAGTGGAATTCAAAGAAATGAAAAGATCCTTAGATTTTCACATCTTTTCCAATAAAACTATGAGTGTGTCTACATTGTAAAAATAATGCCATTTCACACCGCTTTAAGTTCTGTGGCTCTCTCCTATGTGATACTAGGATTTATAGTTTTGCAAGGGCTTTAGCTTTCTCTACCAAAGAGTGCTGATGCATCACAAAACTACAAATCCCAGGATACTGTAGTGCAGAACTATGACAGTTAAAGTAGTGTAAAACTGCATTATTTCTACAGTGTAGATGTACCCTTAATGCTCATCCAGAAGGTTGAAAAGTATCTGGAAATATCAAAAATTCCCATTTCTTTTTGTTTAGATCTTACCTGCATATTCACTGTTTTGTACCCAAATTCTTCCTTGAAGTGTTCCAGGTTTCCCTCACTTTCCCCTTCCCTTCTTACTGATCATGAGTCACATCCACTCTCACACATCATTTTAGAAATTGATTTTCACCAGTTTTCTACTGAGCCTTGTTTATTATTATTCAGAAGTTATAATCAAAGTGCTAAAGTGCTTTAGCAATATTAGAATCATTTTGTCTTGTGCAAACATTCCTCTTGATCGCTGTTGAATCTGTGTCCAAAAAATGATAGCCCTGTTTATTTGCAGTGGCCATCTTAGCTAATTGCAGGATAACATAAGCATACAGCCAAGCAGAGATACGTTTCAATTTGGAATACTGGGTTAATTAAAACTGATCTGAGAAAGGAATGAAAAGCCCATAGTAAAACTAAGTTCCCAGGAAATACAGTTGGCAGGCTAGCCATCCACAGATCAGAGCATCTATAGATGGCCTTGCCCCATTATCATCAATGGTGGTGCATGCACACAGCTGAGCCAACGTGGCTACACACATGTTGGCACCCATTGACATTAATGGGACTTCAGGTCCCACATTTTCTGGTAATCTGTGACCAAACCCCCACTGATAAAGATAAAGAACATGTCACATGGTTTTCCAAAATAAAATTGGTTTATATAGGAACAAAACCTGAGGGGCTCAAAATCAGCATTCTGGCTTGGGTTGGTGTTAGCTGTCCTTTATATCCCCCATGCCTCCAATCCAGCATCAAACTAGGGTATTTTGGCAAATTAAAATTGCATCTCCCAGCCATCCACTGATATTTGAAATGTTGCTGCTATGACTGCTGAGAGGATAATACAAGTAGCAGAACTCTCCAGCTTTAATGGCTTGATTGCTGGGGATGGCCTGATCACTGAGCCTCTGCTCTCTTACTCATATGCTCAGCCCTCAGCAAATCCACTACAGACAAGTCCTCCCGTTCCACAGAGAAAGTCCAGCAAACAGCTATTGAAGTTGTTGGAAGTTTTCATTCTACATTAGATGGATAGAGGTCACCAGTTTAGGGAAAACTCATGTAGGATATCTTCACTTCTTAAGACAGATTTGCCATTTTTTTTCTCTGTTTGCACAGTTATACTTTTTAAAAATCAAGACCTGGATCACACTGTGTGGACATTTCTGTAATATTTTACAATACCTTCCCTTCTCAAAGTAAGGCTCCAACCACTCAGGAACTTTAACTCTCAGCAATGAAATTTTGTTTTTTCTTTCAGCTTTTTCAGAATTACTTAAAATCTCTTTTTAATGGGTGTTACTTATCACATTCTGCTGGTAATGCTACCATTCTTTCTCTTTTTAGTGGGTAATAATCCAGCTCCCTCATTTGATATAAAATACCCAGTCTTCAGCCTCATAGTTTATCCACTTTAGAACCAGGTTATTGTCTCATAAAACTGTTGCGATGGCACTGTTAATGCTGGCTATTATTTTAGAGGCCAAAATCATAATCTTCATCATAAAGATTTATGACTTTTTTGCTTGCTTAAAGTTTTCAAACTGTGGGGCCATATCCAGCCATTGATTTCCCCCCTTTGCAAGTGACCCAGGGATTTTTTAAAATATTGTTATTATTGTTGCAATTGGTTTCTTTCCCCCTTGCGATTTAACACTGCAGCATGAAAAGGATGCACTCGTATTCCTAACACAAATTTATTAACGTTGTACTGTAGAATTGATGCCATAAAGCACTATCATTCTCAGTCCAAAGGCTAAGTGTGGTGTGAGTCTGACAGAATTGTGCATCATTTCAGGAAGCCAACATTTTTCTTAATATCAGCCTCTGAAAACAAAGTTATCCATGAGTGATGTTGCTATTATTGAGCTGATGGTGAATCCAAGCACGGCTCTGTCCTGCCCTGAAATAACTTGAGACAACAGCAGTGTCCACATTCAGACACTACAAATCACAATATGCTATGCCAAACTTCAAAGAGAAATCAAAATGTCCAGATAAAAGACAAGATAAAAGTCCAGATGGGAAGTCAAGGAAAGAACAGAAAGAACACCAACATAGTTTAGCTCAACCAATAAATATGCAAGCAACCAGGTAGAATATGAATCACTAGATAACTATATCTTCACAAGACAGCTACCCATCCATTTCTTGAAGATTTCCACAAGCATTCATTACATCTTGTTTTAAAAGCTGAGATATTTTGCAAAGGTACATAAAGATCACTCTGAACCCCCTTTTCTCCATGTGTGATGCCTGAATTTTCTCACTGTAGTCTATATGGAACAGATGCATGATAAGAAACAAAGAGAGCTCACAGCTTTTGTCCCTTTTATCCTATACATTCCTACCATTTAGATACCATTCAAGGGCCCAATGGAGTTAAGTACAGTGGCCCTCCATATCTACAGGTTCAATATCAGCAGATTTGAGCAACTGCACATTGAAATGATGAAACTTTTTTTAAAACCTGTGATGGCAGACTTAGGAACAGTCCCAGATGCCTAGAGAGTTTTTGTTTTGTTTTGTTTTTTGGTTGCAGGGGCAAATACTGTAGTCCATGAATAATCAAATCTGCAAACGTTTAACCTGCCAAGTTGAAGGTCTCAAAGACCTTGCTGAATCTTCAGTCTCAAAATCTCCATGCTGAAATTTGGCACACAGTTCAGTATGATGGGTGCTTGCCACTCAATGTTTGTATTATACACTCATGGATTTCTTTTGGAGTTTTCTTCTGCTGGAACAGCAACTTTATGATGACCCAGCATTTGAAAATTCCACACTTTTTGTTCATATGGTTCTATCAAATATCTGGAAAAATTCACAATTAGAGCAACAATCCTGAAAATTGGCAGCTTACAATAAAAAAGAACACTCTTTCGTGCTACAGTGACAAAACTATGCTCATATATTTGGAAGTGGGCTGAGCAGAGAACTTTTTTTTTTTTTAATAATTTATTTTTATTTGGTTTTCCGTATTACCATACATTACATATTGTACTTGTTATACTATATTTCACATTAAATATTTAACATTTTTATGGGGGGTTGCTTATATCTCTTATCAATCTCAACAAATATACACATTTCATAGTCACTCAATAAAGCTGATTGTCAGGTGGTCTGGGGACAAACAAAAGGAAGTCCTTCTTCACACAATGCACAATCGATTGGTTCACAAAATCCACATTTCACATTTCATGCAACCTTAACAAATTTACTTTATCTTCATTACACATTTCATTGTTGTGGGTTTGTAAAAAAATTAACTTTTTATAAAAATAGTTTTTTCTGTACTATTTCCCATTTTTTTTCATATTGTTGTAATGTCTTGTCTGCCGCATACATTGATAATTTATCCATTATCATAAATTCATATATTTTATTTTGCCATTCATCTATATTAGGTAGATTTTCCGTTTTCCAATATTTTGCTAATATGAGGCGTGCAGCTGTAATCATATAGAGTATTACGCTTTTTTCATCATTATTCAGTTTGCTATTTATAGTATCAAGAATATTTAACAAGAATAATTCTGGTTTATATGGTATATGTTTCTGTAGTATTTCTATCATTTTCTTTCTAATTACAACCCAAAATATGTTGCTTTTATCACACTTCCACCACATATGATACATGGTACCTATTTCTTTCTTACATTTCCAACATTTATTCTCATTATTGCCTTTTATTTTAGCTAATTTTACAGGAGTGATATACCACCGATGAAATATTTTATGGTAATTTTCTTTTAAGGTGTTACATTTAGTAAACTTATTGCAATCTTTCCATGTGTTCTCCCAGCTCTGTAGTGGAATTATATGCCCAATTTCTTGCATCCAACTAATCATATTTTGTTTTATTACCTCTCCTTCTGTTTTGATATCTAGTAAGCATTTATATGTCTTTTTTATCCATTGTTTCTCTCCTTCTTTCAAGATTTTATCAAATATTCTTGTTTCTTCTTCGATTCCATATTTTTTAATATCTCTTTTAAAGTCTTCTTTTAATTGCAGATATTGAAGCCAGTTAATAATGATCTTATCATGATATAATTCTTCTCTGGTTTTTAATCTATATCCTTGTTCAGATTTTATTAATATTTTTTCATAAGTAATCCATTTATCTTGCTTTGTTATTTCTTTATTGTGATATGCTTCTTGAGGGGAAGTCCATTTTGGTAGCTTTTGATATAGATATTTTTTATATTCTTTCCATACTTTTACCAGATTTTTCCTGATATAATGTGTATTAAAGGCTTTTTCTTTAGATAAATCTTCATAACATAATTGTAAATGCCAACCCATCCTCATATTGATTCCTTCTAGTTCTAATAATTTTGGTTTGTTGAGAAGAATCCAGTCTTTTATCCATGACAATGCACACGCCTTATAATACAATTCTAAGTCTGGGAGGCCCAATCCTCCTCTTTCTTTTCTATCTTTCAATATTTTTGATTGTATCCTAGATTTCCCTCCTTTCCAAAGAAATTTATTAATATCTCTGTTCCAAATACCAAAGTTTTGTTTGGTTAAACCAATGGGAAGTGTTTGGAATAGAAACAACATTTTAGGCAATACATTCATTTGTATTGTTGCAATTCTTCCTAATAATGACAACTGCTTTTTGTCCCACGTTTCTAAATCCTTTTTAATTTTATTCCATACAGGTACATAATTGTTTTTATATAAATCCATGTTCTTTTTTGTAACTATAACTCCAAGATATCTTATCTTATTTAGAGTCTGGTATCCTGATTGTTTTTTCAATACTTCTTCTTCCTTTTTTGTTAAATTTTTAGTAATAATTCCACTTTTTGATTTATTAACTTTGAGTCCTGACATTTCATTATATTCTTCTAGTACTTCTTCTAATCGTTTTATACTTTTAGAGGGATCATCTAAAAAGATTACAATATCATCCGCAAATGATCTTAATTTATACTGATAATTGTTAACTTCTGGTGAATGAATATTTTTATCCTTTCTTATTTTCATATTTAGTACTTCCATGACTACAATAAAGAGAAGAGGGGATAGGGGACAACCTTGGCGTGTACCTTTCCTTATATTACAAATATCTGTCTTTTCTCCGTTTACTAGTATTTGAGTTTTTTGTATATTGTATATTTGGCGAATACCATTAAGGAATTTTCCTGTTATTCCTATTTCTTGAAGTAATAAATCTAAAAAGTCCCATTTCACATTGTCGAAAGCTTTTTCTAGGTCTAGAAACAACATTCCTAGCTTCTTCAATTTGTTGTTATCATATAACTCCAATACATCTAACATTATCCTAATATTGTCTTTTAAATGTCTTTTGGGTAAAAACCCTGCTTGATCTTCATGAATTAATCTTGATAGCACCTTTTTTAACCTTGTTGCTAAGATTGTAGTATATATTTTATAATCGGTGTTTAATAATGCTATAGGTCTATAGTTATTAATGTTTTCCGGGTCTTTATTCTCTTTATGAATTAATGTAGTTAATGAGTATCTCCATGTGTCAGGATATTGTCCACAATCTATTTTTTGTATTGTCTTATGTAAGGTTTCTGTTATCTCATCTTTGAATGTCTTATAATATTTCGATGTTAACCCATCTGGACCAGGAGCCTTATTGTCCTTTAGATTCATTATAGCCTGATCTACTTCTGCCATTGAAATTGGCATATTTAAATCATAAATGTCTTGTTTTGTTAATCTAATTATATTTTCTTTTTTCAGATATTCCTTTATTCTTTCTTTATTTTTTTGTGAAGTTTCATTTGATGAGAATAATTTTCCATAATATTCTAATATAACTTTTTTCAAGTCTTTTTTTTTTTTAGTATATTCTTGGTCTTTATTTTTTAGTTTCAGAATTATATTTTTTTCCTTTTCTCTTTTAAGTCTTCTAGCTAGCCATTTACTCACTTTGTTTGCATTTTCAAAGTGATAGAATTTTAAATATTTGATTTTGTTATCTATTTCACTAATTGATATCTGGGTTATTAAATTTCTTATTCTTTGTCTTTCTTTATTCAATTCTTCATTTTTAGGATTGTTTTTATGTTTTTTTTCTATTTCCATTAATTTATTTAATAAATCTTTTTCTTTTTGTTCTTTTAATCTTTTTTTCCTTTTTTCCTGCTGTATCAAAAGACCTCTTGCCACTGCTTTACTTGCATCCCAAACAATATGTGTTGGTGTTTCTTCATTTGTATTTTCCATAAAATACATTGAGAGATCTTTCTTCATTTTTTTTACAATTTCTTCATCAGCTAACAATGTTTCTTTTAAACGCCAACTATACTCTTTTTTCTTTCTGGACATTAATAGTGTTATTGGTGAGTGGTCTGACATACCCATAGGTAAAATCTTACTTTTTAATACTTCTTTACTTATTGAAGCAGATATAAAAAACATCAATTCTCGACCATGTATCAAATCTATTAGAAAAGTAAGTATAATCTCTATCTGTTTTATTTTGTAATCTCCATATATCTATTAAATTATGTTCCCTTAGTAGATTACATGCAGTTCTTGGTAATTTCCCCTGATTTTTCCTTCTATTTTTTTGACCAGATCTATCTTCTAACGGATTCACCACCGCATTCCAATCACCGACTATTATAATTTGATCATAGTTGTGTTGTCTTATTTTGCTATTTAGTTCTGTAAAGAAGCCATCTCTTTGTTCTTGGGGTGTATATATATTGATTAGTAATATTTTTCCAAGTTCTGTAATTATTTCAATAGCAATATAGTACCCATACTTATTTTTGAAAACTTCTTTAGCTTGTATAGTATCTCTTACATATATTGCCACTCCTTTTTTTTTTGAGGAGATGTGAGATGCTGCAAATAATTTGCCTAGTCTTGCATTTTCTAACACATGTAAATCTTTGTTTTTAATATGCGTCTCTTGAATACAAATTATATCTTTCTTTTGTTTAGTTAAATAATGTATGATTCTGTTTCTTTTTGCTTTCGAATTCAAACCATTAACATTCCATGAAATTATGTCACAAGACATTTTTCCTTTGGTTATTAATATCTGTAACTTAATTTCTTACCCTTTCTTAGTCTAAGATTAGTTTGAATATAACGTTTTTTTTCTTTTACTTTTCCTCTTTTCCCTTGTTCTCCTTCTATCTTTTCTTCTGGTGTTTTACTTAAATCTACTTCTTCCTGATAACCTTTTTGATTTTTCCCCTTTAAACTCTGTAATTGGTTTATTTTTTCTATTCCTTCTTCTTCTTCTTCTTCTTCTGACACTTCTGAATCTATTATACTATTTCTACTATTTTCTAATTCTGTTTTATTGCATTTCTTTTGTTTCCTGATTTTGCTTGGGCCTGCTTTTTTTTCTTCCTTCTCTAATTTTCCTTCCACCTTTTTTTTCTCCATTCTATTTTCGTATTCTTTCTCTTTAGGTTTTTCTTCCTGCTTAATTCCTTCTAGAAATTCTTCAGCTTTCCACTTTGTATCTATTAACCATCTTTTTGTTCCTATTATAAATCTTACTCCTTCTATTCTACCCCACCTATACTTTATGTTATTCTGTTTCAAATAGTCTATTACTTTCTGATATTCTTTCCTTTTTCTCAGTATCTGGGGTGGAATATCTTTGAATATTTGTACTTCGTGATCCTCTATATAGCATTTTTTTTTCATAACTTCTTGCTAAAAATAAATCTCTCACTCTCTCTCTAACAAAATAAATATTTATATCCCTTGGTAACCGTCTATTAGATGCAATCCATGAGTTGACTCTGAACAATTTATCTATCTCTCCATCAAGCTGTTCAATAGGCCAATCAATAAATTGTGCTAACGCTGGTATTATACGAGCTTCTAAGTCTTCATTATATTTTTCCGGTAGACCTCTTATTTTTATTGCTTTTCCTTTAAGCTTTAGCTCTAAAGAAATTTTCTGATTATCTTCCTGATGCTGTATTTCTTCTAACAATGTTGTGTTTTTTTCTAAGTCCACTGTTCTCTCCTCTATTTCTACAACTTTTATTCGTATCTCTCTTGTTTCTGATGTTATTATATGTATATTTTGTTTAAATTCCTGTAATTCTCTTTGAAGTTCAATTTTCATTTGTGCTTTCATTTCCTTGATTTCTGCCCTTATTTCTGCACGTATTTCTTCCCTGATATCAGCTCTTAATTTCCTTATTTCTTCTAATAAAGTATCTTGTATTGCTGTATCTGTTGTTTTTCTATCAAATGGTGCGTTATTATTTTCTCCCTCCTCCTGTAAAAGTTTGTGTGGGTCAACACCGGTTGCCATTTTTTCCCAACTGAAGAAGAATATATCTCTAATTTAACTACTGATTTTCTCAAATGCAAATAAGATACAGTATCTAGTAATGTTTCTTCGGTTAAAAGTAGATTTCTATTAACTGGTTTTGTTTTTTATTTCACAAAATTACCTATTCCTTAATTCAAGAATAACTATAACATTTTCTTTTCCTTCACTATAGCTATTACTATAAACAAAAAAACCAAAAACAAAAAACTAATAATTATTTTACCTTATCTGTTAAATTATACAGCTTTAATGGACCTAATATATGTAGTCAGATAAGTTCCTTAATTTCCTATTATACTCTTATTTTTCTAATTTTCTTTTCCCCCCTTTTTCTTTCCCCCTGCTTAACAATTGCAAAAGATATTATATAGGGAAGCCGGGGTTTTGGAATCTCCGTCACCTCAAGTTTAGTTACTCAGTCAAGCTCTCTCTCAGCCTCCGCCCTCCCAGTGCAGGCGCTGGCGTGGAATAGAAAGGAGCAATGTTTTAAGCTCTCTGTTTGGCGCTTGGTCTTCCTGGCTCTCTCTCTCTGTCTCTCTCTCTCTCTCTCTCTCAACCTCTGCCCTCCCAGTGCAGGCGCTGGCATGGAAGAGAAAGGAGCGATGTTTTAAGCTGAGCAGAGAACTTTTCAATACCCCTTCGTATTCAGAGGACGTACTTCATCAAGTGATGAAACACATTTGTTTGCCATCACACATGATTATCTTCATTTATGTATCTTGAATTTAGCATTTTTAAATGGTTGATCATTGGAAGATAAACACAGGATTAATTATACAAATGATCAGACACGAACTCTGGCTATATCACTATAGTTTAAACTTGAGCGCATCCAAGAGACCTTCCAATATCCAATAAGTAATGCAGTGGGACCTTGGTATCTGTGGGGGATCCGTTCTGGACCCCAACCCTGCGGATACCAAAAACCATGGGACCTCAAGTCCAGTTGTCAACTAATGGCTGCACCACCATAAAGGATCACAGTGTTTCAGGTAAGCCATGTGCCCACACCGCCATTGGGGATAACTGGGGGCTTGCCATCCACAAATGCTGAAATCTACCCACTGTATCAACAAATCCTGCCAAATGCTTTTCTGCTAGTCGTTCATGTACTTTCCCATCATTCCCTCTTTTTATGGAGTTCTGAAGCAACAATATATGCAGAAATAAAAACTTCTAGGGTCAATATAAGTCTTTGTGTAAAATCCTACATATGTTTCCTCAATGCCATCTTACAATCCTGCTGAATGCAATGGAGCATGAAGTCCTGCTGGATTAAATGGAGCTTGACTCCAGGTAGAAGTTCATAGACTGCATCAGTACCAAAGTCATTGCTGGGCATCCAGTGCACATCACTATCAGGGCTCCCAAGCCAATTTGCTGGACTTTAAGTTATAGGTTACTCAAATATATTTACCACAAAGCAAAGATGAAGAAATCTATCATTCTCACACATTCTATTTTTTTTCTTGACAACAAATTTATGAAAAAAAATGCTTTGGAAACTTCTTATCAGAAACTTCTTATCTCAACCATCACTAACAGTAAGCCAGTCCACATGGAACCATTACTGTTTTCTTTCTGTAATGAATTCATTGTAATACCAACTTAATTTTGTTACTTCAGGAGCAGCTGGGATTTGGTCAGTTATCAGTCAACAAATACATACATTTTGCCTCCACTTATTTCCCACCTCTTCATTAATGGCTTCATAATGCATTTTAGTGAAAGATGGACAGGCTCCTTCTCAAACATTACATTCCTGAGATAGTTTATCTGAGGAGCTCAGCGTTCCCCAACTGGCAGTCACTCATGTATGAAAATACGTCTTATGCTTCTTACTGGATTACCCTGCCTAAATGCTCTCATGACAATGTATTTCACATTATATCCTCACATGGTACAGTAATCGTCCTTTTTCAGTTTTCTGGTCCACTACAGCTCACCTGCAGTTGGTTTTCCAATATCAAACAACTGCTCTACTGTAAAAATAAATATGTTTCAGACAAGAGAGACTATTCTGTACATGATTTCTCCACACATTTTGAAGAGCCAGACAGAAATACAAGGACTTGAAGACTATGGCCTAAATCCTACGGCTAGTCAGCAAGTAGACCTATTTAGTCAAATGGAACTTGGTAAGTTAACAGTTATATAAGTTCCATTGCATCTATGGATCTGCTCTAGCCGAGACTAGAAATTTAGGTCAATTGTTCTATTGTTAAAGTAGGATCAGGCTACTGAATCAATTGTCATTTGTTAACTCTGCATCATGAAGGCCAAGATATTTATAGTTATCCTCATATATGTTTCTTCTCTTAATTCTATATATATATATATATATATATATATATATATATATAAATAACCAAAGACCACAGGTGTTTAATTCTTCCTTTTCCACATTACACAAATATAATGCTATGATTTTTGCTTTAATTCTCATGGCTGCACCCATCCCTGGGTTTGTAGCTTGGTGAGGCACTAGAGCTCTCTGGCTGAGAATTCTGAAGGGCTTTCCCTAAATTGCCAATCCCAGGATTCTATAGGATGGAGCCATGGCAGATAAAGTAGTGTGAAAAAGTCCTCAGAAATCTATTATTCCATCTTCCTCTCTCCCAACAGAGGTGTTCTTTCCAAAGACCACATGCCTTTCATAGCTTGTCTGTTCTTTCTCATTCATAACTTATGCCATCTTGACCACACTCTGATGTTGCATGACTACATGTGTCATGATTTTCATCTGTGAAATGTTGGAAAATATAACAATCAAGAGGTGGGTGGGTTAGGAGTTCCTTAGAAAAAAAGATAGGATACATACGTACTAAGCAAATAAAATATATCCAACTGTTTTTCATGTGGAAATAATACATAAAACACCTTTGTAATACTGACAATTTGGAATGTCACCATTTTTCTATCTTTTTAATGTTTTCTGTTATTTGGCTTCAGTCATTTGGCTTCAATCCAATCATCTTTATTTACCTGAAAGGTCAGTATTTTGGTAACTCCCTGAACAATCATTTCTTACAAATTACCATTGGATATGTATTGGATATGTATTGGTTTAGTGCTAAAATGGCTATTTACAAGACACATAGTAGATATAATAATTAGTATGGGAATAAGCTAACAAGAAATAGGACTCTTGATAATGATAGAAAACTAAACTGAGCCCACAAGTTCAACAAAAATTTGAAAGCCTTTTATATTGCATAATCTTCTTTATATAACTGAGATAGTTCAATAAAATTTAAATATAAGAGCTTTAAATGCATGCTATTTTCTTACAGAATCATTGCTGTGAACTACCCAAGGGGTTGCTTATGTCGTTGCTGTGTGTTTTCAAATGGTTTCTGACTTATGGAGACCCTAAAAAGAACTTATCACAGATTTTTCTTGATAGGATTTGTTCAGCTGGGGTGGGTGGGGTGGTGCCATTGCCTTCCTCTGAGGGTGAGACAATGTGACTTGTTCGAGGTCTCCCAGAGGCCTGAGTGGGGATTTGAACCTTGGTCTCCTGAGTGCTAGGCTGAATCTGCAGTTTGATACTGCTTTAATTGTCATGGTTCAGTACTGTGGAATTCTGGGACTTTTAGTTTTATGAGATATTTAGCCTTTTCTATCACAGAACTCTGGTGCCACAACAAACTATAAATTGCAGGATTCCATAGGATGGGGTCATGACAGTTAAAGTGGTGTCAAACTGTATTATTTCTGCAGTGCAGATTCAGCCCAAGTCCAACATTTAAACCAGTGCACTACATTGGCTCTCTCCAAGGGGCAGAAATACTGTTTTAATTTTTCCAATTTACCAGTCTTACTTCTATGTAGATTCAAATCTCATTTGCTTTGACTCTGATGATACTGATTTTGGATAATATATTTCAGTGCTGTAGCTTTCAAAAAATAGTAAACATTCAAAATAGTGTTTCAATTTAACATCTAAGAAATTTCATTTGTGTATATTGACTGCATATTGATGATGCCCAGAAATGAATTCTATGGAAATGAAATCCTGATATGCATTCTTTGATGACCTGCATTTGTTTACTTGGAAATAAATCCCTCTAAATTTGCTAGGATTTGCTCCCATATTAGTGTTCATAGGATTTGTACTATTAGTGTTGCAAATGAAATCTTATGTTTAAGATTTGAAATATCTACCAACTGTTACTAACTTCCATTTCAGTATATGTATATGAGATAAACATTTTGGTCACACTATAACTGTATTGTTTGGATTGGTTTTTAAGTGCATCTGGTTTTGGGGAGTCAGAGATTACACATCTTATAAAGGTAGAATGAGATCTCACAGAAAAGTTAGCTCCTTTTTTTTCTACTCATGTATTAAGTACATTGCAGCTTCCTCCCCCCTGCAATATCTAGCTAAGCAATTGTAATTGACAGATAGAGACAGAAATCTGTGTTTCAAATGGCATATACTCTTAAGAGCTCATTGATACCATCAACTTTAAAGTCAAGAAGATGCTAGGATACCCACTAGTGGAATGTTGTCATTTTAAACAATCTCCTTTCATTCCCACCATCTGATCCCAAAGTCACTCAGCAGACCCTTGGTTGCTTGAACTGTATTGTATTCCTACACCCACAGCCATTGGCCTTGTGGCCCCCACAGAGGGATCACATAGTCTATGGGAAGAGGTCTTATTGACATTTGTGAGTGACACTTTCATGGCAAGGGCAGAAGAACTACAATGACGAAGATCAAGCCTGCCACTGTAAGGACTGATAAAATGAGGAAGCTAGTTTCCTTGGATTGTGGGATGTCATATCAACCCTACATTTGCTGAATGTATATGTTCCAATGTACAGTCATATAATCATAGAACTGTAGAGTTGAAAAAGACCACAAGGGCCATCTAGTCTAACCCCTTGCCATGCATTTAAATAATATATTCTATATATTATTTGCAACCAAGTAAAATCCACTTAAACAAAACCATTCAGCTATTCAGTTAAGGAGATTATACACACCTATGAGCTAAATTTAACAGCCATTTCAAATGGAAGTAACTTTCATGGTGTTGTGACTCTGTGGTCAAACATCCCATCTTTGGAGGACAAGGTTGTACATGGTTGTACAGGAAGTATCAATAGGAGAACAAAATTGCCATCAAAAACAGCACTGGATGTTCCCATCACCCTGGAAGGATGTAGCAGAAGAAGAATCCATTTCCCCCTCACCATTCTGGCATGCATCGCCATGCTTGCATTGATCAAAACTGGAGAATCACAATTTGTGTATTTTACTGACTGGGAATTCTGGCTTCATAGCAAATGACTGGGGATTATGAAAGTTATAATCTAAATCATAATTTTTCTCAGCTTTGATGTCATGGCTCATTGGAACATAGATATAGAATTTTTAGAAACCTATACGTTCTTTCAAATATTATGATCTATGCATCCATTTTGTGAATACTTCTTTCATCATGTAAATTGGGCATATTGAATCCATACAGTGTGAAGGATCTATAGGCAACTGAGTCCTCAGAAAATGACTCCTTTTTGGGTTAAATGTTGTTGCACTATTAAGGCAAACAGTTTTGGGGAATGAATGCCACTATTTCATCCAAATGCATACTTTGCAGGTTCGTGAACCTATGTGCTGTCAAGTCACTCATTGACTTTATTTAAAAGTTCTGAGTCCCTTATTTCAGGCCACAAAACAAAGGAAACAATTGAGGCTATTTTAATAACTCTGGTATTAGTGGAAGGCATCAAAGCATCAAATACATTCCAGACCAAAGGGTGCTTCTACATTGTAGAAAGAATGCAGTTTGACACCATCTTAAGTTTGTAGTTCCATCCTGTGGAATCCTGGGATCTGTAGTTTTACAGGGTCTTTAGCCTTCTCTGCCAAAGAATGCTGCTGCTCCACAAAACTACACATAGAATCCTAGAATCATAGAGTTGGAAGAAACCACATGGGCCATCCAGTCCAACCCCCTACCAAGCAGGAATACACAATCAAAGGACCCCCAGCAGATGGTCATACAGCCTCTGTTTAAAAACCTCCAAAGAAGGAGACTCCAGCACACTCCGAGGGAGTGTGTTCCACTGTTAAACAGCTTTCACTATCAGGAAGTTCCTCCTAACATTGAGGTGGAATCTCTTTTCCTGTAGCTTGCATCCGTTGTTCCAGTTGCTGTTCTCTGGAGCAGCAGAAAACAAGCTAGATCCCTCCTCAATATCCTTTCAAATATTTAAACAGGGTTATCATATCACTTCTTAACCGTCTCTTCTCCAGGCTAAACATACCCAGCTTCCTAAGTCGTTCCTCACAGGGTTTGGTTTCCAGACCCGTCAACATTTTAGTTGCCCTCCTCTGGACATCCTAGGATTCTGTAGGATGGAGCCATGGCTGTTAAAGTGAGGCCAAACTGCATTATTTCTACAGTGTAGATGCACACTTAAAGAAGTATTAATTTTTGTATGCTGATTTAATAGAGCTTGCTGGTACATATTTGACTGAATTAGCTCCAGATTTCATGTGGAGCGCATGTATCTCAGCACCTGCAATTTATTTCAGGAATAACTCTTTTAAATGTTATCTAAAGGGACCATTTTGAGTCGTGTTTAAAGAACTCACACAATGCATGCTTTGATTGTCTGAACAATAATCTCTTTTCCCAAGCCCCAATAATATAAGCAGGTGGTTAGATTCTGCTAGTTTTAAAAAGTTTTAGTTTCCCCCCCACCCCACTTCTTGAGTTGAGTCAAAAGCTGGAGCATTTCAATCCATGCCTCTCACCATTTTCATTCCTTGTGGTCCAGATTTTATTAAACCATTCCTATTGTTATGAAAATGTTTTGGGTGGGCTTTTTGTCAAACACTTTTATTTCTGTATCCTGTGGCTGCTGTCTTTGCTTTTTACTCTTCAATAGGTCAGGTCAAAGGTATTGAATGCCAGACCATGGTTATGTTGAGTGTAAGTGAACCCGAGAATGCCCTTTCTGATTGATCATCTATTTAAACAGTGAGAATGTTATGCCTTCAGATTAAAATGTAACCCAGGGCACTCAGGAAAGTAGAACCACTGGCTGCTCATGAAATAGGCATAGAGGACTTTCTATTGCTTGTGATGTTTGATGTAGACCTCAGATTCAAGGAGGATTTTCTAGGTCTTCTTCCCACAACCTCTGTAACTAATCTTTCTCTGGGCTTAAACATGGCCCTATTAAGTTTGTGATTTTTATAACTAATGAACCACTACTGTATGACTATAGGAACATAAGAAATAGAGAGTACATTTGCCAATGCATAAAAGAGAGGATTAAAAAAGAAAGAGGAAAGAAAGAAAAGAAAGAAAAGGGGGGGGGGGAGAAGATTTAAAAGTAGGTTATTAAATGATGACTTCACCTGAGGTATTAGGTGAGATTAGATTCCAAAAGCTATTATCTAATTCTTTGTAAATGTTTTATAATATGCATTATTTCAAGGCCATTCTTGTCAAAAATATATTATGCATTTTATGGCTGTACCAGTAACTGATTTAAATTTTTGGCTCTCTGAGATTTTCTTCCTCTTCTTTTGGCTAAATGTAAAACAAAGGGGAAATTGAGAGGAAAGATCAGTGTTAATGTTCACTCCCACCTTATGCGGGGGCATTATTTTTGCAGCTAAGTAGCTATAAAATTGTATCTGTGATACCAGTGCTTGGATTTGTCCATTACAGTCTTATCTAATGATATCTGCTCTGTTGCTGTACCTGCTGTTTTGGGTGGTTCTTTTTGTTTTGAAGACATAAGCCAGTCTTGATGAGCAGTCAGGGCATCACTAAAGCTAATAAAATAAAACCCGTAAGCCAAGAATATATGTAAGAGCCATTTGTGAATGTAGTGTATATTCTCTCAATCTTAGATAGATTAGCCTTTTCAGTAATGTTTCAATTAAACACTGTTAGAATGCAGAGAACCCTATTGAACTCTACACCCCCATCAAACAAAGTTTAGTATTTAACATCAACTGTCATTTCCTTTTTGGATCTTGGTTTTATTAGGTCAATTCAAAAATGACTATTTATTTATTTATCTATTTATTTGTTGAACCTTAAATACTGCCATTTCTCCATCTTCATCCACATCCCACTTACTTGGTTGTTATAGGCACGTGAATCCAAGGCAACATGAACTGCGGTTGCATCCACAGAGGGACAGAAATAGAAATTTAAAAAAAATGATGATGATGATGATTATTATAACTATAAATTGTGAGCTATTTTTAGTCCCGATTTTGGGAGGAAAGAGGAATACAGATCAAAATGAGGAGGAGGAGGAGGAGGAGGATGGAGGGACTTTTCCCCTCTGTTGAAGGACAGAGAATTGTGTCCAACGCAGTCTGTTGTGCATCTTCTCTGCTAGTTTGGTGCCTTCAGGTGTGGATGTTAATCTCTCTCCAGTTTTTATGTAAAAATTAACTGTTGATCTGGTTCACTTCTTTCAGTGGCATGGGGCAGGGTATATTTTGTTCTTTGTCTTTGTCTCAAATTAGCTCCACCTTGGGTGAGGCAATTGTCATATACCGTACTTTATAAATTGTTTGACATTATAAACATCCTCCTTCTCCTCCTTTTCTGGTTGTATTAAAATAGTGGTAGATATTTTCATTCTCTATTTAAATTTACCTCAAATATTCATTCCCTTTTAAAAATCACCTCAGTTCTCATATGGACTCTTTCTCTCTTTCTCTGCACTCTATCTTTTTCTCTTTTCTACAGTATGTTGAGATTACATTTAGTATCCTAGGTGGTGTCCTTTCCACATTTTGAGGCTTCTGTGATGAAAAGACAGATTCTCTTCAAAGCCAGAAAATGAGATGATAATTTGGGTATTGTCATTGAGTGACCTCCCTAAGTTATCAAGAAATGATTGGCAAACCTTGTATGGGACATATTACGTCAGCTGATTAAAAAGGAAGGAGAAATCAAATGAGCTATCATAATAACACAATTCCATTGCTGGTGAAATAAAATGAAAAATAAGACATTGAAAGTTACAAACATTCCAATTCATAGATTTTTATTGTACTTTGATCCTGGTTTCATTAAACATGGATGACAATGACTATCAAGGGCTTTAAAGGAAAAGCTTTTCATAAACACAACATCAGTAATAATGGTTATAAAACCACAGTTTAATAGGCTTAGAATTGCTTTTCTTTTTACATCTTTTATTTTGCAAAGCCCTCCAACCAGCTTCTCACAATTATAAATTCCACTACATTTTTGTTTCTCAGACATGTAAATTTTTTTAAAGCCTCATCTGCTTTTACTTGCCAGGTGATACAATAACACTAAATGATCATGTTCTGAGCAGATGCTATTGGGGATGAATTTAACACATTTGCCTCAGTTCAAGTCTCAGTGTGTGTGGGGGGGGGGAAGTGTGGATAAAACATAAAAGGTGTGGCAAAGCCTCTTCACACTGTCCTCAAAAAAGATTTTTTTAAAAAGAGGCATTCTCTGTGGGACCTATTAACTTAAAAGAGGCATGATGGGCAAACAACACACCTAGCATAAAAAGACAGGCAGTGCCCACAGAGGGTCAGGGAAAATCAAACTGCATCTGTAGGAGTGTGGCACTGGTTGTATCCAATTAACGCTCCATTTTCAATGTCAATCTAAATGACAATGGCCCTTGTCACAAGGTGACAATGAATGTAATAAGTAGTGAAAAGTACTTTGTACAAGGTAATAGACTTGATTCAAATATGGACGTTATCACACGGGGTGTAAAGCAGACAGAATCCACACTAAATCCCGTCCTATTGCGCTTTATTTTTCCGTGTGTTCACACGGCGTCACACAGAACCCCGTCACAACCCTGTCCCAATGCGGCATCATCCCCGTTCTTTTGAATGCCGGTTTCTTGGGGAATTGCAATTGCACAACCGGAATGATAGCGCAATCATTGTGCTTTCGCCGTATGTCTGATCACCAGATACGTATCCTGGAGCCCAGGTCCCGCGCAGGCTTGGGAAGGGGTGTGTGTGACAGCCAGCTGTCACACACACACACACACACCTTCCCAAGCCTGCGCGGGGCCTGGGCTCCGAGCAGAAGTCCTCAGAGAGGCGCCTCTCTGAGGACTTCTCCTTGGAGCCCAGGCCCCGCGCAGGCTTGGAAAGGGGTGTGTGTGTGTGTGTGTGACAGCTGGCTGTCACACACACACACCCCTTCCCAAGCCTTGCGCTCCATGGGAAAACGTCCCCAGAGAGGTCCCTCTCTGGGGACATCTTTCCTGGAGCGGAGGACCCGCGCGGGCCTTGCGCTCCATGGGAAAATGTCCCCAGAGAGGTCCCTCTCTGGGGACGTCTTCCCTGGAGCGGAGGACCCGTGCGGGCCTTGTGCTCCATGGGAAAACATCCCCAGAGGCCCGCACGGGTCCTCCGCTCCAGGGAAGACGTCCCCAGAGAGGGACCTCTCTGGGGACGTTTTCCCATGGAGCGCAAGGCCCGCGCGGGTCCTCCGCTCCAGGGAAGACGTCCTGAGAGAGGACCTCTCTGGGGACGTTTTCCCATGGAGCGCAAGGCTTGGGAAGGTGTGTGTGTGTGTGTGTGTGTGTGACAGCCAGCTGTCACACACACACACACACACACACACACCCCTTCCCAAGCCGGCACAGGGTCCGTGCTCCGAGGAGAAGTCCACTCTCTGAGGACTTCTCCTCGGAGCGTGGACCCTGTGCTGGCTTGGGAAGGGGTTTGGGGGACAGCCGGCTTGGGAAGGGATGTGTTTGACAGCTGCGGCAAGTGACAGCCACGGCTGTCCTGTTTCTGCGCATGTGCAAGAACATCCTTGCTGGGTTCTGTATAGGATCTTCTCAATTCTGTGTGAACAGCAAATACGGTTCCTGGGGGCGCTTCATCGCGCTTTCGTTAATTGCGCGATGATGCTAGTTGCGTCTGATAGCCATTTCCGTATTGTGGGGTTTCTACCAGTATAGTTCTGGATTGATTCTTATATCGCTTTCTTGCCGCTTTGAGCCCCGCGTGTGATAAGGTCCTTCATCAGGGTGGACACCTTGTGACCCACTATACTTTGGAGATATCTCCCATACGCTCTCCCCATTGGCTATGCTAGGTCATGGAAGTTGCAATCAAACAATACCTGGGAAGACACCCATTTTTAACCCAATGTTCCTCAACAAAGGAGGACCTAGATCAAAATGTTGCTTGAATTACAAAAAGAGTTCAGTGGCTTCCGTGGCTTCTGTCATGTCTTTCTCCCCCTGCCCCCATCTATCATTTTGTTTCTATACCCCATTCCTTATTCCTTTCTGTGTTTCCTATTTCATCCCTCTCTTCATACATGGATGCTCAAGTCTCATTATATACATGGGGGAGATATTTTCAAGACGTGGATAGTTGAATCCATCGATGCAGAATCCATGGATATGGAGGGCCAACTGTACCTCCTTCTCTTATACACCTTGCTAACCTCCCTTCTCTCCCTCTATTGTTCCCCATCCTCCCTCATATGTTCATTTGCCTTTTCGCCCACTTTTACTCTTTCTTCCAACATCCTTCCTTTGTTCTTTCTTTGAGCTCTCCTCTCTCTCTGCTAGTAGAACACACATTTGCATCTTCCCTCTGCAGTTTATATTCTGCAGTTTACATTTTCAGTTTGCTTTCTTCATCCATCCCCTGACTCTTCTGGCCACCTGCTTTCTGTCTCTATTATCCTTCTCTCTGTTCCCATATCAAATGTTGATTCATCTTTTTCTCCATCTCACCTTCTTTTCTTTCTGCTTATGTAATCCATCCTACACTATGAACTTGTGTAATGGCTTTTGAAACTTTACTGCAGGTGTGAAAAACCTGTTGTATTTGGTCTAAAACTCCCATATTTCCCCACACAGCATGGTCAGTAGCAAAGGGTTTTAGGAGTATTGGTCTAAAATACCTGGAGGACCAAAAATTCCGCAACTCTTGTTCAGCATTTGAAAGTGTGATTAGGCAATCACTGCCTAACACAATTGAATTTAAAGCCTTTCAGAGAGATGAATATCCCCATGTTTTCCCTACTCCCCATTTTTATTGCACTTAGGCATACCTGAAGATTTTTCATCCAAGCATCCAGGTTTGGATGTAAACCTGTTCAGGTCTCTGGGACTGAGATTTCAGTATTAGAAGAAAAAAGTGAACTACTGGAATGTTAGGGCAACCTCCAATCTTCCAGCACTAGTACAGGGGATCCCATTTGTTTTTCCTCAATGTTGAGAGTTAATCCAGGCCCATGTGCAAGACCTTTCCTTCACTGCATACAAATGGAAAAGTGATGCAGGGAGGGATAAATTGGCAAAAGGCAGAGTTATTGGTATCCTTAATAAAGCTCCTAATACCAGCATGGCTGCCTTAGCCGGTTAGGAGCAATTGCTAATTGTGTGCAGCTCTTTTTTTTAATAATTTTATTTATATATACAAATAAACATCCTACAATAAAACATGGTACAGAAAATAAATTGTCAATTCATTTCCAAAAGCCTACATCAACTACTACTTCCAGAAGTTTCTTTGACAATAAATACTTGATAATTGTGCTCCTAATTCAAAAGTCTTTCTATATATCCCTTGCTCTTAAAACAATATATAATTCAAGATTCTTTTACAGATGGTCTCTATAAGACCGTTTCAATAATTCAATTAATATAGTCAGTTCATAATTTTATCCTTAAATATACCGTAGTTAGTTTGTCGTGTCAACACCATCCTATTTTTACATGTTCCTCGATTGGAGACCAATCTCTAAGTCTTTTTGATTCAACAGAGCTGTTAATTTATCCATATATTTCATTTCTATTAATTTCATCAACCAATCGTCTACAGTTGGAAGTTTGTGATTTTTCCATTTCTGAGCTGTAGGAGTGTTGCACTGGTTGTTTCCAATTAACACTCCATTTTTAATGTCAGTCTAAATGACAATGGCCTTTGTCACAAGGTGTTATTATGTATAAAAGAATCTTCCAATATTTCCTCTCTATAGTTGGATCCAGTTTATTTAACATATTCAATAAGTATATTTCAGGCCTTAATTAATATCTTAACATTTCTTGTATCGAATCATGTATTTCCCCCCCAATAACTTTTAATTCTGGAGCATCTCCACCAGACATGGAACCAAGTTCCAATATTTTGTTTGCATTTCCAACATTTATTCAAATTTGTATTATATATTCTTGCAATCTTTGCGGGGATCAGGTGCCATCTTTGTTCCATCTTCCAAAAGTTTTCTTTCAAATCTTGGGATTTAGTGAATTTTCATGTTTTCTTTCGGGCATATTCCCAACTCTCCAATTCAATTGATCTCCCTATATCAGTTGCCTATTTGATCATGTTATCCGTAATCACCTCTCCTTCCTGTTTTCTGTCCATTAGCATTTTATAAAGTTTGCTTGTTCTTTTTTTCTTCTGGATTCAACAAGATTTTATCTAGTTCTAGGGGCTCATATTCATAAAGTCTTCTAATTTGATATCCATTTTAAATCTCTCTCTTAGTTGAATATATAATAGCCAATGTATTTTAGGATCTAGTTGTTCCAATTCTTCAATTGTTTTAAATTCATAGTTGCTTCCTTCGGGGTTTTTAAGTATGTCTTTGTATCTCAACCATATTTCTATTGGTGTCCATTTACCAAAGAAAGCTTCATGGGGCAATACTCATAATGGAATTTTCCTGTATTTCCTCTTTTTTTTTGTTTCATTCCATGCATTCAAGAGTGATCTTATTACGTCATGGCTAAATTCTTTATGCACTGTTGATTTCCCATACCATAGATACCCATGCCACCCAAATCGGTTGTTGAAACCTTCAGTGTTCAATATTTTTGTATTCTTAAGTGCATTTCTTTTTTGCTTGTACCATAGAGGTTGTTAAACTAGGCCACTGTACTCCAGTCTTCCACTTATACTAAATCTTAGGCCAGCAAATAATTTTCAAACCTCCAGCACTCTGCAGGTTGATACAACTCAGAGTACATTCCAGGTGACAGACCATCCTAGAGGTTCAAATTATCTGCTGCATTGATTTCCCATTAATTGGTCCATTATCTCTACCAGTTGCCAGGCTATGACTGTCCTACAGCCTTCTCTTCTTTTTCAGTAACTGGAAGAGCACAACACTATCTCCCATCACTAGTTTTTATGGGAATTATTTTTTTAAGAAACTTTCAAACCCTGTGTCATAAGACTTTAAGAACAAAGATTCTGTTGGTCAAAAATTAATAATTTGTAAAAACAATTTGAAATAGTTTGTACTTCATCCTCTGAAGAGCTTCAACTGAACTGATCTATTGAACAGTTCATTAAGAGAGTCATAAACGCATGCAATTTATTTCATTACTGTGCTTCCACCCTACTATTAGGCAAAGAGGGAAACCCTGTATGGAGGGGACCTGTGCACTTCAGGGAAATCTCCCAGTTCATAGTCCTTGGAGCCAAACTATATGCAGTGTTATTTACATCATTAACCCTTGCATATCTGTGCCTGTTTGCTCCCAGAAACCAGTCTGAGTTTCTTCCTGGTGTGTATAATAATCATATGACACCCAGTTCAAAAGGGATATAAATCTTAGCTTATGTCAACATTTTTTTCCCTTTACTTGGCAAATTTATGAGTTTTTGTAACATTTTCAATGGTTTTTAAAGGGGTTTTGTACATTGTATCAATGTACAAAAAGTGCATTGATTATGCATTTATTTCATTACAAAAAACTAGTTTGCACAAAATGTTTTAATGTACATGAAACACACTTTTGTGTTTTAAAAAACTACAGGGAGGTAATAAAAAATGCTCTGATACTTTAACTTTCACCCAGGGATGAAAAATCTCACAGCAATTGACTTTTTCTGATGAGAAGCTCAAGGATTGTTTGATTAAGGCTAAGAAGATTTGTAACTAGTCTCTATAGACCCAAATTCTAATTAGGGGAAAGGTTTCGCTTCACAACATATTCTTGATCCAATTCAGAAAAGTCCCCATATACCTGGCCTGCTATTTAATTTTGTATAAAACCAGCTGCACATGGGCTAAGTGGTGGCAAACCTATGACATGCATTCAGAGCCCTCTCTGTGGGCATGTGCACTATTGCCCCAGCACAGAATTCACCAGAGTTAATTACTAGAAAGCCAGAGGGGTGCAGCGCTTTGCGATAAATAAATATGTTTTGGATTGTAGTTTGGGCACTCAGCCTCTAAAAGGTTTGTCATCACTGGACTAGGCCGATACATGTGGGTTCCAATTTTATTCAGTACCAGTGGCAACTGGAGAGCAATGTAGGGTTAAAAGCAGTGGTTGTTTGTTTGGTGTATTTATTACCAACTTAGGGACATATTAAGATGCAATTTATAAAAAAAAATTCTTATTGGTTAAAAAGCAGTAACTCTTGGACTTTACATATTGACTTTAAACAAAATAAACTGAGCTAGGCAGATATCATGTTTCTTTTATGCTTATATGTTGTTTATTGTATTTTTTAAAATTATTTTAAAATAGAGTAGGTGGATGCAGTTATGAAAAGGGGCATGGGGACTTGGAAAGGTTTTTAAAACATAATTTCTGTTTTCTCTTAATTACATTCACAACTACAACTTTTGGGAGAATGTTCCATATGGATGTCTCAGAATTACCCAATGTGAATATGTTTGAAAATGGACTACATGTAGCGATGTAGGCAAAAATCATAATTTCTCAGTCAGTAATGCAAATCTAGCATATTCATAGGTCCCGTGGGTATACTGAGTTCTGATTTTGATGTGTCAAAATGGCAATATGTTCACAATTAAACCCCAAATTTATTATGAGTCAGTCTCTCTTTTGATATGGCCTATCGGTATTTGTGATAGCTTTCCACAGCTGCTATGAAAGGATGAGCGCTGAAAGGCTTCTTTTTTCCCCAAAAAAATATGCATTCTTTTTGAATGAAAAGGAGAATATTTTCATGAGTTTATAGGAAAGATAAAGAATAACATACCAAAATATATAACAATTGGAACAGAAACAGCTGGAAATAGGACATGGGGAATGTGACCTTCTTTGAACTCTCAGAATTGCAGAATTAATGCAGTTTGACACTACTTTAACTGCCATGGCTGCATGCTATGGAATCCTAAGATTTATATTTCTGGCACCACAACTGTCTGACAGAGAAGGCTAAATAGCTTACAATACTATAATTCCCAAAATTCCATAGCATTGAGCCATGGCAGTTAAAGTGGTGTCAAAATACATTAATTCTGCTGTGTAGATATATCCTCAGTGAATTTTAATTCCATTGTTTCTGGTATCCTTCTTGATAGTCTATCCAAGCTGGGAGAGGCGGCGAGTGTATTGCACTATTACAGCTCATTATAGGATGATCAATTGCAATAGATGATGCTAGGGAGGCATTGCTCAGTCCTATGGCAGTTGTGTTATGTAGATTCTCTGGGCTCAGCTTGTTCTCCCATGCTTTTCAACACCTACATGACTCTACTGGAAGAATGTTGTTGGAAATGTAACAGCGCTCTGCACTGAAAGAGTTAATGTCTCAGAGTGTGCAATAGTGATAGGGTTAGATAGTTTTGAGTGCCCTGCAGTGATGTCCCTCTCTGTTTACCTGTCCTGACCCCTTTGCCATGTAAGTTGATATTCTTAAGAAAAACTTCAGATCCTCTTCTCATCCTCTCTCTTCTCCCAGACCATGCTAGAGATGTAGCTACATAGATTAGAATAGCTTCCTCAGTAATTTAAGAATGGAGTTCATATAATAAAGACTTAGGGCTGGAGCAAACAGCCCAAAAAGGATGCCTTCAGAGTGTCATCAACGTGCTGCCTGTAGACGCCACATGCTGCAGTGACATCTGCTGCCCACACATGGACGGCTTCATGATGCTCTGGCAGCACATCGTGTACATACCGCACACTGCCAGAGTGTCATGAAACTGGCTTCTGGCCATGATGTAGCACAGGGAGCAAAGCTGACTTTTTGCTGGCTGAAAAAAGAGTGGTTCTTTGCCTTTCCTTTTTTGGCTGGCTTCATGGTGAATTGGGGCTGCAGCATCTGTTTGCCGTGGCCCCAATCCGTCTTCTTCTTGCCAGTCTGTTCCCCCCTCAGTTTGTTCTCTGAGCCATTGGTGTCATTCCTCCTTAGTCAGATCTTGTGTGCTGCTGCATTGCACTAATTTATAACAGTGAAGTGAGATGATGTATCATCAAGATACAGTTAGCATCCAGCTTTTCAGACAATACAGTTTAACCACTTGATTATCCAGACCAGTACTTAGGCAAGTTACCAGACTGAATGAGGACCAATATACTGAGATTCAGGGCCTGTACAGACCAGCCAAAAGGGCCAGCCTGGGGGTGGAGTTGGGGTGGGCCAACTGCATGCTGGCTGCTCTGACTCTGCCCCAACGCCGCCCTTGTGCCACGTGCCACACCACATGGTGCACGGCATCAGGGCGCTCCCTTGGCACAACATTTAGACACACTGTGCCAAAGGAGTGAAGAAGAGCCACAGCGGCAGCAGTAAGGGTGGCTTTTGCCACTCCAAAAAGTGGCATTTGCCAGCTCTTTTTGAAGCGGCAAACTGCTGGATCGGTTGCCATGGCCCAAATCCTGCGTTCCCAGGGGCAGCACAAAGCTGCCCCTTAGGGGCCATCTGTACAGCCCCTCAATCAAGTTAAGATGGAGATAATGACAGTGAGTGGTTCACATAGGATGGGTCTGCTGCCACAGGGGTGGTGAACCCATTCTCAGTTTTATAGCCTATGCTGCTACCCTGGGTTATATGGTTATAGGGTTATATGGGAGCACTCTTGAACCTCTATCAGAAATAAGTTTGAGCATCTGTTATGCTCCTGTACAACTGGAGCAGCTTCAGGAGGAAAAGCCACAACACTGAGAGTGGATTCATCACCTCCATAGCAATGGATCCATGTCCCAAACTCTGGGTTCACTGGATTAGTTATGTGGTGTGTAGTCTATTCTGGAAGGGGCAACATTTCTCTAGCGGAAAAGATTCATAGTTTGTTGCTGTTCTCAGACCCATCATTGTTACTAGAAACACACAAAATATCAGTCAGTCAGAGTGCCTTTTGTCAACTTACCTGATATCCCAGCAGCCTTATCTAGAAAAAAGAAAAAATTGCAAAAGGTATTCAGATTCTGATAAGCTCCTGTTTAAGTTATTGCAATGCACTATACATCAAGATGCCTTTCAAAAGGATCAGAAGACATCAAAGGGTCCAAGATAAGGAAAACAGAGTATTAAATGGGCTTGTTTGGTGTGACCTTATTTTACCAGTACTTTGCCATCCGCTCTGACTACCAATCCCATGTCTCAACTGAAAGGGCTAATTGCAATTTTTAAGTTTAGGACAAGATTATGTGAATATTGAGCTTATCGTACCACTAAAATAAAACATCTTACCTCTTACCTTATCTCAGTTTTAATTCAGGCAGCATCTGGATATTATCACAGGGATTTTGCCACCAAATCCACTGCCTGGGTCCAGCCTGGGTTGAGTGCCCAGGTCTCAGGGGCACTCAGCACACCTCTTTTCAAAACCAGGAGTTTTCTGCCTTAAAAAATGGCCACCAGAGCACTCCTGGGACCAAGGATGGTCCAGGGCTGGACATGGGTGTCAGATTCGGTGGTGAAATCCCTGTGATAGTATCCAGATGCCGCCCAAATTAAAATTGGATTCAGGAGTGGTAAGATGTTTTATTTAGCAGTGCAATCAGCTCCTATGTTTTAGAGCAGGGGTAGGCAACCTTTCCTCTTTAAGGGCCGAGGGACTTCAGCTCCCAGAAGCCTCAGCCATGTTGGCCAATAGTCCCATGTTGGCCAATAGCTCCTGGGATTTTGGGAGCTGAAGTCCCTTGGCCCTTAAAGGGGAAAGGTTGCCTACCCCTGTTTTAGAGCCATATTACCAAAAGGAATATCTTCTCATCTCTATGTACCAAGACTGTCTTCCAGGTACCCCCACCAAAAAATGAGGCATGACTAGTGGATACAAGAGAGGGGATCTTTTCAGTGATAGCAGTGCATCTGTGAAATGCCTCACCTGTGAAAGGGTCACCTACTGGCTATGGGCCAAAGCAGATGGCCTGGAAGGAGCAGCCTGTGGCTGCTCCAGCCCCAATTGGGCCAGGACTGTGGCAACCAATGGCCCGCTCCTGAAGTAGGCTGCTGCTGCAGTCCCAAGCCAGCAGCCAGCAAGAGCAGATTAAATCCACTCCTAAAAGAGATGGCACTTGCTGGCTTGGTGTGGCCTTGGCACGGCTTCCGGCCACTTTGGGGATGTGCATCATCTAAACACCATGCCCCCAAAGTGGCTGGAAGCTGCATTATTTGGCATGTCTGTTTTGGGCCTATGTTATACTCTATGGTATACTAACTGTTTTTTAGGTTCTTTGTGACCTTAAGTGTTTTCATTTTGCTGTTGGAATGTAAGTACCGTATTTTCCGGCATATAAGATGACTTTTTAACCCCAGAAAATCGTCCCAAAAGTTGGGGGTCGTCTTATACGCGGTGAGAAAAAAAGATTCTGCTTACCTGGCAGCCATTTTGTCTTCCTCCTCAATGCGACGGCCATTTTGTCTTCCTCCTCCTCCTTCTCAATTCACCAGGTTGGGCCACACCCTCAGGAAAATCAGGGAGGAGCAGGAGGCGGAGGCATTGCTAGCATGGCCTCCGAGAAGAAGAGGAGGAGGAAGCAGAACGAGGTGAGGTGTTTCTCCCTTCCTCCCTCATTGGACTGCCTTCCTTTGCCCTGCAAGGCACTGTAAAAACCCACTAGGTGGTCTTGGGCAAGTCACACTCTCTCAGCCTCAGGGGAAGGCCTCAGCTTCCTTCCCTCCCTTCTTTCCCCCTTCCTTCCTTCCTTCCTTCCTTCCTTCCTTCCTTCCTTCCTTCCCTTCCTTCTTTCTTTCCTCCGTTCCTCCCTCCCTCCCTTCCCCTCAGAAAAAGCCCCCCCATGGGAGAAGGAGGAGGAGGAAGAGGTGAAGAGGGACAGGGAAGCCCCCTTGCAGGGTAGCAAGGTTTGTTCAGAAAGCATTTGTCATTGCTTTTCCCAAGGCTGAGAGAGTGTGACTTCCAAAAATGCTGTTGTAGTGGTGGCTGTTTTGTGCCTTCCAGTCGTTTCTAACTTCTGGCAACTCAAAGGCAAACCTATCCTGAGTCTCCTTGACAAGGTTTGTTCAGAAAGCGTTTGCCATTTGCTTTCCCCAGAGGCTGAAAGAGTGTGACTTCCAAAACTGCTATTGTTGTGGTGGCTGTTGTGTGCCTTCCAGTCGTTTCTAACTTCTGGCAACTCAAAGGCAAACCTATCCTGGGTCTCCTTGACAAGGTTTGTTCAGAAAGCATTTGCCATTGCTTTCCCCAAGGCTGAGAGAGTGTGACCTCCAAGAATGTTATTGTTTTTGTTATTGTTCCCGACTTCTGGTGATCATGGGGTTTTCTTGGCAAGATTCTCTCAGAGGAGGTTTGCCATTGCCTTCCCCTGAGGCTGAGAGTGTGTGACTTGTCCAGGTTCACCCAGTGGGTTTCATGGCAGAGTGGGGAATCAAACCCAGGTCTCCAGAGTGAGAGTCCAACACTCAAACCATCACACCATGCTGGCTCCTATTCCCATGTACTACCTATGAAACAACTTCAGACTTTTTTGTTGTTCTTGTGTGTCTTCAAGTCCTTTCCGACTTATGGCAACCCTAAGGCAACCTTATCATGGGGTTTTCTTGGCATGTTTCTTCAAAGGGGGGTTGCCATTACCCTCCTCTGAGGCTGAGAGTGTGTGACATGCCCAGAGCCATTTCATTGGCTACAGATTGTACATACCCCAGAATGCATGGCAGTCCTTCCCCCCCAACACTTTGTCATTTCCCCACAACCATCTCATAGCTGGGAGATGGAAATAATTTTTAAAGCAGCATTTAAATTTGGACTATTTTTTAAAAAGTAAGGTCCAAAACACACTGCAAAAATAAATGCTAGGGAACATGGGAGCTGTAGTTTGTTGCGTTTATAAGTGACAGTTTTCTTGCTAAGTACCTGCATGCCATAAGCATTTGAATTAAAATTACTAGATTGAAATCAAATTTCGTGGTTTTTTAAAATTTTTATTTGTTGTGTGTTAGAAGAGGGGTCGTCTTATATGGCGAGTATATCCCAAACTCTATATTTTAACTGGAAAAGTTGGGGGTCTTCTTATACACCCGGTCATCTTATACGCCGGGAAATAACGGGTATGTGGATATCTATCTTATTTATATCCAATTTTTCTCCTGTAAGTGAAACCCAAAGTGGACTTATGGTGACCACACGAATTGCATTGGGCAGTGGTTCCCAGACTTCACAGTAGATCCTTTAGCAGCAGCAGAACCTTCAGCAGCAGGTGGGGTAACTTTTTTCCTCTTCCTAGACATGGATGAATCAGCTTGGCTGCCTGGGGATGGTGGAGACATCACCCTCTTCTTTCTTTTAGGCATGACTTATCTCAAGCCCAGTAAACAATGTCCTTTATTATTTTTTGTTATCTTTAGTTATCATTAATTAGTCTCTTTGTTTCACTTTGCTGCTAGCAGGAGTGGATATCTGTATCAGTAGCTCAAAATGCTTATCCTGTAGTTCAAAATGCTTGACCCAGAAAACCTCTCTATCACCATCTTGGACCAATTCACCAGGTCCTGCTGCCATCAGGAAAAAGACAACCTGGAAGTTCCTATCCAAAATTACTCTGTAGCACCAACTTAGCAGCAGGTAGAAAACTATTGTGGGTATCTGTATTGATTTAATCAAAGATGTGCCACCAGAACCTACTGATAACTTCACATCTGAAAATATTTTCCCATATCTCCATAGACTCTTCAAGAAATATTATTATAGATACTATAAAAGTTTGGTGGCTACAAGTACCAATGAAGGATTATCTTGGGAATTTTTGGAACTCTTAGGGCCAACTTTCTTCTGGAGCGCTCAAAGATCAGTTGTGTGACCTCTTAGCATAGGCAGCAATGATCTGATGTTTACAGGTCAATCGGCTTTTCATGTCTCAGAGATCATCTGGGCTTTTTGCAGGGTGTGTGGCATCCTTGACATCTCATTGTTAGAAACTCTATACTTCCTGCTAGGCTGCTGACTTCTTGCTCCCTTCAACTGCTGCTAAATCATGAAGAGCATTCACAGAAGTTCAGATCATGGCTATTTTCTCATACAATGGCTGCTTGCTGGCCAGAACACTTGAGGTACCATGCCTCAGGCATTTCCCTGGATTTCTCATTGCAAAACAGAGAATGAGAGGGGGTGGCAACAACAACAGCTGCAATGCTGGCTTGTCTTTGACAAATGATTCTGTCAGTCTTCTTATTGATTAGCAATGTTATGACATTTCCCTTCAAAAGCATAGATGTGGACAAGCTGTGACATGAGCAGAGCTGAAAGAAGACAACAGTGTTTGTTCTGTTGTGTTTGTTTCCATTTAGAAACATACATACAAAATACTAAATGTTTCCTCTAAAGGGGCAGCAGCAGCAGGTGAGAAAATCTTTCATCTTTTTAAAAAAGAAATGAGTTCTGGAATGAGAGAGGGCTGCAAATTACAAATGTTGTCATAGGTTTGATTGAATGATACCCCATCTGTCCCCTCTTAACAAGAAGGTGAGAAAGGGCCTTTGCAGACTGCCAGAAATAGTGCAAACTGAGTCCACTTTAAGGGTTAGGGTTAGTGCTAGAGAATCATGGGAATTGTTTTTTTCTGAGACATTGAGCCTTCTCTGTCAGAGAGCTCTGGTGCCACAATAAAATACAGTTCCCATGATTCCCTAACCCTAACCCTTAAAGTGGACTCAATTTGCACTATTTCTAGCAGTCTGCAAAGGCCCTAAGAGAACAAATAATTAACTGAAAACAAAAAAATGTAAATAAGCAAAACTGGCAATTTCTCTTCAAACAAGACATCCCTGAAAGTACTGTAAGTTTTGTCTAAGGAGATCATCACATGGGAGGCTAAAGTATCTTTAAAATGCCTTTAAATTGTCAACAACAAACAATCAGAGTTTACACGCTCAATCCTTTGCTGCATCTGTAAAGTGTCTCTAAGGTGTCATGGATGCATCCCTGGCTTCAAAATGATGGCTTCAAGGATGTGTTACTGATGGGATAGGTGAGCGGGGAGCCAGGACACCTCCATGACACTTTACAGATGCAACAAATGTGTGAGTGTGTGAACCCTGATCGCATGTTATTGACAATTTAAAGGCATTTTAAAGACACTTTAGCCTCCTTGTGATAATCTCCTCAGTAAATATACTCCGACAGGAAATGTAGTTCTCTCTATAGTATCTGTGTATATTTTCAAGTCACCTGTTGACTTATGGTGACCCCATGAATTTCATTGGATTTTCCTAGACTTTACGTCAAACCAGATATTAAGGAGAATGTGTATTTCCTAAGATTATTGCATGGCACTTAAGGAACGGGAACGGAAAGGAACAGAACAGAATGGAATGGGGCAAAAACACAAGTTACTGAACAGGAGAATGCCACTGATGCCACCGGGAGTCCCCAAGCTGTTCCCCAGCTGATCCTGGCAGCCAATTTTTGAAGGACAATTTTGAACCGTCCTTCAAAAATTGGCTGCCAGGAACGGCTGGGGAAAGACTTGGGGACTCCCAGCGGCATCAGTGACGTTCTCCTGTCCAGTAACATGCGTTTTTGCCCTGTTCCATTCCGTTCCATTCCTTTCTGTTCCTGTTCTTGGAAGTGCCGTGTGATAAGCTTACAACCTTCCTTCAATAGTGGGATTTCCTCAGAGATTCATATGTCAGCAATTGGACTTGCAAATTAAGCCTGTGTTTCCCTTCCAGTGACTAACCAAAAAATAAAGTTCAGTAAATACAAAATACAGGGACAATCACAGACTGAAATAAATAGAACATTTTCACACTTGAGGCAGCTTCTCTTCTAAATACATTAAATGTATTGTCTAGTTCATCTCTTAGAGGGCTAGCAATAAATACTTATAGTTTAGAACCAGTCTTGCTGATAAACATCAGAACAAATAGAGAGGGTCCAGTTTATATATTCCTGTTAGAAAAACAAGAGTGAGGGGATATCCGTTTCTTGTACTAAAAGCTAAAATGTTATAGATTCAAAGCATTTTTCCTGGGAACATTTATGCTTTATGTGTTGGTGCGAAACTAATGCTTAGCAGTGTTTACTACAGTGGGGACAGATCCTGTTGATGTGGTTCCACTCTTCCTCATATATTGATTGAACATTTGAGGTATTCTTTCCAATAGGCCCTATTGAATAGAGTCACAGTCTTTATGACTTTCCTTTAAACATAGGGAAAGGAACCTCAGACCTCCACCCTGGGCCTAATCCCATCTATGGGGGTTCCCTTGAGATTATCCCGCAGATTTTGTGGCGGTGGTGGTAGGGAACTCCTCAATTCAAATAACTTTGCATATCCCTACATCAGACCCTTCCCTCTTTCTTTCACCTGCAAGCCATGTTGTATCAGGTCACTGGTTTTTGCTTAGCAAACTCACACATATGTGTATACCAAGACTATCTCCTCAATTTAGGTTTAATCTCTCATCATTTTGGGGTTGTTTAGATTTCAAGTTTATACCCACTTAGCCAGATGAATGTGTTACTGAAGTGAATAATGCTTAAGCCCAATGTGATGAGTTACAGAGAGAGAGAGAGAGAGAGAGAGAGAGAGAGAGAGAGAGAGAGAGAGAGAGAGAGAGATCTTTAGGAAAGCATCCTGTACTATCTTGTCCAATATTCAAGTTGGCAATAAGTTTAGGAATCCACTACAATAAATGAGATTTCATCAGACTTCCAGAATAGGAATATTTTTCTCACCTTTTTGTTGTTTTTAATAAGAATTGTTAAGATTTTCCCCCTATAATGGTGTAAGAAAAAAGGTCTCTTGCTGTTCATGAAGTTCCATCTTTTTCTTTATTTTCAGTGATAAAGGAAAATAATCAGCTTGGCAAGACCACAACATTTTGTACTAGTGTGAGAATAAAGCCAGAGAAAGAAGAGTGTAGAATAATCTCAAATGCAGCTCTTCTATAGAATTCAAAGTTTAGTGTATCTCTTTAACCATTTGACAAACTGAGACCTTGATCACACAGAGAGAACACATGCTGAAGGTTCTCCATTTACCTTTTACTGTACTTTAGAGGTTTGCTCACTGTTTGTTCCTCCTCATGCTAAACTGCCATAAATCTATATATTGGTTATATATTTCAGCAGCAATATATGCTATGTTAAGCAGTAGAATTATTTTTACTATGTATTTTGTCCATTAGAAGGGAGAAATCTGATTCTTCTGGTTCGGCCAGCAGCTTGATCACATGAAGAATATCAGTATGTGTTCCTATTTGTAGTAATTTCATACCTCTTTCAAATATACTTTATAACAAAACAAATTACATATGTAGTAAAGGAGAACAAAAAAGGCATTTCCTGCCCTTGGGGGATGCAATGTAGATTAATATCAGTTAAATGGAATGTGACCAATTTGTGAAGCATTTGGTTTGTATCAGGAGAAATTGAAGACGAGTTCATTTTCCCATGCAATCAGACCCAGCCTTAGGCAACAGACTCTAGCATCCACTATGGCTGCCACAGACTACCTGTCATGGAATACTAGGGTTTCCTAGAGTAATTCTTATTATATTTCAAATGCAATGATGTTATAAATTTGCCAATACGACACTAACATTCCCTGTCATTAGTTCAAACATACGAATACAACTTATGAAAAAGTAAATTTGTAAAAGATTTTCCTATCAAGAGAGAAAGGGGCACATATAGTTTACTTCTGAGTAATACCTATGGATTAACTAATTTATGAACAAGTTGTTTACACCAAATGTACTGACGTCTGATCTTCTCTGCTCTGAGACATGCACGGTGTGGGAGGGAGTAAAGGACCAGGACCAATGAGTTTTTCATTAATCCAAGATTAATAAGACCATATCAAGTTATAGGAGTCCTATGAAATGACACATTTCCCTCTGATGATACATTTCCCCCAGCTTCTCGGGTAATTATAGTCAATGTAAATGGATTTTTTTTAAAAAAAATAAAAAATAGCCATATTTACACACAGTATGCAAGGCCAGCATCCTTCCAGCAGTGGGCTGAGGTCTGTTCATAAGTCATGGGAGAATTGTATGAGCTTAATGAGCTAATGACAGGATGCAACACAAAAGACCAGAATTGTATGTGATTATTATGCAGTGGAAAGAGGTTCTTTGACAGTTTCGCTAAATAAAATATCCTGTATGCCCTACATCAGGGGTAGGCAACCTTTCCCCTTTAAGGGCCGAGGGAATTCAGCTCCCAGAAGCCTCAGCCATGTTGGCCAATAGTCCCATGTTGGCCAATATCTCCTGGGATTCTGGAGCTGAAGTCCCTCGGCCCTTAAAGGGGAAAGGTTGCCTACCCCTGCCCTACATGAATCAGCATGTGTTTCATAGACTACAGCATTTGATTGTATAGAATAGATCATGAAAAATTATGGAAGTCACTCAAAGACATGGGGATGCCACTGCATCTGGTAGGCCTGATGAGGAATCTGTACCGAGGACAAGAGACCACCATCAGAACAAAATTTGGGGAAACAGAGTGGTTCCCAATAGACAAAGGAGTCAGGCAAGGCTGCATCCTATCATCCTACTTGTTTAACTTATATGCTGAAAACATCATAACAAAAGCAGAATTAGAAACTGAAAAAGGAGGAGTTAAGATAGGAAGAAGCAACATTAACAACCTAATATATGTGGATGACACCATAATATTAGCAGAAGACATTCAGGAATTGGAACAGATAATAAGGCAGGTCAAAGATGAAAGTGCAAAGGCAGGTCTGATGCTGAACATAAAGAAAACAAAAATAATGATCACAGAAGAAATACAGTGGAGCCTTTTTTACATAGGGGATCCATTCCGGACCCCCCTCCCCATGTAAGAGAAATTCTGTGGGACCTGAAGTCCCATTTACTTTAATGGCGGCACGCTCCTTGGCACTGTGCTGCACCGCAAGCATGCACGCCATTAAGAGGGCCGAGACTCACCATCCACGTGATCTTGAGTCTGCGTATGGCAAGCCCGTATATGGCACAGGCATGCTGTACACAAATTCAATCTAGACAATGAGGAAATTGCAGTCAAGAAATAAGAAGAAAACTAGGAATGAGAAGGGCAGCTATGAAAGAACTGGAAAAAGATACTGAAAAGCAAAGACATACAACTGAACCCTAAAGTCAGAATCGTTCAGGCCATTGAATTCCCAATTACCATGTATGGATGCGAGAGCTGGACAGTGAAAGAAGCATACAGAAATAAAATCAACTGTTTTGAAATGTGATGCTGGAGAAGAGTACTTAGGATACCATAGACTGTCTAGAAGACAAATAAATGGGTTCTTGAACAGATCAGACCAGGGCTCTCCTTGGAAGCAAAGATGATCAAGTTAAGGCTATCGTACTTTAGCCACATAATGAGAAGGCACAGATCACTAGAAAAAGCAATAATGCTAGGAAAAGTAGAGGGTAGAAGAAAGAGAGGAAGACCACAAACCAGATGGATAGACTTGATCAGGGGAGTTATGGGGAAGGGCTTGCAGGATCTGGCAAGGCAGTGGAAGATAGGAATTCTTGGAGAAGTCTCATCCACAAGATTGCCATGAGTCAGAACCGACTCGAGGGCAGCTAACAACAGTGCATTAGTCAGTTCCACAAATACTATATCAACCCAATTCTTTAAAGGTTCCATTGGAAGTTTATATCCTCTTGTCTATGCAACATAAAATAAAATGAAATTCCAGTAAGGTCTGATCTTTATACTTTTTTAGAATATATAGTTTGCTCTTTGAGAACTACATTGCCTACACTGATAATGTCCTAAATCATAAATCATCTTCATTGGCATAAGGTACCATTAATATAACTTTTTAAAATAAATTTTGCTTTGAATTCATTGTGATCAGTTTTTTACCCCTGACATTTTCCTGATACACTGCCAAACCTCTATTGGTAATTGTACACTTAGATCCTTCCCCTCCCTTATTTTAAAGTTAATGGTTATTCATTCTTTATTATTAAATAGATCTTACCTATTAATCCTTTAAGTGATTGATTCTTTCAAATAATGTCTTTCAGTTGTTGGGTAAAGGACTATATTTTGTTGGCATTCATGGACCAGTTCAACTTGTCCTTTAGACTTTATCCAAATCTACTGCACATCTCTACTATTAATCCCTCTTCTTCCCATTTTCCACAGCCTATTCATTTATTTTCTTAATGTATTCATTAGAAGCAAAGAGTAGATATGGATATTTCTGATATAGTAAAAAATTTGTGCTTTGCTCAGATCACAGAAATGATCTTCCTGTATTTTCTCAATTGATAGTATTTTCCCATTTTCCATCTCCACATACTTATGTGGGATGACCAGTCCAGGATGGCAGAGGTTCAAGCAGGCTACATCTCCAGTATGAAGACATGCATGGAGAGAGTTTTTCCTGTGCCTTCTGCTGCCTATTAGTGGCCATTTGGGCTGGAAGGATGGATCTGGAAGGATGATAGAAAACAATATGCAAAAAGCACTAGATACTTCCTTGACTGTTGTTGTTATCTGTCATTAAGTTGACTTTGAGAACACTATGAATAGGCCTAAATGCTCTAAACTTCCAAAGGCACTATGTCCTATCTAATCTTGTGAGCTAAGCACAGTCATCCCTGGCATGTACATGGATGGGATACCACCAATGAATACCAGGTGCTGTGGTTTATATTTCAGAGGAAGGAACTGGCAAAACCACCTCTGAATATTCCTTGTCTAAGAAAACCCTATAGAATTCATGGTGTCACCATAAGTTGACAGGTGACTTGAAAGAACATATACACATGAATGAGAGACCTTCAAGTCACCCTGTTAGCAACAGCCCTAGTCAGGTCTTGCAAACTCAGGGCTATGTCTCCCTCTTTTCCTACTACCTTCTATGTTGCCAAGCATATTACCTTTTCTAGTGAGCAACAGTACAAATGCATTTATGTAAACCCTGATTAAGTAAGCATAAGTTACCAAGATGATTTATATATCCTTTTTCTATTTCCTTGTTTTGAAATTTATGAGGTCTTCTCAATGTCATTTCTATAAATGTTATCTTCTGTTACCTAATTATTTGTTCCATGTACTTAAAATGTTTGTAAGTACAAATGTCTTATTTCTGTTGGCTGAAATGTTATCCCAATCTTTTTGAAAATAAGTCTTCAGTTCTCCCCTCTTCATTTACTACAGTATGTTTAAATAATGCACTAATAGTGAGGCATCTTCATAATACAATTACAATTATTGAAAAGATTATAATGGATCAATTATTCAGGAGCTAATTATTCAGTAAGGGAGGGATGAAACAACCACCAAAACTAAATATGTGCATATACTCTAGTAAAGACAATTCAGGATTTAAACAATATGCATAAAATAAAAACACTCAGAAAAATGGAGATGTCATTGTTTCTTCAGTTGATTTATGACTAAGATTTCTGTAAAACTAACAATATCAGCTGGATCAAAACTAGAAAGGAGGCACATAAAGGGGGGAGACCACAAAGACCTGATATTTTAATTTGAGATAACATCATTCATCATCAATACACTCTAATTCAAAGGTAGTAAGGTTAATCAATTTATCCCTCAAAACAAAAAAAGCAGTTCATGAGCCCCTAATCAATTGAACTCCTCTGAACTTCTTTCAAAAGCGTGACTAATCTTGATTGACCTGGACAACCGATAAAATGTAACTGAACCCAGAGCAGAAAGTCCAAAAAACCCAGGCACACTGATCCATGTCAAAATGGATAGAGACCCATGATCATGATATTGGGTTTAAAAGTAAACAAATAAATAAATCTAGCAGGCTAGGACAGAGTCACAGTGACCTCCTTGTAAGTGCCCAATATCTCCTTCATCAAAACCAGCAACAATACAAACAGGTATCCAAAAGTGTTTCCTCACAAACTTCACTCCCTGCAAAAGCAGCAAGCCCCTTCGATGGAAGCCATGAAGGAGTGCTGCTACTGTGTCAAGATATAGGGCCATGATGGTGAACCTATGGCACACGTGCCAAAGATGGCATGTGAAGCCATTTTCCCCGGCATGCAGAGGGAGGGGAGGAGGAAGAAGAGGCATGTGCCTGTTCCTCTTCTTCTCCCCTCACCTCCCCCCTGGCCTTCAGCTGTCAATGGAGGCAGCTGAAGGCCCGGGATCAAGAGACAGCTGAAGGCCCGGGAGGGTGGGGGAAGAAGTCCCGCCCCGGAAGTCCTGCCCCCGGAGGGTGGAGGTCCTGCCCCTGGAGTCCCATCTCCAGCACCAGGTAACAGACTTCAAAATGGAAACCAAAAATAACTAAGTTTTCCCCCACATATTTTCATAAATTTTGAAAACACAGTGGATTCTAAAGAGGAGATTAACCCAGCCCAATTTCAAACATGTTTACATAAAAGTTGAAAACACAGTAGATTCTTGTAGGTTTTGTGGTGGATATCTGTAAAGTCTGTCCCCAAATAAATAAATAAATGTTGTTGACTGCTCAATCTTGTCAATTCATCCTGCTTTTTTCCTGGTCACTGTCCTCCTACAGCTCCAATCCAATAGTTCTAAATGTTTAACTAGGACTGCATATGCACCTAAGTTGACCCTTGAGTCAGTGTCCTCTAGTCAGAATTCTGGGAACTGTAGTTTTGTAAGATATCTAGCTTTCTCTATCAGAGAGCTCTGGTGTCACAACAAACTACAAGATTCCATAGCATTGAGCCATGCCAATAAAAGTAGTATCAAACTGCATTATTTCTGCAGTGCAGATGCAGCCTAAGACATATGATAATGATAGAATACAGTCGTCCCTCCAAATTCATGGAATATTCAAGTCCCATTGTCCTCAATGGCAGCACCATTGGGGACAATGGGACTTGAGTATTTCTCTCTCTCCATTCCCTCCCTCCTTCCTTCCTTCCTTCCTTCCTTCCTTCCTTCCCTCCCTCCCTCTTTCTTCCCCCTGGAAAGTCCAGCACAGTGGAGAAATGGCTGTCTGGAGGGGAGGGACTAAGAGGGGAGGGGAGGGACTGTGAGGAGGTGAGGGACTAAGAGGCTTAATCGCACCACTAAAACAAGTGTCTTACCTTTCCTGAATTCAGTTCTAATTTGGGCTGCATCTGGATACTATTGCATGGATTTTGCTGCCAAATCTGCTGCATGAATACAGCCTGGGTCCAGCCCAGGTCCCAGGAGTGCTCCGGCAGCCATTTTCTTAAGTTGGAAAACTCCCGATTTTGACAAGAGGCATGCTGAGCACCCCTGGGACCCGGGTTGGACCCAGGCTGTATTCGGATGGCAGATCTGGTGGCAAAATCCCTGTGATAATATCCAGATGCAGTCTGAGTTAGAACTGAATTCGGGAGAGGTAAGTTTGTTCCTGTCCTATGTATTTTGCCCCTTCTGTCTCACTGGGAGACTCTTGCCTCTAATCAGAGCAAGACTGGCTGGGGCAGCCTCTTCAACTGTTGGAGCAGTTTACTGGTGCTGTGATGCCCTAACAACTTACCATTTGCTTTCTACAATGAAGGCAGTAAGCAATCCTGGAATTTGCTTCCACCTTAAAGTAGTCAATGTGCTACCTTTTCTCTGGTGAATCATATTGCTTTGCTTGCTAACAAAGGAGATTATCACACTACAGTTAAACCGAATTAAAAATAGACTTACCTCACTTGAATTGAAGTAAAATTTGGGCTGCATCTGGACCTTATTGCACAGATTTTCCCCAAAAACCTGCTATCTGGATGCAGCCCAAATTCAGCCAGGTTGACTTAACTTGCTCTGGTGGCCATTTTTCTAAGTCAGAATGCTTCCAACTTAGAAAAATGGCTGCTGGAGTGAGTTAAGTCAGGCTGGCTGAATTCAGGCTGCATCCAGATGGCGGTTTTGGGGGGGGAAATCCATGCGATAGTGTCCAAATGCAGCCCAAATTTTACTTCAGTTCGTGTGAGGCAAGTCTCTTTTTAATTCAGTTTAACTGTAGTGCGATAATTTCCAAAAACAGGTAGAAGCAGGTGGGGTGGGAGAATAAATTTCACCACCTAAATACAGAGAGACTCAAACAGTCAACATAATAACAAGCAATACAAACAAAAGACTGAGCTAGGTTATTGAAGATGACAAAAGAAGTTAAAAAGAGAAGGATTTAGGGCTTGTCTGCAAGGGCTGAAAAAAATAGCCCCATCCCATTTCAGAATTCATCTGTGCAGATGACACATGTGGCTGAAACAGCAAGGAAATAGTCCAAAACCATTCTCTGGGGCTTAACAGAGCAAACTATCACATCAACATATGGATTGCACACCAGTGCAGAGATAGAGAAAGGGGGCAGACACCTGCCAGTGGCATTGCTGGTCATAATTTTTTTGTCATGCATTTGTGAATCAATTGCACAAGCTCACAAGTGGTCATAGACACAATCGACCCATCAAACACTGCATGAAGCAAAATGACAGCAAACATGTCAAATTAACAAAAATGAAAACGGATTTAATAAAAACATTAACAAATTGATCAGTCCAACAGGGTACCATGGGGGAAAGGGGAGAAAGGGGGTATATACAGCGGGGTAACATCATGGCTGGACAGGCACTCGTAGTTCCAGGAGGGCTTGAAGGCTGCCTTGGATCTCCAATAGCTGGTCTTCCATGGCAACAACTCTCTACTCCAGTCAGCGAACCACAAGGGACCAGCAACATCAATGCACTGTAGAGGCAGTTATCAATTGTATGACCAGGAAAAAAGCAGGACAGTCACGTGGGGCATCCAATGGGCTGGTGGGATGAGGGAGGTGATTGGCAGCTGCTAGTGGGCATCCATGCACTTGTGTGCATGCATTTGCAGTGGAATGGGGGGGGGGGGAAATAATGGTGCTGTATGGCTTGTAGCGGCAATTGCTCCATTATGGCAGGTCCATCTCACAGCAATAGGGAGGTGGTGCAGACTGTGCATTGGTTGTCAGACTACTGCAGGAGTCAGTGGTGCAGTCAGCATGCTCTCCCTGTAAATCAGGAAACCCCAGGAGTGAGCCAGCTTTTCCCCTCCATTTGTTTTCAGCCTGAGAGAGATCAGCTCAAGTAAAAATAAATAATCACCCACCCCTCACCACAACTCTTTCATGACTGCTATGAATCTAAATCTTTCAAATGAATTAAGAGATTGCAGAGGAGATAATTGATTATATAACTTTGACAACTTCATATACTCCTTCTCCGTAAGGACCATGATTCAAGTATCCTGGTGAGATTCTTGATTGTTTATTTATACCCCACCTTTTCCCCAGAGCTGGTAAGTAAAAACACATATAGATATTTTTTTTAAATACAAAAATTTATTTTTGAAGTGCAATAACACTGTTTACAAAATTAGAATCCTTTAAAAACATATTGATTGTTAAGCAAAAGATAAAAAACCAGTTTAGGATAGCATCACATATGTTTGATAGAAAAACAAGACACAGTCTCCATCATGGCTACTTCCAGAGTATGGAACTCTCTAGGGATATTAAACTGGCTCCTCCTTACTTTTATTCTTCAATAGGTAAATCACTTTTTAATCCATCAGGTTTCGGAGAAATTATTATTTTACAATGCTGTACTCTTTTTTGAGTAGCCTAGCCTAAGATGATTGTGTCAGGCTCTCCAGGATAAGGAAAACTCCAAATGTTTGTACACAATTTCCTTAAATGCTGGATATCAGAGGTTTTAGCAACAAAGGCCATGATCTTCAGCAGAGCAGTCACTTATAGGTCACGGGGGGGGGGGGGGGGGGGCAAGAAAAATTGTCACCATAAAAATAAAAGTGAGGGGGGCTCTGTGCCACCTGTCTGCAGCTTCCATTGTTGTATTTTTGGACATATCATGAGAAGACAAGACTTACTAGAAAAGAGAATAATGCTTAGTAAGGTGAAAGACAGAAGGGAAAGAGGTAGGCTGCTGCCACACTACAGAATTAATGCAGTTTGACCCCACTTTAACTGTCACAGATCTGTCCTGTGGAATCCTGGGATTTGCTATTTGCTCTGGCACCAGAGCTCTCGGACAGAGAAGGCTAAATGTCTCACAAAAATACAAATCCCAGAATTCCATAGGATTGAACCATGGCAGTTAAAGTGGTGTCAAATTGCATTAATTCTGCAGTGTAAATGCAGCTGAAGACTACATTCCAGATGGATAGACTTAATTAAGGAAAACATCACAGCACTACAAGACCTGAGCAGGAACGTTGATGATAGCATGACTTGAAGGTCTCTCATTCATGGAGTCGACGTAAGTCAAAATTGACTTAATTTTAGTTAACAACAAAGTAAGTAGATTATACCAGAAAGGGAGCATCTGAAGTGTTCTTAAATAGTTTTTCATAAGTAACTTGAAAAATAATAAAAATACGAGTGAAATCAATACAATTTTGGTGTAAAAATAACATTTGCTTGTTATCAGAGGAGGGGGATTTGGAATTTTTAAGTTTTTTTAAAAATCCTATTCCTGTATTGTTTTTAAAAGAACAATTACAAGTATCATGTTTAGTAGCATGTTATTAATGAACAACAAGCAACAAATAATTTATTAAAGTATTATTTTTGCAATAAGATTTCCAAGTTCTGAATATAATTGTCAACTTTTTCATAGTACTGCAGCTATTCTAATTCTTCCACCCACATGATTTAAATGCTTTAATTTTATTCACCAACCTTCTCTGCCAAACCATCACAAATGCACTCAGATTAGTGAAAGAGCTCCATGTTAATGTTTCCATTTTTTGTGCTTTGCTGTTCCTTTTTCACTATGGTGTCACTATGATGGGTAGCTGTTCACATGCACGTCCTGCCCAGCATCACTGCCACTGGTGTATGTCACTCAGAATGAGGTGCCCAGCATTGATCACATGGCTGGGCACCTGATTCTGAATTCAGAGTGAGCTATGTGTGACAGCAGTGGGCAGCACAGTGGGTCTCATTGTAAACACCTGCTCAGCATCACAATGGAGGGTTTCAGAGCATCCAGGAAGATCTGGAGCAAAAGCTGAGTTTTTAAAAAAAAAACATTTTAAGGGGGATATATGACACGTTCAGTGCTGAACTGGCTGGACATCATCCAGACAGTTCACACCAGAACCAAGAATTGTGCCCTACATCATCAGGACTTCTAGCCATGGGAGATGCCATTTTATTTGACCTGTGAAACAGAGCCAAAGCTGTTTGAAATCACAGGATACATCAACCACTTGGCCATTGGTTTCAGCAAAGGTCTCCCAACAGATCCATTGTGGTGTAGTGGTGAGAGGTTGGGATCATGGGAGATCCAGGCTGTGGTCCCCAATGATCCACATGAAACTCAGTAGGTGATTTTCAGCCTGTCAGTCCATCTCAGCCTGATCTACATCAAGGTTGTTATAAGGATGAGAGGGAGAGCCAGGAAGGAAGTGGAAATATAAATGTAAATAACAAATAAGACTGAGTTCCAGCTGACCAAATCTATGTAAGGATAACTATCAGATAACTTAAGGCCTTTGCAGACTGCATTGAGGAGTTTTCTTCCAGCAGATTCCAAAAATAGCAACCTGTCCTTGTAAAGACAGCAACAATTGCAAGCTAACATTTTTTAAAGGGAGAGAAGAAAGAAAAGTGATCTTTACCCTTTGCCAGTCAGATGAACATGGAGAAATCAGAAAAGAAACACCATGTTTTCTACTGATGTCTTTAAAAGAGGGATGTTGTAGGGTGATCTTTGAAAGAATCTCTGTTGAGGGAAAGAACACAAGAGGATCCTTTAAAGCTGTGCGTGAAAAATGATGAAAGTTGCTTTGAAGTGGGTCTGAAGGATTCTAGTGCTTTCAGCAACTTCCCCTTAGAAGGCCTTGAAATTTAATCTCCAGTAAATGGTATTGAAGGAAAACAGCTGGGTAGACATTTGTTAAAGTAGAAACAAAATGAAACAGTTAAGAAGAAGCCAAGCTCACATGAAAGAAGCAAATTTAGGGCTGAACTGATCTCTGTTATGTTCCATAGGATGACCCTGCCCCATGTTTTGCTCTAGTGTTCTTATGGGCAACTTTTCTTCAGGCAGGCCTTTGGTTTATAATTTATTTGGCAAATAGCAGTTACAATGGGATTGTACTCTGATTTAATTACAGTGGATTTTCAATATCCATGGGCTTGCCATTCATGTATTTAAGCATCTATGGATGGCATGCCCTGTTGTTTTCAATGGGAGCACATGCACGTCATGCCTGCCATTGAGGGACCTTGAAGCAGTAGTACTTGCCCTGGTAATCTCTTGCTTGGATTACTGTAATGCGTTCTACATGGGGCTACCTTTGTACCAAGTTTGGAAGCTTCAACTGGTCCAAAATGCGGCAGCCAGGTTGGTTGGCGGGACATCCAGAGCAGACCATATTACACCGGTATTAAAAGCTCTTCACTGGCTGCCGATTAGCTTCCGGGTGCAATACAAAGTGTTGGTTATTACCTATAAAGCCCTATATGGGTCCGAGTTACTTGAAGGAACGCCTCTCCCCACACAATCCACCCCACTCACTGAGAACATCAGGGAAGAAATTATTAAATTATCATAATACTAAATTGATTTCTACTTCCCAAAAATCATTCACAGCCACGGCCCCTAATTATGGAATGGACTGCCAGAAAAGATCCGTATTATTCCCACACTGGAGGCCTTTAAGAAGGCACTCAAAATGGAACTCTTCTGGCAGGTCTACCCACCTGACCTCCCTAATTAAAGTATAAGATCAAAGACCTCCCGGGTGAAAAGAAAGATCACCATCACCCAGTTTGACATCGGTAATTTTACTGTAATTTTAATAACTTTGTAATTTTATTGTAGATTTAAAATTTAATTGTATTAATTATGTTGTTATTTTTGTTTTATCACTTTATTTTGCTGTGGTTTTATTGTTATGTTTTAGCTAGTTGTATTTTCTCTTATCTTGTACTCTTGCCTCGATCCGCTGGGAGAAGCAGGGTATATAAACAAACTATATTAATTATTATTCATTAATGGGACTCAAGGTCCCATGTTTTTCCATATATGTGGGGGAGGGTTGTCCAGAATGGATCCCCCATAGATACAAAGGGCGGACTGTATTTTTATATTACTTTAACCTGGGGAAAAAATCATAAAATTCTTCATAAATGATTAAAACAAACTTGAGATTTAAAAAAAAAAAAAGAACAAAAGTGGCAAATGCAGCCATTAATTTTCTTGAGAGAACTGAAGGTATATTGAATGGGGGGAATCTCATGGTGAGAATGTTCAGCCCATTCTACCTCTGTTAATGATTCCGTAGGGTTCCATATAATAATTTTTTAAAAAACCCTACAAATCATATTCGACCAGACAATAACTCAATGAAAGAGAAACATGTATACCGTGACAAACAAACTATTTTCATCTCTCAAATGGCTTGTCTACACTGGGGGGAAATGTCAAACTCACCCCAAAGCCAGTGCTGACACTCTTCATGACATTGGGGAAAAGCTTGGTGTTTCCCAGGAACCCTGGAGTGACCTTAGGTTCTTTTGGCATGTGGATAAATGGATCGGGTCAAATTCAGCCTAATCCACTGTTTACATGCCACCCTCTTCCTTGCATTGAGCAATGTAGGGCAAGGGGATAACCTGGCTTTTGAGCTGCTGTTGCTGCTTCCTCTCAAGCAGAAGCTCCCTGTAAAGCTTGCCTGGTCTGCAGCTGCTTCTGCTGAGGACAGAAACAGGCACCTGTACATGTGATCAACAAAGGTGTGCAGCCACCCATTTCTATCCACAGCAGAAGTGCTGGTGTGCTGGACAGGCTTTAGACAAGAGGCCCTGCCTGGGAGGAAGTGGTGGTGGCAGCTCTTAAACTAGGCTGCTGCTGCTGCTGCTGCTGCTGCAGATTCCTCACAAGCAAAAGGTCTTTGTGTAAGCTGATATATGTTTAATATGTGCTGGATATGTTTTTAATTATTTTAAATTAATGTTTCAATTGGATTAATTGTTTGGTGCTTTTTTAAACTTTTGTAACACCTATTGGTTTTACCTATTTGTTTTAAACTTACACTGTATGCTGCTTTGGGACCATAATGGGAGAAAAGTGAGATATAAATCAAATAAGTAAATACTGTATATACTCAACAATAAGTCAATTTCATGCATAAGTCGAGGGCAGGTTTGGGGGCCAAAATTATGGATTTTGATCTGACTCAATACGTCTAGAATAAAGGATAAGGACATATAACAAAGAATCTAAGAAGCAAAAGAAAACAAAGAACTTAATGAGTGAGAGTTCCAGCAGGCATAATTATTTGTGTTCACACTAAAGCAGGGGTTCCCAAACTACGGCCCCCGGGTCGAACCCAGCCCATCAAGGCCTTACAACCGGCCCGCGGCCGTTCCTGCTGCCGCTGCCGCGCATGACGCGGGGCACCATTTTGTGTTCCAAAATGGCGCCTGGTGTCATGCACGCATGAGCATGACTCTGGGCACCATTTTGGAACACAAAATGGTGCTGGAGTAGTGCGCATGCACGCGCGATGCGTGGGCGCCATTTTGTGTTCCATAATGGCACCCAGAGTAGTGCGAATGTGCACACGAGGCTGGGCGCATGTGCCCACTGTCGCGCGCACATGCGCACTACTCAGCCGCCATTTTGTGTTCCAAAATGGTGCCTGGAGTCGTGTGCATGTGTGTGCAATGCCGGGCGCATGCGCACTACTCTGGGCACCATTTTGGAACACAAAATGGCGGCCGAGTAGTGCACGTGCATGCGCGCATGCACTCGCACCTCCAGCCGGCCCTCCAAAGATCTGGGGGACAGCGAACTGGCCCCCAGATAAAAAAGTGTGGGGACCCCTGCACTAAAGGCTGGATGGATAAGGGGGGGGGTCAGTGCTTCCAAGACAGTTACACTCTTGCTATATTACACCAGGGAATCGTTCTTTTTTAAAACAAAAAAAAAGTTAAAGTACAGTACTTACATTGACCCATGGACAAGTCAGCTCATGGTTTGGGGGTCAATTTTTGACTCAAATTTCTAGACTTATACATGAATATATACAGTAAATTAAATCATGCAGCCTTTCAGATGTTGCTGGACTGTAAATCCTAACAGCCTTAGCCAATGTCACCAATAAGGAAGAATGCTAGGAGCTGCAGTCTGACTAAAACTGGAGGGCTGCATGATTACCACCCTTAGTCAACCAAAGCAGTAAAACTGAACCATTTATTGATTAAAGATCTAAATATACGCCCCTCACTATCTATAATTTTAAGTCACTGTCAATTAGATGTTTTTATTTTAATGCTACATACTAGCAGTGCTTCTCAATTATTTTCTGTCATGGCCCCCCTAGGAAGAAGAAAACATTTCGCGCCCCCCGCGCGACTGTAAATAGTATCATTTGTCTATAAAATTGTTATAAGTACATCTAACGAGCCCCCCTTTACGGAGCCTCGCGCCCCCCTTTACGGAGCCCTTGGAGGCGCCCCCCACTATTTGAGAAATGATCTCTGGTTTTTTTTTACAAGGCAATTACCATCCTCTTTGGAAAAGGAGGAGATCCAACCTTCACAACAACTACACTGACTTATTTTAATAATATCACATCAAAATAAATCTGTGCCATTTGTAATAAAAGTGACTCAAGACATAAGCCATTCACTACTGGCAGATGTCAATATGAGAGGGAAATGATATGAAGGTCAATGGAGCTTACATCTCTCCACTGCAGCTAGTCCACAAATGTGCATGAATTTCTTCATGCTAATTGTTTCCCACAATGGCAGATCTGCCTATATCTCTCCCACATCTTCCATGCATGTCTTTCATCCCCTTGATCCATGCCTATCAGTGATTGCTGTAGCAAACATGATTAATTTTCATGGTGAGGGCCTTCTGAGTGGCTTGGTGCTGTAACCAAATTGCCACAATACATATGTGCCTGTATACATATGACCAAATGAGCTGGTAGGCACTTGAGAGACTCTAACTACACCATTCACCAGGTACTTCTACAAGCACAGTTGTTCTTATTGGTACCAGGACGTATGTCAAAGTCTTATTTTTATGTTTACATATTGCAGGGAGAGGCAATAAGATACTATTCAATTACAGTTCTCATCAGCCGTAGCTAGCAATGGTGAAAGCTGATGGGAGCTGCAGTCCAACAACATTTGGAGAGCTAGAAGTTGCTCACTCTAAAGTGATCCCCATATAAATTGCACTAACATGAATGTTGGGTCTGTAACAAGTATGCTATTTTAATAGATCGCTCCCAGTGTTCATACTTTTTTCTCACTCACAATGTCATGATTCTTTCAAGACCAAACACTTAGCCAATAAAGCTCCAGTCATGAATCAACATTAACAATGAAAAGCAAAATCAAAGGTTCTAAGAGAGGTGAATGAAATCACAATATTCTTTAATTTGTTTCAGAAAGCTGCTCATCTGGTAACATTTTCCCATTGATTTTTAAAAATGGTTTTAAAGTTCATGTTACATACACTCACATGGTCTTCACTCTTTATACAATGTACAGAAAATTCATAACAATGCTCATATGTGTTTTTTTTTTAAATGAGGAGCCTGATTTTTTTAATTGAATGTGGATATATGGGCTATTCAATTGCTTTTTCATGAGTATTTCAGTAAAAATTCAGGAAGTAGGTATTTTAGGCGATATGCAATAAAAGATATTGCTTCACAGAATTCACAATGGAAAAAAAAAACAGAATAATTAAGAGGGGTGGAAAATATCAATCACATTGCTGCTGTATTCATTTGATATATCAATGATATACTGTAGTCAGTTATATATACTGTAGTCAGTTATATACACATCCAAGTCCTAACTTTTTTTCTGATTTCTTGAATACTGTCTTCATTCTGATTAAAGATTGAGCCAAGGTATGGAAAATCCTGAACTATTTTAATATCTTAGAAGATTATTGCATTAGGATATAAACAGTCTTACCTGAGCCGGCTTAAAATTAGAAGTGGGCAGCATCCTAATATTATCAGATGCATTTAGCCACCAAAATTTCTGCCCAGGGGCAGCCTAGATCCATCATCACTCAGAGGGGTGCTCTGACAGCCATTTTTTTTCAAGCCGGAAAACTCCCAGCTTTGAAAAGAGGCACGAAGAGTGCCCCTTTGAGCAGTGATGAAGCCAGACTGCACCCAGGCTGTGATTTCGGTGGTTAAATGCATCAGGATGCCACCCGCTTCTAATTTTAAGCCAGCTCAGGTAAGCCGGTTTATATCCTCTACTTTAAAGTTATGTAAATCATCTGTGATAATTTTGTTTTGTTTTCAACCGTAAACCTGCCTTTGCACTTTCTTCCTTGATTCTTCAATAATTGTACCAAATCTTTCCTATTTTCTGGTAGTAGTATGGTGTCATTTGCATATCTAAAATTGTTGATGCTCCTTCCTCCAGTTTTCACACCTCCTTCCTCTTGAGCCTAAGTCTGCTTTTCATAGAATCATAGAGTTGGAAGAACCTCAAGGGCCATCCAGTCCAACCCCCTACCAAGCAGGAACACACAATCAAAGGACCCCCAGCAGATGGCCATACAGCCTCTGTTTAAAAACCTCCAAAGAAGGAGATTTCAACACACTCTGAGGGAGTGTGTTCCACTGTCAAACAGCTCTTAGTGTCAGAAAGTTCTTCCTAATGTTGAGCTGGAATCTCTTTTCCTGCAGTTTGAATCCATTGTTCCAGGTCCTGTTCTCTGGAGCAGCAGAAAACAAGCTTATTCCAGTCTCAATATGTTTGTTTGTTTGTTGTTAATTGCCCTCAAGTCAATCTCAACTCATGGTAACCCTATGGATGAGACATCTCCAAGAACCTCTGTCCTCCATTGCTCTGCAACCCCTTCATACTCGTGACCTCCTTTATAGAGTCCATCCATCTGGCATGTGGTCTTCTTCTCTTCCTACTTCCCCACCTTTCCTAACACTATTGTCTTTTCCCATGAGTCCTCTCTTGTCATGATGTGTCCAAATGACAGCCTCAGTTTGGTCATCTTGGCTTCCAGGGAGGTTTCCAGCTTGATCTGCTCTAGGACCCATTTGTTTGTCCTTTTGGCTATCCATGGGATCCTCAGCACTCTTCTCCAGCACCACATCTCAAATGCATTAATTTTCTTCCTATCATCTTTCTTAACTGTCTAGCTCTCACATCCATACATGGTAATAGGGAATACAATGGCTTGTATGATTCTACCTTTTGTGCTGAATAGTACCGGTATATCTTTGCATTTTAGAATCTTTTCTAGTTCTTTCATAGCTACACTCCCCATTCTTAGTCTTCTGATTTCCTGACTGCAGTCCCCATTTCTATCAATGTTTGATCCCAGGTATTGAAATTCTTTTACTATTTCTATTTCTTCGTTGTCTAGGTTGAACTTGTGAAGGTCCTTGGTGGTCATTATTTTTGTTTTCTTTATGTTCAACATTAAGCCTGCCTTTGCACTTTCTTCTTTGGTCTTCCTTAGTAGATGTTCCAAGTCTGTGAGGTTTTCTGCTAGTATTATGGCATCATCTGCATATCTGACATTGTTGATACTCCTTCCTCCTATTTTCATTCCTCCTTATTCTGTGTCCAAGCCTGCTTTTCTTATAATATGTTCTGCATACCAGTTGAACAGATCGGGTGAAAGGATACAGCCTTGTCTGACCCCTTTGCCAATTGGGAACCATTCTGTTTCTCCATGTTCTGTTCTGACAGTAGCCTCTTGTCCAAAGTACACATTCCTCATCAGGACTATCAGTTGTGTTGACTCAATATGACTCCCCTTCATATACTTTAACAGCGCTATCATATCACCTCTTAACCATCGTTTCTCCAGGCTAAACATACCCAGCTCCCTAAGTCTCTGGTTTCCAGACTCTTCATCATTTTGGTCCCCCTCCTCTGGCCACACTCCAACTTCTCAACATCCTTTTTCAGCTGTGGTGCCCAGAACCGGACACAGTATTTCAGGTGAGGCCTGATGAAAGCAAAATAGAATAGCACTATTACTTCCCTTGATTCTAGACATTATACTTCTATTGATGCAGCCTAGAATCACATTGGCCATTTTCAACTTGTGGTCTACTAGGACGCCTACATTCCTTTCACATGTACTCCTGTTAAGCCAGATGTCCCCCATCCTATATTTATGCATTTCCTTTTGTTTCTGCCTAAGTGCAATACCTTAAATTTCTCCCTGTTGAAATTCATTTTGTTAGTTTTGCCCCAGCTTTCTAATCTATTAAGGTTATATTAATTTTGACCCTCTCCTCCGGGATATTAGCTACTAATTTGGTGTCATCTGAAAATGTAATAAGCATACCTTCTTTTTTTATCCAAGTTATTGATAAACATGTTGAATAGCACTGGACTCAGGACAGAACCCTGTGGCATCCCACTGTCACTTCTCTCCAAGATGAAGAGGAGCAATTGCTGAGCATCATTTGGGTTTGTCCAATCAACCAATTACAAATCCATCTAACAGTTGTATTGTCCAGCCTACATTTTACTAGCTTTTTCATAATTATATTTTCTATGTACAAGTTAAACAGAAAAGATAATAAAATGCAGCCTTGTGTGATCTCCTTGCCAATTGGAAACCATTCTGTTTTTCCATATTCTGTCCTGACAGTAACCTCTAGTCCTGTGTATAGGTTCTACATCAGGACAATCAAATGTTGTGGCACACCAATTTCTTTAAGAATTATCCATAGTGTTTTTTAATGATCTATACAATCAAAGACTTTGCTATAATCTATAACGTGACTCTTTAGTGACTCTTTCTGGGAGCCACTTTGTATCTCACTCTGGAAGAAAGAGGGCATAAAAATGAAATGAAATAAAACAACACAAAACAAAACAAGTACAGCACGCATGCAGAGGCAAGTAGAGATTTTCTTCTGAAATTCTTTGGTGCACTCCATTATCTAATGTACATTGGCAATAAGTTTGTCTCTTCCTTTCCTGAACCCAGGTTGGATGCCTGGCATTTTTCACTCCATATATGGTAACAGTCTTTGTTTTAGAATTTTGAGCATCACTTTGCTTACATGGAATATGAATGCAGTGATCCTATGGTTACTACAATCCCTGCTGTCCCCTTTACTGGGGATTGGAATGTACACAGTATGACCCTTTTATTTGAAGTTCTTGTAACTAGCTGTAGTTTCAACAGAAATAGGGATTCTACAATGTTTGGACTTTGTTTGAGAATTACTTAACTGCAAATCATCTTACTGAAAATTACTTATTGGTTTGTTCTCTGTTCCAGGTTTCTTGGCAGCCTGGGGCCCAATGGGTAGCAACAAAGGGTGCATCTACACTGTAGAAATAATGCCGTTTGACATCACTTTAGGTGTTGTAGCTCCATCCTATGCAATCTTGGGATATGTAGTTTTATATCATCTTCAGCCTTCTTTGCCAGTGTGCTGGTGTGTCACAAAACTACTAATCCCAGGATTCTGTAGGATGGTGCCGTGACAGTTAAAGTGGTGTCAAACTGCATTATTTCTACAGTGTAGATGCACCCAAAGAGTAGGACATTTTCATTTGGGCCAAACTTGATGGAATACCTTCCCTCTGAGATCTATTCAGTTCTAATGCTATATGGACATTATAGTAGCCAAAATGTGAATGTCCAGGAAGGCCTTCAATTACAACCCATTTCTTGCCTTCTTATGAATATGCTGAGACTTCTTCTCTGCCTCCAGTGTGGTTACAAAGGCTTTGGGACAGCAGCAGTATGATTTTGTAAGGATTTGTATTTGCTGCTAGTGTAATCTAGACAGATGTTTGTTCAGCTTTTATTTTATTTTTTGGATTTTTCCAATGTTTGTTTCTTTTGATGGTTGTTTAATGAATGTTACGGAGTTAGTTTTATTGTTTGTGCATATTTTACTGTTGTAAGTCTTGTGGACTTCTTTTGTGTGGGGAAAAACAGGAGACACATTTTTAAAAGTTTACTACCACTACTACCACCACTAGAAGGACTGATGCTCTGATTATTAAAATTAAAGAGCTATTTAAAATTTGCATATACTACATCAGCAAAGAACCCATGCCAAGTTTACAAACCAACCAACCACCCAAACTAGGCTCATTTTGTGTGCGTATGGGGGGTGTTAATAAGTATTGAAGTTTAAAATCCTTATCTGACTATGTCTGGCCAAGCTGCTGATTAGTGTTAATTGTACAGGCATTGTGTGTGTTTTGTTTGTGATGTCTTTCAATCACTGGGGCCTAGGCCATCACTCATGTCACACGTTGCAGGCCACCCAACAGCTGTTAGATGACCTAGAGATGAAAGCCTTTTCTCCTGTAACCAATCCCCTGAGTCATCCCGTCACCATCCCCTGAATTGCTCTATAAATCCTGATAATGGCTGAACACATTGTAAACCAATAGGGCAGACTCCCCTGCTGCCTCTGGAGAGCTGCCACTGGGATGGGATATCTCAGCTGGTGCTGAGGAAATCCTATGATATGGTAGTTGCTTCTGTCCCCAAACTGCAGCAGAGAACACACCTCTTGGGACAGTGACAGCAGCAGTATGGTTTTGTAAGGATTTGCATTTGCTGCTAGTGTAATCCAGACAGATGGCAGTCTTGGCCAACAATCTCACAATGAGAGTGAACACGAAAGTGTGGGGGTGGGATTGAAATGAAATTCTCTGCTGTCTGGGTATAGATTCCAGTTACATTAATTTTGCATGTAAGTTTCAGTCCTTAGTGTAGTGGTGACATATACACACAAAGACGCGCACACTAGGAGCATATAACATAATACCCATTTTATGATGAATGATATGACTGTACTTTTGTAGAGAGTTACAGAAGAGAAAGATCCATTGAACTCAGTGGTGCTGGCTTCTGACCACTTCGATTTCCGCTTGTAAAACACTTACTGGCTGAAGTGCAAGCTTTGTCTTTTAATTAGAAATGCAACAGCCTTGCATAGAAGTGTTACCATTTTAAAAGCAAGAGTGAACTAGGAACTGCAGTAAAGAAGGAAATAAATAAGCAGTTTGTTGTGTGCCTTCAAGTTGTTTCTGACTTATGGAGACCCTAAGGAGTCCCTATCATGGGGTTTTCTGGGCAAATTTCTTCAGAGCTGGTTTGCTATTGCCATCCTCTGAGGCTTTCACAGCTCAGCAGGGATTCAAACCCTGGTCTCCAGAGTCAGAGTCCAACACTCAAACCACTATACTATGCTGGCTCTCTACTACTCTGTTTTGCTCACACAACCATGTGTTAAATGATGTATCCAGCTATCCCAATTTGGCAGGGATAGTTACAATTAATCTTCTGCCATCTCACCATTTCAGCTGCTTTTAAATAGTGCCAGTTTCCAGTTTCTCTCTCCTCCTCCACTTTTCCTCTTTGTCCTCAGCTTACTTACATTGATGCAAACTGCATTCAAAGTGCAAAAATGCTTTGCATTGAATTAACAGCAGGGGATAGAGGAGGAGCGATGGTGGCATCTTCCCTGTAAACTCAGTCAAAAACAAACTGATGCAACCACTCCTAAGTGTTTTTCCTCAATAACAACTTTTGCCATCTTGACCACACTCTAATGCAGGGGTCGGCAACCTACAGCCCGTGGGCCGGGTCCAGCCCCAGGGGCCTTTGGACCAGCCCCCAGGGCCCCCTGCCGCCGCCGCCACCGCCGCCACCGCTGGGTGCGCTCCCGCTCCTGAGGTGCCATTTTGGAATGGCCACAGCTGCGCATGGCGCCGTGGGTGTTCCAAAATGGCACCCCGCGTCGCGTGCGCATGCGCACACGGTGCGAGCGGCATTTTGAAAGGCCCCACCGCTCGATGATCGAGCGGTGGGACCTTGGAGGGACCTTTCCCAGGTCCCTCCGCTTGATCCTGGGGTGAATTCACCCCAAGATCAAGCAGAGGCACCTTGGACACGGTCCTCCAAGGTGCCTCCGCTTGATTCTGGGGTGAATCCGCCGCAGAATCAAACAGGGGGGGGCTTGGAGGACCATTTCCAAGACCTCCCCACTCGATCCTGGGGTGAATTCGCCCAAGGATCGGGGCAGGGGGGCCTTGGAAGGACCTTTCCAAGGTCCCTCCACTTGATCCTGGGGTGAATTCACCCCAGGATCAAGCAGAGGCACCTTGGAAACAGTCCTCCAAGGTGCCTCTGCTTGATTCTGGGGTGAATCCCCGCTCGATCCTGGGGCGAATTCGGGGGGGGGGCTTGGAAAGGATCGGGGTGGTGGGGGCCTTGGAAAGGCCCCATGGCGGCTGTCAGGGGTGTGCGTGCGCGCACAAGCGTGCGCACAACCAGCCCCCGCACCATCCCCCCCGGCAACAAAGGTTGCCGACCCCTGCTCTAATGTCACTTGACCATACATGTCTCTTTTTTCATCTGTGAATCATTGTAGTTTGTATTTTTGTGTTTGTGAAGGAAGAATGGTTTAACAGCTGCTCCCTAAAGGGTTTCCTTTTCTTGATTCCCTGAAAATTTGTGTCATTCACTCTCATGCCCAGAAATAGATCTGATTGTTTGTAGTGGTTTGTTCTTTAGATATTTATGAGAGATAATAACAGTTCTTTTTGGTAATGCTCAGGTTCAGGAAGATCTTGTTGACTTGTACAAGTTTCCCTTTCATTGGCTAGTCTACATATTTAAAATATTCCTCATTGTACTCAACTAGAATGTGATCCAGCCACATGTGATTCGCAGGAGTTTGGACTTTTGGGGTGGTGGTGAAAAAACTCCTTACATTTCTGAAAGGACATTGCAGGAGTATCTGCTGAAATCTGCAGAAATGTGTATTATTGTATATGTGGCCATCCATCTGCTTTGCAGGTGTTCAGATGCCTGTACATTTTCAGCAAAGGGAGAGTGAACAGATGCAAACAGAGGCGAATTTGTGCTGGAAAGTGAAGACATTAACCATCAATGTGAATGTGTGAAAATGTGCACCAATTTGCATAGTACACTTATGTGTACTATGGTTCCTGTTACTGAAATGCCCCCTTCTGAGTTCTTTTCTTTAGTATTTCAAGTAAATAATTGCATCAACATACTAAGATCTGTCTTGGAAGCTAAGATCCATCTTTTTAGAAAGATGATAGATAAATAGATAGATAGATAGATAGATAGATATTTTCTTTAATTATATATAACATAATTATCTTATAACTTATAATATGAATTGCCAGTTAGGCTACCTCACAGGGATGAAAAAAACTGTAAGCTTCACTTCATTTTGCAACTGATTTAATAAATAAATAAATAAATCCCAAGTTCTTTCCATCCCAAATACACAACTTGCAAATTTTGGTAAATTCTTCAAAAATTTAGTGAACAAAATTCTCCCACATTTACTCTTACAAAATTCAAGAGGTACAGTATTCCATGTATGAAGAGAACCGAGTTGCACTTGGTATTAAAGATGAGGAGCCTCTAAGGAACACAAAAAGAGGACAACCTTAATTTAACACTGCAGCATCATATAAACACACAGTTATTGAAACTCAAACTTATAAGAGTTAAGCACACAAACCCCTGAGTCTGGATGAACAAATCTTTCCATTTTGTTTTGTCCCTCATCTGGATTTTAAGCTCCCAAATTCTTTCCATCCTGAATATGAAGAACACTGAGAATTTGGGTGTATTCATATCAAAAATGAAGTGAAACAATATTCTCACCTATCTCTGTTCACTTTGAGTTCAGTAAACACTTTAGCTGACAACATTTGAGAGATGTGGCACTAATAATATATAGAACATAATATTCCTGTGGTTATACCCCATACAACTAGTCTCAAATTAACAATAGAAGGTTTGAAAATTGCTTAGTTGAGCAGGAAGTAAAAAAAGAATGAATGGTTTAATCTTTGACTGGGGAACAAAGTAATGGGGAATAATGGAAATAGGTACTGTAAAAGATATTACATGCAATTTCCTAAGGATTGGATTCCTTTAGCTGGCTCTTTGTATTGGCAGCATTTCCTACTAGGATTTTTTTAAGCTGTTCAAAAGCTATGTGACAGCTCCACCATATGACGTTTTTGAAAACTGTGGCTGTTTCATTTTCTTATATAGAAATATTATTAATTGTGAAACAGAGAAACAGCAAAATGCCACAAATGGTGTAATAATAATGGCCGGGATCTTGTATGGAAACTATATCTTCATAAGTGGACTTCTGTATGTGAGAATTAGAATTGGACATTTTTGTAACATCTATATCTGGTAGAGGATTTCTGTTATGTTAGTATGTAGCAGAGCTGGCAAAGTGAGTGTTACATAATGGGATTTATGCAGTGGCATCACTCGGGGGGGGGGGTGTAACATCACTGCTCCTCAAACACCTACTTTTTGGCAGAAACAGGCTGTGGCATTCACCTGCTTCCTTTTAAAATGCTTTAAGAGATAGCAGGAGTGGGGTCAAGCTCAGTGGCAGGAGAGAGGAGAGATCCCAGAATTTTTTAAAATTAAAAATTTGAATTTCAAAATTTGAATTAAAAAAATTAAATTCTTTTAAAAAAAAATTTAAAACATCACATTTTAACCCAATCTTCACTATATATATGCAAATGCATTTAGGTAGTGCATATGATATTGTAATTTGAAGGTATACTTTTAATTTTGCTAGTTGTTTATGTCACAACTTGTATATGTCACATATTCAGTGGTAGATGGAAATTACAATTTATGAGTAACATTAGAGCAACAAGTACATAGAGAGATCTTGTAGCACCTTTGAGACTAACTGAATGAAAGAAATTGGTAGCATGAGTTTTCATAGACTTCAGTCTACTTCCTCAGATGCATTTGGTGCTACAAGATCTCTCTACATACTGATTCTACAGACTAACATGACTATATCTTTGAATTAGAGCAAAAATCATTACTAAGAATTCTGTAGAGTGTGAAATGGGATGAAGTCAATGGGGGGTGACACCAGGAGTTACCGCACCAGGTGACACCAACCATAGGGACACCACTGGACTGATGCACAATAGGACTGATGCACATGAGGCACCAATGCACTTCAGACACTCTTGCAGTGTCCTGATATGCACCTTCACAATTCCCTAACAGGGTTTCTTATACTCTGCTACTTAGCTGAGTGCAGTGGGCCCTCCACATTTGCTGGGGTTAAGGGTGAAGGAACCCTGTGAATGTGGGGAAAAGTGATTTTTTTAAAAAATGATTCTTTTTACCTGAGAGAACACCTTTCAAGGAATCTTCAGGTCCTCCAGTGCAAATCTATGGTCAACATCTGCCAGAAGAAGTTGATCACAGGATCATGCTGAGAACCTACAAATGCCTAGAGAAGTGTTTTCTCTATGAACTTCCAGGTTCTCCAGCACAACTCTATGGTCAATTTCTGGCAATGTTGTGCTGGAGGAACTAGATATTCCTAGAGAGAACATATTAATCAAAACTGCAAATAATCAAAGCCGCAAAAGTCAAAGTCACAAATGTGGAGGGCCAACTGTATATGTAAATTTATGTTATGCAAAAGCTGATACAGGATTCCAATGAATGATAATAATGTATGTGTATGTGCCCTCATGTCAACTGTCAACTTGTGTCAACCTCATGAATTTCATAGCGTTTTCTTAGGCAAAGATTCCAAGTAGTGGTTTTTGCAAGTTCCTTCCTCTAAAATACAGCCTACAGCACTTGGTATTTGTTGACAGACTTCCATCCAAGAACTAACCAGAGCTGACGCTGGATGTGGTGACTGGATTTGGTGACTGGATCTGGTGCCTTTTAGGGTATTTGGGCCCCGAAGGAGGAGGGGGAAGAAGAGGAGGAGGAGGAGGGAGCCAATGTGGTGTAGTGTTTTGAGTGCTGAACTATGACTCTGGAGACCAGGATTCAATTCCCAGCTCAGCAATAAAATCCACTGGGTGACCTTGGGCAAATATGCTCTCAGCTCAGGGGAACGCAATGGTAAACCTTCTAAACAAATCTTGCCAAGAAAACCACCATGGGGGGTTGCAGACTGCCAGAAATAGTGCAAATTGAGTCCACTTTTAGGGTTAGGGTTAGGGTTAGGGTTAGGGTTAGGGAATCATGAGAACTGTATTTTATTGTGCCACCAGAGCTCTCTGAAAGAGAAGGCTCAATGTCTCAGGAAAAAAAAAACAATTCCCATGATTCCCTAGCACTAACCCTAACCCTAAAAGTAGACTCAATTTGCACTATTTCTGGCAGTCTGCAACCCCCCTTAGAGTCACCATAAGTCAGAAACAATACTCTATTAATTAGACTATTCTCAGTTCCATCTCATCCTTATGTTTTAGCCTTCCCAGAAGTTTGGTTTAGGAGTTGTAGTATGAAAATATAGTACACAAAAATACAATTAGGAGGGCACTTCTACAAAATTTCATTTCAGCTCCAGTTTCCCTTCTCTCTTTACATAGGACTGGAAAGGACTAGGTTGGGAACAAGAGTCCAGACTACACCCATAATTATTTTTGCAAGAGTTATAAAACCACCTGCCCTTGGCCAGCAAGGGCAATTCTCATGCCAATGCATTCTGGACCTTTTTGGGATAATATTTCTGGTCAAGCGTTATTTATTCAGCAATTCAGTATGTGGGGAGGAAGATGAAAGAAAATGCACTTCAAAGATTGGGGGTGAACCATTGCTGAGTTTAGAAAACAAAGTAGCTAACGCTGTCTTGTAGCTTAATTGTCAAATATGTATGATTTAACTGGCTTGGAAGTTGATGTTGACTGGGTTTTTTATTAATTTATCGCTGTTATTGTATTTATTTTATTGATGTTATTTGTATATTGTGGTTTTTAATGCTGTAATCCCGCCTTGATCTGCAGGGAGAGGTGGGAAATATAAATAAAAATATTATTATTATTATTATTATTATTATTATTATTATTATTATTATTGCTCATACCTTTAAAATGAATTTGCATAGTAGTTAGAATTGTAACAGGGTTCTATGGCTTCCAGCTATGTTTGTAGACCAGAATGTAGTGGGATGGGAGCAAACAAGACTTTTAAAAAAAGGGGTGCATAGTTCTAACACAGTCACCATCCTATGCACATGTGTATACACACATACACAGGCAACTCATCTTTCAGTGCAAGCTGCATACACGCCTCAGCCATATTCCCCAGAACTTTTAAATTTACACTGCTGCTTGTAATTTGACAGCAAACTGCCAAACGCACTATGGGGCAAAGCAGATGGCCTGCCAGAAGCCGTGGTAGTGATTGTGCTGGGACTGTGGCGACTGCATAGCCCTCTTCCAAAGACAGCCACCATGACAGTCCCAAGCCAGCCACCAGGAGCCAGTTTTTTTCCATTCCCTTTTCTGGTGGCATCAGGCCATCTTTGGCAGCCTTGGAGCGACTTCCAGTTGTTCTGGAGGCATGCATCATCTGAACACCATGCCCTCAAAGTGGCCAGAAGCCACTTTAGATGGCCAGTGTGTTTCAGAACTATGTTGTTGTCAGTGCCATCAAGTCCTCCATTCATGGTGACTCTGTGGATGAGACATCTACAAGCCCTCATGTCCTCCACTGCTTTGCTTAGGTCCTTCAGGCTCATGCCATGGCCTTTCTGATTGAGTCCAGCTATCTGGCATGTAGTCTTCCTCTCTTTTTACTGCCCTCTAACTTTCTTAGCATCATTGTCTCTTCTAATGAGTCATGCCTTCTCACGACATGGCTGAAGTATGATAGCCTCAACTTAGCGGGGTTGCAGACTGCCAGAAATAGTGAAAATTGAATCCACTTTTAGGGTTAGGGTTAGTGCTAAGGAATCATGGGAATTGTTTTTTTCTGAGACATTGAGCCTTCTCTGTCAGAGAGCTCTGGTGCCACAATAAAATACAGTTCCCATGATTCCCTAACCCTAAAAGTGGGGTCAATTTGCACTATTTCTGGTAGTCTGCAACCCCCCTTAGTCATCCCAGCTTCCAGGGAGAGTTCAGGCTTAATCTGTTCTAGAACCCATTTGTTTCCCTCCTTGGCTATCCATAGTATCCTCAGCACTCTTTTCAAGCACCACAGCTCACATGAGTTGATTTTCTTTCTATTGGCTTTCTTCACTGTCCAACATCTGTACATGATGCTGGGGAATATGAAGCTTGGACAAGCCACACTTTAGTGTTCACAGCTAAATCTTTACATTTTAGGATCTTGTCCAGTTCTTTCATATTTTCCTAGCAGGACACTCATGCAGACAGCCACCACAGCACAGAAACAGAGGGCTCCAGATCTTGCCAGAACATCTGGAACAAGTAGTAAGTTTTTCTATTATGTTTTAATATTTTAAATGTTGTCCAGACTCCTGGCATCAGAACCAGGGTATAACAATGTTAAAACGGAGTACAAAAACCTACTTGTTGCTCCAGATGTTCCAGTAAGATCTGGAGCCCTCAGTTCCTGTGCTGTGGTGGCTGTCTGCATGGGTGTCCTGCTGGATGTGCTGGACGTTTTCTGGACTGCTTGTACCAGAACTGGGGTTTAGGTCATGTCCTGTCTGAACAGGATGATGCCAGAATGGGAGGAACTGGGATGGATGCACCTTTTGGCCCACACAGACAAGGCCTAGGCGATTGAGGCAGTGCTGTCACAAGAGAACTGGGACTGAGAAGGAAACTGAAGCAGAGAGGGGGGAAATTACTTTTTTTTATTATGACTCTTAGAATCCTCATACTGACAGGGGATTCTGGTAGTACAAAAAGTTAGTGTTCCACCTCTGATCAGAAGGCAGGACATAAGATAGCATGGCAGATATCATTGAAGGTGGTCTTTGTTTTGGAAGTGTGGACAGACACAAGAAGACAATTGATAACTGAAAAATTTAATCCATTTTGAATAAAATAGGAAGGTCCACACATGTCCTAGCATAGGTACTTGCATCTATGCCTTTTCGTACAAGTACAGGTCTCAGATAGTTGGCATTATTTTATTATATTGATCTAATTCTCATTCTTATTTTCTTTAAATTCATTTTAGGAGTTGTTTTGTTATGTAGCTGTTTTTGTAGCTGTTTTTTAAAAATGGAATTTGATAATTTGGTTTATTCTTCTTGCTCTGAACTCTTGGACAGATAGATAGGGGGCAGATTAGATTAAATGTAAAGGAAATAAATTCCTGTAGAATGAATGAAGAGACCAAGTGAAAACAGTTTGTCTAGTTATCTGCCCTTTAGCTAGAATCATCTAAAGCACATTAGAAATGTAGAAAGAAAAAGTGAAATTTAAAGGACAACAGTGGGGGGAAATGTCACCTGTTTTTAAATGTCAGTACTGAATCTAAATGTATTTCAGCAATGACTGAGTGAAACATTTAATTAAAGAATTATATAAACCAACTTTCCATTTCATGAGGCAGTAATGCATTTCACAAGTGCATAACTTATGAGACCAAAGGCGGAGTAGTTTATCACAATGAAGGAATCTGATTACTGCTTGGCAAAATGGAGAACCAATGATAAGGAAAGGGACTCTTAATACAAAATGAGGCCAGTGCACTCCCTTCATTTTGTATTAAGTGTACCTTTAAACTATAAACGTATTTTAAACTTAAAACGTAACAAAAAAAATCTATCAATGGAAACAAATACTGTCAGACTTAAGAACTGAGGTAATCTCTTGTCTCCCACTTAGTGCCTACAGAATGTGATGAGTTAACTGAACATGCATCAAATTATAATTATAACTCCATAACCATAAGATGATCTATAAAGGCGCAAGATGATCACTCTGCTAGAGCTGGTGAGAAACAAAGGTTCGATTTAAAAAATCACAAGTGATCTAGTAAAACAGTAATCTATGACAGCTTATTTATTACTTCCTGTCTATCTTGCTTTTCTTCCAAAGAATTCAGAATGGTATCAGTGATTTTTGACCCATTTACCTACACAACAGCCTGGTGGGGTAGCCAAAAATAGATTGAGGAATAGTCATCCCCTCAAAGTATTATAAGAGTGAAAGAAAGCAGAACTTGGAAAATTTATTCTTTTGGACTGCAGCTCTGAGAATCCATTGGTTAGCATTGTAACCAGGTATGCCTTCAGAACACATAAATAAATTCTTGTATGTTCTGAGTACATACTGGGTACTGACTACTGACTACTGATTACATACATACATTTTCTCGTATGCCCATCTGGGATCTTGTAACATCAGCCAATAGTACATCAGGAAAATCGGATTCATAAACCAACATTCACACAGAAGGGAAGTTTTATTGAACATGTAGTGATCTAGATATAAACAATGATTGCATTGGGGAATAGCAAATATTAAATACTACATGTAAAACATAACACAGTTGCTTTAGGATGGGGAGATACTAATTTAAGTAGTTTGAAGCTGTAGGGGTTGCTAAGAAGAGGGAGAAATGAGAGAAACAGGTTCAAAAGTACTTTCTTTAATACCCCATTCACACACACACATAGACACACACACCCCAAATAAAGAAGGGACAGTTTTGGAAAGTTGCAGTGTACAGGGAAAATAGTCTCCAACAGACAGATTTAAGAGATTGTTACCTCTACTTGGTGCCCCTGAGCTTGTGAGAAGCTGGGGAGCCCTTCTAGCTGGAATAGTGCACGGAAAAGAGGGCAAGCTAAGGTCCTCCAAGCCAGAGCCAGGACTTTGAGAAAAAGGATGCACTAACAAGATTCTCTGGCCAAAATCCTGGATTCTGGGGGGGGGGGGTCTGAAAGAGTTATTTTAGCTCAGCAAGGGGTCTCCAGAAGAAGGCAGGCAGCTGGATATCTAGCTTCAAGTGGACCATATCCCAGAATACTTTATTTCAATTTGGATTCATTTTAAAGCATCTTTTTTAATGTGAGGAGGGAGGGGGGAATGAGCACATCAGCAAACATTCTAAAACAATAGAACTTCTTCAGACAAAGGGGAACTACCTGGACTTCCTGAGACACATTATCCAATACTTGGTATAGCCAAAGGTGGTAATGGCTCAAACAAGCACCTACTTAAAAAAGACACCAGGAAAAGACATTGTGTCTCTCATCCTTGCTCCAAAGGTGACATTTTCTGTCATGATCAGAAGGAAGAATGGCATGGATATCACTCCATACCATCTTAACTAAGAACAACACTAACAACATCTGGACAAATTACAGGCCTGTGACTAACATCATCATTGTTTCTCTCCTGTAACTCATATTTTTAATACCTTTGCCTGACAAAGGACGTTATCACACGGGGTCTAAAGCAGCCCCATGCCTGCACCATCGCTGCATCATTCTGGATCCTTTGCCCCTGTGATCAGACGACGTCACAGCAAACCCCGCCCATCCCTGCATCATCCCTTCGCCATCGCTGCATCATTCCAGCTCCTTGTAATTCCTCTTTTTACAGCTGCGTGACCAGAATCATTCCGGTATGGTTCTGGATTGATTCCATGCTGCTTTTCTTGCTGCTTTGAGACTCCTGGTGTGATAACGTCCAAAGAAGCCAGTGCCACTTCAAAAGATTGCAACATGTATTTTGTAAATTTTGGAAGACCCAATAAAATATCACATTTTTTGTGGGTGTTGGATGTTGTTGTACTTTGCTATATGGGCAATATGGATTTGTAACACATTGTTTGCTAACTGCAGGGCCACATGTTGCAAGAAAGGGGGGAACGTGACTGAGGGGTATTCAGTATTCAGTTGTTTAATCAAGAAACTTTTAAAAACTTGATGGAGGTCAGCAGGTGCACTGGCTACAAGATTTGACCAGAAGAGGGCTTTTGTGGTTTCATTTTAAGTCTCAGGACGTTATCACACGGGGTCTAAAGCAGACAGAACCCCATCGCATCCCCGTCCCATTGCGGTTCCTTTGCCCCTGTGTTCACATGATGTTGCACAGAATCCCGCCCATCCCCGTCATATCCCCGTCCCATTGCGGATCCTTTGCCCCTGTGATCACACAACGTCGCAGAGAACCCCCTCCCATCCCCCTCCCATCCCCGTCGCATTGCAGCATCATCCCCATTCTTTTGCATGCTGGTTTCATTGGGAATTACATTTGCGCGACCAGAAGCATACCGGAATGATGCTGCTTTCGTTCATTCCGGAATGATGCTAGTTGCTAGAGACCCACGTGTGATAACGTCCATAGACATGTACATCTGGACATGTACATCTATTGTTCCAATCTGGCTGTCTCGTAGCAGCATGCTTATGTTGTCTTTGGAATTGTGGGACTTATGAGATTGTGGGTCTTATAAATTGCAGCTTTAGATGCCAGGAGACTCTGTCAACCACTTGCTGTAGGGGTTGGTTAGGAATTGAATAGGGTAGTTCCTAACATCATCCTGCCTCTCTTTCCAAATCTTAGTCACCCATTGTAGAATATCTCTATGTCACATGTAATAAATACTGTAGGGAAATGAATATACAAGAATTTGGTCTGCCTGCCTGTCTGTCTCTTTCTCTCTCTCATACGCGCGCACACACACACACACACACACACACACATCCAAGATAATTTTCTAGAAAATTATTGTTGCTGGAAGGGGTGGGTGAGAAGGACAGGGAAGTTTATGTTCCATGTAAAAGTATTCCTCTTCAACAGTTTCTGATTATTAGTGCTAAATTGAGCTCAGCAAATGAGCACTACTATTTCAATGACCTAGGATTTTACAAGCATTCTGAGACTAAGCGTTAAGATGTAATATGCACATAAAAATGTAACATGGAGGATGAAAATGGGGTGAGGGAGTGGAAATGCCTACTAGTCCCAGGGCCTTGCTTCTTCCTGGCAACAAACTAGTACGTGACTTAATCCAGTGCCAGGAGCTGTCTCTTGGCCAGAGTTGGGGGGGGGGGTGTTTTTTTTTTTTTAAACGATGGCATATGGGGAAAAGTCAGTATCACATTTGTCCTACCTCCCCAAGTATCACATTTGTCCTAATATCACATTTGTCCTACCTCCCCAAATCATTCACCGTCTCACTTGTGTAAAGACCTCACACATTCCCTCCCCCCCCATGCTCACCCCTGATCATTCACTTGCTCACTTGCTTGTACAGAGATCTGCAATGTTTCCCTGAACAGAAACTTTAAAGTTAGCAAAATAGGTCAGATGTTTGTCATGTTGCCAATAAATCACTATGTTTTTGTAGTCTTGTGAATATCAATAACACACATTTCACGGGTTCGTAAGAAAATCCCAAGAATGCCCACTGCTGCTCAAATTCATTGTCACACGCCATATGATGTGACAAAATTAAAATGCATTGTGCTTCTAGGAAGAGATTCCTCCTAGAAGCTTGCAATGACTTGGCTGATTTCTATATTAGGTTAAGACAGGCCTTTGTTGCTGCATTCTTTGTCTAGTTTTGCAAAGTGACAGGAACAAAATAATGAATAAGTGAATAACATGAATGCATCTGCAGCTTCTGTGATTTCCAAAATATATGCTGGTTTCTGACAATATATGTATTAGAAATGACATATATGTCACCATGGGTGAGTTCTAGGAGTTACCAGTTCAGATATTAATAATGTCATAGGTGTGTAAAGTGAGGGGCTGATCATCTTTCCAGGTTTCTGTAGAATGTCTAAAAAATCTTCTACCAGAACCATTTATAGCTCATAACACTTTCCAAGGGCCATGAATAAATGTCCCATTCCCACCTACATCCATGTTAGGTGCTATGAAACCCGTGTTCTGCTGGGTAGGGTGTAGCTATGGCAGGTTAAATTTAAATTAATATTCAAAGCTGCTTAAATTTATGACATTCAAATTTAGATTGATAGGCAAGACTATAAAAAAGCAGTCTTAGGGAGCTACAAGTGGAATTGATGGTTAGGCTGAATCCACATGAATGTCATTCCCCTTCCCAGTTCCTTGGTCTGGTTTATAACCCAGACAGTGAGGCAGATGAAGAGGTGGCTGACCTAGTTCTTAGGACCCAGGGGCAGAGCACAGGGATGTGTCCATGCAGGAGGCAAACAGGGATACTGCCCCCCAGCAGCCACAAGACACAGATACAAACCAGACAATACCTACTGCAAGTGAATGCAGACAAGAAAAGGGGAGTTTATGTTGGTCAAAGCATATTTATAGAAAATGCTCTGCAATCAGACAACAGTAGTGGGAGTCTACTAGAACATAAATATCCCAGCCTTGGTTCCAGAAGGTCATTGCTGACAACCAATCTTTTGCTGGAAGTTGCAACTCTCCTTCCATCCTAAGTGAATGAGTGAGTGAGAGAACTTTAAACTTTAAAATGTGATGAAGTTTTCTTCCTCTAAAGTGATTACATGACTGCTTCCTTCAATGTTCAGTTTTTGGAAAGGGTTTATAAATGAGAAGGAGTCACAGCCTCTTCCTGCTTCCCTTGCAGCACTGGCCTCAATTTTCCAATCATGTTTTTTTTTTCATTTGTTGAATTTTGTGATTTTTACTTGAATGACAGTCACTAAGCATCTGTGACTGATGCTTAATGGATCATGCTTGATGATATCACCAAGACCACCACCACTATCCCCCTGACATCTCCATAGACCATCCCTAGGATTTGATCCTTCAATCTCAGGAACTGGGATACCTCTGACCTGGAAACCATAGGTTCTTTATATATATTAGCACAAAAATAACTCAGTAGGCTATAAAACTGTATCACTTCATAATGGGCTAAACCCTTTTCAAGGATTATAAGGAAGGAACTAGCAAAACCACTTCTGAGTATTCCTTCCCTAACAAAATCCTATTCGTGGGGTCACCATTTAAGTCAACAGTCAACCTGAAGGCACATGCACACACACATATAGTTAATATTAGTGTAAATTCATCACTGTCTGAAATGAGACATTAAGACTATAATTAAATCATCATGTCAATATTTTAGTTTCACTAGCAAAGCACTGAAACTGATTCTCCAAATGTAATTGTGCAATTATACTTCTCCCATTTCCCTGAGCCAGTATGCAAGCATTTAATAGGAACAAGGACGTGAAAAGTTACTAGCTTGGTATTACTCAAATAAGGACATTTTAATTTTTTATCCTCCTCACATTTAATTTCTACATATGAATTAGTAGTTGAACATACCTGAAGTGGAAACACAACAATCATTGTCATCCACCTCTGTTTGTCAATTTGGCTATCTTCTGTTATCCAATGTGACTTTGGATTATTATTATTTTACAAGATAATTTAATTTCCTAGTTAGTTACAATTACACTGAATAACTATCATTAACTGGATGAGGTCATTTTTGATTGCCTAATTTCAAACCCACAGAAACCTTATAAACACAGTTTTTATGGCCATTATATTAGTGATGGAGATTAGGCAAATCCTAGAACAGGATCTGTTACATGTTTTATTTAGTTAGTTTGTTAGTTATTGTATAGCCTGCTATTAATCTGTGGAATTTGAAACTATTCACATTGACTTGCTCAGAGGTCTTGACCTTGCATTAATACATGTGGTGGTGGTACAGAATCATAGGATCTTAGTAGTGGTAGAAATGGAAGGAACAGAAAGGATCAACCCCCAGCTGTGCATGAATACATGATTACAGCACTCCTGAAGAATGTGCATCTGACTTCTGTTCTTCTCCTAAGAAGGAGAATCCACAACCTTCCAAGGCCATCTGTTCCATCTATTCCATTGTCAAATATGAAGTTGTAGGCTTTCATGGCCGGCATCCATAGTTTTTGTGGGTTTTTCGGGCTGTGTGGCCATGTTCTAGAAGAGTTTCTTTCTGACGTTTCATGAATTTTGATCCTGTCATCTGGGTTATTAATTGCCACTTCTAATTTGATGTCATCTGCCAATTTGATAAGCATGCCCTCTTTCTCATCATCCAAGTCATTGATAAAGATATTGAATATCACTGGGCACAAGACAGAACCCTGTGTCACCCTACTAATCACATCTCTCCAGGATGAAGAAGAGTCATTGGTGAGCACCCTTTGGGTTCAGCCTAATGTCTAAAATAAATACCCTAAAGACACCAGATCTTAGAATGACCTTAGGAGTTAAGCAGGATCAGCCCTGTTTAGTATTTGGATGGGCGACTGCCAATGACTACCAGGTGCTGTAGGCTATATTTCAGAGAAAGGGAATGGCAAAACCACCTGTGAAGATTCCTTGCCTAAAATCCTGTGAAATTCATGGGATCGCCATAGGTCAACTGGTGACTTGAAAGCATATACATACCAAGTGATAATAAAGTAAGCATCAGATGGAGTTCTCAGGAGAGAATGCATGACTGATGGGCCATTATTATAAAAGTTGGTTTCTGAGCAAACACTGAGGAACTCACTTTTTTTGTATTATTATTATTATTATTATTATTATTATTATTATTATTTGTACCAGAAGTCTAGGCATTTATTTCAGGGTCTAATTCAAAGTTCTGCTTTAACTTACAAAAACCTTTTCACCACAATATCTGAAGGTACACTTCTCATATATTCCTACTGAACCCTAAGATCAACATCAGAAACCATGCTCCAAGTGCCGTTACCTGCTGAGGTGAGCATGGTTTCTGAAGTTGATCTTAGTGTTCAGTAGGAATATATGAGAAGTGTTCCTTCGGATATTGTGATGAAACGGTTTTTGTAATTTAAAGTAGAACTTTGAATTGGGCCCTGAAATAAATGTTTAGACTCTGCTACTTTACCTTGGCCTTCAAAAATTCTGGTAGGAAAAAAACAGAGCATAAGGACAGCTTTTTGGTTTCTATATCTGAGCCTAATTCTTAAGCTTATCACACCAGTACCTGTAACGTTCCCATCGAGTGCCTGGAACGTAACGATATGGGAATGGGTGTTACCACATTAGACTATTGATAACGGGATAGTAACGTTATGAGAATCACACTGCATTTACTGTTGTATTGGTACAGGCACTAAAGTAGTTCCTCATCCGTCCCTCATTGGCGCATGCTCACTGTTGCGAAAACCCCTATGTCTGCATTGGAAAGAATGCTACCGAGAGGTTTAGGTAGCGAGCATTCATTGTTTTTTCTTGTAAACACGACACAATTCAATCTACAAAAATAAAAAATAAAAATTTAAATTGCCTGTGGCTCCTTCCTTGCATCAACACTGGAAGAGTTGAGTTGAGTTTGTGGACGTTCTAGGATAGGAGGGAAGGAGGTTGTCTTAGCCACTCAGAACACGAAGACAGATTGAGACTGGGTAGGATTATCGCACATACATCATCTGGAACGGTCTGAAAGCGTTCTTGCTGGCTGAGGACACATTTTTACAGTTCTCCTCCTGGAACAGGCTAGGGACTGTCAGAGCACAGAATGGGAACTCGATGAGGATCATACTGTGAGATAAAATACATTCTGTTCCGTTCTCATCACATACTCATTACGTTCCGAGAACACAGTGCGATAAGCTTATCTGCCTCCCAGTTTTCAGAATCAGTTTAGGTTTGACGTGATTGTGGTAAGCATTCAACTGAAATGTTTGTTTGTGAGTTCACTGTCCACGCTTATGTGATTGTTTTGTGGGGAGAAGAAGAAGATAGCAAAGGACACATATTTCCTTTGCTCTTTTCCCTACCTACCTCTTCCAGTGGCAGTGTTCAGTGTTCAGTGACCAAGAACAAAATATTGGGCATGTCCCCAATTGTTGTAGCTTATTGATGTTTTAGGTCTGTTTCTCTTTGGACTGAAATTTGGCTTTGAGTATACTGTGGCAGGGTTTTATTTTGATTATCTCACCTCTAAATGAACCCCTTCCAGAAACCATCAATGATTCATTCTCTGGGAGCTACAGATGCTATTACATTAACTCTTGACAAACATTTAACAAAATATGGTTACAGAAAGTAGTGCAAGATTTAATGTATGAAAGAAATTAGCTAGCCTAAAAGCCACCAGAATCATTGAGCCTCCACATGATTTAGTACAGTTTTAGATTACCACTGCAGCTATACGTTCCACCCTAGAGATAGAGCTGGCCTACACTACAAATTTAGAAATTATGAAGCTGTCGAAAGGATACACATTTCTATTTCTCATGAAGGTTCATGTTCCTAAATAGGTTGCTGATTCAAGATCCAGCTGGGATTCCTTTTCCCTTAAACATCTGACATAAAGGTGGAACCATGGCAGCTCCAGCTCCGACGACCATAGTAATACCAGCAGAGTTATTATGTTGTTGAGTCACTCAGGCCCTCTGCTATATTTGAAACATTGGCTCTGACTTTCAATAAGCAAGATAGAAAGTGAGCAGCCTGGTGAAGGAAGAGGATAAAGTTCTTATATTTACTTGAATGAAAATGAATTTCTGCAAAGGGTGTGTGTGTGAATACATGTACCGCAAAGTCTGTTACCTTCTAGCACTTCTAGAAGGAATGCCCATTTGGCAGCTCTTGGGGCCTGGCCCTAAGTCCCCAGCTTTCACAGTTTGTGTCCAGGGCACAAATTCTCCAGTTTGGGTGGGCTCAGCTCCAGGCAAGAGGAAAGGACTGTGAGCACATCTCCAGATCAGCTATTAAAGTATCCGCTTGCTACCATTTTTAAGGTTTAATCAGTTGTTGCTGCAACTTGCAAAAGTTTTCCAGAGATTCTCTTCCGACCCTCTTATTGTAGCCCTATGACTCATTTGTAGTTTTTTTAAGGTTAGAGGATTCTAATGACTGTTCATGTGAGGGCAATTAGAGTTCTAGAAGAAGAGAATTCTAAGTGCCTTACCGAATTACAAATGCCAGGGTTCTGCAAAATGGAGCCACAGCACGTGAAGCCTGGCTTAAAGAAAACAAACCCTAAAAAGAGAAAACAGGTCCCTGGAAAATGACCATAATACTTAGCATCTGGATGTCAGGCTGAAGAGGAAGGCACACAGGTTATCTGAGCAATCTTTCCACTATGTTGTCATAAATTTTATTTCCACTTATATTTTAACAATTGTTTCTAAATCAACACCCTAAATGTATCTATTAGTGTATACTTGCATTAAAGGAGCCAGCATGGTGTAATGGTTTGAGTGTTGGATGGGAACACTGGGAGACCAGTGTTTGCATCCTGGTTCGGCCATGGAAACCCAATGGGTGACCTTGGGCAAGTCATACTCTCTCAGCCTCAGAGGATGGTACTGGCAAACCCCCTCTGAAGAAATTTGCCAAGAAAACTCTATTATAGGATTGCCTTAGGGTCACCATAAATTGGAACCAACTTGAAGGCACACAACAGCAATGCAAGCATTAGGCAAATTTGTCTCCTCTATTCATCCCTTCTTTGTCATCTTTTACAGTGATGAATCCCTCCTTACTTGGTCAGGAGCCACTTTGGGTCTGCAAATAGCCCTAGAATCCAGAATTAATGGGAGAAGGGAAATACCAGCTGCTGTAGGCTATATTTCAGAGAAAGGAACTGACAAAACCACCTCTGAGTATTCCTTGCCTAAGAAAACCCTATGGAATTCATGGGAAATTCATGACATAAGTCAACAGGTGACTTACACACACACACACACTTGCAAAGATAAAGTGTCAGTCTTACAGATCTGGCTCATGTCACATGCCCAAAGGTCAAAACTTCTTGGATACAATATTCAGGTTTTATTTCTGAAATATCTAACCAGACTCTTCACTTTTGTGGATCATTGTTGTTAATATCCATATTTTGCAGAAACAATGAGGGCTTGAATAGGGGGAAACAACAACCTTTGATCCTTTTTCTACTTGCAGTAGCAAGGACAGAAATTTCTCACTAGTGGAGATATTAGAACAAACGATCATGCTGCAGATGGTTAGACAGAGAGAGTGTAGCAAATAGCTTTATGTGAAATAATGACCTGCAATTTGAAAACTTTATCCAATAAGAGAACAATAACTTCATTGAAACATTCTTTTATTGCCTTTGCTAACAAGAACACTTTCCCATTTAAGCCACCATTGCATATAACAAAGTTCTGGCTCAATGCATTTTGAACAATATAGCTAGACTGAGTGAATCATCCATCTGGGTGAATCATCCAATTGATCTAAATTCTAAGCAGTGCTCTTGAGAGTTTATAACTCAGTATACCAACTGTGATCTGTTGTTCTGTCATCGCTGTTATTGTCATGCATGTCTTTTCCAGAAAACTTAAAATACTTAAAAAACTTTTTAAAAGAACATTGCCCTTTCATAGAACATAATTATAGCACTGTGACTCCACTTGAACTGCCATGGCTGCATCCCATGCAATCTTGGGATTTGTAGTCGGGGGGGGGGGGCACAAGAGCTCTCTGACAGAAAACTCTATACTCCCTAAATTGCTAATCCCAGGATTCCATAGGAGGTTGCCATGGCAGTTAAAATTGAGTCACAGTGCTATAATTGTGTAGTGTGAAAGGATCCCATATTGTGTGACAAGCTTGTCACTTAAGAATGTGTTGTTGTTGTTGTTGATGTTGTTGTTGTCTGAGAATGTGTTGTTGTTCTCCTCTTGGACCAATTACATACAGAATGGATTCGTGAGCACTGATCCTCTAGTGCAGAACAAGGATGCAATACAGGCAGGAAGTGGTCAAGATGCAATAGCAGAAATTAGAAAACAGGCCACAGAACCCTAACAAGACTGAAGAGGAAATAGAAGCAGATCTGTTAAGGGGGAAGCATTTTTGTGATAGACTGCTATCAGTTTCTTTTCAAGCCAAGAACCATACTCCTACCTATCTAGTCCTTAAAGTAGCTCTGGTTTGGGGGATGCCATGTTGTTTCCATGTAATGCCTTTACCTTTTAATGTTTTTCTGCTTCTGTTGAAATTCAAGAGGAATATAAAGAAACTACATGGTGTTTGGGGAAGGTCTAAATACCCATAAATGGAACAGATCCCAAATGATCTTGATCAGCCCTGGTTAGTATTTGGATGGAAGACTGCCAATGAATATCAAGTGCTGAAGGCTATATATCAGAGGAAGGAATTGGCAAACCTCTGAGTATCCTCCTTGCCTAAGAAAACCTTGTGAAATTCATGGGGTGGCCAGCAACTACTTGAAAGCACAAACACACATACACACTTGGCATTTCGAAGTACAATCTTTCTTTTTTTAAAAAATAATAATAATTTTATTAATTTAAAAAAAAGTACAATCTTTCTTAACTCATTAATCCCTTTTCCTCCTAAACAAATGGCCATCTTGGTAATGACAAAAAAGGATGCCTGTACAAATTCAGTGAAAACAAATTAAACTGGTCCAGCTGAAATCAAATTGTTGCTGGACAAGAATGAAACAAAGAGAGATAGAGACTAAAAAGCATGGAGAAGCAGTGGAATGTATTCCTTTATGCAGAGTCACATAGCACAACCACATTTCACAGGTTCATGCTATGGTTACAGGCCTAATAATGCTCCCTGTTGCCAGGCGATGCTTTGATTTGATTTGTATGTTGTTAGCTCCTATTGTAGTACTGCTCTTGGCATCTCTTGCTGAAAATTAAGGTGGGAGGTTTTAAAGCACATTTAGAATGAGGATTGCACCATTGTAACACGAAGGTGATCGGCAGAATTTTGACTTAATGAAATTTTGGCTTTGAGATTCTGAAAAGAATAAAAAATGCTTTGCATTATCTATCTCAGGATGGGCTTTACAGATATAATTTGAACTGAAACTAAGGAGATAATCTCACATCATAAAAATGCGACTTACATCTCCCAAATCGAAGTGTAGTTTGGGCTGCATCCAAGTTCTATCGCATTGTTTTGAACTGAAACTAAGGAGATAATCTCACATCATAAAAATGCGACTTACATCTCCCAAATCGAAGTGTAATTTGGGCTGCATCCAAGTTCTATCGCATTGTTTTTGTCACCAAATCTGCCATCCGAGTACAGCGAGGCTGTGGCCCAGGCCCCTTAATGCACTTTGGTGACCATTTGTCAAAGTCAGGAGCTTTCTGACTTTGAAAAAGGGCAGCCGAAGCACATTAAGAGATCCGGGCTGCAGCCTGGCTGTACTGGGATGGCAGATCTGGCGACAAAAACCGTGTAATAGGACCCGGATACAGCCCAAATTAGACTTCAGTTCGGGAGAGGTAAGTTTCGTTTTTACAATGTGCAATAATCTCTCATCATTGATAACCTCCAATGGTTTCCCATAGTCTCTCTTTTCAAGTCTTTCCCTCAGAGTAGTCTCGCATCAACCCTTCATTTATTATCTGATTCAATAAATTTCCAAATGCCATTTTAAGCATTTTCATATCAGCAAAGCAAGTTTGTTAAATGCGCCTGCTTAAACAGGATAATTTAAAAAAACTTCAGTAACTAATAAGAGAGGCATCAGACCATGTAAAAATATTTTAAATTGATCTTCCTAGAATCCTAGCATTGATCTCCTAGACTCCCCTTGCCAGCACAGTCATTGTGACTTCTGGGAGCTGTAGTCCATAAAACTAACATCCACAAGTTATTTGTATAATAAAACATTTTCTGTGGAAAGCTAATGTATTTTAATGCTATTTAAAATGTTGACAGTTGGAGCTAGTAGCATATTCCTTGAAAGACAGAGACCAACACTGAGAAGGACCTATACTCTACTGCTCCCCAAACTTGCAGATCTCAATGGTAATCCAGTAGCACATTTGCCAACAGTAGTCTTAATAAATGGGCAAGTTTATGGAAGTGTGCATAGTCCTTCCTCTAACCGAGATCTAGTCTCCCCTCCCAAAAAAAATCAGTACTTTGAATTCAGCTCAGAAATGCACAAGTCCTCCTAGTGCATGAGGTACAGAACTGGTGGAATATAATTAAATTGTCAAATCTCAAAAAGTACTTGTACGGCTGTATTTTGCCACTACCCAACATTTCTTCAATGGACGGCCCACATAAAACACATCACAGTAGTCGAATCTAGATACAATGAACTCTTGCTAGCTGCTGGTGTTTGGTTCCAGACCCCCCACCTCCCATGGATTCCAAAATCCATCGATGCTCAAGTCCCATCAAATACAGCGGCATAATAAAATGGTTTCCCTTATATAAAAAGGCATAATTAAGGTTTGCTTTTTGGAATTTTCCTTTTGGGGGGGTATTTTTTCAAGCCATGGATGGTTGAATCTGTGGATACAGAATCTGTAGATATGGACAGCTGACAGTATCACTAAATGTATACACACCTTTCTTCAGGTTCATGTACATACATTGCTTTCTCTGCCCTATTCCTTCAGCACTGTCTCTGGGCCTTTTCCACCTTTCTGTGAGGGCTTCCTTTCTGTTCAGTGGTCCTTCATCCAGATCTTCCTTCTATGCATTTTAGTTTGAGTTAAATTGACAACTCTCTCTTTCCACTGAACTAAAAAATTGAATATTTCAGTACTGATTCTTCCATTCCCTGAGTAGTAGATGTTCTGGGAGTAGTAGGAGTGTTAGTGTCACCATCACAAAAACAATATAATATAGATCACTGTATAATAATGTTACAGGCTAGCCTTGCAAGAAGATGGCTTTGCATACAAATATCTCCTTTTAGGTCTGGGAAATAGCTCTGTCTGAAACCCTGAACAGCTGCTGCCAGTCAGTCTAAACCAGGGGTCGGCAACCTACGGCCCGCGGGCTGGGTGCGGCCCACGGAGGCCTTGGGACCAACCTGCAGCCGGTCCCACTGCCGCCACCTCCACCTCCACCTCCACCTTCACCTCCACCGCCACCTCCACCTCCATCGCCGCCGCCGCCGCCGCCGCCGCCGCCCCATGTGTATTGGCACGCCCCGCGCGAGCGCAGGTGCCATTTTGGAAGGGCCCACAGCAGCTGTGCAGCCACCGTTGCCCCTTGGGAAGGCCGCAACGTGGCAGCGCCGGGCAAATTCGCCCCCCGGGGACGCCTTTCCAAGGCCCAGGGAATTCCCCCCGTACAGGGGGGCCTTCCAAAAGGGTGCCTGCATCATGCGTGCATGTGCGCATGACGCGGGCACCATTTTGGAAGCCCTGCGCCGCTGCCCTGGGCCTTTCCAAGCCCCCCCCCCCCGCGGCCGCTGTGGGCAAATTCGCCTGCAGCAGCTGCTTCCCTGGTGGGGCCTTCCAAAATGGCGGCCGCATCATGCACGCATGTGTGTGTGACGCAGGCACCATTTTGGAAGGCCCCGCGGCAGCACCATTTTGGAAAGGCCCAAGGAAGTGGCCCCACGGCGGCTGCGCAGCCGCCACTGGTCCCTGCGCTGCTTCCCTAGGCCTTGGAAAGGCCCCCCTGTGCCCGCGGTGGGCAAATTCGCCCACAGTGGCCGCTTCCCTGGGCCTTGGAAAGGCCCAGGGAAGCGGCGCAGGGCCCAAGTGGGCATGGGGGGGGCTTTCCAAGGGCCAGGGAAGCCCCCCCAAAATGGCGGGTGCATCACATGCGCATGTGCACAACAGCATCGTCATGCACATGTGCACGCGCGTGGTGGCAAGTACGTGCGGTGGCAAGCGCACAAACGCAAACACACCAGCCTGCCCCCCCGCGCCATTTACCCCCCCTCTCCTGGCCCCCCAGCAACAAACAGTACTGAAGTAGATGGACTAAGGGGCCAGATCTGTGAAAGACAGCTTCCTGTATTTGCCATTTCAAAAATATCTGCAACTTTTCTTTCTCTTTCTTTTTATAACTTTGCTCTCTAGAAGTATTTCTGCCAAAAAAATGAGAGGCAGTGTATACAACAAAATAATGGGATTTATAAACACAAAGAAAAAAATAATTGTCAATTGATATAAAATGGGAAGCGGGTAGGAGGAGAGGGATCATCTCACTAAACACTCTTAAATTCAAAAAATGGTTCATCTTAGGCTGCTGAGATACTACAGAAATAAAGCTTTATATTTCATGGCTCAGTGCTATGGAATTCTGGAAAGGCAATGCCCTGTACATTGGGCTACCTCTGTACCAAGTTTGGAAACTTCATTTAGTTCAAAATATGGGAGCCAGATTAATTACTGGTACACCAGGAGTGATCATATTACCCCAATATTAAAATCACTCCACAGCTGCCAATTCGTTTTCACACAAGGTACAAAGTGTTGGTTATTACCTTTGAAGTGCTACATAGTTTGGATCCAGGTTACCTACAGGATTGCCTCCTCCCATATAATCCGCCCCATACACTCAGGTGCTCTGGCAGGCATTTACTCCAGTCAGCTAGGGCTAGGTTGGTGACTGTCAGCCAGAGGACTTTCTTCAGCCACCCCTAGACTGTAGAATGACCTGCCAGAAGAGATTCAACAGCTGTCCGAATTTAAAAGGGCATTATAGACCAATCTCTTCCAGCAGGCTTATCCAGATGGTTTTAAATTGAGAATTTTAAATGATGAGTTTTAAATATGGATTGTTTTCATACATATACATTGTATTTATACTTTTAAATTGATGTGTGTTTTAACTGATGTCTTTTAATTAATGTTTTATTATTATTTGTAGTTTGGTGGGGCACCAGAGATCTCTGACAAGGAAGGCTAACTATCTCACAAAAATACTTGAAAATACAGAGGGTTTTTAAAAAACAACAACACCTGCCTTATTCCTAGTTATAGTCCAGGGTTCATTTGTATAAGGAAGCAAGTTGCATCTGCCACTCATCTTTCTTAACCCGTTTTTCAGATGAACAATGCCATTGGACTATTAACAATGACAAGCACATGAAAGTTAAGAGCCAGGAATGAAGGATGAAAATATTTCTATCCTTTCCCATGGGTAAGATGTGAAATTTACTTTTCACTCTGCAGCCAATGTCTGGCTATCACACAAGCTATTTGTATAAAGGACGGAGCCAGAGGTTTCCAAAGTGTTGTTCAGAGAATTACAGAGTCAAATTAACTGCTGTTTATTTTCAGCACACTAAGAAGAGGAGAGAGGGAAAGGAAAGAGGGAGAGCAAGAGAGAGAGAGAGCTGCCCATTTTCCTGCCAATTTCATTAACTAAAACAAATCACAGCTGGAAAAGACTAAAAAAGAACAGAAATGTCATTTACTGACATTGTCATTCCCGGCTGCCCAGTAAATAAATGTAACATCTATTTGTCACCATGGAAACAACCTTTGTGGTCCAAAGGATGCAAAACAGTCCACAAACCCAAGCAAGACAATGAAACACAAAGTTGAATATCTGTTAATGTTCTAAATCTTTTTTCAAGTGTTGAGGTTGTTGTATTTTACATTTTAGAAAGTCTGGAAAGAAACCAGTGCTTCACCATCATCAACTTCTCACTCAATTTTCCCTTTAGTCAAAGGGTATTTTAGTATAGATGTATAGTTGAAAACATTCATGTTGTTACCACCACCACTCCCAGATGAGATTTAAATCAATCTGACATGCTTCCATAGATGATTCTATGTTTCTCATCTATGCAGGTCTAGATCATTTTTGCGCAGGTTTCTAATTCAGAAATATTAGAAAGTAGTGCTGGGCAGATTATGGAAAAGTTGCTTTTGAGGGGCTGCAACTTCCATATCCCTATGTTTTGGGGAGTTTTTGTCCACAAAAGTAACTTTTCTATGTTTTCGTGCTGGCTTCAGCATTTTTAGAAGGGGGACTTGTGCAAAGTGCTCTCAGCATGCTATTCCCTGAGTTTTTCTTTTCTTCTGCAGACAGTCATCAAAATTTGTCAGAGGCAGAACCTATGGGAAATGGTCGATACTGTTCCATCCCTTTATTCTTGTCCTGGCTGCTTATGTGCCTTCAAGCCACCTGTCAGTGTATGGCAAAGCCATAAATTTCAGGGCTGTGGTTTCTTTGAGTCCATCCACCTGTGTGGCCCCATGAATTTCATAGGATTTTCTTAGGCAAGGAATCTTCAGAGGTTTTTTTTCCAGTTCTTTCCTCTGAAATATAGTGTACAGCACCTGCTATTCCCTGGAAGTTTCCCATCTAAGTACTAACTAGGGCTAATCCTGTTTAACTTCCAAGATCTTAGAAATGGATAAATCTATCAATTTTAGTTTTTTATTTCTCTGTTCCTCAGTTCATTCTATCCTGTTTTGCACCCATTCGGAGCAAACAGACAAAAAGCTAGGCATAAAAACGTTTGCCTTAACATAATGATTTTATACATGCAATTTTGTCAAATGTATGCAATTTTGCAAGCACTTCTCCTCAACATGAACAAGTATTTATTTCCACAAATGTATGCATTTATCTATGTTTGGGGGTTTTTTTTGTTTTGTTTTTTTTGGGGGGGGTTGGTGCTCACACTTTTGTACACATTTTTCATCTAGAGAATGGCATCATTATCAAAGAACAGCAGTATCAAAGAATAACCAGTTTACATAGTGATTTGGGAAGTACAAATTTGATGGGTTTTTAGCAAAACTCAACTCAAATAAAATTATTCCCAGAACTCTTTCTGGTAGAAAAGCCAAAAATATACCAACAGGAACAGTGAGTAGGAACAGGATCAAGAGTAGGAATGTACATCTTTGCTTATTTCATCTTTGCATGCAACACTTTACAACACTACATTTTACAGAATCCTATCTAACAATCCAATAGAAGAGTACTGGGAGGAATTATACAGGCTACTCGGGGAATTTCCCATCAAGGTTCAGAACCAAATCCTAATTTGTTACACCCTAGGAGCCTCGACCAGGCACATTCTTTTTATTACTCAAAATACCTAAACAGGGCAACTCTGGCCGAACTATTGTCCCTAGCATCAGAACACTCACAGGTGGTGCCTCCAAACATAGGGACAATATTCTTAAACCACATGCCACAACACTCCCAGCTATGTGAAGGACACCACTTACTTCTTGCAGAAAATACATTCCATCCATGATCTTCCAGGGAAAACCATCTTAGCCACTATGAATGTGGAATCCCTGTACACCAACATCCCGCATAAGGATGGACCACAAGCTATCAGGAATATCATTCTAGATGGGACCATAGCAGACCTAGCCATCAAGCTCTGCCATTTTGTTCTTACAAACAATTACTTTGATAACAACATACACCTTCAAGTTAATGGCTGACCTAGAACAACGCTTCCTTAACTCCTGCACCCAGAAGCTCCTCCTCTACCTGAGGTACATTGACAAAATCATAATAATTTGGATTCATGGAGAAGACCCACTCAAGACATTCCACTAGAGTTTCAACAACTTTCGCCCCACCATCAATCTCAGCCTGGAATTATCAACAGAACAAGTTCACTTTCTGGACACCATGGTACAGCTACAAAATGGACATCTAAGCACCACACTACATTGCAAACCCACTGACTGCTACACATGCTTACATGCCTCCAGTCTCCACCCTGAACACACCACCAGGCCCATAGTCTGCAGCCAAGCCCTCTGATACAATCACATCTGCTCAGACCCACAAGATAGGGACATCAGATTCAAGGAATTACAACAAGCATTCCTCAAACTATAGCACCCACCACATGAAGTAAAACAGCAAATAAAGAAGGCAAGACTTGTGCCCAGGACTAATCTATTACAGAACAGACTGAAGAGAGAAAATTATAGAACCCCACTAGTGGTCACATACAGCTTCCAACTGAGACTACTCAGGCATATCATCAGTGAATACAACCCATTCTGGACGATAATGCTACCCTTTCAAGGTCTCTTGGTTGCAGACCTTTACTTACCTACACACAGCCTCCAAACTTCAAACAGGTACTACCTACAGGAGGACACACAACACAGCTGTGGACACTGGTAGCCTTGCCATAAACCAAGATGCCAACTCTGTCCACATATCTATTCAGGAAATGTCATCACAAGACCTAATGACATCACCCACAATATTAGAGGAACTTTCATGTGCTCATCCTCCTATGTAATTTATGCCATATTATGTCAGCAATACCCTTCAGCTCTTTACATTGGGCAAACAGGCCAGTCCTTGCCTCAGGGGATAAATGGACATAAATCAGACATTAGGAATGGGAATACACAAAAACTGGTGGCAAAACACTTCAGTCTCCCTGAGCATTCCATCTCAGACTTCAGAACAGCAGTCCTTGAACAAAACTAACAAAACAAAAAACAAAAAAACTACAAAGGAAGACTGGAAAGAGAAATAGCAGAATTGGAATTTATTCACAAACTACAATCCATCAGCAATAAGTTAAACAGAGATAATGGTTTCCTGGCACACTATACACATTTTAACACCATCTAACCCCCATCCTCATGAAGGTGTCCTTGACCCATTCATCACATCCCTTTCTGTTTCCCACATACATCTACTCTCCTTACCTGCAAGCAACAGCTTTCTTGCTGCCTTTGTCCACCAACAACCATAGTTAAATTTGGACTTCCCACCTCATTTAGGATTTTGAATTTGAATTGACATTCTCACAGACAAATGACTTATATAGATTTGTCCCTCCACTTTCCATTCTATCAAATGCATCTGAAGATGTAGGCTCAAGTCTATGAAATTTCATGTTACCAAAAAGCAAAAAGTGAGCAAAATGCTGTGGAATGAATGTAATATGTGTATTATGTGTTATGTTTTATATTTTATGTTTGTACATAATGATTAATATGCTTGAATTTTTTTAAAAAAGTTAATAAAAAAATTAAAAACGAAATTTCATGTTACCAACTTCTTTCAGTTAGTCTCAAAGTTGCTACAAGATCTCTTTCCATACTGATTTTACAATCTAACACATCTATATCTTTGGAATCTTTTCATGCAGTTATGGATAATTCAACATTTTTCTCCCATTGTGAGAAAAAATACTTACAATCAGGACTTATTTTGCACAACAAACCCCATTTTTCCCAAGAACATGGTTTTCTGTGCTGAAAATTTGTTTTTAAGTAGAAAAATGTGGGGGAGATGCATAGGGATGCTAAATCTCAGTTTTCTGATTACTAATGGACGTCAAGAATAATGAAACAGGTGGAGGGGTGCCTTTAGGACACTCATTTTTTTCCTGCAATAACAGGAAACTGTGCTGCTTCTCTATGAAATCTGTACAGGTTGGCCAGCAATTTGTGTAGTTTTCTGGAAGCTGCACAGATTTCAGCATAGAAACTGAAAACAGTGCAGCTTTCATTGTGGAAAAGAAATTATGCAACTGGCATAATTATTCAAACTGGCAAAGGCTGCAGCCATGAAGCTGAATGCCTTTCCACATTATTTGATTAGGGATATAGTGTGCAATTTCATTTTGCATTTTGTCCACTGTTCTCAGCTATGTAGCAAAGCAAAACAAAACCCAAAACGATCCAATGTAATCCAATGGCTATTTCTGCATGGGAAGAAGTTTTTATGTACAGAGAATATATTTTTGACACAAAGACAAGGTCTCTGTGGAGAAAACAACTTTTTTTCGGGGGGGGGAGGGAATGCCATGTTTGGCCATGGACAGATGTTGCAAAGCAAAAGTCTCAAGTGATAAAAAAAATATATTATTGTTGTGTCCCAAGAGTAGGGAAAACTCCTTTTCATCAGTGATTAGAAGATAGATAAATATTCTTTACAGTTCTACCATAGAGTAAGCAGGGCACACACACACACACACACACACGTATATGTGCATCAGCAGTTGCCCAGCAATGCTTCCCCAATGGTGTCTGCCCTGCTGTTCACCCATCTGCATTCCATTGCAGACATTTTCCAGGCAACAGAAAGAACACTGTTCCTCTTCCCAAATTGCTTTAACATTCAGACAGGCCTAATGCCAGTAATTTCCACACTTTTTGCAAAGTGTTTACTCATGTTTCCCATATTATTATCAGACTGACTTAGGAACAAAACCTCCTTATACCCTTTTCCTGCTATTCCTCTGGTTTCCACAAATGACTGCTGCTTGGCAAGTAACCCACCCAGACCTTACAGTCCACTCCCTACTGATCATTTGGAAATCACTGTAGTATGTAGCATTGTGTCATTTCAGCTAAAACAGCAGCCAAGCAGTTTGGACAACAATGTGTTAGCTTCTGCAAAGTATATTGCAATGAAGAAAGGCACTCATTTTGGCAACACTGTAGGTCTGTAACCCGGAGACAGAAAATGCTGAGAAAGCACACTTCTTTCTCTTGCCTGACATCTGGGAACAATATTTTTTCTAGCAAAAGAAATGGGGCACATAAGCAGCATCCTAACAACCTTTGCAAACAATTGCAGTGAGTGCAAGTGGCACTGGCACTAAAGCCAATTTGCATAAGAGTCAATGCAAAAGTTGTATTTGTAGGTGGCTGTCATTTCCCTATTGGCAGCTAAGGATAGGTTCCTAATATGTACCTTCCAGGGTCCTACTAGTCCAGAAGTGCTTAGCTGCACAGTGGCTGGCCTCTGTGTAGCAAGCATCAAAGATTATTTCTGACACATCTTCTCTCTGGGCCCTCTGGTTCACTCAGGGGAAATAAATATGGATTCTGCCACGCATCCTCCCTTAGATTCTTGCATTTACTGGTAGGCTGATTTGGCTCAGTGGACAGATTTGGACCTAGATTACCCTCTTTTTAATCACACTGTCATAATATAGGGTTGGATGGTAGTTTCAGCATTTGATCCATTTTCTGGGGAAATGTGCCTGCATGTACATCTCATCCACTTTGGTGATTCTCATAAGAGATCATGCGAGTGAAAACATTCAAGGGGATGCCCAAATGCTGGGCTGTCCCTGCCTCACTCTGAGATCGAAAAGGGAAATGTGCACATGGGGATATCCTTGTGCTTCCTGTCTAATGTCATTCTGTGGGTCTCCCCAGGCAGGCTAGGGTTGCAAGCCCTACTTGCCTGCAGGTTGGCTGGTGCCTTGGATCCACTGCCCTAACAGCTGTAACCAAGAAGGTTATGTTTTAGCTCTAACAAAGGGTTTGTTGAGTGTGCTTTATAGTACATTTTTGGGACCTCATACCATTCTGTTTTATTACTAGCCTGGCCAACACCTGCTTTACAGTTTCAGGATTTCCTCACCTCCTCATTCCTCTTTGCAATCATTGTTTTTTCAGTTTACAACTCCTTCTATACCATAGTTTTATTTCCCTCAGCATGTGATCTCAGCCAGTCATGGATCACATATTGAACATACTGTGTTCATGATGCTACATAACCAGTTAGAGGAGCTTATCTCATTAACTATTAAACTGGCTTACCTGAGCTGGCTTAAAGTTTAAAATGGGCAGCATCCTGATTTTATCAGAAGGATTTAGCCACTGAATCTACTGCCTGGGTTCAGCTCGGGTTCAGCCCCACTGCCAGGGCTGCTCTGGTGGCCATTTCCTTAAGCTGGAAAACTCCTGGCTTCAAAAAGAGGAGGCTGAGCCCCCCACTGAAAGGGGGGGGGTGGACTCAGGATGGACCCAGGCATGGATTCGGCAGATAAATCCTTCTGATAAAATCAGGATGCCTCCCATTTTAAATTTTAAGATGGCTCAGGTAAGCTGGTTTAATAGTTAATGCGAAAAGCTTCAGAGTCTTGGCTGTGTGTCATCACCACTGAAGACAAAAGAAGCCCTCCTATCCAGTTTGTCTGACTACCAGTTTGATTCTCAGCACAAATGCTGGTTCTGAGCTGTAAAGCCATATGCCACTGGGATCCAGGTTTTTTGAAGGAACATAGTCATATATGAATGTGTAGAGGTTTCTGAGAACTTCAGAAGGGTTTTTCCTCTCCATACTGCTTTTGCCACAGACATATCTGTTAGAAGCTGCTAAAGAACCTTCTTGGTGGCTGCTCCCAGGCTCCGTCATTCCCTTCTCACGGAGACTAGACTGGTCCCTCCATGATGGCCTTCCAGTGGCAAGTGAAGAGCTTTCTTTGTTTTGAAGGGTCTTTGGGAACTGTTTGTGGCAAGGAGGCTTTTAATAATTGTGCTCTATTGCTATTACTTTTTGGGTTTTAATGGGTACATTTTTAAAAAATTCTATGCATACTTTAATTATACTTTAACTTTTTGTATGATAACAGCTTTTAATTCTACCTGTTTAGTTATTTTTTAGCCCCCTTGAGTTCCAGAGCTGAGGAAAAGGTGATGAAGTTTATAGTGATGGTGATTCTCATTGGGGATAGGAATAGGAAGGAAGACAATGTGGAGGGGAGGCACCTGACAAATAATGAAAAGGAGAAAGAAGAAGCAGAGGAGAAGAGGAGAGAGCAATTATCTCACATAGTAGGTATGGGGGAATCAGGTACTGTGCATTGGTGTGTGTGTGTTCATACACCTGTTGACTTATTGTGAACCCATGAATTTCGTACGGTTTTCTTCAGTAAGGAATACACGGAGATGGTTTTGCCAGTTCCTTCCTCTGAAATATAGTCTGCAGCACCTGGTATTTTTTGGGCAGTCTCCCATTCAAGTACAAGTCAGGGTTGACTTTGCTGAGCTTCCAAGTTCAGAGAGGATATGTTGCCTTTAGGGTATTCAATTTACCAATCAAAATATTAGCTGTCAAGCTGTCCTCCAAATGTATTGCTCTGGTGTTGTTGTTTTTTTAAAAAAATCAAAATAGATTTGAAGTTTTACATTTCTTTGAGATTTAATCTTACTTGGGATAGATGGGTAGTCTCAATGAGGTGTGTGAAAGTGCAAATATGTGTGTGTGTGTGTGTGTGTGTTTTCAACTAAGAAAAGATTAAAAAAACTGTTTGTATATAGGCAAAAGAAAGTTTAGAATATGAGAAAGCAACCATACCATGACACCCAAGAAAATAATGTTCAATTGCTAGTAGTTTCTTTTTGATAACTTCAATTAAATGATGCTTATGATGAAGCTGACCAGATTTTACTTACATACATCTGTATGTGTGTGTGTTTGTGAAGTGAAAGGAAGAAGGAATATTAAGAATGATTAAATAATAATCCATTCCTACATGTTTACTCAAAAGTAAGTTCCACTGTGTGAAATATGTGTTCTTAGGAATACAGAATAGTCTTTATAGTATTATTATTTATGGACCTATTTGCTGCTTCAAACCATTTTTCCCCAAACATAACTGCTTCCTCAGACTGCTTTCTTATGTTGATCAAAACATGTATTTTTGGAGAGTAAACCATTTGTACTTGTGCAAATGTGAGCAATAACTCAAATAAAGTGAGCATTCAGAGTAAATGAATACTCTATTTAATTCAGAGGTAAGCCTAATAGAGTCACTGAGCACAAGATTTTGCCAGTCATGTACTAGCAGTGAAACTTATCAAATGAAGACATCTCCCATTTATTCGTTTATATTGGTGCAATAAGGATAAAATGAAATTACTTTAAACACTACAAGGTGTTCTGGACATATTGCAAGGTCATACAATAACCAATTGCCTTGCAGTAAGTTAATACTACTCATACTGGTGACTAGAAAAGAAAATAGCATGACAAATTTATTTTGATGAATAAGAACAAAGATTTCTGAGTAGAACCTAGCATTTAACATTTGTGTGGAATCTAACACTATTCACAGATTAAGATAAAACATTTGTAACATGCTTCTCTATTTTAGAGTTATTACAGAGCAGAGGTTGGAACTGTGTGGCCATCCAGATATTGTTGGGCTGAAACTGCCAGCAGCCTTGGCCAGCTTTGTGAATGGTGTAGGATCATGAGTTTTGCAGACAACCATATCTGGATGGTCATACAATTCCCACCTCAGTTTTAGGTTGAAACCCATATGTATGTTATGTTATACCCAGATATAGTAGCTTCTATTTCCACCATCTCCACCACTACCACCACCATGCTCAAGAGGTCTACATCAGAAGCCAGCAATGGTTGCTGTCTTTCACATCAATGGAGAGGTTAATCTGCAAACTCTAAAATTGCTATCCAATGTGCTGGAATATATCCCACAAACAGATCCATCACCTTGGAAATCTCCTGTAGAATTAAGACTAAATCCTAAATTCACTGACATGGAAATTACTATCTGTCACTGACTGAAGCACAGTATCCCCGTTCCACATCATACTGATGATACAGTTCTGTGGAGGCATACTATTATATGCAGGACATATACAATTTCCATAAGACTAGGAGTCTACAAAAAGACACACCTGATGGAACATTCTACTCTCCTACTCTATACACTAATAGCAAGCTCATTTTCAGAGTGTGGATCCTTATGTTGCTGAGACAGCACTGCCCACATACAAGAAGGAAGTCTCAGCAAACCCTCTCTGAAGAAACATGCCTAGAAAACCCTATGATAGGTTTGCCTAAAAGGAGGGAGGAAACCAAGGAAAAATGAACCCCTAAAACAGGCCAACAAGGACCAAGTATGCCAATGCAAACAAAGGAAGCTTATTTATATAGTATGACAAGTCAGTGTGTGTTGTGAGCCTTAAAGTCATTTCCGACTTAGCTCTTAGCCTCAGTGAAAGGCAATGGCAAACCTCCTCTGAACAAAACCTGCCAAGAAAACCCCAAGATAGGGTTGTCTTAGGGGCACCATAACTTAGGAACAACTGGAAGGCACACAACATATACATAGACAAGTCATACCATTGGTCCATCTAACTCAACATTTCATACACTCTCTAGGAGGAATTCCTTTCCCATGTGAAATGTCCTATTGTTTCGAAGGTCATCATGACCTCTCATAAACATGCCTGATGCTAGGTATCAAATATGAAAATATGAAAACCCATATTCAGTAAGAGAGGTGTAGAGTATGCTAACAACCTGCATGAGGTGCAACATAGGGAAGCAGCTCCCCACACCTCCATGGGGAGGTTTGGTTTTGTCATAGGGCCTCGGCAGATGGCTAATTGAGCCGTCTTCCGGGCCCGGAAGAGGAGGGGCAGCCGCACGAGCGGCGCCCCTTCCTCTTCCTGAGGTCGCCCTCGGAGTCGCCGGCCCTCCGCACGGCCAGCGCTCCGGGGATGACCTCACGCCATGGCGACCGGACGCGCCATGGCGTTTGAGTCAGGGAAAGTGCGCCCGCCGCTTTTAGGGCGCACTTTCCCTGACATCTAAAAGGAGCACCAATTTGGAGCTCCTTTTAGAGTCGCCGGAAGAGCGGCGTGGTGCAGAGGCTGAGCTCCACCGACGCCCTGGTCTGCAGAGGGGGTTAGTTAACCAGATATATGTGCCATATTGGCTCAGTTTCATGATCACAGGATAGGCCACTGGCGAAAGACAATGAGCACACTGAGTTCTAGAGAGCTGAGGTTGTGTTTCAGCGTGCAGTTAGAAGGCCCATGAGCACAGCTGGATTTAATTTAAGAGCCTTTTTTGCCCTTCATTGCCCTCTCATCTCTCTCACACACACATAAAGAGAAAATCCTTCCATATTTTTTTTTTTAAGAAAAAGAGGTGGCCCTTTCCTTGTTTACTTCTCAATTATTCCATTTGTCAGTCTATTACAGGTGATATTCTTAATGAAACACTGTGAATAGAAGAAATAACTTTTACCTTCTGCTGTAATTGATGAATGATGTGTGAACTAATCAGAATACTTTGCTGTAGCCACCATTACAGCAGCTGATGTTAAGCGGCTCAGGAGAGATTTGTTGAATCACTTCAACCTTTAAGTGCACAGGATAAATGGATGGTGACATCATTATACCTTGACAAATCGAAATTATAGCATTCTTCTTCTTTTCATTACTGAAGGATGATTTATTTCCACAGCTTCCATTTTCATAAAACCATCCATTGTCTCAGAAGTTAAAATATTTTAAAATTGCAATATGCAACTACAAAGGCTAATAAGATATTGCATATATGCTTTTGTTTTCTTAAAGCTATGCTGAGAAATTTGTGTCAATACTGTGTTTACAAAAACAATGAATTTATTATTAATTGTTTTTGTCTCCTCTCCATAGAAGCAATAACTATAATAGTGCCATCATATAACAAACTAAAAATGCTGGAGCTGGTTGTATTCCATGTTGATTTGCTACAGAAAGTGCTACTGTAAAATGAAGGCTTCCCCCCCCCAAAAAAAAAATAATTAAAAATAATAATTACATCTTCAGGTCAACCTCCAATACTAGATTTAGAGCCTTTTGGGTCTATTATATCCTTAAATATTATAAAAGTGCTGCCTGTAACTCCCAATAGCCATGTTCAAAAGTGTGTAAGGAATTTTCCATTCTCCATGCCCATGGTGGTGGAAAGCCATGCCCATGGCTGCTGAATGTGAAGAATGTGAATATGAAGAAATTGATAATTTGCTTTCTTCCATATGTTCTTTCTTTCCTTCTTTCTTTCCTCTACCACTAGTCTTTTTCTCTACCACTAGCATTTTAACCATTTTCACCACATCATAGGGCCTTTGCAGACTGCCAGAAATAGTGCACATTAAATTGAGGCACTACCCTGGCTCAGTGCTAGGGAATCATGGGAACTGTAATTTATTGTGGCACCAGAGCTCTCTCACAGAGAAGGCTCAGGGGGGATGCAGACCAGGGCGTCGGGGACGCCCTGGTCCGGAGCGCCGCGGGACCTCGGCAGCCGGACCGCGGCGCTCCTGCGGCGCCCCTGGAAGGAGCGCAAAATCAGTGCTCCTTCCACAAGACAGGGAAAGTGCACCCTAAAAGCGTAGGGCGCACTTTCCCTGTCTTTTCCGCCGCAGCGCGTCTGGTCGCTGCCGTGGGAGGTTGCCCCGGAAGCGCCGGCCGTGCGGAGGGCCGGTAGCTCCCAGGGCGACCTCAGGAAGAGGAAGGAGCGCCGCTCGTGTAGTGGCTCCTCCTCTTCCAGGCCTCCAAGACGGCTCAATAAGCCGTCTGCTTAGTCCATCAATGTCCCAGAAAAAAATACAGTTCCCATGATTCCCTAGCACTGAGCCGGGGCAGTGCCTCAATTTAATGTGCACTATTTCTGGCAGTCTGCTTAGGCTTTTTGTCACTCAATATAGGCCACCATTAAACAGAAGCTGGATATTGTCAGAATACAGATTTTTGCAGGATGGGCACAGTGTTCCTTCAAGATGTACAAGATACAGCATTAAATACCATTCTTTTGAAGGGAATAATGACCAAAACAAATTTGTTTAATGTGCCATTCTGTTCACATTCTGAACCTACTAAAAATGTTTTATGTTTGCATTGCACTTAGTTTTTCTTAAATATAAGAATGACCTGAGGAGGAGGGAGTGCACCCAAAGATTTAGGCTGGTGAGTCAGTAAGTAAACATGCAACCCTTTGTATGTTCAATGAGAAGTAAGCCTCATTATGTTCAGAAGCCAGTAGAGCTTCGAAAGTTTGCAACATGCATTTTGTGCACTTGGTTTGCCAATAAAGATATCACTGTTTTGTGGATTTTGGATATTATTATACTTTGCTGTATGGCCAACTCAGCTACCCCTTGATATGTTTACTCCCAAATAGACATGCTAAAGGATTATCTGAACACTTTTAACAATCAAAGTTGGAAGAAATGCCATCTCACCAAGAAAAAAAAAACAACAACAACCCACAAAACCTTTCTCAAATGACTAGGTTATTTCCATGATTTTTTTTTTTAAAAAAATGAAATTATTTTTCAATTGCTATTTTATTTTATTTTTTTACCAGCTCTAAAAGTCACCTTTACAGCAATGGAAATATCAAGAAATGCTGGCAAAACTAGTCTTCAAAGGTAGCAAACCCATGCTCTCCCCACTTGCTCTTTTATGCAAAATACATCAGGGCTGTTAATGACAACCACAGAGAAGGATCTGGGTTTTATATCTCACCTCTGACAAGAAAATGAATTAAAAACAGCTCCTGTCTGTCTTCCATTCCCCTCATGAACCAACATACATCATAGCTCATTTGCCAGAGATGGATCTTGCCTTCACTAAAGTACAGACTTTATAATTCCAACATGTCTTCTTTCTCTTCCCAAGTTCTGGCTCACAGTTGTAAACTGCTTAGACACCCCATAGCGTGGTATGAAGCGGTATATAAATGAAGCTGCTTTGCTTTGCTTTGGCTCCTAGAAAAGTAGTTTATGACACAGAATTGTCTAATTCTGATCAACCCAATTTTTCATTACACCTCAGGGATGTGCAATATAAAGAGTATACAGTTCCTAAATGTTGCATTACAAACATAACATATTAATCTGTTTCATTGCCTATTGATTTTAATGGCTTCGGCATAACTATGGCCAGGATTAGTAAATACTCTTTCCAAGTGAGAGGTTGTTGTTGTTTTTTGTCTCAACAGAATGATGCAGGTTAAATAGTACACTCAATTTGTGCCCCAGTATGCATTTGTGGAGTTCATGAATTTTCAGAAAGCTGTACAGAGAAGCCAGCCTGATACAAAATGCATTTTAAGAGCTGACATTAAAGTTAATATGAAAGTTCAGAGGTGGGAAATAATTTAAATGCACAGAAGAAGTAGCAATAATGTTGCTAAACTGAGGCAGTGAATTATGTATATATGAAATATTAAAAATGCAAAGCTGATTCTATTTGCATTTGGAATGCCCCCTAGCTGTTATCAAGCAAGAGAAAATTGCTTTATGCTGAATTGAAGGGCACACTACTTAGTGCTGTATTTAAGTCAAGGAGAGATATCACTCATTTTTATTCGACCACTTAACTTGTGCTTATGTAATCTGTCTGGCCGCCGAGCCAGTTGTCTTATATTGTTTTCAATCAGAGAAAGAGGATATAGAAATTCAGTCATTAAACCTTTATTTTCACCTGCCCAGAGACCCTTCTGAACCATATTATTATATATAAATCAAAGAGTGTCAACAGCTAAGAATACATGATTATTAGCAATGGGTGGCTATCTTTGGGGGAAAGTCTACCATATTTTAGGCATTGAGGTTGAAGAAACCATCTTAACTGAATCCCCCAGTTTAGGGATAAAGCCATACTGAAAACATGGCCAATTTTGGATGATTTGATTTCCTGGGCAAAATGAATAGGATTGACTCTAATTTTGGGCCTTTGCAGACTGCTAGAAATAGTGCAAACTGAGTCCACTTTAACTGCCCTGGCTCAGGAATCATGGGAATTGAATTTTTTTTCTGAGACATTGAGCCTTCTCTGTCAGAGAGCTCTGGTGTCACAATAAACTACAGTTCCTATGATTCCCTAGCACTGGGTCAGGGCAGTTAAGGTGGACTCAATTTTGTCTTATTTATTTATTTATGTATTTTCTAGTAGATACATTGAAAACAATGGATTTTAAGATAGCCATGATTGCTTACAGTGCAGACCTCATATCTTCCTAACAAGCAAGAGAGTGAGACATCCAAACTCCTAGAGGTTATGGGGGGGGGGGGTGGAAGGGAAGAGAGATTAAACCACTGCATTGTCTTGCTCAATACCACTGTAGAGTCCACTCTAGCCAGGTTATAGATTTTGAAGCTTAGATGTGAGAATAGAAGAAAACATACCTATTTCTTTGCCTGAACCTACTCATTCCCTGTTGCTGCTGGAGTTGTCTGTAATAGAAGAGGCAAACCGAAAAACAAAATTATAAGGTGTAGAATCTATACCAGGATGCGAATCATGTGACCGTCTAGAAGTCAATGGATAGTTATTGAGGGGGGAAGCAGACGGGCGGCACGGGGCCGCCCCGGGAAGCTGCGGATCGGGCCTGAGGTATCCGCACACCTCGGCCCCATGGCACAGAGTCCCAGCCCCAGGAAGGAGTGCTAAAATAGCGCTCCTTCCACAAGACGCCGAAGGTGCACCGCAAAAGGCTGTCGGCGCACCTTCGGTGCCTCTTCCGCCACAGCGTGTGTGGACGCTGCAGCAGATAGGCATCCTCGGAGCGCCAGCCGTGTGGAGGGTCCGGCACTCCGACAATGTCTTCGGGAAGGGGTTGGGGCACCCAGCATGTGGCTGCCCCTCCCCTTCCTTGCCCTGAAGACGGCGCTTTACGCTGTCTGCTGGTTGGGCTGTGGGGCATGCATTCCAGCAACATTTGGTAGGTTGCATGATTTCCACTACTGTATGGGAGGTAACATTTCATTTGCTACATCAACCTCCTTCTTCACCAGCTTCCCAGGCTGGGATGGCTGTAGGTGTCAAACACAATGGCCAGAACAGCAAAGAGAGAGAGAAAGAGAATGTAAAAGAGCAGGAAGAGAGTCCACATTGCCTCATGTTGCAGCACACTCATAGAAAGGGAGCTACATAGTGGGAAAGAGGAGAGAGTGCATAGAGAAATGAGGAAGAGAGGAGAGTAAGAGATGGAGAGATAAGAGCAAAGGAGGAGAATGTGAAAGGAAAGGAGAAGGAAGAGTGAGTTAGGAGATGTTTGTTTTCTGAAATGCAGTGCCTAAAAGTCTTGATATCCTTTTCAATATTGTTAATCTTATTTTTTGCATGTAAGCATGTATTGTTTTAAGCTTTCTTTATAGCTCTTTTTCATTAATTTGGGCATATCTTTCACCACCTATTCTTCTAGTATGAATCATTTCTTAACCTTTTAAACGTTCCCAGACTCTCTCTTTGATAAGAAACATTATTCAGTCAATATTACATCAGGATTTTACAGTCTTTAGTCACTTAAAAAGTCTGCCAGAGTCTCATTAATCAATAGCTCCATCTCTGCTGCATGTTCCCTATAATCCTTAAAAGATGTTACTAAAATATGCTACTATAAAAGGGTCCTTTACCCACCCCTCCTTGTTTGATATCAGAATTGGTATAAACTCAGCCTCTATGATCCTAAAGTGGATGCCCTGAAGCGTAGACAAGGAGATCACGTAGGCTAACTTAGAAATTGTAAAAGAGGATTTACAAGCCAGACATGCCAGGAGGAGGTGAGGAAAAGCCTAGTCCTGAAACAACTCTGGTTTGAGTAAACAATTCCACCTACCTGTCATTATAATCAATAGGATGCAGGAATAGACCCATTAAAACCCATTTGTTACACCTCTGGAAGATCCTACTTCAAAGTGGCACTATACATATCAAACATCTGGACCATCTGGCCCCATTGAGTCTCTGGTCTTTGCCCCAAGTCACAAAATATCTATATAAACCCCAGGCTTTTCTTTGTTCATTGGATTAGCTTGATTTGGAGGCAGAAGTACTGCTGGTTTTTACTTTGCTAAACCCCTCTTTCACTTGCCAATCCTAAGTGGCCCTGGGAGTGATTGAGTTCCCATTCCCCCTCAGCGATCCAATTACAAGAGGAGCAGCATCCATATAGGTACAGTATCCATTAGAAGGCCTAATTCTGTTCCACACTAATTCCTTTGTTTCTCAGTTCTTGTGTGAATGTGTGTGATGCATGTATGTTGGTTTTGCACCTTTTAAATAAAAATCATTCATTGAGAGTTTGCCTTTGTGGTTCTTGCCTCTCACCTCTGTAAACACAGGGAAAGTTCCAAGAGCTGCTTAACCCAGCCATTTATTGAGCTAATATAAAATTCCCAAAAGCTATCTTGGTTAGAAAGACAAAATGGCCACTTTGAGGTCTAATACTCCTATCTGTCTGAGTGATAGCAGAAGATAAAAAAAAGAGTCCATTCTAAATCAGAAGTTGATGGGAGAATGTTTAGGAAGGAGAACCAAGGGCTCTGTCTTAAGTAAGGTACCTGAGACTCATCTGCAGCTGAATCCTCCTTATGGAGATGGTAAACCTAAAAAGAAAGCATCCAGAATGTTGTCAATTGCTATTATAGATAAAATTGATTAAAAATAAATATTTTACATTCATATTCTACAAAAATAATTACGGCTGGAATTCACAATCTCTGTGACTTGTTCGTATTCATGATCCTTATGTATTCAATAGACTAGAGCAGGGGTCAGCAACCTTTGTTGGGGGGCCGGGAGGGGGGGAATGGCATGGGGGCTGGGTGGGCATGTGCACGCGCTTCCCCCCACCTGTGCGCTTCCCCCCCGCCGGCACGCTTCCCCCCGCCCGTGCACATGCGCATGATGCCCGCCGTCATGTGCATGCACGTGCACGTGGGGAGCACCATTTTGGAATGCCCCCGTGCATGCGCTGTGCAAATTCGCCCCGCGCACAGGTGGGGGAGCCTTGGGAATGCCCCCACACACACGTGAGCCATGTGAATTCGCCCAGCGCACAGGTGGGGAGGCCTTTCTTGGGCCTTGAGAATGCCCCCCGTGCGTGCACTGTGCAAATTCGCCCAGCACACGGGCGGGGGGGCTTCCCTCAACCTTGGGAACTCCCACCCGCACGTCCACCGTGCGAATTTGCCCGGCGCACAGGTGGGGGGGGGCTTGGGAATGAATTTGGCATGGGCAGGGGGTGTCATCAGCATCAGCACGGGCAGGGGACCTTCCCTGGGCCTTGGGAACACCTCCCCACGCATGCGTGCGCAAGTGTGGGTGCCATTTTGGAAGCAAAAATGGTGGCAGCAGCGGCAGACGTGGCAGAGGCAGGACCAGCCACAGGCCAGTCCCAAGGCCTCTGTGGACCGCACCCGATCTGCAGGCCATAGGTTGCTGACCCCTGGACTAGAGTAAGGAATACTTAGGGATTATGAAAGTCCTTCAGTCTGGATTTACAGTACAGTAGCTGCTGCAAGCAACAGAAGTCTATTCCATTGATTGGGATGCAGTAAACTGACATTTACATACATACACACCATGAGCTATCTCAAGTGTGAGGAGGAATTATGATAGGGATTCTGACTGTTGCACTGATCACTCATGGGAGGAAAAGTGGAAACCTCAGTCTGCTGCATTCCAGTCTACAGTTACTTTCAACAGCTGTTCCCTGGTAAATCCAGAGTAAGGGTTCAGGCCAGGAGAAGCTACTTGGCTATTTAACCAAGGTAATTACATAGCGAAATAGCTGATCTAGAATCATGGTCTAGATAGTTATTTTTGTTCCTTTTTAAAACAATTGAATGCTACAGGCTGTTGGTTTGTGATGCAAAACATGCCTTCCTCCTGTCCACATCATTACCACAACATCCATGAAAGTGCCTCTCAACAGCAAAACCCAGCCCTTGAACTATATGATATTCCTCCTCCACCATTCATTGAGGCCACGCCCCTGTAACTATAATAGTTACTTTTAAAATTTGTCATTAAACCCAAAAATGAGTGAACACATTTCATAATATATTACAACCATGATATAATGTAATAATGTCTTTTATTACTGGAAAAACAAAATAATTACAAGCAACTAGTTACCATGTACTTTGGATATGAGGTGTCTCAGTTCAGGGATATTTGATAGCATCAAAAGTTAGAAAACTGCATTCATAGAAAAACTCTGATTTTGTCCTGTTTAGTTCACTTCGGCTAGAGGGTGGAGGAGTTTCAGTGCACTTGGAATTATAGCTAGTAAAATAATTCCCATTCTTTACTTATCTTCCTAAGAGTTTTATCTAGCAATCAAGCCGACTTTCCAATGTTTTTTTGGCAACTGGCATTTATTTAGATAGTATCACAGTTCAGCTTTTATGAAATGCTCATTTTCTGTATGAGTAAATATGTGTGAGTCAAAATAATAAATTATATAATCTATGCCTTAAACCCTTTCATAAATCCAGCACAGACTCTCAAAATAACAGGGAAAAGAAGGGTGGGAGCAGAAGCTTTACATTAATTTCCTTAGTATAAATCAAGTTTTATTACATGCTAAGTTTCATGATTATGTATTTCTGGTGTAAATAACAATGTAGAATAAAAGATAGGAATTCTGAATGAGGACAAGAACAGAGCAGTGAATCTTTGCTGGTCTCTTTCAGGAATTATGTGTATGTGTGGGTTCATGCAAAAGTGGCAGTTTCTTGCTGCTTCACAGCACTATTTTGATACTGTGAAAAACAATTTTCTAGAGGAGAGTTAAGCAACAAATTTGTGATATAATCTTATTGCACTTCTGACTGTCAGTTACAAATCACAAGTTGAAGAGCTCTCAGAATTTCCCAGCCAACATGGTTAAGTGTTACAAAAACTGCAACTTTTTCCAAGCTCTGGAAAAAGGTCTCCAACTGCATGGAAAGTTCTACTTACATTCAAGTGAAAATGAATAGAAGTCATGGACCTTAACACACAACATAGCATGGTCTGAACTGAGAGCAACAGGGCTTGAAGTCATGTGAAAGGATGTGGGAAGGCAGGATTAATGTATGCAGCCCCATGTTCCTATTCATGTTCATGCACCCTATTCAGCCTGAACAACTGGAGAGGACTTCTGTGTTAACCAAATGAAATACAGCTAAAATGGTTGTTTAAGGTGGGTATGATGGAATTCATGAAATGAAATCTCAAGCACAGCAAGCATCTGTTATTAATTGAAAAGTCATACTAGCTTTCCTAATCATCTTCTTTAACTTGTTCCCTTTTAATGACAAATGAGAAATGATGAGACAATTAATTTGAATACAGAATACAAAATGTAGTGATCATAAACTCTACTGAAACCAGTTGACACAGCTTTAGAAGCTCATATAGCCAGCCAATTATTCAGGATTTATGACTGAACTGCATCCCTGGAAAACTAAAAGTAATTGTGGTTCTAAAGGATGGGTCAGTCTTTCTTAGAGAAAAATGAGGATGTCACTGGCATGTATTTTGGTTTTGTTCATTTTGTTCCTCCTTTTGTACTTTACTTCTCATAGTTGACCACTGTGGTTCTATCCCAAGAAAAACAATGCCTTTGCAGTTGTAATGTCACATGATCAAAGGACAGCCAATCAAGTCAAGTAATAGTATCATCATGGGGAGGAAGTGTACAATAAGAACTCAGCCAACCAATATGGCCCTAGACAACCATTCCTTTGCTTTACTGTAGGGAGCAGATACCATTAGTATTTTAGGCATAGATCATAATATATTTATCATTCATTCATTCATGCAAACATACATACACATTCCAGTGTCTAACTAATAGTCCAAACAGATTAGAAAACTTGTACAACCCATTAAAATTTTTGAATTGTCACCATTCCAAGTCATCCCATGTTTGTACATACAAACATGCACACAGACACACAATTAACAATTACAAAAACAACTAAAACATAAGAGTTGAATTCTGTAAAAGAAATTAGTTACAATTAAGCTCCTTTTATCATACTCCACAAGGATCAAATCAAGACACCTATAGTTCAACATTTCCAACAGTGAGCAATAATGTGCATTTAGAAAGCTCACAGGAAGAATGTAAATGCTGCTCCTTTTGGGGGCAGCAAAAGGCTGCCCTTTCAGCCACCGCTGTGGGATTTTGCACCCATTTGGTGCAGCATGTGTGCACACTGTGTCAAGAGGGCATCCTGATGTCACACAGGTGTGCGGCATCAGGACGGCATCAGGGTGGATTCGGGGCAGCCCAACTCCACCCCTAGGCCAGCCCTTTGTGCCAGTCTGCAAAGCCCCTTAGTAAAAAAAATCTTATTAGTATCAAACAAGCTTAGTAGAACCACTTAAATAACCAGGACTTAAGTGAGCCATTACTAATTTCAATCCAATTAATTTCACTCAGTCTGGATTCAACCCATGGTTTCCTCCTAAAATATATGGCAAACAGCATCTACTTTTTTAATAATGCAAGGTAAGATTATTTCTCCATTTGACTTTGTACACACAACTAAATGGTTTTCCAATTGATGCATTCAGACAACACAACATGCCAGAATTCACAAGAAGAGTGGTTTATTGAGGATAAAACTGTATTCATCCTCAACAGGCTGGCTAACTGTTCCATCTGTAGACCTTTGGTCCATATGATTGGTGAGGACTCGGGCGAACGTCTTCTCTGTGGCTACTCCCAGACTGTGGCACTCCCTTCCACAGGAGGTCAGGTTGGCCCCCTCCCTGCTCTCTTTTCACCAGCAGCTGAAGACATTCTTATTTAGACAGGCTTTTGGTGTGTGAATTTTACTTATGCAGAGTGTGCATGTATAATTACTGTGCTATTTTTAATGCTTTAATATTTTTAACTGAAATGTTTTTAACTAGGTTGTGTTCTTAACTGTTATGTTTTAATACTAGTATTATCCTTTTAAAACTTCTGTAAATAATGTTGTATCCTTTTTAAATTACTGTAAGCTACTTTAAATCCCATTTTGGAAGAAAGGTGGGATATAAATCCAAGAAAGAAAGAAAGAAAGAAAGAAAGAAAGAAAGAAATGTTCACAGTTGGCCCTCCATATCCATGGATTCTTCATCCACAGATTCAACCATCCCCAGCTCTAAAAAATATTTAAAAAAATACAAACCCCAAAAAGTGAACTTTGATTTTATCATTTTATATGCCATTTTACTATATATATTTCATTTTACTTCGCCACTGTATTAAATGGGACCTGAGCATCCACGGGCCTGGAACCAAACCCCAGTGGATACCAAGGGTCCACTGTATTTAGTGTGGTAGGTGCTCCATCTGGCAGCTAGTCGTCTGATTTGTCTCTCCCTTGGGAAGAGGTAAGCCAGAGAGTCAGGAGATGGGGATGAAGGATGGGAGCAAAGCGGATTGCTCCCATCCTTATCCTGTCCTTATCACCCAAAAGCTTATCATACACATTGCACTTATCCCATCATTATCCTATCAATGAAGTAAAATTGTCCTGTCAGCTTTCATTCACAGAAACTTTTGTTAATGAAAATGACAGGACAATTCCATTTCATTGATGGGATAATGATGGGATAAGCATGACGTCGTATGATAATCTTCAGGTGATCACGCGATAAGTCCATTTCATTGATGGGACAATGACAGGATAAGCACGACGCCATACGATAATCCTTTGGTGATCGCGTGATAAGGATGGGAGCGAGCTGCTTTGCTCCCATCCTTTTCCCCATGTGATAATGTCCTCAGACAGAAAAAGGTGTGTGGTTGTTTAGCTGCTCTCACTGCAAGCTAGAGTGATTGGTACCATACACAAACACACTGATCATACACAGTAATACTGTTGAACTCTAATCTACTGTGATGTCTGAATTCAACCAGTGTCTCAGGAAGAAGTCCTCCACATCCCCTGCTACCTGATACCTGGAAATGGCAGGGATTGAACCCAGGACATTCTGCATCTCAACCATGTGCTTTTCCACTGAGCTATGGTCCTTTCCCAGAAAAAAAAATGTATGCAGTAGCTGCTGGTGGCTTCCATGTTAGTGAAGTGGTGGATCTGTTCTGTCTTGGAGCATGGATTTTGAAGGAGCTTTCTGGAGCTCTGAACACCCCAATTATATGTAAGCCACACTCCACCAGGGCATGGATGGTGTGGTCCTGCTTCCCCCCCCCCCTTTGTTAATTTGCACTGAGCCCAGTAGGAAAATAACTTCTATATCATGGGGAGAGCAGAGCAAATTTGGCTTGGCAATGATGTTTATCTATATAAAATTAGAAATAATTGCCACATGCAATAACAATTTCCATTTCTGGGTGTTATTTCTCTTTAATCTTTGGCATAACAAGTGCTGAAGCCAGCTGATTAAACCACAGGCACAAGGCGAGTGATTTGCTTCGATTAATCTTAAATCTTCATTCCTTGACATTTTAATCAAAATAATATAAAATTTTATTAAGTACAATATATATAGTGCATTGACATGTGTGGGGTTGGTAAGCAGTGCCCGCAGCGCTATGTGGGATGGATTATACAGGTGAAATGTAAGGTTGCTTACTACAATGCTAAGAGCGGCATAATTGTAATATTGACAAGCAACCTACATAGATCTCTTTCACATAAAACATTTACAGTACTTTGATACCACTTTAAATGCCATAGCTCCATCTTATGGCATTTGTAGATTTATAAATATTTAGAATTCTCAGAGAGTTTTAGTGCCTCACCAAACTATACACCCCAGGACTCCATAGGATACAACTCATAACAGTTCAAGTGGAATCTTAGGTCTAATCTGCACTGCAGAAATAATGCAATTTGGCACTGCTTTAACTTCTATGGCTCGATGCAGGGGCATAACTAGGGGGTGTTGGTTGAGGGCCATACTAGGTAATACCCTAAGGGGGGGCTGACACCACTGATCCCCAAATATCTGCCTTTTGACAAAACAGGCTGTGGCATTTGCCTACATCTTTTAAAACACCGGAGCTCATTGGAGAAGATGGCGTGAGTGGGGCAAGGCTCAGTGGATAGAGAAAGGGTTTTAATTTTTCTTTTTTCTCTTTTAAAATTTTCTTTTTAAAAAAAATCACGTCTTGCTAAATTTCCACTTTAACCACACAAAACCATGTAACTGTAAATACATGTAGGCTATACATATGATATTGAAAGTTTAAGGCATAATTTTAATTTTGCTAGTTGTTTATGTCACAACTATTGCCATTACATTTAGCGATATATGGGAATTACGATTTACGAGTAACTTTAGTACAAAAACATTACTAAGGATGTTGTATGGTGCAATATGGGAGGAGGGGGGAGTGATAGAATGAGTTACTTCACTGGGTGATGCCAAACCTAGTGATGCCACTGGCTCAATGCTATGGAATTCTGGGATTTGTGGTTTGTTGTGGCACCAGAGCTCTCTGACAGAGAAGACTAACTATCTCACAAAACCACAAGCCCCAGAATTCCATAACATTGAGCCATGGCAGTTAAAGTGATGTCAAACTACATTATTTCTGTAGTGCAGACTACACCATAGTGCTATAACTGGCAAGCCTGCAAGAATTCTTAGACTACTGGGAACCACCAATGGTTAAATTGTATGTTGCTTTGATGCTTGGGCTAGAAGCTACAGAGATTTCCCTTCTTCTTCTACCCAATAGTAAGTCTGGAGAATTCAATCCAGATTCATGCGGTGAATTCACATTATGGACATAGCATGTACCTAGGAAAACTTAAACCATATCCAGCAGCCTGTGGATCAGGGTCACATGTTTGCAATATACATTGCTAAGCATATTGAAACAAACTGGTATAAAATTCAGAATGATTTTTTTAAAAATGTTTCTGTAATTGCCAAGTCTCAGTAAAGCACAGTACATATGCGCTGAATCCCTGATTCAATGCATGCACCATGTGAGTGCTGTGGGGGAAAGCGTTATTATAAAACTCCATATGGTGGATTCACATCAATCTCTACCGGGAATACCATCATAAACCACTATTTTTTGCTATAAAAAATAACCATTAAAACTTAGACATGCACAAACAAGTTAATCTGCCATAAATTTTGAAAGAGTGCAATCCTACAAATGTAAATTTATTCAACTCCCATTGCAATGTAATTTCCATAGCATTATTAGAAATCCTGCAGTTGCCATCATTCTGCAATATCTTATAAATATAGAGGGTATGAGTCAGCATGCAAATCCTGTCGGCAGAAGACAATCTGAGAGGTTTTATAGCCCAGAGCTGTTTATTATTTGGTAAGGATTGTAATGCAAGTTCACGTTTGGAACCTGCTGAAAAAACAACATAACCTCTTCATAAGGAATGGAAGAAAGAGAAATATCTGAGTGAAAAAGAATATGATCTATGGAACAGTACCTTGCTAGAACATTATGCATGCAGCACTTCACAGATGCAACTTTTCCTTCTTTCCCACAACCTTCATGCAGTTATTAAAGTCTGCATTCTTGGTGCATATTCCACTAGTGCACAGGTGGAATGAAGAGTGGCCTTTCAGATATGGTTGGACTGCAACTTCCATGATCTGTCACAATTGCTTTGTTGGACTGGGTGAATGGGAGTAGAAGTTCACCAATATCTCAAGGTGTTGCCACTCAGCAAAACTATAAAGAACTATAGCTCTCAAAGACCAGAATTCTGTTAGGGGTATATACACATGTAAGTGTTCCTTACATGTGCCGTTATAGTTTTTCAGGGGCTGAAAACTTCCCCTTTTCCTTCTAGTTTGGAGAAGCTACTGGCTACATCTCCATAGCCAGACAAAAAATGACAACAGAGCGGATGTTGGTAGTGGTCCTTCAAGGAGTGTCAGCAGTGCTGTAATCATTGTGCATCTGGCTATGGAGATGTAGCCAGAGATTTCTCCAATCCTGTCTGCTTGCTACAAAGCACAGAATGACCACACAGGATAGCTTCAGGGGATTTACAGTAAACTGTGGGGAGGGTATATGGCTCAGCGTAGCATAGGAGAGTATCACACCCCAAATTCATGCTGGGATAGATGTCACTTGTAACTGACACTGATAGATCTTATCACACTGACCCATGCCTGGGCAGTAGGCAGCCCATATCCAACCCAGGCTTCTCCTGCAGCTTTTCAAGAAAATCCGTCGGTGACAGTTACAAGCCATGTCTATCCTGGTGTGGATTTGTGGTGCAATAATCTTCACAGGATTGCATGCTGATATTTATGCTATGCTGAGGGGATGTTGGATTGAGGACATAGTTGGCATCTGGCCATCTTTTAGGTTAAGACACTAAAATTGTTATCTAAGGATGCATCTACATTGTAGAAATAATGCAGTCTGGCACTGGCATTTTAATAATAATAATAATAATAATAATAATTTATTTATTTATTTATTTATACCCCGCCTTTAGCCTTGGCCATCAAGGTGGCTTACATCTAAAATCAAATACATAAAATAATCCTTCCAATAACATAAACCAATATAAACTAACACAATTTACCCCCCATTAAAATGCATTAAATTCAGTGTCAGTTAAAATTAGAAGTTAAACAATAAACAAAAGGGGGTTGCATACTGCCAGAAATAGTGCAAATTGAGTCCACTTTTAGGGTTACGGTTAGGGTTAGGGAATCATGGGAACTGTATTTTATTATGGCACCAGAGCTCTCTGACAGAGAAGGCTCAATGTCACAGAAAAAAAACAATCTCCATGATTCCCTAGCACTAACCCTAACCCTAAAAGTGGACTCAATTTGCACTATTTCTGGCAATCTGCAACCCCCCAAAGTTAATAATAATAATTTATTATTATTATTTATAATTTTAACAGCCATGGTTTCATCCTAGGATCTGTAGTATTGTGAGACAGTGCCACTTTTTGGCAGAGAAGGCCTTGTAAAGCTACAGATCCCAGGATTCCATACCATTTATTTCTACAGTGTAGATGTGCCCTAAGTCTAAATCATGCAGATTGATCTAATAAAGTTGATCATAAATGGGTGTTTTGGGCTCATTTGGCAGAATGTCAAGACCAATTTCAAAACTGTCAAGAATGAGAATACCCACCTGATGTTTTCCAATGCTTTGGCTTACTCAAATGTACTTTATTTTTTAACATGATAAAACATGATAGGTTGGTTTGTGAGAAGAGGGGGCAGAAAGAAATCTGACAAATATGGCTTTGAAATGTTACTAAAGAATAAAAGCACATTTAAGGAACCAATTATCATTTTTCAGTAGTGCAGTAACAGGAACTGGAACTGAGTAACCTAGTCATTCTGATACCCAGATAATTACAAAGGAGCATTACTTCATTTAAAAAAAAAAAAAAGCCAGATTAAAACTTTCTATGGGAGAGACAAACTATGTGTTTGTTATGGCAGCAAGTCATGCACTCATTTGCATTAAAATCACTCTTTAAAGAGATGTGGTCAGAGAAGGTCTTTAATAAATGGAATTCCAGCAATCTCAAGAAAATTGCTACCCTTATTATTACTAAGCATTTATTTAAGCACCACAAACATGCAAGAAAATTCAACTGAGTCCACCCCTGCCCAGAGTTTAGGAAAGGCTACTTTTTTGGATTAAAATTCCCAGGATTCCTTGACCAGCAAAACCACTTGCCCAATGGCTGAGGCAGTCTGAAAGCTGTAATCCAAAAAGTAATTTTTGCAAGCTCTATCCCAGAGGATATATAGTGTATACTATAAGGATAAATCTGAGATCTAGGAAAGGTTTAACAGTCTGTAACATAGGGTAGAGAAGAAGGGACAGCAACATGACCTTAGGATGAAAAACAGAAGGCTTCCATCTGTGGTATATCTTCCAGATCAATGTGTGCATTTTGTACAAGAACTCAAAGGTTAATATTCTGACTTTGTTGGATATGTGTGGAAAACTAGCCAATTTCAGAGAACAGATATGGCCCATAGGCATCTCAAACTGATTTACTCTCCCTTCATCATCCTACTGGAGCATAAAAGATTGAAAAAAGCTTCCCATTAGAGCCACTGGGAGGCCATTTGCAAGCCTTATTATAGCAGAAGAGGGACTATGTGATAGGGCTGCCATCAAAGAGGAAAGGGTGATGATAATCATAAGGATTTTCAGTAACATAAATCTGAAATCAACAAATATACTACAGAAATATTACTTCTTATGTAGTAATGAGAAGAGAATGATTGTGCTCCTACATCAAGGTGTGTGGAGCATAATGCTCCAGATGGACAGCTCCACACCTCCCAACCTATCACAGGGTTTTCTTGGCAAGATTTGTTTGCCATTGCCTTCCCCTGAGTCTGAGAGTGGGTTTCCATGGCCAAGCTGGGAATCAAACGCTGGTGTCCAGAGTTGTAGTCTAATATTCAAACCACAAAACCATGCTGGGTCTCAAGGTGTACTTGTGTGAAAATATATTTGTGTGTAACTCTAAACTGTGTACACGTATGTCACCAACAGGATTCCTGCCAGTGTTTCTGAGTATGTGCAGAGTACATTCAATTTCTAGACAAATAACTACAACACACCATCTGGACTATGTGGCGAATGTTCCCAGTCGAAGATATGAAGATATTGAATGAGATCTGGGCAATACTCTGTGTTAATAGAATGAGGAAATGCTGTTGCAGGTGACTGTTTTCTTCTGTTTGCACATCTACTGTACTTTGTTTAGCACTTTTTCTGTCTTAGGCAGTGGTTTTATCCAAATAGGATTCTAGCCTGATTGAGAAGGGTGGGGAATATATTCAGGGTCTGTTGGGGAAACTAAAGCAGTGTTAAGCAAATTCAATCAAATTCTAATAAAGTAAAGCCCAAGAAAAGGGAGTCTTGTTCTGGTAAAATAAAGACCAAGCAAAACAGAGATAAGTTTCTTGTAAGAAAAAATCAGGTAGTACAATTCATAGCTGTGTGGTAATCAACCTGAAGAATATGATATGAGGAGGATAAGGGTGGCATATGTCAATGCTGACCACTTTGGTGATTTTCTCTCAGAAGCCTATGCAAAATTGGCTTTATCTAACAACTGTTGTTATTGTGTGCCTTCAAGTCATTTCTGACTTATGGTGACCCCAAGGCAAACTGATCATGGAGTTTTCTTGGCAAAATTTGTTCAGAGGGGGATTGCCATTGTCTTCTTCTGGGACTGAGAGAGTGTCACTTGCCCAAAGTCACTCTAGGTTTTCATGGTTGAGCAGGGACTTGAACCCTGATTTTCCAGTGGCCTAGTCCAACACCCAAAGCACAACACCATGCTAACAGTAGCTGATCTAATTTTGGCTCCTACTCATCTTTATCTTCAGTGCAAGGCAGACACAACATTAAAGGAAAGGGAGGTATTAGTACCAATTGTTTGCTGCAATTCATCCTTGTCCAAGTAACTGTAAACATAGAAAGTTAGTGATTAGGATAGCTACCATTAAGTACCTTGTTAAAATTAATTTAAACAAGTGCAGGGTGAGTAATTAGAGGCATACGTCAAAGGATGTAATAGCTTAATGGAGCTTTAGCCTATTTGTAAAGTCCTGTGGACCTGCCTTGAGGATCTTGGTAGAGACAAAAGGGCTAGTAGGATGCTGCACACTGCCCAGAGAAGGATGTCTCTGCTGTTGCTTCTTCAGAGATCCCAACAGCTGAATGGAGATCTAATTTGTTTTGTAGGTTGTGTCTGCTTTTTATATGAGAATTGTCTTTGACATATCAGGGATGTAGGAACTACTTTTCTACCATCCAGAGATTTTTGTCTGCTAGGCTAATAAAGTTGGTAAACCTTTCACCACTGGCATTTTCATTGTCTCCATCTCCAAAAGAACTACTTGTCCTGGCAAAACAATAGTTCCACTTAGAGTTCACTCAAGAATCATGAAAGCAGACTCAAATATCACTTCAGCAACAAGCAAAGCCAGATGGAAACATACCAAGTCTCTAGCTCCATCTGGGTGGGCAACTAGCTCTGTCTTCCAGTGAAAGAAATCTAGTCTTTTCAGCAGCTGTTGACTCCAAGAGTGCAGAGATTGGTTCGAATGCAACTTCTAGGGTGTTCTCCAAGAATACTGACACAGTCTTCTCAGCTTGGAGTAGTGTTCACAATGAACATCTTTTGCAGTGGGATTTTGGGCTGGTGGGGATATCTGGGAACAGTTCTCAAGATAAATCCCTTGGACAGGGCTAGTTTATGTAATCCAGCACCACTTCATGTATGGTCAAGTGATTTGCTCTCCACTGCCCCATGTTCTATTGATTTCATTGCACTTTAGCTTTGCATCATGGTGTCAGGATACTCTGGCCAATGTTTCAAATAACTGAAATTTCTAAATTCAGAGCATACCTCTTTGTCCCTAGAATTTACTCAGTAGTCACATCCACAGGCAAGTTTGGATATTAAATCATGTGTCTCGCCTAACCTGAAAAACCAACTAAAAACAATTGGAGAGAAGCCATTTAATAAATAATAATAATAATAAAAATATTTATACCCCGCCCCTTTCAGATCAATTGGGGCAGCTCACAATAAAAATGCAATGCAACAGTATCCCATCCACCCCTTAAAAAGTTATTAAATCTATTACAAGTTAAAAATGGACAAAATTAAAACAACACAGTCAAAATACAATAAAACGACAAAGGACAGTGGCAGTATAATAAATGGTTTTCTGGGAGGCAGATGGGACTGCTCTGAGGAAAGGAGGGGCCTGAGGCCGGGATATTCTATCCTGGAAAGGCCTGCCGGAAGAGATTTAGAATTCAAAGGTCAACTTTTGCAGAAATATGGAGCCTCTGTAGGGTTCACAATGCATGCATATTTAGTGTTACAACCTTGAAAGCATGCCCCTCCTGTAATTTGCAAAATAAGCAAATTATTACAAAAATAGTATATGTCCTTAATTTCCTGTCTAAGTAAAAGAAAAAGATTCCCTGAAGTTGCATGTTCAAGGGGCACACAATACTGGTGGATTTTTGCTATCCATAGGCCAGGATTTGAGCTCGGGGATGCTATATGACACCCCTTTGTGGTGACATGCCCCCTGCCCCTCACACCATGAGTTAGTCAGGTCACCCTTTATTTTTGGATGTGGTATACTTTTTCCTATCATAATGCAAAAGCAGAAGTAAAGGGACTTTTATTTCTGTCCTGAATTCAGTAAAATTTAGAAAGTTGTTTTCTAGTCTGAATATTTCCATGTTATTAATATTTAATCAAAGCTTACAAATAAATTATTGCACATACTCATGTATAAGGCTAAAAACTTTAGTAAACAAATTGACCCCAAAAACCTATGTAGACTAATTTATGGGTCAGTGTAAGTACTGTACCTTAACTTTTATAAAAATAGGAACCATCCCCTTCTCTGAGTAGAGTGGCGAATGGCAAGAGTTTTGTCTGTACTGGAAAAACCTAAAAGAAACACTGACTACCTCTACCCTTTCTGTCACAACTCCCTTTCTGGCCTTTTTGAATGTCTGGGTGGGGAAACAGTGGTGTGCTTTGGCATCATTTTCCTTTTCTTCATCCTTTACATCCTTTGTTACATGCCCCTAAGTTTTACCCTCCACTTATACACAGGTTATATCAAAATCCATAATTTGACCCCAAATCTGTCCTTGACTTATACATGAGCTCGACCTATAGTCGAGTATATACAGTATATATCCATGCTGAGCGAGGCTTGCATTCATTCAAGGCCATAAAGAATTTTGCATTCATGTATAATCTATGGAACTGACTACTTATTAGGAATCAATTCCATAGGTTGTACATAAACGCAAAAGTCTTTATGGTCTTGAATTAAGTGATTCATTCTTTAAAGAAAGCATTTGTCTTCTCCTTTATGTAAGAGATGTTTCAATTGTGACAGTGTTCAGTATTTAACAATCTGGCATATTCGCTTTTACACTGAGAAAACCCAAACTGTGTGTGTGCAAGTTACTGCTGGCTGTTAGCAAATGAAGAATCAATAGGAATGCATCATTGTTGTGTACTTACTTACTTCAATTCTGCCTCTCTCTCACGCGCTGTCTCTCTGGGATTTTTTTATGCCAATTATTTTATTGTTCAGTTCAGTATATCTGCCTCCAACCTTAGATGATGGCCAAAAAACACTCACCACAAATGAAATCTATGAAGCTTAGGGAATTCACAAGATACCCAAGTGAAAATTGGTAGCTTCATTGACTGCAAAAATAAATTTCAGCATTAATAATGAAGAAGCAGACAGTATTGCATTTTAAGGCTCAGCAATATCCTGATCTCATATCAGGGCGTCTCAGTGGCAAGAAACAGCAATTGATCTGACATGCTTCTGATATTTTTCCCCCACCAAGCTACAGCAGACAAAGCTGTCATGTAAATAATGGATTTATCCACATCAGACAACAAATAACAAATCTCATCAGAGACCCAATAAGGCTTCTATATGAACCAGACAAAAATATCTCTCTAAGAAATGTTATACACTAGGAAATCTAAGATGGAATGGGTTGTGTTTTCAGAAACCTATCTGACTAAATACAGATGGAGAGCTACAAGAATTCTGTGTGTCAACTCTACAGTACTATACAAATAAGTGGAAACTTAGCTGGTGCTTTGGATTTGGATCAGTCTTGGATCACAAATTGAATAAGCCTGGTTCAGATGTCAGGAGATGTCTACACTGAAACTGTACACTTCCAAAGCAGGCCAGATACTAATCTGAACATTCCTGAGGAATTTGAAAGCTGGACAGTAAAGAAAGCCGACAGAAAGAAAATCAGCTCATTTGAAAAGTGAAAGAGAATTCTGTGACTGCCAAAAAGACAAATGAATGGATCCAAGAGGAAATTAAGCCTGAAATCTCCTAGAGACCAAGATGACTAAACTGAGGCTATTGTACTTTTGACATATCATGAAATAACATGACTTGTTAGAAAAGATTATAATGAGTGGTAAACTGGGATGAAAACAGGAGGAAGGAATAGCAACAATCTAAGAAGACACCATAATACTAGCAGAAAACTTCACAGACCTGGAACACTAAGGAAGATCAAAGAAGAAAATGCAAAGGCAAGTTTAATGCTGAACATGAAGAAAACAAAAATAATGATCACCAAGGACTTTCACAAGTTCAACTTAGACAATGAAGAAATAGAAATAGTAAAAGAATTCCCATACTTAGGATCAAACATTTGTAGAAATGGGGAATGCAGTCAGGAAATCAGAAGAAGATTAAGAATGGGAAGGGTGGCTATGAAAGAACTAGAAAAGATCCTAAAATGCAAAGATATATACAACTCAATACAAAAGTTAGAATCATACAAGCCACTCTATTCCCTATTACCATGTATGGATGTGAGAGCTGGACAGTTAAGAAAGATGATAGGAAGAAAATCAAGGCCTTTGAGATGTGGTGGTGGAGAAGAGTGTTGAGGATCCTGTGGACAGCCAAAAAGACAAACGAATGGGTCCTAGAGCAGATCAAGTCAGAAACCTCCCTGGAATCCAAGATGACCAAACTGAGGCTTTCGTACTTCAGACACATGAGAAGAGAAGACTCATTAGAAAAGACAATAATGCTGGGGAAGGTGGAGGAAAATAGGAAGAGAGAAACCACATGTTAGATGGATGGACTCTATTAAGGAGGTCATGGGTATGGGATTGCAGGTTTTAAGCAGAGCAGTGGAGGACAGAGGGTCTTGGAGATGTCTCATTCATAAGGTCTCCATGGGTCGAGATCAACTCAGGGGCAGTTAACAGCAACAACAAAAACCTAGGAGGCAGCAGGAAAAGAGGAAGGCTGTACTACAACTGGATTGCCTCAATCAATAATACCACAGCCCTGTATTTGCAAAACCTGAGCAGGGCAGCCGATGACCAGAGATCATGGAGGTTTCTCATTCAGAGGGCCACCATAAGTCAGAGTCATCCTGATGGCAGATAACAAGAACAAAGTCCAATCTTAAGGCCTTACTGCCCTTGCAAATTCCCTACATGTTGGACAAATAGAAAAAATGTTGTAGCTGTCTGTTGATGAGTAGTGGTAGTTGATGGAGGTGTGAAGCTTTGGATTTTCCAGATGAGAGTCACATTTGCAGGCAAAGTGAACTGAGCAGCCTCCAACTCAGTCTAAACCAAACTGTTCTGTTTCCTAAATTGCAAAAATCAGGGACCAAACTGAAAATTATGGTCGATGTGCACCTCTAACAGAGAGCATTGGCTGAGAACTTGTTGGTGCACTATGCTAATGGGTGGCTTTTTTTAAGGGTCATGAAACAGTAGTGAAGGAAGCAGGTAACATTTGCTAGCTTCAAGCACCCTTTATTTATCCAGTGCCTGACTTTCTTCAGAGCAGCCATTTTTCTCTTGTTGAAACTATACCAGCCTAGGTACATTGCACCCAGAGGATTCCAACCATTTTATGAAGGATAACCTCAAAAACACTTTTCTCAGGCAGTGAAATGTTTGAAATACATTTGCTGAACATGGCCCACCTGCATGAAATTATACTATACAAAAGAGTGAATATATTGAATTATTTCCATAACTCCCTTGTAGATTCTTGCCAAACAATTGCCTGTCTATTCCATTAAATTTCTTTTACAGTGGTGTAATCTACTGAAATCAACACACTTGCAGGCTAGATCTGACTCAAGCAAAAGCATTTCAGACAAACCAGCCCAGATATTCCTTTCTGACTTCACTTTAGACACTTGTGATGTGAAATGGCATTGCCAGTTTTGACTGCATTTTGCAATTTTATCCAATGTAAGAATGCTTTGTAATCTTCACAGAAAGAAGCTTAATGTACATAGAAACCATTGCAATGGGTGTGCATGCAGAGAAGAATATTTAAGGATTGATTCCAGCATATTTTAATGAGTTTAGAATTGCCATGTACTCTGTGAAAAGCTAGCCTTGAAGAATGATTAGAAGCTTCAGTTAGTACAAAATGTGGCAGCTATTTTTCATTGCCATATCACTCCAATATGGATAGGTCTGTACTGACTGCCAAATATTTTCTGAGCTGACTTCAAAGTGACATTTTTCCTTAAAAGTTTGTGAAAGACCTATAATAACTGTCTATGGAGTAGATTCTCTCCTTTTAAACCAGCCTACCTATTAAGACATGCAAATATCACCTTGGGTCTTGGATCTCACACTGGGAGAAAGGGATATAAATTGGGCAAATAAAATAAAATTTAAAAAATAATAATAAAATAAGCCCTTTTTATAATGTCACTACTCACAGAGACCCACTTAATGGGACTATGTGATCAGGTCTTTTCTCTCCTGTGTTATTCCCAAACTGTGGAATGCACTGCCTTTGGACTTGTGATTGGTCTCTGTTTTGTCCTTAGAAAGGCATTCATTACATGACTACTTTGATGATCTCTGATAGTGGTGAGACAGGCAGTACCTCTGCCAATGCATGTTGCAGCCATTCATTAAACAATTGCTATGTTCACTTCATCAGATGGTGCCTATTTTCCTGGTCATGAACCTCTGAGTACTTTGCCAAGGTAGTTCTCAGGTTTATTTCCTGGGATGTACTTGCCAGCCTGGTAGAGACTGCCAGAACTTACATGCTGCTGAAAAGTCTTGAAGAACCCAGGGTCATCTGCATATGACAATAAAGTGGTGGGGTAGAATTTTACAAGGGTCTTTTTCTACTTAGTGTTTTTTCCCCTAATGCTATTTTTAATATTTATGAGGAATATTACTTTTTAATTCTTTATTATATTTATCCCACACACACACATACATTTGATGCTACCTTTCTGTGGGATTCTGTGCTCCTGTGAGGCAAGAGGTTATGTTGATAGAATCATTGATGTTGATAGAATCCCCCAAGTCAGACAAGCTTTTGCTGAAGACCCAGACTATATGTGCCAGAGAAGTACTGGGTAGAAGCAGTAGTAGCAGACGGGGTGAGGTGGGGGAATGACACTGGCAGAGGATCTCACAGAGGCAATGGCACCATACCTAACACTAAAGGAGCTAGTATTGCACAGAAGGCAGCAATGGCAACAAGTGGAGTGGTTCAAAAGGAGAGAGGCAATTCTATAGACAGTTATTGTAAGGTTTTAGCTATTTAAAGCTTTAAAGGAAAGATACAAACCTGAAGCCTTTTACTTTGAAATCCCTATGATGAGACAACCTAAATTGAAACAAGGTCACTATCAAGATAATTATCAAGATTACTAACAAGATCACACGTCATATGATAATTACTGACCAACAGTGCTTTTACTCTGTTAAAATTCTGCTTTTTAACCTTGCATGATCATCTCTAGTGAGTTCTGAATGGATCATTGTAGAAAGAGCAAAAGAATATCCACCTCTGCAATGACTCCAAAAAGACAGTACACTGGACTTAATGCTTGTGGATGTCTCTAACAGAGTGTCAGCCAAAGTACCTTTAGAAACCTGCAATACTGCTCATCCCTTGCTATTGTTGGAATTCATTTCTTTTTGGCAGTTAAGCATCCAAGACTATCCATTGTATGAGAATATTCAGATTTTCAACTCAGTGTTTCTCTCTGAGTTCATCATTCTACATTCAGCCTTGTTCATCCAGATCAAATGCCGCCACTAAATGTCCAAATGTCATGAATAACTGTTGTCTCCTTTCCCCCCTCCCTATACTTGTATACCATATACCCAAATAAAGCTTTTGCAGATATGTAATGTTTTTGCATACCTGACTTGGTTCATCCTGTTCTTTAAGAACCATTTGGTCCTGTCTTGCATTTTTTTTAAAAGAATTGAAATGCAGACTATGAGTGCCTATGAAAACAAAATACAAAGAACCAGTACTGATGTCCAGAAAACATCTGCCTTGATTTTCTACTTCCTCTGAATTACTCTGCCTATAAATCAGAATGAAACAATAATGTAGAGAGGGGTGAAGGCAAAGGCAAGAAAGGTCACATCTGTGAAAAGTATCAAAAATGAAAGGAGTTAAGAGAAGCTTCCATTTTCTTTACTGAGGCTAACATTCCATTCTCCCCATCTCTGCAATTTATTTCTCCTTGTTGGAAAGAAAAGCAGATTTCCATATGTGTATGCACCAGAGCCAGAAGCCAGTCCCTTTCTAAATCAGAATAATAATAATAAAATGAAAACTGGCTCTAGTGGTAATTCCAAACCAAGCTTGATTTGGTGTCAAAGCCAAATGACAAGTAAAACAATTTTTCTTTAAATGAATAAAAAACAAGCTAAACTGATTGTATTTTTTAAAATCCAAGGTGTGATCTTTTTTTTTTTTTGCTTCCCCTTTTTACATTTTTTGCTACACATTTTCCCTACCCCATCTGTTACCATAGTTGTTTGTTAACTGCATATCCCCGTGCTTTGCTGCAGAAGCAAAGACAACAGCAGAGAGATTATGGGGGGTTGCAGACTGCCAGAAATAGTGCAAATTGAGTCCACTTTTAGAGTTAGGGTTAGTGCTAGGGAATCATGGGAATTGTTGTTGTTTTTCTGGGACATTGAGCCTTCTCTGTCAGGGAGCTCTGGTGCCACAATAAACTACAGTTCCCATGATTCCCTAACCCTAACCCTAAAAGTGGACTCAATTTGCACTATTTCTGGCAGTCTGCAACCCCCCTATGTCTCACACTGGGAACCTGAGCCTTCATTTTTTAACAGAGGGAAATTTCTAGACCCAGTATGTTGGGTTGAGTAGGATGCAGGAGAAAATTCTCTGGGGTTTTGCCCCTCTCTCTACTGACCTCTGACATGGAGTTATTTATACATGTAAATTACTTCAGGAAAATAAATAAGACAACTCAAAGAACATCCGCTTAATCTGTATTACTTACCCTAACTGTAAAATTTATTGTTTTGGTTTGTGGCAGCAAAGAATAGAAACAAGCTATCCTATTACTAATCCAGATATCTAAAATCTCTGTATGAATGCATACTTATGTAGCTACATACTTTATTTACTTATTTATTTATTTATTTATTTGGAGTATGTATACCCCACTCTTCAGCCACAAAGGCTCTCAGAGTGCCTTACAAACTGTTAATTAGACAGTTGCATGCACTCATAGCTTAAATTATGAGCCAACACTGGGCACTTTATCACTCCAGGCTCCTCTCCCACTAAAACTGCATTCTTTTCAAAATTGCTATGCAATCAAAACTACTCTCTTCTTTATTACATCTTTGTAATCTTTCTGGCATTACAGGTGGGCCAGAAAAGAAGCTGGAGTCCTTGAGAGTTTCTCCCATAACCACCAAGAAAAGCAGCCTGACCATGAGAACCAAGGAGGAAAGTTTTCCTAGTTCTATCTAAACCAGACTCCGGCTGACACCAGGCAACAAAGGCCATCTCCCATTTCTCCTCTTACTGCCATGCCAAATGGCCACCTTGCTCTCCCTCTGCCACATCCTCCCACCTTCCCACCACCCTTCCTTAACACTGGGAATGCTATAGGTGTGACCACTGGGAGCGGCCCCCCAGGCTGCTAGTTTCTGGAGTCCATCCCTGTCCTGCATGGAGTCAGGAAGAGGTAAGCAGAAGAAGAACCACTTCCTTTAATCTTTTGCTACATGCACAGCCAAAAGCCCCTTTCCGACTAGGCTCAAAGCTACTACCCAAGCCCAGAGGCGCTTATCCAGCCAGTTCTACCACCAACAGTCATTCATTGATAACCCCTGTCCATCACAGATCTGCTGCTAGTGAACAGCTAGAGGAGTTACCCCACAAAAATTTCCACCCACTTTCAGCAGCCATGGAAGACAAGTAGCAGGGACCAGAGTATTTTGTGCAATTGAATAAATGTCAGGGCCACAATCAAAGGGGAATGCGAAAAGGCGATAACTGTGGCCAAAAAGGAGAAGAAACAATGGATGACAGATGAAACACTACAAATGGTTAAAGAAAGAAGAGAAGCAAAAGCAAAGGGAGACAGAAACAAAATTAAAACCATAAATACTACTGCTCAATAATTAGAGAGCAAGGACAAGGAAAATTTCTACAACAATCAATGCAGAAAAATAGAAGCCAAGAAACAAAAAAGGAAGAAAAAGAGATCTATTCCACAAGATATGGTAATTCAAAGAGAAATTTAAACCAAGGGTGGAGATACTCTATGGTCAGAAGGGAAACATAATACAAAACCAAGATGAAATTTTATAAAGATGGAAACAATACACAGAAGAGCTATATTTTAAAAAATGTAAAAGGATAAATGACACATGGGGAAATGAAGATGAATCCCAAATTGTGGAATAAATCACAAGGGACAGATGCTACAGTCTACAGATTCAGTTACAGTTCTAACTAAAATCTGCTAACAAATATAGAAAACAAAGCAGTGGCCCACAGACTGGAGAAGATTAATATATATTCCTGTACACAAGAAAGGAGATAGAAAAGACTGCAGTAACTACAGAATCATTGCATTAATTTCCCACACAAGCAAAATCATGCTCAAAATTCTGCAGCAATGACTCCTACCATATATCACATGAGAAATCCCAGAGGATGAAGCTGGTTTCAGGAAAGGAACACAAGAAGGTACAAAAGGGATCACAGTACAAACATACATTGGATAATGGAGTGCACCAGAGAATTCTAAAAGAAAATCTGCATGTGCTTTATTGACTACACTAAAGCCTTTCACTGCATAGACCATGAAAAACTAGAATGTTATCAAAGAATGGGAGCACCACTACATTTGATCATCCTGATGTATAACTTATATTGAGGACAAGAGAATGCCATCTGTACTGAGTATGGAAAAACAGAATGGTTCCCAATCGGAAAAAGGAATCAGACAAGGTGCATACTATCACCCTGTTTATTCAACCTGTATACAAAAAACATTGTACACAAAGCAAGTTTAAACTCAGAGGCAGGAGGAGTGAAGGTAGGAATGTTAACCTAAGATATGCAGATGACACAATACTATTAGCAGAAACCAACAGAGACTTGAAACAACTATTGAAGGAGGCCAAGGAGGAAAGTGCCTAGGTAGGCTTGCTGTTGAACATAAAGAAAACAAAAATAATGCCCACAGAAGATCTACAAGAGTTCATCATGAATAATGAGAAATAACAAGAAAATTGAAACAAAGAGTTCCCATACTTTGTTCAAACATTAATCAGAATGGAGACTGCAGTCAAGAAATTAGAAGTCTAGGATTGGGAAAGGTAGCTATGAAAGAAATGGACAAGATCCTAAAGAGCAAAGACATAACTCTGGACACTAAAGTGAGGCTAGTCCATGCCACTGTATTTTCCATCACCACATATGGATGTGAGAACTGCTCAATGAAAAAAGCCAACAGAAAGAAAATAAATTCTTTTAAGATGTGGTGCTGGAGAAAAAAATGCTGAGGATACCATGGACAGGCAAGATGATAAACAAATGGGTCCTTGAATAAATCAAGCCCAAACTATCCCTAGAGACCAGGATAATTGAGGCTGTCGTATTTTGGCTATATCATGAAAACCATGAATTATTAGAAAAAACAATAATGGTAGGCAAAATAAAAGGTAATAGAAAGAGAGGAAGACCACATGCCATATGGATGGACTCAATCTGAGAGGCCACAGGCCTGAGCCTCCAGGACCTGTGCAGAGCAATAGAGGATAGGAGGTCTTGGGGATGTCTCATTCAGTCACCATGAGTTGAGGTCAACTTGAAGGCATTAACAACAACAACCAGCTCCTAGATGAATGTATATTTATTTCCACTTGATGTTTCAAATACTGCAACATCAAGCAACAATTTGATGCCAGAAACTGACATCAGAGAAAGAAGACCACACAGGGAACTTTCACACAACCTCAGGTCATGTCATAAGCACTGCTTTCCCATAGGGGCAGTTCACAGTTTTGACTGTGAATCATTAACTGATGCATCTACAAAGGTGGGTGAGCAGAACTGAGTCACCGGAGATGTGTTGTCTAGGCTCTTGCTTGCCTATGAAGCAAGCTTAAAATTGTTCACCTGGTTTAAAATTCCAAGCTCCAAACTGGAAGGCTCAACACCTTTTCTTTTTCTCCTTTCCTTTGCATTCTAGACATGTGTGAAACTTTGCATCTTTGATCTTTGACTATTTGCTCAACTTTAGATGTCCTTTTCAGTACAGTGATGGGGGGAGGGGCTGGACTCATGGGGTCAAGCACTATAGAACACTCCCCAGGGAGTAAGCACTATCAAATTTAATAGGACTTCTCTTGAGTAGATCTGTATAAGTTTGCACCATATGCCATCAATCCTACACCCATTTTCCTGGGAACTATTTTTTTAAATGAGGCAGCAAATTAGAGGGGGCAACCCATGTGAGGACTGAGGTAACTTCCCAGATATGCATCCAATCCAGTGGAGGTGTAAGTGGGCCATTAGAATGTAGAAAACCTGTGGATATGTACATGTATGGCAGGAACAAAAGAAAACCCTGTAGCTGCTGTAGGCATGTAACCAGACATAAACCAATATAGATAACATGTGCACACAGTAGAAACACACTGTTGCACCATGTAGTCACATAGATGCATGTGGCTTTCCAAACTGATTTCATGTTGGATCAAAACAGGTGTGTGTATCAGTAAAGAGGTCAAATCAGGTCAGGATGCTATATGGTGATGCTGAGATGCAGCCCTCATGTAAGTTCAGCCAAAATAAATTCTCTGCACTCTGGTCAGACCACTGTTGCCCTTCAGTTTTCACACTTCTCTTAATTTTGTGATATAATTCTCAGCTCAAGAAATGTCCAAAATGTGAATGATTTAGATTTTAGATTAGAAAGCATACAAGAAGGGTTATTTTATGGCAAATGTCACCCTAAGGTAAGTAAATTCATAAGATAAATAAATAAATAAAAGGTAAAGGTAGTCTCTTGACATGAATAGACATAACCAATTGTAGGGGGTGGTGCTCATCTCCATTACCAAGCCAAAGAGCCAGCATTTTCCAAGGACTGCTCAGGTGGTCATGTGGCCAACATGACTGCACTGAACCCTGTTACTATTCCACCAAAGTGGTACCTACCCATCTACTTGCATTTGCATGCTTTCAAACTGCTAGGTTGGCATAAGCTGGGACTAGTGACAGGAGCTCACCCCATCATGCGGCACTCGGGCCTCAAACTACTAATCTTCCAATCTTCTGATTGTCAGAACTGCCATCTTAACCACTAAGCCACCACATCCCATAAACAAGTCAATAAATTAAGGTAAATAATCGTAAGTATCTTAGGGTAACTAGCACCCTACTTCAGCCTTCCTTCAGCAAAGCAACTCAGGTAGGGGTGGAATTAATCTGCACTATATCTTTTCTGATCAGGGATGAGTCAATGCAGACAAAGATGATTCAGTGCAGGAATGCAGAAGAGCTGGGAATATCTACTGATCTCTGATCAGAGATAAGAGCCATGATTTCTCTCCCTGCTCAACTCTAAAAGGAAGCAGAGCCTGGAGATCTTGATAGCATATTTTTTCCATCCAGCTCCAAAGGAAATCTTAGGAAGTTGACTTCCAGTCAGAGTATTGGTCCATCTAACTTAGCCTTGTCTACTTTCTGGGATGCTCCCTTCCACCCATTCTGGCACTTCTTATTAAAAAGAAGCTTTATTAATGTTCTCTTGTCTGGTGAACATTCTGAAAGCAGCATCACATCTTGTGAAGGAGAAACATAGGCTGAAAAAACAATTAGAAATCTTACAGACATTGTCATTGGTGAAATTTGAGAATTACAGTACAGGCATTTTATGAAGCAACAGTATCATCAGCCATTGAACTATTAGAATTGCAGTCCAGTCAATGTATCATCCCAAACCATCATTTATCAGCTCCTCCTAATGCAACTGCCTTTGCCATGGGATTTCTGTGATGGCAGAGAAGAATGGTGTGCAAGATTTCCTTGCCTTGAAGCTTCAGCTCTTGGGTGTGGATGATCCTGTCCAGGTCCTCTTAGAGGAACAGATGGATTAGCAACTAGAGTGATTGAGGACCAGCAAGGCTTCTGTATCAGAAGCAGACATCAGCAGCTGAGAAATCTGAGTCTATAAGAAACATTTTTCCCAGGTCTCTATCAGGCAACAGCTGTCTGAAGAGAAAGATAACCTCTGGAACAAAGTAGAAGTGAAAAAGATAGCAGGATGAACATCACAGTCTCACAAGTTCACTTTCTTTTAGCAATGTTAAGATTGGGACAGAGTAGCCTTTTATGGGAAAGGGAAAAGTATGTATTTAATTTTAGTAACATTGTTTTCTTCCTTTATAGGCATGTTATTAGACCAGGGGGGGAAAACTATTACTTCTTCCTGCTAAATTTCTTTGCTGAAACAAATGATTGATCTTTTTTTAAAAAAAAAGAATGAGTGAAAAAGAGAGAGCAAACTTTACAGGCAACTAGCACAAAATTCCCTGCAGTTATTTTTCTGAAATTTGGCTATTCTTGTGCCCTCTTTAGGCTCCATCGTGTTGCCAAATTTTATGTGGAAGTGTGGAAAAATTAAATATAGTCATTTTTCCCCTTTCCTAATGCAAGTTGATGAGGGAGGACTAGTGATTTAAATCCTCAAATCTGGTTTTGATTCAGGTCCTGGATAAGAATGGATTGGATCTAAATCAGTTCAGACTGAATCAGTCCCAGATTCAAATTGCCAGATCGGCTCTGAACTGAATCAGAGGCCCTATGTACAACCTTACATTTTACAATGCAGTAACATTAAAACAGCCCTGTAACTACCAGTTCATGGTTGTTGTATGCCTTCAAGTCATTTCTGAATTATTGCAACCCTAAGGCAAACCTATCACAGGGCTTTCTTGGCAAGGTTTGTTCAGAGGAGACTTGCCTTTGCCTTCCTCTGAGGCTGAGAGAGAGCCATTTGCCCAAGGTCACCCAATGGGTTTCCCTGGATGAGTGGGGATTCGAACTTTGGTCTCTAAAGTCATAATCCAGCACTTAAATTAGTACACCATGTAGCAGAGGCTAAAAAGATTAAACAGACATCATTTCCCAGCCCCCCAATCGGCAATGTCTTGAAATCTTTCAGTTGGGGTGCTGCCTGGCTAAAATGGCAGGGTTTGGAGGGGTAGATCATCAGACATAGTTACAGCAACTGATGATGTTTGAACACTTTGTAAAATTTCACAGCCTTCATACACACACACACACACCTCCACATCTGCAGCTTTTACTTTTACGGATCTGGTTATTTGATTATTCACAGATTTTATTAATATGTTCTCTCTAGGAATATCTAGGTCCTCCAGCACAACTCTATGGTCAACTTTAACCAAAAGTCACACTGAAGGACCTAGAGATTCCTAGAGAGGTGTTCTCTCAGGTAAAAACATAGTGGGGTTTTGTTTTGGTTTCCTTAACCCCAGCAAATGTGGAGGGACGAGTATATATATATATATATGTGTGTGTGTGTGTGTGTGTGTGTGTGTGTGTGTATATATATATATATATATATATATATATATATCATATCTTCATTTGAGTTAGTTTTCCTGATTGTTGAACTCCTTTTCTCCTCCAAAACTAATCAGTAAAAAGAGCTAGAAGGAAACTGGTTTCTCCTTTAGATTTTCTTGAACTTGGCATTACCCATGAGACTGGTGATGGCATTGTTTTAGCACTTCTTTCCCTTCACCATCTTCCTAGTCTCACTGATGACAGGTACTCCTTTTCAGCACTTGCATTTCCCTTTTGTTGCTTCTATATTTCTACAAATGCAGTGAAGTGGAAAACTCTTAGGAGACAAAGCAACAGAATTCCTGAATGCAGAGTTCTTTTGCTCTCTCTGCATATGTGATGTGGGCACAGAAACACAGCATTCTTTTTAATGAAAACATGTTTCTTTTTGACAGCAGAGAGGTTATGGGGCCATGTCTGATTACCAGAAAAAGATCTATGTGCTGCACTATACCATATTGATATAGACATAAACACAGACCTGTCTCATGAAAAACAGGACCTGGCTGCTTCCACCTTTTTATACAAATGCCACAATTGGTGCTCTAGGGTCTATTCTTCAGGCTAAAATAAATAACAAGAATGATGTCTCGTTATTTCTTATCTTTTTACAGTATTATTTATTGCATTCTGTACCCATCTGATCTGTGCTCTGTGCCTTTAAGAATACAGTCTTCCCCCAAACCAAGACTTGTTAATTGCTATTACATATTTGGAGGGGGGGGGGAGATGAGCACCTCACTATTCATAGCAGTGCTGCATCGACAGTCAAAAAAATTCAAAAGATTCACCAATGTTTAATTCCCTTTTTTCTTGTGTTATTTATCTTCTTGCCCTCTTCTTCATTTAACTGATTAGCAATATTTTGAGAGAAGTGGGGGTAGGAAACAAAAATAATAAATTACTAAATTTGGCAGCAGAAGGCAGTGATGGCGGCAAAGCACAGCTGGAGTATTTGAAATGTGGCAGTTTTCTTCCAAGCCATCATTTTGCCCATCCACAGGGAACACACAGCTAAATGTAGGCACGGCAAATGCTGTGATGAATCCATGTAAAATGCAAAGTGCAGAATTGAAAGTCTGTCTTTCTGCAGGCAAACAGGAGTCCTTCCTCCTACCCTGGTTGCATTTCTTCATGTAATCAGAGGCTCATCCCAGTAGCTTAGATGCCATTATGCAACCCTGTATTTCAGGGCTTCACATTTTTCATTTTGATTCAAGGGAACACTATGCGCTTCCTCTCATTTGGCAGAATAATATGCCACCTGCTCAGGGTTCCTTCCCCCAGCCCATATTTCTAATTAAGCATTTAAATTGTTTGTCAACTAAATGGAATTTCTTTCCTATTATGTTTCTCCCTCTCCTCTCAACCCCACTTGCACTTTTGCAAACATTTTGGTCCTTTTGTAGCAAAGCAGGAGGAGCTACTCATGCCCTTGGATGTAAAAGCCTTTTGCTTTAGCCACACAGCTTTTGGTACTGATGTTAGACACAATATTATTCACATACTTGTACTGAAATGTCTAATTTTGGGGGGATGGGTGGGTGGGAGATGGAGAGATGGGATTTCATTGTGATTTATTGTTTTGAAATTTTATAATGATGTATGCCGCCCTGATTGCCTGGCAGAAGGGTGGGATATAAATAAAAAATTATTATTATTATTATTATTATTATTATTATTATTATTATTATTATTATTATTTGCACATGACCCTTGGGGATCATCAGAGTAGAAAGAGATTAATATTTAACAATAAACTATGCCCTATGACAAGCAGCTTGGGGAGCTGGGTATATTTAGCCTGGAGAAGAGAAAGTTAAGGGGTGACATGATAGCCATGTTTAAATACTTGAAAAGGTGTCATATTGAGGAGGTAGCATGTTTTCTGCTACTCCAGAGACCAAACATGGAGCAATGAATGTAAGCTACAGGAAAAGAGATTCCACCTCAACTTTGGGAAGAACATCCTGATAGTAAGAGCTGTTTGACAGTGGAACATACAAACAGAGGCTGGATGGCCATATGTCCAGGATGCTTTGAATGTGTGTTCCTGCATGGCAGGGGGTTGGACTGGATGGCCCTTGAGGTCTCTTCCATTCTGATTCTAAGATTTCCCCACATATACACATTTTCTTAGAATAAAAGTACTCCTATATGCTGTTTAATCAATGAGTCTTCAGGATTATGGGATTCTTGAAGGTGTTGTCATTGCCTACATTTGGTTATCACGATAAACCATAGTATTATCATGATGAGAGTAAGTGATAAGGCTCCCCTTAGGTTTGAATTTGCTGCTCTACTTCAGGTGTGACTGAACAGAGGAGACAGAAAACTTCTGATTCTGTTGTATATTAACCACAATTTAGCAAGTCATCCAAACTGTAGTTTGTTGAAACTGATCAGTAATCATATCTGTGGTTGGAGTTGGCTGGTTTCAAACAAACCATAGTTAAGATTGACCACAGATGTTATGTTCAAAAGCTCAAGACATAGGCCTTGTCTGTACTGGCCAGGATACTCCAGGGGCATCCCAGAGTATTTTGGCCCTGCAGCTGCCCCAACCTGTCCCTGTTACCTCACTCTCCATTTCCATACAGCATCAGCTGTCTGGATGGTATCCTGCTGGGGCACCCGGCACATCCACCATGGGTTGTTCAATTCTGAGGTGGTCATATGCTGGGCGCCTTGCTCTGACCTCAGAATGAAAGACCTGTGGCAGTGCCAGAGGCACTGGGAGACTCAGTGGGCAGGATGCCCATGCAAATAGCTGCCATGGTGCAGGAACAGAAGCATCTGGATCTTACCGGATGATCAGGAGAAACAGGTAAATTTTTAAACTCTGTGTTAACATTGCTATACACTGGTTCTGGTGTGGAATGTGCCAAACGTTGCCCAACTTGCCCACACAAGAACCGGGATTTGGGACACACATAGTTGGAACAGGATAATGCCAAAATTGGAGGGAAACCAGACAAGGCTATGGTTAATTAAAATGGGAACTGAACCTTTCAAACTCCTTCACATAACCATGGCCTAAAAAGGAAAAGAAAAAGAGAGCACACAAACCTGGGTGGGAAGCTGGATTTGTTTCTGTTAAGATGAAAGAAAGATGGACTAAAGAATTCCACATCATTAGTTTACAAAACAGTAAATTCACATTCATGTCTTATTACATAGGAGAACGAATAATTTCAAAACTTTTTGTCTGCTGGGTGAGATTATATGAATTATTTTTTCCCCCTTGTTGGTGGGGGAGGGGGCGAGGAGAAATAGTTGATTGCAAAAGGACTTACTTTGTGCAAAAAAAGAAACAAAAACACCCAGCCAACTTGTTTCACACAAAAAAATCCATGCAGAAAACAATGTATTCTGCAAAAATAGACTGCTTTTCTACTAATGTAATTTTTGCACAAAAAGACAAGGCTGAGATCCTAGATCAGCTACTTAAGTATAGTTAACCAAATAGGGTCTCCTGGTCTGACCCCCCTCCCCCATCCTGCCTTACCTGGCAGCAACCACAGTGAGTGACAGAGGTCTGTCCTCCTGTTGATCAAGGCAGGAGTGGCGTGGAAACATCAATATGCTGTTCCCTGATCAATAGGAGAACTGAACTCTATCACTTCCAATGGCTGCTGCCCAATAAAGCAGGATAGGGGGCTTTTACAATCAAGGCAAGAGTGGCACAATTGTGAATACATAAGGGCTGTGAATACAAATCAGTTACAGATGTGTAACTCTAATTTATGCATCCGTAACTGTGATAGTGAATTCCAGTGCAATTTTTCAAATACGGCTGAATGACAAAGAATCTTTGGGTAGTTGACCATCTTCTAAATGGGATGTCTCAATGTGTTGAGATGCCCTTTCACGTCAGTGAAGAAAAGGTCTACAAGTATTCACTGCATCTCTAATACAGAGATGTATTAGAGGGGCATATGCATACCAGTAAATATCATAAATGAATGACATCTATACAGTTTGTTAAAAAAAAAAAAGTCAATTGTATTTTCTATCAGATTTCTTTCTCACTGAGAGAATGTTGCTGGATTTAAAATGAAAAGCTAGCCTGAGGGTGTAACGTAAAATATGAATGATCAAAGAAGTTATTACAATTGTATAATCAAATGTCAACTTTTTCCAGTGGCATTTCTCTGGAAATACTTGAAAAACTATGTAGAACAGTTTAAATTTTCTTGAAAGTGACTTAAAAGTAAATCTTGGATGTGCCAGAAGTAAAAATCTTGGATGTGCCAGAGTTAAAACACTGAACTGGAAAATATTCAAATGCCTTTCACGTTTAATGCATAAAGTCTGGTTATTCCATCAAACCTCAGCACTTAGGCATGTTAAAAAGCCATTGCTGGTGTAAAATGCTTGGTGTTTATGCATGTAATCTAACAACTGAGTCACCAACTGCCGTCTTTTGTGATATCTCTGGCAACATGGAAAGCAGCTTGGCATTGGCCTTCACTGTTTTCTAGGATGTTAAGTATATTTGTCACAGCTTTCTTCAAATGAAACTTTGCTGAAAAGTTAATGGAATGTGGAAAAGGATAACATTGTGCCCAGAAGTAAAAATAAAAATAGCCCACAATGGAACAGCCACAGGTAGATGATCCAAAACAGTTTCACAAACCATTAAACTGCAGAATATGCAAGCATTTGCACAAGGAAAAAAGATTTGCCTCAGAAATATAAAGCCCTACTGTAAAACCAGAGGAGTAGTTTCTTACTTACTACTATTTAGTCATCACCAATTTAATTCTATGTTTTAACTATCCATGACATTTGCAGGAAAGAAAATCTGATTACCCCAAGAGAAAAATATGCTGTCAAATATTCTGAATCCTTCCCATCCTCCATCTATGCATTATACTTATGCATATTGTGGCAAGGACAGAGGCAGTGCTATAGTGTTTACTTTCACTTGGATCAGAGCTTGGGAAAGTTTCTTTTTAGACTACAACATTCATAATTCCCAGATAGCATAACCAGTGGTCATACTGGCTGGGAGATTCTGGAACTTGTAGTCTAAAAGGTAAACTTACAAAGCTTTGATACACAGATGAGAAAACCCTGGAGACAGGTGGCATCTTTGTAATACTAGGCCATTTTAAAACATACAAGCAGTACACAATGGAAGCACAACAGACTCCAACAAGGAGATAGCACAATTGTTACTCCTGCACTGTCTTCCCAAAGACCAACTGGAATATGTTGTTAATTCCTTATACAGGCTGCATCTACAGTGTAGAACTGATGAAGTTTGACACCGCTTTAACTATCATGGCTCAATGCTATGGAATTCTGGGATTTGTAGTTTTGTGAGATATTTAGCCTTCTCTGTCAGAGAGCTCAAGTACACCGAAAAAGTACAAATCCCAGCATTCTATAGGATAGAACCATGAGTTAAAGCAGTGTCAAAGTGTATTAATTCTGCAGTGTGGCAGCAGCCTTAGTTAATTCTTGATATAGTTCATTTATTCTGCGGGGGGGGGGGGGGACCTCCTAGCTTTCTGTCTCTCTGTCCCAAATATTCAAACACTTTTAGCTAACTTGTCTTTATATTCTCTAAATATGATGTGTTGATATAATGGAGACAGAAATACCTGCTTGCCTGGGAATGTAGTGGGATTTACTTGTCAGCAGTCAAGATTAGGCTTGCTCTGGAAGGCTAAAACCTTGTCCATACTTACTTATTGGATTGGGGAGGTTGCTGGAAACTGAAATATAGCTTTCATAATCTCTGCACAAAATCTAGAGTTTGATATAAATGAAGTCAATTTTGCGGTATTTGATTATTTCAAATACATCCCCACTGGTTTGCCACTAGCACAGCAAGCCAAGTTCAAGAACGTCTCCTCTGAAGATGCGCTTTAAGTCAGGAAGAGGGAATGTTTTATCTTCTGCAAGCTGGATTGCAACTTCCATAAACCCTTGCCTGTCCCAATGATGGTGAGGAATGGTGGGAGTTGCAGTCCAACAACATCCAGAAATCCACATATTGCCCTTCCTTGCTTTAAGGAAAGATTTCCCAGTCTTTGTTTGTTGGTTTTTACTTTCTCTTATATCATTCCCTCTTCCATTTTTTTTTTCCAGATTTGCTTTTTAAAAAAATAAAAACAAGGAAAGAAGGCACAGTTAACCACGTGTGTATTCATGTAATTGCCTTTTTCTTGACTTCTAATATGTTTTAACTTCTTTGTCTGGACAGTTATGAAAGAATATACCATGAAAAGTGATTGAGTCTTATACCAATTCCCAGAGGAGAAGCAAAATGAGAGAATACTGATGTCTTTAAGTTGACTGGGTCAAAACAGACATGTCTTAATAGAGCCAAAAGTTCCAGAGCCATGGGTTAGTCTGTCAAATCTACCTCACTAACACCAATTAACTGCAAGACAGACTTTGATCCAAACCTTAAGATCACCTTCCCTGTCTAGATGAAAGCATATGTCCGCTTTGAAGGAAAGCTCCAGATGTCCTTGGGAAAATAACTCTTCATTTTGAGTGGCTTTTTAGCTCGGGGAACGAAAGAGCATCTCCATGGAAAACTGGATCATTTCTGCTAAGGGTGCAAATCTGTGTCCCTTTACTTCTGAGCAAATCCCATTAGATTGCAATAGGACTTACTTCTAAGTCAACATGCATTATACCAGGCAGCAAGCCAGGAATGTCGTAACAATGTTGGACAGGTCCTTTCCCAATGCTCACTAGTTCAGAAGATAAATTTTACAATATTATTGCTAAATGGTTCTCCAATGGATAAACAACCAAAGGTTTAATTTTGTTGCTGCTGCACAGTACCAGATTTCTCAAAAAAAAAAAACTTACAGGGATCATAATTTCACTATTGTGGCATAACATAAATGATATTGCAGTTATCAACCACAAGCTGGTTTAATAGTATTCCATAAAATATTATATAAATCCTAAAATCTAAGTACATTCAGTGGATTAGCAAAGCAAAAACAGGCTCTAAAACTGTGCTCATTGCCCCATAATTTTCAGATACCATAAATGAGATGATAGTTTACAGGCAAATAGTTTATTGCCAACAAGTACCTGAAATAAACATAACCAAACAAGGTCTAAATCATGATATTGTTGACGGGACACAAATATTATTGAATGTGGTGACCACAGTTATAATGATGATGTGGTTGTATCCTCAAGCTATGTCAGCCTGCATAAGCACCTGATCTCTGATGTCAATAGAAATGAGTGCATTGGGATCAGAAATTTCAAGGCTTAACCATGCTTATGATCATGAATAGGCTGTTGGTTCTGGGTGCATAAATTTAACTTCACTAGTTAAATTAGGGTATGGAAGCCTAAATACCCTAAAGGCACCAGATCTTGCCATTTCTTGGAAGATAAACAGGGTCAGCTCTGGTTAGTACTTGGATGGGAGATCACCAATGAACATTTCAGAGGAAGGAACTAGAAAAGCCACATCTAAGTATTCCTTGCTTAAGAAATCACTATGAAATTCATGGGGTTGTCATGAATCAACAGATGACTTTAGGGCGCGCACACACACACAAAATCATGGAATGTGTAGGCAATACACATCCTGGATTGGAAAGCAAAAATAATAATAATGAGAAGAATATAACTTTGTACAGACAAAAGGACCCATTCTGGAGATACTCAGCGTAGGATGCCATTGGCAGCTGGTGGCTTCTTTATCCACCCTGAGTTTTAATTTGAATTTTCAAAGAGCTTTCAGAGGTCCTGTACTTAACATCCCTCAAATAGGTTCAGCAACTTTGATAATACTGTACCCTTAAAGTTCATACTGAAATCAGAGCCACCAGTGCTGCCTGAGGTGTTTTGTTTATTTATTTATTTATGTTGTTGTTTGTATGACACACTATAACAATAGCTGGCAGGGAGCTGGAATTTACAAGTGGCATGCTCAAGTTTATCATTCAGGTTATTTAGAATAAATAAAGCAATGGCTGAGAGGCTGCATTGCACTGGTGGATCATAAAATTCTGCATAGTTGTGGGGATTATTGCAGCACTAATTAAAGTGTCTTACCTGAGCTGGCTTAAAATTTAAAACGGGTGGCATCCTGATGCTATCACAAGGATTTTGCTGCTGAAATCGCTACCTGGGTGCAGCCCAGATCCATCCCCACTCCCAGGGCCACTCAGCATGGTTTTTTCAAAGCCGGGAGTTTTCCAGCTTAAGGACGCGGCCGCCAGAGCAGCCCTGGGAGCAGGGATGGACCCAGGTTGCACCCAGGTGGCAATTTTGGCAGCAAAATCCTTGTGATAACATCAGGATGCCACCCGTTTTAAATTTTAAGTTGGCTCAGTAAGCCGCTTTAATTAGCGCTACGATAATCTCCTATGTCTTGTCCCTTCTCCTCACACACATGACCAAGCTGTTTTCTGGCTGGGCACCCCTCTCCAAGACAGTCAGCATGCTGTAATGGTTTTAGTGTCGGGCTAGAGATCTGAAGATCAGGCTTCATTCGCCACTCAGCCATGGACACCCACTGGATAACCTTCAGAGAGTCACAGACTCTCAGCCCCAGAAAACCCCGTGATAGGTTCACCTCAGAAATGACTTGAAGGCAAACAACAGCAACAATCTCTCCCCATAGGCATTAAGTGGCCAGGAGGACAGGGGAGGATGAAGGGTAGCCAGGCAGGGCTTTGTACTCCTGAAATTGATGGCAGAAAGTTGATGCCATCCACCTGGGTCTCTAGAGGACTTTTGGGATGTTCAGGAAGATACCTTTCTCTTCTTATGGTTGGCAGCAGTAACCCAACTATCAGGCTACCTGGCTGCTTCCTATTCTTCTCCCTGTTCTCTGATGGCCATTGAATGACCATGGAAAGGGACATCCAGCCAAAAAATAGGTAGGTCAAACATATGGGAAGGGAGTTGAAGCAGAGGGTTTGAATTCTCTCCATTCATAACAACCGAAAAAGTGCATGCACCAGTGCAACTTTCGTTTGCACCTATATATGTCATTAACAGGATGCCAGTCACAATTCCATATGACCTAAAACTAGTCTGCTAACTTTCCAACATTCTTCTTCTTTTTTAATTTAAGGGTCAAACAACATGTACAGTATTATGATTCTTTTTTGTTGACTATTTTTCAATGCATATCACATACACTTCAATGGCAATGATTTAGCAGATAAATCTTCTATCATCCCACATTTTCAACTGCTTTTAAAAGGTTCCAGTTTCTCTCTCCACCTACTTTCCCCTTAGCTTTCCACTTACTCCAGCTGCTGTAAATTGAGTTCAAAGTGCAAAACAAATTTGCACTCAACTCACAGGGGCAAGTGGAAAGGAGGGATGGCCCCAGCCAAAGCAAACTGCTTCAGCCTTTCTTAGCTTGTATTTTCTCCTTCTTTAATAACTTTTGCCATCTTGGTCACACTCTGATGTTTAGTGGCCACAACATTTCACATTTTATCTGTGAAATGTTGGAGGTATGCTATCAATTATGTGTAGCTTAATCTTGAGCAGAGAACAGAGGGAGGAATTATTGTATATACTTATGTATAAGTCTAGAAATTTTAGGAAAAAATGACTCCCAAAACCTGGATCAATTTATCCACTGGTCAGTTGGCTGGGGCTGATGGCAGCCGGTGATTCGGTGGTAATTTAGCATGCAATAATCCCCGCCTCCATCCTGCCTCCCAGCTGCAGCCCAGGAGGCTTGATTCAGTCTAAAACCCCAAGCAATAAGCTCCACTTTCTACCCCATAAAGGAAAGATATGTGATGCACCCTGATGAAGCAACCAGCATTTAAAATGTGTTTTTTAAAGCAGTAACAGAACCTCAGCAGTTTGTCCTAAACCTAAACGCATGAAAGATGAAACCTTGGAATACCAGCATCTTAATCCAGGTGATAGAAATCTAGTTGTTCTGTGGATACTTGTAAAACACTCTAGGAGTTTCTTTTCTTTTCTTTTTTAAAAGGCAGCTAACCAAATAAATGCACACATGTAGATTGGAAGCAATACAAACCAGCTAATCTAATCACACACCTTTTTGCACCTAAGTAGACAAATGGGTTCAGTCATTTTTCTCCCAGAGGAATTCATCAATGTGCATTTTCCCTAACACAAAGTACAAAGTAATATTGCATTTCAAATTGTATTGAAGCTAATTAAAGGGCTATTTCTTTTTCTTATATTACACCACTACCTCTTTCACCCAATTTGCAAGAAGCAACATCCAGCAAGGAAAGTCAAATGTAAATGTAATCAGTTCTCAAAGCATAACTCTTAAATGATCCCAACTCAATTAAAATTAACAATTACCGTAGCTAGAAATAATAAAAATTGCTCTAAGGGTCATCATTTTACCCACTGGGATAATACTATGAATAACTGAGTGCTACTAAAGAATGCCCCTTTGAAAAGAAAAAAGCTGAATTAATAAATAAACAAAATGATGACTCTAAAAATTTATAAGGTTGAATGCACAAAAGGCTGTATTTTCAACTTTTAGGATCTTTTTGAAAAATTGTATTCTGGTGACCAAAACAATGCAGTTCTGCTATTTCAAAACCAAAAAGATTAAACAGGGTTTTCTACAAGTCCTCTGTCAGACAAAGCCATATTTTGTAATTGAGTTTAGATTTATTTCACTCAAGGCTCATTTTGTCATAGTTCTCAGTCATGCATTATTTGTGGGCAAGTTAGTGAACATAAGGTACTAGCAAGCAACCAAGGCAGCCCTTCATCTCACAGTAAAGCCTCACAATCTGTGTTCACTACTCCAGAGCATCTATAATTTCTCTTAAGCAAACATCTCATGCCCCCATGTGGTTGAACTGAAAATCTCTGAAAATGTGAAACCTTTTCATGGTGCACAGCAAAGAAGCATAAAACCAACTGAAGAACATTTTAACCAGGGCGTGGGAAAAGTTACTTTGGGTGGCCTTTGATATCCTCTTCCTTCTATCAGTGGTGAATTACACCAGCAGAGGTGAAGATGTGATGGTGAAATGAAAAAGATAAAGGTGTGGAAAGGGAGCAGTAACATCAACGGGAGGAAGATCTGCAGCTTTGTGACACTTCTTTTTGAAATACTTGGCTTATGGAGGTCCCATGGAACCAAGGCAGCATGGAAGGGCTGTCTTGGACAACCAACTGTACTCTGGCATCAGTGATTATCCAAGCTGACTATCCTATACCTTCCTGATTTGCTGGGTATGACAGAGGGAGAGGCATCCACCTGAATAAATTCTAACTCACTAAAACATATCCAATAACATCCAAACAATGATACCTTTATTGGAGCAACTGAAATGCACAATTACATGTTGCAAGCTTTCGAAGCCACTCTGGCTTCTTTATCAGGCACAGGAGAGAAAAAATTGAAGATTGTATCTTCAGCATTAATTGGGAAATCTGGTAAGTTAGGTGAACCTACTAGAAAAGCCCATCTAATTAATAACTCAAGTTAATTAACCAGTTCATTCCATGCTCTGGAGTGAATTCATCTTTATCTCTGATTTTATCTGAATTTGTTATTTTAATATAAAGATGTTCCCAACAGGGAGATTTTGAAAGAGATTACCTTCTGGAAATGGCTGCTCAGGGGAGCAAAGAGGAGCCCTCTGCTAAAGATATTTGGAAGAAGATGGCCATCAATGGTAGGTTCCTCCTGCCCTCCCTCAGTCATTTCTGGAGCAGGTTTGCAAGGCAGAAGAAAAGCCAGGGGTCAATTCATACCACCTAATTATAGCAGTATTAATCCACTTTCACTGCCATGGTTCCATCTTATGGAATCCTAGAGTTTGCAGTTTGGTGAGGCACTGGTGTGTTCTGGCTGAGAATTCTCCATGCCCATCTCTAAACTGCCAATCCCAGGATTCCATAGGATGTTTCTATGATAGTTAAAATGGAAGCATAACACTATGATTCAATAGTTTGAATGGGCCTCAAAAATCTTCTGTGGCTCAGAATGTCATTTGAGACTGGCTTTGCTAGTTCCACAAAGCGCACTCCTGGGCCTAATCTCAGCAAATTTTGCTACCACACCCCCCCCCCCAATATTGACTATTCTGGCTGGCAACAGATCTGTGGGATGCAAGCAAAGGTCATTTCTCATCCCCTGTAAGCTTTCTCTAATAAAATGGAGGTGCTGCCAAGGGCAAGAATTGCCTCTGGGTACAATGACACAAGCCTTTCCCCACCAGCCTTCTCAATTTCATTAGCATCCACAGAACAGAGACTATGGACGTTATCACACGTGGCCCAGAAACCGAAAACAAAGTGGAAATGAGGCATCCCGAAAATAAACAGGAAATAAACCTTGTTTCCACAAATGTCATTACCTTCATTGCGAATTTACAGCAACTGCATTGAACGTCCACACACAAGAGAAAAAAACCCTTAAATGTAGCAGAAATGAGCCTCCTGCACATGTGCAGATAGAGGAATGCTCGCGGGAACCATGGGTAATGACGGGGAAATGCTCCCAATACGTATTTGGCAATCACATTTGCGGTAAATGCGAAATGATCCTCATCGCGCACTTGCAATTCCTCAAGAAACTGAAATTCAAAAGATCTCGGTTCTTTCCACTTTCTGTCCACTTTCTGTCGGGGTTCTGTGCGACGTCGTGTGAAAACACAGCCAAATAATCCGGTTTCGGTCGGGATTTCGTTTGGATTTCGTTTGCATTGGGCCCCGTGTGATAACGTCCTATGGGACTTTGCAGACTGCCAGAAATAGTGCAAATTGAGTCCACTTTAAGGGTTAGGGTTAGGGAATCTTGGGAACTGTATTTTATTGTGGCACCAGAGCTCTCTGACAGAGAAGGCTCAATGTCTCGGGGGGGGGGGAAACAATTCCCATGATTCCCTAGCACTAACCCTAACCCTTAAAGTGGACTCAATTTGCACTATTTCTGGCAGTGTGCAAAGGCCCTATGGAGTTATCACACTCACTTTTGTTAACGATCTGGGCCTGCCTGGGAATGCGCATGAATGAGAGGAAACGGATTTTATTGCACTCAAAATAGTCAGCAAGTTGTCCCCATGCCATCACTCCACCACAACCCATCCCCGAGCTGTGCTGAGCCAGCCAATTTTGCAAGGATGGAAGCTTTCCAGCTGAGTAAAATTGGCCAGCTCAGCAGAGCTTGGGAATGGTAGTGTTGGTCGAGTGAAGGCATGGGGATAGCTTGCTGATTGTTTCAAGTGTGATAAAATCCATTTTCCCTCGGTCACACACATTCACGCGCGTCCCCAGCCAGTGCCCAGATCGTTAAGAAAAGTGAGTGCGATAAACTCCTATGAAGAAGGGCAAGAGATGCCCAAAGATATAGAGAAGTAGCAGGAGTGAAGTAAGAAAGTCATGTCATATTTTTTAAATAGTGATATTGATTTCGTCCATGCAAGAAGAAGCGTTTAAAGAGTGGGGAACTATTTATATGTTCAGCTTGATGGAAGATTAAAATATGCTTCACACAGAATCCTAAAGTTTGGGATAGGACTGTAAATCCAAATATCTGCTTGGCTATCAACAACAGATGGTGTCTTCCACATCAGTAGGGTGGCAAATCTGTTTCGAGTTTTCCTTCAGACTTTAAAGGAGATGTCCAAGATGCTGAACCTATTTTACAGATATGGTTCAGTGCCTTGGATAGCTCCCCTAAAGTTCAGATTAAATCCTGGAACAGATTCACTAATCCACTAATATAGAAACCAATAGCTGCTATCAGCTATCACACAGGAAAAACAAGCCTGAGAATTTAGAGACTAGCTTTTCTTCTTTATTCTTCCTTCTCCTCCCTTTATTTCTATCAGGGTGTAAGGCTGGAAACATTAACAAGAATAAGACCAAGAACTGCATTTCTATCTATCACACAGCAGCCCCAAAGTGACCAAGAAACTCAGAAGTAAAACTGCATTGAAATGCTCCCTCACAATTGCAATTGTATGGGGAGAAACTAAGGTCATATCTGTGAATTTAGGAAAAAGAATTAGAGAGGAATTGGTTTTATTGAACTAGACTTGTTAATCCTTCCCCTTTGAATGGGGAATAAAAGAACACTCTGGTTGTCAACTTCACTCCTTTCCTGGATTCTAAACTCCTTTGCAGCAGACCACTGTTTCATTCCCTTTCGGACCTGCACATGAAATCCTTTAATATCTCAACACACAATGTTTCTAAGCATATATGTGAACAATATTTTAAAATGTGCAGAACTTGCCAGCATATATGGGAAGGTAGAGGTGGCTTGAGGGCAACAGAAATTATGGAAAGGAGATTATTTTTGGAAGTGGGAGTGACCCTAGCTCAGATATCCAAAAAAGTAAGGAGGGGGGAATCTTTGCTGAGATATCTTTGTAACATGGACAGAAATATACACAATCTCACATTGATTTAATTTCCAGGTGTATTATCAAAGCAAGTGACCTAATATTAATGTCAGTACTGTTTTGTTGAGAACCAGTCTAGTGGTTTGAGTTGTCATGGATGATGAGAGTTGTAGCTCTTCACCTCTGGCTCTAACTCACCACCTTGTTATGCAGCAGAGCTGACCAGCTTTGATCAGTGGTTAATGCTTTTCTCCAAAGCAGCAGAGTTTCAGAGAATAGGCTGAAGACCCTGACAAACTCTCCAAGCCTTCTCAGGACCTAAGCAGACTGCCAGAAATAGTGCACATTAAATTGAGGCACTGCCCTGGCTCGGTGCTAGGGAATCATGGGAACTGCAATTTATTGTGGCACCAGAGCTCTCTGACAGAGAAGGTTCAGTGTTTCAGAAAAAAATACAATTCCCATTATTCCCTAGCACTGAGCCAGGGCAGTGCCTCAATTTAATGTGCACTATTTTTGGCAGTCTGCTTCGGCCCTCACTCTTCTTCCCCAGATGTCTCCAAACTTTTCCAGGATTCTGCTGGCTCTTGTATCTTCACTCAAGACACCAGACAACTCAGTAGTCTTATATAAAAGATCTACTTTATTCTACTATATACAAGTACTATATGCCCAACAAATCACAATCTCTACAAATCTCCTCAACTACCCACAATATCTCTAAAACTACTCCACAATATCTCCAAAACTACTCCACAAAAATACATTGGCAAACATTGCAATTATTATAGCCATTGTTAATCACCACCCACTAGTTAGTTTCCACCCAGTGGGTGTGTATATTTATTTTGATTGGTTCACATAGTTCAACCCATACTTAAGACCAACCCAAGTATTTCATCATTTTACCTTGTACACTTAATGAATCTCAGGTGTTTCCAATATGCATTCTATAACTCTGTCCTTGGCTCTCAAGACTTCTGAATTACATTAGCTTTTGCACCTGTGTAGCTTCATAATTGCTCTTGCTTAGTCATTGGACCTTATCCCACGCTGCTCTCAAAGTGGCAAGAAAGCGATATGAGCATCATTCCAGTACTATAGCGCTAGTATAAATATGGCGCTAGCGCTATAATAGCGCTATGGACCAGCTCGCGCTATTGCAATGCCCGCTGAAACCGACATTCAAAAGAATGCGAATGATGCTGCATTCCGAGCGGTTTCTTGCTGGATTCTGAGCGACGTCGTGTAATCACGCGGAAAAATATAGCGCTATAGCGCCTGATTCTTAGCTGATTCTGAGCGACGCTGTGTAATCACACGGAAAAATATAGCGCTATAGCGCCTGATTCTTAGCTGATTCTGAGCGACGTCGTGTAATCACGCGGGAAGATATAGCGCTATAGCGCCTGATTCTTAGTGGATTCTTGCTGCTTTTGGCCCCGTGGGATAAGGTCCATTGTGACTTTCACATACATATTTTATTTCTATCACTGTATGTCCCATGTTGCATTTTCCTTAACATGAGTGTTGGACTATGATGTTGGAGACCAGGGTTCAAATGCCCACTCATCCATAAAAACGCATTGGTTGACTTTGTTCAAGTCACATACTCTTGGCCTCACAGGAAGACAATGGCAAACCCCCTCTGAACAGATCTTGCCAGGGAAGCCCTTTGACAAGTTCACCTTAGTGTCACCATATATTGGAAATGACTTGAAGGCACACAACAACTATTGTTATGTTAATCTTGAACCTCTCATCTGGCACAACCAATTATAGGTGTTTAGATTCTGTTTTCTGTTGGGTGTTTGTCTTTCAGACTCCCAGTTAAATTCTTTTACATCAGTATAAGGCAAAAAGTTTTGGTTGCAGAGAGTTAGGCACACTGGAACCTCATCTGAGTTTCCCTACCTGATAAATGATAAATGTAAAATTAGTACAAAATTTGTGACTAATGTTTCATCATCAAGCCAACAGGCTGTGAACCACTAAATTCAATTAAAGTGATTAGAAACTATAGGCAGTATACTCTGCCAGCAAAATAAGCAGTTAAGTGGCAGATGGTAGTCAACAGTTCCTGCATCATAGATGGTCCCTTTGCCCTCACAAAGCAGCTGTTTGTGTGACAGGGAATGAATGCACATGTAAAGAAAAACGTCAAATATATCCCATCCCTTCTAAACAAATAGGGGGGAAGACTAGGACTCTAGCATATTTTAACAAAAATGATTATCAATATCAGTTGGCAAAACAATTTGAACCTTGCACTACAACTGGTAGTGATGTATTGTATATGTTGGAAACATAATAAGTTGTCTTGCAGCATTCCTTCATCTAGACCAGGGGTCGGCAACCTACGGCCCGCAGGCCGGGTGCGTCCCGCGGAGGCCTTGGGACCGGCCCATGGCCGGTCCCACCGCCACAGCCGCCGCCGCCGCCACCACCACCGCTGCCACCCGCGAGCGCGGGCACCATTTTGGCATCCAAAATGGGTGGCCGCACTTGTGCACACATGCGCACAAGTGGGGCGCCATTTTGAAAGGCCGCAGCGCACGCGCGCCAGCCAAATTCGCCCAGAGCAGGCACGCTGCGGCCTTGCCAGGGCCCAGGGAAGGCCGCAGCGTGCCTGCTTCGGGCGAATTCGCCCAGCGCACATGCACTGCGGTCTTCCAAAATGGCCCCACTGTCACGCACATGCGTGCGCAAGCACAGGCACCATTTTGGATGCCAAAATGGTGCCCACGCTCGCACGCGGCGCACAGGGCAGCGGCAGTGGGACCAGCCACAGGCCAGTCCCAAGGCCTCCGCGGGCCCCACCCAGCCCACGGGCCGTAGGTTGCCAACCCCTGATTTAGACCAATACTGTCAACACAAACTGGGAGACACCCTCTAGAGCAGAGGTGGATATCACAAGGGCCAGGGTGGTAGAATTCAAAGATATAGCCGTGTTAATCTGTAGAATCAGTCCGTAGAGAGATTTTGTAGCACCTTTGAGACTAACTGAAAGAAAGAAATTGACAGCAGGAACTTTCATAGACTTCAGTCTGAATGAATAATGCATCTGAGGAAGTAGACTGAAGTCTATGAAAGCTCCTGCTGCCAATTTCTTTCTTTCAGTTAGTCTCAAAGGTGCTACAAGATCTCTCTACAAGGGCCAAGGGCCATTTCTGCAATCCTCACTGCACCCTCTTGGTGTTGCTATTATTTCCAGAACCTTGAAACCAGGAAGGGGGTGGCAGAATCCATTTTCCTTCTCTTCCTTCACAGAATGTAAGGAAACCCTCTGCTCTGCATCAATATACCTGTTGCTGCATTTTGTAGCAATAGTAGTAGTATAACTGCTGGTTGTTGCCAACTTTCCACAGTCTCAGTGGAGCCCCCAGTCTCTGGGAATCCCTATGGAAGTCTCTGAACCTTGGATATTGAGCCTCCTTCAGAAAGGTTTTCTTTCATTTCAGTTATGTTTGTTATCCTAGTCCAGGCCCATCAGTACTCCAGCACTACCATCCCCATGATGGAGGAGAGCCAGCATAGGACGTTTTCACACTGTCCTCCTAAAGCCGGCTGGAGCCATTCCGGAACGGGTCGTGCCGCCGATTCCGGAATGGCTCCGCCGCCGAAAGGCTAATTCCGGTTGGACAGCCGGAATTACCTTTCTGCCGCTTCAGCCGGAGTTATCCTTGGTTCGTCCGGAGTGACGCCGGACTTAGGGCTCCGTGTGTTTGAACACACGGAGCCAAAAGCCGGCCGGACGCAGGGATGACACCGGAAGGGGCGGGGTTTGCCGCCGCGTGTGTGTAAACACACGGGAAATGGCGCCGGAGCGAGGCCGGCGGGAGGCCGGCTAGCGTCCTCCTTTTGCGCAGTGTGAAAACGTCCATAGTTACCCAAGGGAGTCAGGGAGTTATAACCCAAAAAAGTTACTGTAAGCCATATCCAATGCACAGTATTATGCCCAGATTTTACCCCATTTACACCATACTGGCTTGTAAAAATCAAGACTGAAATTGTATTAATAGCCACACAGTTCCCCTCACTCAATTCAAATTGGTACAAAAGTGCCTTTCTTCCCGTGCACTTTTTCCTTCCCAGCATGTACAAACCTATCAACCAATAGTCACTGTGTTTGTGTATGTGCCTACAGTGCCTTCTATTCATTGGTAGTCTCCCATCCAAGTTTTAACCATGTCTGACCCTGCTTAACTTCCAAAATCAGACAACATCCGGTGCTTTTAGGGTATTTAGGTCCACCAAATACGTTACCAATTAAATCAAAAATTCAGGATCCACTTGAGTGGATTCATAGCACTTAGTGTTGTAGCAAACTGTTATGGTGTAAGGAAGGAACTGGCAAGACCACTATTTAGTATGCCTTGCCTGAGAGAGTCCCAGGTAATCCATGGGGTTGCCATAAGTCAACAGGTGATTTGAAGGCACATACACACAAAGAAGTACTAGGCACACTAAGCTCAATGGCCTGACAACATGAGGAAACTTGGTACTGCGCATTCATAATACTAAAAAAAATTATATGTAGCTGGTGTTGGCAAAACATGGGTCCTATGTGAACAACATTTGCTTTAAGAACTATATAACGTCATAAAAAGACTCCAAAACTAAGAGGAAAAAGTAAAATTAAAAGCTATACTAATCAAAGTGATAGATTTATAGAAATAAATTATTTTTAATGCATTTAGACTAATGAGTATGTATATTGAAAGGTCCTTGGTTAGTTAAAACATGAGTGCCTTTTTAAAATTCCAGAAAGACTTCTTGAATATAAATTTATGGAAGATTTTTCCCCTCCTGTGTCCATTATTATTACCCCTGAACTGAGATTTAATCAGCTTGTCTTCCCTCTCAGAAGCCTTTATGAAGACTGTTGATTTGCAGCCAAGCCAAGCCCTTTTAATAATGTATGTTAAATTAGTTTAATTATTAATATAAAAGAATAACTTACAGATAATCCACACTGCACTACATTTTTAAGTACAGTATCATTCTTTTTGAAAGAGTTAGTAAAAAGTATGAGTGTATCTGTAGCCCAAGCTGTTATTGAAGACATGTTTGTTTTATAGCTAAGATCAAATGCATAATTGAAGAACTTGTCCAACCTAAAATTATTGTTCTCACTTCTCTTCTTCTTCTTTTACTAAGAAGATATCATTGTCTTTAGCCTTTTACTATAATAATATCATCAGCCTCCTATGGTTTCTCCGCCTTTTGTATCATTTCTTTTATGGCTGCAATCTGGACAAAAGCAGAATGAACTACTATTTTATATTGATTTGCAGGGTTTGCTCATTAAGAATGAGGATGAAATAAAAAGATTGATGTATAGATTTGTACATGTAACAGAGTTCTTTGAATTATTTCCTTTTTGTATTAATCAGCTTCCTTGTTTAGTAGATGTTGCCATGCAAACAGAAACACAAACAAATACAGGTATGCCTCAGCTAACAAAGTACATGTGCCCTGGGCATTGCTTTTTTAATAGAAAACTTCATGCCAGAGGCAGAAATAACATGAAAAGTGTTCCTATACCAGCAAAAGAAGGGCAGTTCAACTGTTGCTGGTTTTTGTTCTTAACTGCCTTCGTGTCCGTCTCGACCCATGGCGACCCTATGGATGAGCCATCTCCAGGCCCCTCTGTCCTCTACTGCTCTACCCAGCTCCTGCAAACTCTTATTCGTGGTCTCTTTAATAAAGTCCATCCATCTAGCATGTGGCCTTCCTCTCTTTCTACTTCCCTCCACCTTTCCTAACATTACTGTCTTTTCCAACAATTCCTGCCTTCTCATGATGTGTCCAAAGTACGACAGTCTAAGTCTTGTCATCTTGGCTTCTAGGGATATCTCTGGCTTGATCTGTTCTAGGTCCCATTTGTTTGTCCTTTTGGTTGTCCATGGGATCCTCAGCACTCTTCTCCAGCACCACATTTTCTCAAATGCTTTGATTTTCCTCCTATCTGCTTTCTTGACTGTCCAGCTCTCACATCCATACATGGTAATAGGGAATATAATGGCTTGTATGATTCTGACTTTTGTGCTAAGTTGTATTTCTTTTCATTTTAGGATCTTTTCTAGTGCTTTCATAGCCAACCTCCCCATTCTTAATCTTCTCTTGATTTCCTGGCTGCAGTCCCTGTTCTGATCAATGTTTGATCCCAGATATGAAAACTCTTTTACTATTTCTATTTCCTCATTGTCTAGTTTGAATGTGTGTGAGTTCTCTGTGGTCATTATTTTTGTTTTCTTTATGTTCAACAGTAAGCCTGCCTTTGCACTTTCTCCTTTGATCTTCCATAGTAGTTGTTCACAGTATGTGATGTTTTCTACAAGTATTATGGTGTCATCAGCATATCTCAGATTGTTGATATTTCTCTTCCATCTTCCATGTCCAAGCCTGGTTTCCTTAAAATATGTTCTGCATATAAATTGAATAAATAAAGTGATAGAATGCAGCCTTGTCTGATTCCTTTGCCAATTGGGAACCATTCTGTTTCTCTGTGTTCTGTTCTGATAGTAGCCTCTTGTCCTGAGTACAGATTCCTCATTAGAACTATCAGATGTATTGACACTCCCATGTCTTTAAGGGCGTTCCATAGCCTTTTATGATCTATGCAGTCAAAGGCTTTGCTATAGTCTATAAAGCACGTTCTGATTTTCTTTTGGAACTCCCTACTACGCTCCATTAGTCATCATATATTTGCAATGTGATCCCTAGTGTCTCTTCCTTTCCTGAACCCTGCATGTTTTAGGGAGCCTTTTATTTAGAAATAGCAACTTGCAGTAGTGTCACTGGGTGTGTGCAAGGGGTGTGGGATGCCCCAGGTGACAACCCAAAATGGGGGTGACACCCAAGAAGGGAAGTGATATCAAATTGGATCCCCACCCCCCACAGACACTGTTTCAGCCTGTGTGGTTTCTCTTGGGCCTGGTGTGGGGGTGTTTCAGGCCTCCTGGGCCTGGCATGGGGGCTTTTGGGGCCTCCTGAGCCTGGTGCAGGGGCTTTTGGTGCCTTCTTGGCCCTGTGCAGGGGCTTTTGGAGCCGCCACAGCCTGGTGTGGGGGCTCCTTGGTGACCCCCACCCTGGACACCCCACCAGAAGTTTGGGGCCAGAAGTCCAGGGCTGGAAATCCTGCCCCCAGAAGCCCCACACACACACCAGGTGTCACCAGGCATGGGAACGCCACTGGCAATATGTACATGCGAAATGAAACAACTCTATTGGGTAAGCCTTGAATAAAGGAAACAGAAATAGTTTGAGCCTTGTAAAGACCATTCAAAAGCTTCTTCCCAAATGAATCCAGAGAAACTTTTTTTTTCTTTCACCTGCCTCCATTTTTGTCATGTCTTTCATGTTGGTTTTTTAATACACAGGGGGAGCTGGTGAAGTAGGCATATCTTTTCTCCCTTTTCTCTCTGTTTTGTCATTCATGCATGCTAAGCAAGGAATTCTGGAGGCAGCTGCTAGTTACTTTGCCAGTTGTAGGCAGGCACACATGTCTATGGTACAATCCAACGTTTTCCCAGCTCAGGCTTTGTTTATTGCATTGTTCAGTTCAGACATGCTGCTGAAGACAGCATTGAAAATTTGCATTTCTCCAGCCCTTCTTCTCCATCTACCCAGTGCTGATGCTGCTTTAAAATCTTCAAGCTAAACAAAGGATGAAAAGCAAAGGGGGCTGGGGGACATTAAAAGACTGTAAAAAGAAGTTTCACTGTCAGAGGCTTTATTAATTTAGATGAGCTGTACTGTGAAGAGCATCATTCTGTCTCTGTCCTGGCATTACTTATCCTGTTGTTGTGTGCCTCCAAGACATTTCCAACTTGTGGTGACCGTAAGGCAAACCTATCACTTGGTTTTCTGCAGCTGAGAGTGTGTGAATTGCCCAAGGTCACACAGTGGGTTTCCATGGCAAAGTGAGGAATCAAACCCTGATCTCCAGAGTTCTAGTCCTATGCTCAAATCATGCGACACCATACTGGGTCTCATTACCTATCCTTCTCACCCTAATTTACCCATAAGCTTGGCCCTGATGATTGTTGCTTTATCTTGTAGTGTGATTTCCTGTGGGGAAAAATTCTTCTCAGATGTCTAAAAGGCACGATGCAAATATTATCATCTGCACTGAATGCCAGAGGTATCTGGGAAGGAAATCTTTTTGTCTCAAAAATGTCATCATTAGCTAAAGACACGAATATACAGGAGGACTATAGCTTATTAAAAAGGATCTACAACAGCCTTTGATTCTGTATGATTCTGAATATATATTTTAATGGGAAGTGAAAATAAATTGGAATAACAAAACATATGAGATTTTCAGTAATAAAGCAAATGAGGAAATGGGGGCGGGGGTCCCTTGCCCACTAATTCCCTATTGCTATTTATTTGATTAATAATATCCAGATATCCAGATACCATATCTGTGCTTTGAGTGTTTATATCTGTGTTTAGAGTACCACACCCACAAAAACAATATAAACCAACAACCAATTCTGTTCAGTCTTCCCATTTGCTTCAGTGTTTATCCTCCATAATCATGGCTTGCCTTAGACTTAGACGGAAAAATGAGAGCAAGACAGAATATGTTGCATTGCATTTGTAAGTGAAGTATCATTCCTTTCAAAACAGTCAGTGAAACATAGGAGTGTGTTCATTGATCAGCAGTGGCAGCTGGTGACTGACTTCCCTGTCAGAGGGCCAGGAAATCCATTCCAGGTTTTAGAATGAACTTTAAAGGATTACATAATGTGTTGAATTTTGGTAATAGGATTTATCCCATAGGATAGCATTTTTAGAGGTGAAACTAAAATCTAGAGTGGATTCACCAGCCAATTGACATGGCTATTGGCCAGCAATGGGAGATTTTTCCCTGAGAGGCTGCAGTTACATAGTTCACCACATGGGGGAGTGATCAGTGATTCCCAAATATAGGGCTGCAACATTTAGCTTGGCTCGTCAACAACTAAATACCCCTCTTGCCCTTGAATGAGGCAGATATGTCAGATAGCTCCAGCACCAAAAAATTACAATTTTCCATCCCAGATTCAAGGCTGATCAGTAGGTCCTGAAGAACTTTGAGCAACAAGGGATGGAAAACATGAAACAATGGCAAAGGAGTTATCATTGCATCCCTCCCAATTTGTTGAAAAGGTCTATGAGAACTCCAAAACAAACAAAAACACAGATGTTTCAGACAGTTCAGGGAAATATATTTCAAGAATAAACTGTAATGATGACTCCATTATCAGATCAGAAGCCTTTTTGTACCACACAACTATAGTACTATGATTCCACTTTAACTAACATAAGACATTATTGCACAAGGCTTTAAGCTACAATTAAAGTTGGAGAATAACATGTTTGAAACTACTTATAGCACAACAATGTTTCTGTCTCATTGCTGCTGTGCCTGTGAAGCATTGCTAGATCATCCTTTTTAATTGATGGGGAAAACCTGTTAATAAGCTCCCAATCTCACTGCTTTTCCATTACTTCATGAGTGCAAAATGTTGCCACCGCATGCAATATTGACAGACATGTGGTGCCAGTGTGTCCTCCACTGTCTCTCTGCCCCCCCCCCCCGACCCTCGCTATTCCCAAGCAGGCTATTTTCCTTTTCCCCCCATCTCTTTTCTTTTCTTTTTAAATTAAACTGCTTTAACATAACTTTGGAATTGTGTTAAAAGTAAAAATAAATGAAAGGCACACTGGGTAGAGCATAGGTCATGAAGGTGGAGTTAAGGAAGAGAGCATAAGAGAGTGTAGGGACCATTAATGGCAAAAACAACACCTTCATGCTATTACAGAAATTGTGATAATTAATGCTCCTAAACATGTATATTTGCGTTTTCTTTTACTAAAGCAATTGTGGCAAGGCTGAGGCTCGTATGCTAATGCTCATGGTTCCTTCCTATGGAATCTTGGAATTTGCAGTTTGTGTATGTTATGTTAGGGGAGGGTATTTAGAATTCTCAGCCAGAGAGTTTTAGTGTCTCCACAAATGACAAATCCCAGGACTCTGCAGGATGCAGCCATGAAGGTTGAAGTGGAAGCACAGTAACTATGTAGTGTCAAAGGGTGACATGTGACTCTATACCTGTATCACCATACATACACAGATCTCCTCCATGTAAAGTGTATCTTGGGTGGCCCAGAATTCCTCCTTGTGTGGAAGATCTTTATGGGTGTAGCTGAGCTGGCATACAAACAACAAGGGAACAAGGCTAGTAGCCATGATTCCTCTCCTCCCAGTTCATGAGAGGTGTTCATCTGGCTGCCCTTCATGACTCATTCCCTCAAAATTCCCTCACCCCATAGACCTGTGGTGGTGAACCTATGGCACGTGTGCCAGAGAGGGCACACAAAACTATTTTCCTTGGCATGCAAAGGGCGAGGAAGAGGAGGTCTGTGCCTGTTTCTCCTGTTCCCAGGTCTTCAGCTGCCTCCAGGGAGGGGCAAGGGGAGAAGTCCCACCCCAGAAGTCCTACCCCGGAAAGCAGAAGTCCCACCCCCCAGCACCGAGTAATACCCGATGCCGGGACACCTTTTAGTTTGGGCACTCAGCCCCTAAAAGGTTCACCATTACTGCCTGTCCTCTGATGTAAGAGTGGAAGGAATTCCGGTGTAACAAAGGAGGTAACTGTGTCATATACCTGGATTGGGAGTTTGGAAGCTTTGTGTTTTTTACTTCAACTCATAGAAACCCTAGCCAGCATGATCAGTGGTCAGGGATCCTGGGAGGTGAAGTCTGAAACACATGGAGAACCTGAGGCTGAAAGTCTGCTGTAATGAAAGAAATTATGTGAGGTCTTTTGTTAATTGAGCAGAATACACCACACCCCAAATGGATTCTTGAACCTTCAAATAGAGCAGAATTTTGTAGAGCAAGAAAATATCAGTACATGGTTCAGCTAGAATGCTGCATAATAATACACCAAAGGGATGAAAAATGACTGGGACAATTTTTCAATGAAAAAATGTATGCATTTTTAAATTATGCTATTTCAAAATGAGCCATAAAATAGGTCATTACACACTGGGACAAAATGAATATGCAATGAATTATTCATCTTTATGGAAATCCTTCAACACTTATTGGTGACATGAGTCATGTAACACATATCATTTTTGCACAATGCATTGTTAATAATGAATAAGGATTTATCATTATATTATTACATGAAACGCAACAAAAAATATTAAAACTTGATCTTCCACTGAAATCAAATGATTCACAGCATACAGGCTGTTGCTCTTTTCATTACTACTGATCACATTTTCATTCCATTTAATAAGAAAGCATGCATTCAGGGGGCCAAGAGTTCACCACAGCATATATGATTTCTACACGACCCCTGCTCATTGCTATGGGATTAGCATGGGGGCACAATTCTCCATGTTATTCCTCAGCATGACTGACATTGATTAGAATTTGATACCTGCTGCAGAAAATCTCAACAGTCAAATAAAACATTTTATTTCCAATTTTTGCTGTTTTTAAGGAAGCTAGCATTACACTTTGTATCTGATGATACACAAGTTGGAGCGGGTTTAGAGAAGGGCAATGGGGGTGATAAGAGGTATGGAGAACAAAACATATGAGAGGTTGAAGGATCTGGCCATGTTCAGCTTGGTGAAGAGAAGAGTGAGGATGCTATTGTTCTCTTTAAATTCCTCAAGGGCTGCCACAAAGAGGAGGATACAGGCTTCTTCTCTGCTGCCTCTGCGGGTAGAACTAGGTTTAATGGTTTTACATTACAGGAGGTTAAATTTCAGTTGAACATTAGAAGGAACCTGTTAACAGTGAGAGTGGTTCAACAATGGAATCAATTACCTATGGAGATGGTGAGGTCTCCTCCTTTGGATGTCCTCAAAAAGAGGCTGGACAGTTATCTACTGGGGATGCTCTAGCTGGAATTCCTGCATTGAGCATTGGGGTTCAACCTGATGGCCCATAGGGCCCTTTCCAACTCTATGATTTTGTGATGAATCACAGTAAATCATATGTTAGTAAAGTATCTTACAGAGGTTGCTTGTGCAAATCAATCACTCATGACAATTCCAATGCAAAATAGGTAAGTATATCTCCTACATGAAGTGAAATCTAAAGAGACAACCCAAGAATGGAATCATTTTCTGCCAACTCTTTGCCCTAGCCAGATTGATAAAGATCTGCCTGCAGTTTTGCAATTTAAAAAAGAAACTACCATAAACTTCTTAATTACATGCAAATATTTTAAAATGCATTGACATTTTATTTCCAAATACTCACGATGACTGAGGCTGATGCAAGCAATAGAAAGAGGTGCTTTTGTTTAAAATATCATAATTAATTAAGCATAAAGGTATTTGTCTCAGACCAGATTATTGTCACCCTAATTAAAGCTCTTTAATAAGGAAGGAAAAATATTTGTAAAGTCATCGCCATTGTTTCACAGGAAGTAGTTTGTTTTAAGCAAATTCACAAAACAAATTATCTGCATTCTTCCCTTATATAATTACCGCTGAACATCTAACTGAAGATACAATGAAGGGGGAGGGGTCCATTGACGTCATTCAAAAGAATTTTTCTTGTTTTCTAGTAATATAAAAAGATGCTAGGTTTCTGCTGTCCAGATTTCAGGAGAAATGAAAATGATCTCAGTAAACAGATTAATGTTATTTATGTTGGCTACATGCTTGTTTTTCACCTCAAAAACCATTTGCCTTGATGAATCGTTAATGACCAACTTTCAGACCAAACAAGAATACAGTGATGACAACTACTCTGAGGTAAGGAATGATACCACTCATAAAAATTCTATTGCTAAGTGTATATAAAGATCAACTAAATATATATATATGGATAAAATTATGTATAAACCCAATTGCATTTAGTTTCATTCAGAAAAATATATTGGTTTGATTGACATTTTTAAAGTGTCATTGCTCTGGACGGTCCTGGTGGTCTTAAATGACAACAAGGCTCTACTCAAGCAGTTCGTTTTGCTATCTATCAAGAGCATTCATCATGATCAATTAATATTGTGCAATAGATATAATAATAGCCTTGTTTTGGGCATGTTTGAAATCCCACCCCCAATATTTGGTGGATATTACTATGTTCCTAGTGTGTTTTGTTGTTGTCATGTGCCTTCAAGTTGTTTCCAACTTATGGGGACCCTAAGGTGACCCTGTCACAGGGTTTTCTTGGCAGGTTTCTTCAGAGAAGGGTTGCCATTGCCATCCTCTGAGGCTGAGAGAGTGTGCCCAAGGCCACCCAGTGGGTTCTTATGGCAGAGCTGGGATTTGAACCCTGGTCTCCAGGGTCATAGTCGAAGGCTCAAACCACTACACCATGCTGGATCCTGTAAACTGTGTTTACACTCTGACTATTTTCTCACTAGCAACAATGCTCATATTAGTAGAAACCATTAAGAAGCATTAGCCAGAATTCTACTGTTGCCATATACACAAACACACACACATGTTCCCATATATAAATGTATATCTTTGGCTATTCCATAGTGGCCAAATTCAGTTCATGGTTTTGTAACCAGAGTTCTGGAGCTGTATATTCTGAGTTCTGGAGCTGTATATTCTCTTTATTGCCTTCAGTGCATCACTGTAGTGACTGCCATTGTCCATTCCTTGAGATTACAAGAAAGCACACTGACAGATATGCAATTGCTTACACATCATCAGCATTGGGAAGAAAAGTGATGTAATCCAAGCCCTGTTTAGCTAGGTACATGCAGATTTAAGCCCAATGTAGCATCTTGACTATCATTTCCAAATGTTTCCACAAATAAAGCCACAGAATTGTTGAAAGAAAGAACTAGCAACAGAGGATGAAAAAAAGGAAACAGATATATACATACGGGCATGGTGCTGTAATAGAGACAGCATGGTATAGTAGTTTGAGTATTAGATTATAACTCTGAAGAGCAGGGTATGAACTCTCTGCTCAGCTGTGGAAATCTACAAGGTGACCTTGAGCACGTTTCACTGTCTCAGCCTCCGAGGAAGGGAAAGGCAAAGACCCCTTTGAACAAATCTTGCCAAGAAAATCCCATTAACAGGTTTGCCTTAGGGTTACCTTAAGTTGGAAATGACTTGAAGCACACAACAACAACAATGATGTAATAAACTGATGTGTATGTCAGTACTTCCAAAAGGTAGAAACCACATTTTCTTGAAGCTGGCATCTATGAAATATATACGGTATTCATTAGTAGCTAAAATAGAGAGATCTTCTCATCATTGAACAACAGATAGTGAATGTTGTATCTTTTCAATGTTGGCATATTGCTTTAAGTTAACATTTAGTGTTAAATCAATAAGAGAAAACAGGATGGATAACAAATTTGGGGCAATGTGATATCAATCTATTATTCAATGTGTAAATGATAAAAATAATAAGACCACCAGGTCAAGTTACTCATCTTTGGTGAGATACCTTTTGAAATAGATTTATCTGTAATGAGAATGAGATCTAGAGAGGAAATAAGATTTGAAAAAGAAAAGGCTTGGTAAACTATATGAGGGGGTATGATAAAGTTTTAATTATCACCTTTAAAAAAAATTGACAGGTTTGTTTTGATTTGTAGTTGTTAACTTATCTCCATGTAGTCACCATCCAGATTTACACATTTTTCCCACAATATTTCTGCAGTTTCATTGTGTTCTGTGTCATCTGAGTTGTTTCTATAATATTGTCATTTGTTGTTTATTGCTGTTACTGTTTGTTGAATTAAAATGAAATAAAAATAATTTTTAAAAAATCTTTCCCTCCCTGGAGTATAAGTATTTTAGCAACAGTAATAGCACACAGGTCCCAACCACACTGATGATTAATAAAATTCCATATTGCAATGAAATAATTTAAAAGAATATGTATATCTATAAAAGTCAAAGGTTGTTCCAATACAAAATTAATAAACCCCAACACGCAACCAAATTCTTTTTTAAGGAGGGTAACTTGTTTTTATTATGCTTTCTTGTCTATGTGGGGTTCTTATAATGTAAGCCGCCTTGATTGCCCTGGTAATAGGCAAGGTATAAAAATAAATATTATTAAGTTTATTAAAAAAAGAATACCTTCTCAGCATGCCACATCAAAACATTTTCTATATTAAATTTCCAACATTTAGTTTAAGTGGACAGTTTCTTTCTAAAGAGGTGTAATGGTGTCCACTATACTCAAAACATCATTTTTGTTAAAACAAATGCCGTTTTAAATTTTTAAAAAATTAGATATTGGAGCTAGTGTAGTTTTTCATTGGCTGATTTGTATCATTGGTTGATTTGACCACTTCTCACCTCTGGCTTAACCTGATGTTGTCTCTTGAATATTTATGTCAAGACAAAATACATCTTTTCACAGACATGGATGTTCCTGTGAATTTTGTTCCAAATGTCAGGAGCAATGGAGATGCCCTGGTTAACTGATGATTATACTATTTTTAATCTTAGGATTCTTAAAACACATAATAAAAATTCTCTAATGCCTAGTTTAAACAGTTACAGGAACCATTGCTAAGGTACTGTATATTTTTGTTTTGAAATGTTACTCTTGTACACCCTGTGTTTGAGGTATTGCTGTTGTTGCTAGTGACGATTCATTTGTGCTAAGGCAATTTTTCCAAATAACCACAAATGCAAAAGTCTAATAAGAATCTCAATCAGTTAGCAACACATTGCTTATCATTTCCTTGAAATCGTGTTTTGTTTTGTTTTTTTGTTTTTAGTCAGGTGAAGACATTACAGAAGAAAATCAGAGAAGTATGAACCTTGAAGAACTGAAAGACTGGGAGCTGAAGAACATCATTAAGATGACTGCGCCAGCTGTGAAGAAGGTGCCACATTCAGTTGCTAACTTACCACTGAGGTTTGGCAGAAACTTTCAAGAGGAAAGAAGTATCAAACCTTCAGCCAACCTGCCACTCAGATTTGGAAGGGCATCTTCAGGAAGCTTTCAGAGGCATACCCTTCCTTTCTCACGCAGGTTTGAGAGAGCTCCTTTGGTTCAAAGCCCCTTCCATTCTCTTGCCAACTTGCCACAAAGATTTGGGTGATCTCTTCTCTTTGACCTTCCTCAAGAGACCTAAGATTCTGATAGAGACAAAAATAAGTAAATAATTCAAAATGTGTTTGTTCATTATGTGTCACATTATTCAGTGACTGAGTGATTTATGTGATGTTCACAAGAAGAAAGCTAACCTTATCAATTCAAGCTGGCATGATCAGAGTTTGGAAAAGTTTTTTTTTTTAATTACTACAGCTTCCAGAATCCCATAGCTAGTTTGACCACTGGGCAGACTGGCTGGGCAGATACTGGAAATTGTCACCCAAAAAACTAACATTTCCAAGCTCTGGGCATAATAATACACAGTTCTGAATATGCCCATAATATGTGAAGATGGCAGACCCTGAAGTACAAAGCATGTCCTTCAGAACACAATAAGATCTGGAAAGAACTGCATTCTGAACCTGAAGAGTAAAAAAAGGTTCCCATATAGGCATTCTAGACTGCATCGAAAGAGAGAAAAGCAGGGCCATTCTTGCTGGCTCTGTTCCCTCTGCCTCACATTTTGTTCCGTCTTGCTTTTCTCTGCATACTGCAGGCAAAAGTTTGCATGAGGAGCCTTCTGGATGTGTATAGGCTCCATACACAATTTACAACTCTGATCAAACAGTGTTCTAAATTGCAAGGAGAGCATAGCCATCCAGAGGGAGTTCCCTGGTGCAGATGTTTACCTTCAAACCTCTATAATGGTTTGGCCTGAAGATATGGAAGAGTAAGGAGGGTCACTGAGGGTTTTCCTCCGACCTTGTCCTTCACATGATTCTAATTGTGTGGGGTTTAAAATTACTGGAAAACCCATGGGAAAAGTTAAATGCCCAGTGAGGATCAAACTCTGAAGAAGGAAGGAAGGAAGGAAGGGGAGACAGCATTTTTAAAATGCAGTGAAATCCCCACCGGATTTAGTCATACAGTATCTTCTTTGAAAGGATGGAAGGAAATAAGTTATCTTTTATTGCTGTCAGTAGGTGACAGATGAATTGATAAGTGCATAAACGTTCCTGATGTAGAACTTTTGAAAACCAAAAGGTGGACTGACCTAGGACCTTATCATACAGAGGCAAATTGCTTAACTCCCGTGCAGAAATGGGATTTAAAAATCCAAAAAAAAAAAAAAGCAGGCTGTTTTTCAAACCTGTTTGTGTAAAGCAGAAATAACGCGACATTAACCTGAATGGAAAGTCACCAAAACCTGCTCCTTTTTACTTATGAAAGTTCCTGAAAGTAAAAAGGAGCAGGTTTTGGCGACTTTCCATTCGGATTAATGTCACGTTATTTCTCCTTCATGCCAATGTCATCTGAAAAACAACCCACTTTTGCAGGTTATTTCTACTTACTGTTCAGGTTAACCCTGAATGTCGTGTGAAAAACAACCCGGTTTTGCTTTTGCGAGTTGTTTTCACTTTAAATCCAGTTTCTTCACAGGATCCGTCCCATGTGATAAACTCCCTACACTAACCATCAGTAAAATTGTGATGATGGATGAATCCTTCAAGCTGGGACCAGTTCAACATAGAGATTGGACCTTATCTTTATGCTACTTCCATATCAGACAGCCTCACTTTCCACAAGCCAAACAAAAGGGGGGGGAGGGGGTTTGCATATACTGGAGAGCCTTCAGCCTTCCAGATAATTTCCCAACTCTGCTTTTGCTCTACAACCTTCATCATCCCTACCCAATATGACCCATAGTAAAGGATTGTGAGAACAGAAGTCCAAAACTTCTAGAAGGCCAAAATTTTCCCACTCCTGCTATAAATGATGGACCAAGAGTAATTTTCTAAGTACATACCCCGTGATCCCCTAGCACAGGGGTAGGCAACCTAAGGCCCGGGGGCCGGATGCGACCCCCCGAGGCCTTTGGACCAGCCCCAGGCCAGTCCTGCCGCCACCACTGCCGCCGCCGCCCCCGCCGCCCGCCATGATGATATTGATTATTGTTGTTATTACTTGTTCTTGGGGTTTTCTTGGCAAAATCTCCACAGGGGTTTTGCCATGGCTTTTCTGGGGCTAAGAGAGTGTGCATGCATATATATTTTATTTTATTTTTATTTTTTATTTTATTTTTTATTTTATTTTTTATTTAGTTATTTATTGATGCTTCGGCCCCCCCAATTGTCTGAGGGACAGCAACCCAGACCCCGGCTCAAAAAGGTTGCCTACAATAACACTATCATTTAGTTGCTTTATGGAAATGCCTCAGCCTATTGTTACTGAATCTCCCTTCCAGGACAGCAGGATTTATTTTATTTTATTTTGGATTTTTAGGAAACAGAGGAAGGGAGTTCTTGGTGTTTCACCAATATAGTGAGTTTTCAGTGTTCACCTGGAATACCCGAAAACCTTGGTTAATTTGCAAGATGAGCTGGAGGGATAACAAGTCATGCATGACTCCTCACATTCCTGCACATCTTATCAGTATCCCTTGCCTGAAGCTAATTCATTCTTCCTTCTCTCCTTCCTTCTCTCTCTACTCTCTACTCACCCTCTTTCTCTTCCTCCCCCTTTCAGATTTGGTAGTTTAAACAACCATATGAAAAGAGAATTCAGTGCTGGAGAAGTAAGACTTTAAAGATTTTGGATCAATTTCCTTTGAAAAGAATTACTGTAGAGGAAGGAATAAGGAAAAGGTGATTTTAAAAAAACCTGCCTCCAAAAGATGGTTTTCATTACAAAGCATTCCCCCTAAAACAAGCATTTGAGGGGCATCCATGATCACTGTTATAACCATTTGTTCCCATAACTGAACTGCACATTCTGATTTCTGCTCTACTTCTGTATAGCCGATGTCTCATCAATTGTAAATACGTTGGGGGGCAGTATTGTCTGTTAAATGTGAGCAATGTATGCAAAATAAAAAAAAATGTGATTACCTGAAATCGAATGTGTATATAAGAAGTTGTAAGAGTACTTGCAAAGACAAAAAAAAAAAAACAATCCTCATGCACTTCAGGCAAAAGGAGAAGTCAATTAAAATGTAAGAAAAATATCAAGTTCAGATCAGTTCCATAATTTTTGCACCACACTTTTCCATTGGAAGTGTCTGGAAATGAATACTTCAATATTATTTAACATATTGAGTGCACTAAAGTAATCATTCCTTTTGGATTAGACATAGCACTTCAACTAAGCAATGCTATACATATATACTCAGAAGTAAGACCTGGGTTAATAGGTTAAAGGATAGATATCCCTGTGTTATAATAACTGTTGACATTTCAGCTTCCAGGAATTGTACTACTCTGTTTCGCACATTGCATATTCCTCTTAAGTATGAATTGCAATTATGTCCTCTTTTAATTACAATTTCTCCACATTTTAAACAATGTTTGAGGGAAATCATTTGAACCTAATATTTTAAGTCCTGCACTAATGATTATTGTCTTGTTCAGGTATTTTTTTTTAAAAAAAATGTTCCTTGTACACTTGCAGTTTGTAGTAGCTCATCCTGCCCACTCACCCCGTCATCTTAAATTCTCAAAAGAGCTTCATAAAATAGCACACCTAATAGACACAAAAATATTGTGCAGGTTTTTAAGTTCTGAGGAGGGAAAGTTTATGTTAACCCTAGGATTTTGCATTCCATCATATCAATGTCACATTTAAGGAAGGCAATAGGAAAAGAGGGAGACCATATTACAAGAGGAGACACTCAATCAAGGAAGTAACAACCCTGAGTTTGCAGTACCTGAGATGAGGGTAACTTTGAGGTGTCTTATTCACAGGATCATCATAAGTTGAGGTTACTTTGGCCTCAATTAAACTATATCCTTGGCTAGAATATTCTACCCCTTGTTTTGCTCTATGTATCATCCTTATCCAATGAAATATGTAGTGATCATTTGTACTGGTTTAGTAAAGTGGTGGTGGCAGGCGTTTGTTTCTGACTTACGGTGACCCTAAGGTGAATCTATTATGGGGTTTTCTTGGCAAGATTTATTCAGAGGGGGTTGAACATGACTTGTCCAAGATTGAGTTTCCATGGTTGAATGGAGATTCAAATCTTCATATCTGGGAATTCTAGTCTAACACTCAAACCACTACACCACACTGGCTCTCATGGTGTTACCTAATAAGGCATTATCTAAAATGAATTTTGACATTTCTCTTTGGGCCAATACTGCTAATCTACGGGGGCATTTTTTGTGTAACTAAACATATTTACATAAATAAATAAGCTCTCTCTGTATGTGGAATAGAGAGAAAATGGTGGCTAGAGACCAACAGACACAAACAGAAACCCTTAATATTCACACAAAAGAAAAGAAGTCCTAAGTCATCATGTTGATAGTGATCGATTAAAGCACCGGTGGGCCAGTTGAAGCCTTCCAGATGTTGTTGGGCTACAGTTCTCATCAACCCTAAGGTGATGGATGATGAGAATTGTAATGCTCCCATCTGAAAGATCAAAAGCTGCCTGCCCATTAATTAAAAGTAACTCCAGTATGAGGAAAATCAAATAATAGAAGCTTGGCCTCACCCACATAGAAGCTATGCCCTCCATCCACCAAATTCAGGGTTTGGTTTGGTTTTTTCTCCCTTAGATGAACACTCTTATTAAAAATATGAAATGAAGAGATTGTAATTTTGCAGGAAAATAATCACAGTCTTGTAAGCAAAGAAGCCAGCAGACATTAGGCAGGTACAGAACACAGGATGACTGTCAGTAGATTATTTATTATCCATACACAGATATTTTTCATGAATTCCACAGAGGCAGGGAAATGGGATGGAATAAATCAAGCTCATTCACATGCATAAAATTCATGGAGCTTCAGGAGCTTTTGACTTTCTTTGTTCCTCAGACAAAATATGTACTTGTGACTGAGCTCTTCATTAAACCAAAACTATATTTTTAAAATACAAATCCCAAGGTATTAACAATGAAACAAAGGACAATTGACTATCATTTTATTATTGTTGTTAGCTGCTGTCTCCTTTAACTTACCTCCAAGCCTATTATGAACAGTCCTGTTCAGGTCTTTAAGACACAGGGCCATGACTTTCTTTAGTTCATCCATCTAGAATGCAGTCTTCCTCTCTTCCTGCTGTCTTCTACCTTACCAAGCTTTATTGTCTTTTCCAGTGTGTCATGTTTTCTCATGATATATCCAAAATATGACAGTCTCATCTTAGTCATTTTGACTTCTAAGTCAAAATCAGGCTTGATTTGCTCCAAGAACCATTCATTTGTCTTTTTAGCAGTCCGCAATATCTACAGAACGCTTCTCCAGGACTACATTTCAAAGGCTGGAGAGAGAAATGGCAGAATTGGCATGCATCCACAGATAACAGTCCATCGCAATGGGTTGAATAGAGATAATGGTTTCCCTTTTAATCTCCATGCTCACCAGATTTTGAATTGAATTGACATTCTCACACACAACCAGCTTATATAAATCTGTCTCTGGATTCTCCACTCCAAACATTCATCTGAGGAAGTAGGCTCAAGTCTATGAAAGCTCATGTACCATCTTCATTCTTTTGGTTAGTATCAAAGATCCCTTTATATATTGATTTTCCAGACTAATATGACTGTGTCTTTGGATGCTACATTTGAAATGAGTTTATTTTCTTTCTATCAGCTTTCTTCACTGTCCAGCTTTCACAATCATACATAGAAAGGGGGAATACAATGGCATGGACAATCCAAACTTTAGTATTCAATTATATAGTTTTACACTTCAGCATCTTTCTTAGTTCCTTCATAGCTACCCTTTCATGTCCAGGGTCCAAAACACACTGTAGAAATAATCCAGTTTGAGACAACTTTAACTGTCCTGGCTCAGCACTAGGGAATCCTGGAAATTGGAGTTTACTGTGGTCCCAGCGCTTTCTGACAAAGAAGACTATGGGCCTCTGCAGACCGGGCCAAAGGGCCGACCTGGAGGCAGAGATGCGGAGGGGCAACCACACGCCGGCCACCCCAATCCCAGCCCAATGACATCCTGACTCTGTGCGCCGTTATGCATGGTGCGCGGCATCAGGATATCCTTCCAGCACAGCGTTTTTATGTGCTGCACTGGAAGGGGTGCTAAAGAGCCACATACCAGAGCCTCCCGTCTACATAGCCCCTAAATGTCTTACAAAACTATAGTTCCCAGAATTCCCTAGCACGAGGGCAGGGCAGTTAAAGTGGTCTCAAATTGGATTACTTCTGCAGTGTGTTTTGGACCCTAGTCTTCTTCTGACTTCTTTACTTCAGTCTCCATTCTGATTAATGACTGAGAAAGTTGTGTCTTATTTGTTAAAAAGTCCTGTTTCATGATTAGTTCTATCCAATCATTATGCCTTTCTTCAGAAGAAGTCACTCCTTACAGAAATTCACAATGTTCCAATATATGTGCAATCAGCAATGGAATGAAGGATCAGGATAACTGGTCTAGTGTCAGTCTGACCTTCTAACATAAATCTTTCCTTTTATTCAGTTTCCATTTTAATGTGAACTCACCTAATTCAAACTAATATACAAACTGAAATTGAGGGGTCAGTCACTCTAGGAAATAACCCAGTGTGGAAACTGGATTATTTCCATGGTGTTCACACTCCCCCCGGCTGCACTTGATGCAGTTTGCAGGGGGGGCACCAAAAAACCCACTTGACCTAGTGCATTTTGCACCTGGTCACCTACTCTGTCCTTTTCGTTGCACTGCAATGATCTGGATCTGCAGTAGTGAAAACTCACTACCAGAGAGATCCACTACCGGAGAGATACCTCCTTTCTCAAAACAATCTGGCATCTCTTCCTCCTTCCTCCTTCGCATCCTCTCTCCTCTTCCTCCTCCTCTTCCTCACCCTGCACCTGCCGGCATCGTCCTCTTCCTCTCACCTTTCCCCCCACACACACACACATTCTGGCATCCTCCTTGTCCTCCGTCCTCCTCCTCTTTCTCCTTCCCCTCCTGGCAGGATAGAATCTCTCTGTGGCATTTTATCCTGTTCCCGAGTGTGAATGAGAATAGGGACAAAATGCCACAGAGAGATTCGATCGTGGCAAATTCTTGGAAATAAGCCAGTTCCCACACCAGGTTATTTCCTAGTGTGAATGGGGCCTGACTTGCTGTTCAGAATTCCTACTTCTGTGAATTTTGCAATAGATTTTACCACTCAAAACAAGGAACAAAAATAAATACATTAGAGGAGAGTTCACACAGAAATACACACAATGGGGAAAAACAAAATTGGCAAAACACTTGAAATATCTGTATTTAGGTAAGTCTGTGTACAACATGCATGTACAGTATTAGGAGAAATGTGTGTTTCAATGCATAGAAGCATTCACACAATATTTTTTTAAAAAAAATCAAAGTTTGGGAGAAACTCAAAGATTGGAAATATTCTGAAAGTTTGAAATGAGCTGAATACAACATTGCAAAAATAGCAAATCAAAATAGACAGGTGTTGGAAGCAAAGAGGCGTCAATGCTTTTATAAAGTGATTAGTAAGAAAGTGAATCCTAGGACATTTCTACACAGGCCATTTAAGTCGGTTCCCCCTGCCCTCACCACGACTTGTCTACGTGATACAGAGCCAAATCCCCGATTCAAGTGTGGACTGTCTTCATGAAGGAAGGCCAGTTTCATACTGAATCCACCTTATCCCTGCCTAACCCAGTTTTTAAAACTTCACCTTTTGCTCTGGATTTTGCAGGAAAATCCAAAGCACTCTCTAGAGACAACATGGTGCCAAGACATGTGATCAACAATGGCTGACTCATTTCTGACCTCAGAGAGAGTGACTCATGCCAGTGGTGGCAGCGGTGGTGGGCAGCACAGCGGGAAGTATGTGAAGACAGCCATGTGGTGTTGTTACTAAGTGAAGTAGTAATGGGGAAAATCCGGGTCAGCTCTGAGGCCAGAATACTCCAGGAGCAGCTTGGAATATTCTGGCTAATGCAGATGATCCCTAGAGAATACTTGGCCTTTGTTTCACTTTTCAGTATCTTTCTTTGGTCATGCTCAAGCCTTTTGCTTCCTTCTTATCTGTTGAGGTCACTTTCCACTTCTTCATGGAATTAGTCCATTTGTCTGGGAAGAGAGTTTGCATGGGGCTCCAGACCCAACCATGTCTGCTGGTTTACCCCAACACATGAGAACTAGCTTTCAGGAGCTCTTTTAACCAAGTGTACGTCATTTTCTTCTGTCTCCTTTCCTATCCCTAGGTGGGCTTCTTGAGACAATAAATGTTAAGTTTTCTTTTTACCATACAAAAACATTTTGAATCTACTCCTATCTCTACCATGTGTAGCACCCTATTTTGTGTCCAGACCAGTCAAGGATTACATACTATTATACATCATGGGACTTTATCACATGGGGGCCACATTCATCATTAAACAGAGATTAAAGCGTTATTAAAGCATCTCGTGAATGAAGCGTTAATGCTGAGCAATTGCATGAATGGTTATCACACATAATAATAAGAACACATAATAAAGCATAAATCACGGAAGAAAGCAATTTTATGTAAATGCTCACACAGACACATACATGGTGGAGAAATCCCATTGATAAACTAGAAATGGTATTGTGCATGCACAGAGGGATGCATGGTACTTGCATCACAGGAAGTTGTGTTGCTTTATTTCTGGGTCAATGCTGCTGCTTCTTTGTTTCACCACGTTATTTTACCATTATTATCTTTGCCCTTCTCAACACTATTGCTTGCATCGGGAGCATGGATACTCTTGTGTTGTTGATGCAGCAATTAATTACAAGGTATGAGACATTGGAGAGGGTGTGGCAGCAAAGACACAGGGAGGTATTATGATTCCTGTGCTATTGGAAACATCTCAGGGGCATCAGGGGAGTTTCTGCCATGGACATACAGCACTCCTTGGGCCCCAGGAAAGCCACAGCACCCTGGCTTACCTAGCTTCCAATGTCCCAGAGCCACATCGTTGGTGGGTGAGATCACAGGTGATCAAGAACTGGTGGGCAGAAGGGTGCTTCCCTTGTGGGATGAAAATATTTGTGCAACTATTGATGGGCCTCCCCCACACATACACAGATCATGGATGGCTTCAAGTGATTGGGCTTTCCGCATTGTTTTGGTGCTGTCGATGGGATGTATATCAGCTAGGGCTGAGGAGTACTACAACCACAAATATGGCTACTCTATAGCCATGCAGGGTATAATAGACCACAAAGGCAGATTTGTGAATATAGAGGCAGGATTTTCCGGGAGGAATCATGACGCATTCATTTCGAGACACTCTTCCTTATGTCATGCTATGGATGAGGGAGCATTTGTGCCAGGGAATCCCACCATCACAATCAATGGTGTGCAGGTTCTACCACTGAGGCACATAATTAATAATAATAATAATAATAATAATAATAATAATAATAATAATATCCCACCTTTAGCCAAGGCTATCAAGGCAGCTTTACAATTAAAATACAATCCCATACAATTATAATAGACATATAACCCCCCCCCTTAAAAATATATTAAATCATTATCAACATTAAGATTTAACTTAAAACAAAGCAACGAATCTAATACAATTAGATAGCTAGCACTCTGAATATATATAGGAGTGATCTAATAGTCTGATGGCGGGGGAGAGATTGTGAGAATGTCATTCTGGGAATGCCTGCCAGAAGAGATCCATCTTGATGGCTTTTTTAAAGTCATCTAAGTTGGTTATCTGACGGATCTCCTCCGGCAGGACATTCCACAGTCTCGGGGCCGTGGCAGAAAAAGTCTTCTGGGAAGTTGTCATCAATCTGGTCCTTATTGGTTGAAGCAACTTCCTCCCAGAGGACCTGAGGGCACAGGGCGGATTATATGGAGATAGGTGATTCCTTAAGTATGATGGGCCCAGGCCGTGTAGGGCTTTAAAGGTTAACACCAACACCTTATACTGTGCCCGGAAACTAACTTGCAGCCAGTGCACATATTTCAAGATCGAAGTAATATGATCACATCTTGGAGTTCCAGTGATCAGCCTGGCTGCCATATTTTGTACTAGTTGCAGTTTCCCCATGCAAAAGTAGCTTATGAAGCCATACAGTGGTACACTGCAGTTCCAACAGCTGAAATTTAATATGGCATTAAGCAGGGCCTGCTGTGTGGTGGAAAGAGCTTTTGGGAGATTTAAGAGCTGGTGGGGATGCCTGGGTGCAAGGCTCACAGTGGGGGAAAGATATTTCTCTACAGCTGTGTCTGTATGAGTGCTGCATCACAACATCTGCAAGACTAAGGGACATGTATTGCACCTAGATATTGAGTCTCCGGGGGAGCTTGAAGTGTCACCAATGCAGGAGGAGTACTGAAACTATGACAAACAGTGTTAAAAGGAAGGGGAAATGGTTCGAACTGCGATTGCCTCAATGATTGCCCAGCAATGAAGAAAATGGGCTCCTCGTGTCTTTGTGCCATTTTCCAAGTTTACAGTGTACATAATTGACTTTTTAGGGGATTTAGTTATCACAGTTCCTGAGATATGTGCACCACAAAGATGAGGCACTCCTGGGCTATGCCTGTCTTTGACCCGATGTTCTGCTGCTATTGAGTGGGACAAATAAATATATGTGCTTTTCAATTACTCCAGCATTTTTGTCTTGAAACACGGTGCCTACCCAGCATTCCCCATTGCTTTTTCCCAATTTGAATGAGTCTGATTCTCTGGTCCACTAATGGATGCACAAGACCATTGCAGATTCCCAGAGAGAGGAGAATTGACCAGAAGGGAGGGGATGGAGGGGCTTAAATGTTGATGTTGGTGTCTACCATCTCACTATGAAAGGCAATGGCTAACTTCATTATTTTGGATCATGGTGTGGATGTGTAAGTGTTCCTGAAACATCATGGGGAACTCGTTCAGTAAGCATAATGCGCCCACTTTCTCTTTTCTGCTGTTTTGAAGTGTGGTTCCCATCTATCCTTGCCAGCACAATTTAAGCTCTAGAGCAGGGGTAGGCAACCTTTCCCCTTTAAGGGCCGAGAGACTTCAGCTCCCAGAATCCCAGGAGCTATTGGCCAACATGGGACTATTGGCCAACATGGCTGAGGCTTCTGGGAGCTGAAGTCCCTCGGCCCTTAAAGGGGAAAGGTTGCCTACCCCTGCTCTAGAGAGTAAGTGTGTCTGTGGGGGTAGGATCTTGAAGTGGGTGGAAGCAAGGGATGGAGAACTGTGAACACCCTGTACTACCAGCTAAGTAGGGCTGTCCAAAACTCTGGCACTCACGCCTGAGCAGAGAAGTTGGGTCTCTTTTTATATCCTTTCAATTACAGCTGATCCCTTCCTGAGTTCCAGACATTTCTTGGGGAAATGAGGAGCCCTGTTCCCAAAGCAGCACCCTCTGTGCCCTTTGCAACTACAGTATGCAAATAGGAAGGGAGTTGGTGAACAAGCCAGCCTCTCTAATGCTGCACAGGTACTAGGGAGCCTGCCTGGGATTCACAGTGGTAAACTTCTACACCCAATCTTACAAGTTGGGGGGTTCTTCCAATAAACATTACAAAATGCCATGGGACTATCAGGACTAAACCACAGGCCACATGCTCCTATCCTTTCCACTTTTTGCCCCTGTTTGGTTTATGCTGGTAGTGTGGAACATGGGGGGAGGTGCATTTTAACATCTGCAAAGGCCTTAGTGTTATCATTTGACATATGAGCATAAATGTCCTACAGCAAATACATAACTTCCACTAATGCATATAATACCTGTTGTATGCAGGATCACAGCTACAGCAGTGCACTGGCCGGATCGCCATGCCAGCTCTTACTTGGCCAATTTGGAGGAATGTTCCAAAAGTACATAGGAAATGGTTTGGGGAGTAATTGGGATAGCAATCCCTAACTACAAGTGATTTCTGCATGATGCTTGGTTGACGTTTGACCTCTGGAATGGGGCCTGCACTGTTATGGCACTGTGAATCATTTTATCTGTATGTAACAACATCAATGGGGAGCTGTTTATGAAACATTTTATTTATCTACAGAGATTCGCTACCACGATAACCAACTATTAACACAACAACCCTCCCTCAAACAGTGCTGCACAGAGTACATGCATAGATGTGCTTCACAAATTGAATATACAGCCTCAAGGAGAGTAAATTTGTTTTTTGTTTTTATTGTCCTTTTACTTTTTTTGGCTCTGTTTCCCTGTGTTTTTAGAGATTCAAGGGTGTCCTGCATGCAAGGCACCAGACAAGGAGCGTCTACCTCTTCTTGTGTTTCCTTAAACAACACCTGGCTAACTATTGCTGCAGGGGATGGCGAGATGTGGTTCAATTTTGCCTTTTTTCCCCTGCCCACAAGTGCAGGATGGGGGAGGCATTTTTGGCCAATAGTTCTTTCACATGACTGCTGGCTGGCCTTACTGGTTAGCTCCAATTGTTTTTGCTGTACCTCTAGCATGCCCCATGCAGTCCAGCAACTCTCTTCTGTTGCACTCGCTGGACCAGACATCCTCCGAAAAGCTGTCTGCCATTTGCTGAAGAACAGCAGAGACTCAGTTCATCCATTGCAGCAACTCGGTTGTGAGAGTTTGCTGCTTTCTATTAAGTCTGGCCTCTTTTCTGGCATCTTCTGGTATGGAGAGGGCTATGAGTTCACCCCTCCTGGCTCTCCTGTCTGGTATGTTTTCACTTTCATCTTTGGTGATACATGCCCTTATCTGTCCAGCGGTTCTCCCTAGTAAAAGTAAAGCACAATGCATATACACATTAACAGTATGTGACTCCATATATAATGAATACATTACGTGAATAGGTAACCCCTAGTATCACTGCAATAAGACCTTTGACAATGTCATCATTGGAGAGGGAAGGAATTCAATATTCAATATTCCAGGCCTTTGACAACATCATCATTGGACAAGGAAGGAATTCAAGTCTTGTTTCATATATTTTCAGTAAATTTATTGCGTGTGAGTTACCTCCTGTTAATCATTTCCTAATGCTGTCACTGCAGATTACTACAGCAAGTCCAATCGAAACCTTTAAACCAAACCTTTCCTTATTGGTATTGGCCCAGAATAATATTAATTTCCACACTTTCCCCATCTCGGCATGCATACTGCACAGTTTTCTTTTTCTTTTTCAAAGGGTTACATTATTTTGTACATTTTGTATGGTAGGAGGGTATCTCCTGTATGTATCAGGATATGAAAATTTGAGTTACTTAGCTGGATCTGAAGATAATGACTTTATTCTGACCCTATTTTTCTTAATTGACAGTATGCTAGACCAGATATTTTTTTCATTCCATTTCCCCTTTTCCTAGCATATCAATTCTTTACCTTTCTGATCTCCCTTCTCCAACTGTACGAAATCCTGCTACCTATGCCTATCTTTTACTACATATTATTTGTTCCAGTGAGATGCCTCTTGTGTTGATACGCAATGCAAATTTCTTTCAGACTGTTTCCTTGTTACCCTTATTACTTGTATTCTAATCATATAATACTCATTATGGGATATCGGACAAGGGTTTGCTAATTATCTCAGCACAATTATACATTTTGACAATATGTTACTTACCGCCCTCTTGGATGACTCCCTGCTGTGATCCATCTGCTGGTGTGTGGTGCTTTAATTTGCTCCTGTGCTGGTTTTTGCTGCAGCCTATGCCTCTTTGGGCTCTTCATCAATATGTGTTTCTAGAAACAGTAAAATAGATATCATACCACTGCCTTGAGCTCATCTGTACTGCCTGTTCCATTTCTCATATCAACACGGATACGAAGTACATTTGCTTAGTTAGGTATTGTTTTGCTTCTTTTTTACATGAGTAATCATATCTATCAACTGAACTGAACTTGGCTATGATCTGATTAACACACTCTCTATTATGTGTAGCAAAGTTGTTGATGACAATCATACATTGAACCTAAGATTACCAGAAACGTAATTATCTCAATAAAATGCTTGGGTTTGAAATAATAAATCATGAATGGAGATACATTATAAGGATATTAGATGTTTAAAGATATTACACAGCAATCATTATCTTACTGATAAAACATTGACTGTCCAATTTACATTTAGACAAATTACTCCTAGGGGAAAATTACCAAACTTCACTGATGGTGGGTGATGCATGCAATTCCTCCTTTTCTGCCTCAGCGATTATCTGCCCTTGCAGGCAGTTGTCTGGAACTGCAACAAGTTCCAAAATGTATTCTTGCTCCTCCTCCTGCCTCACATCTGATGCTGACAGTACATGGGGGGGAAATGGTAAAGCATTTCAAAAGCACCAGCAGCACAACAACATGTTTCAGAAATTTCCCCTTCATTCCCCCACATTAACAGAGAGAAAAAATGTAAAAACCATACCTTCATGGACTGGTGCCTCATTTGTAGGGACTTCCTATGCCTGCTGTGTCTGATCCCATAAGTTCTGTAGAGAAGGTCCCTTCTTGCTGCTTCTTTTCACCATAGGCTTTTGCTCAACCTTCTTGGGAACTCACTCCTGTCTTTATTTAAAAACTTGTCCAACTCACTGAAGGATGGACATGTGGCCAGAGCGTTCCCACTAATGTTGTTGTGGTTGCTCACTTTTTAGTATTCTGATTTCATCGTCTTGCACTTATTTCTGTACTCAAAGGCAGTTCATTCATGGCCGCATTCCCTCATCTGCTCAGCTATGGACTCAAATATATCTATATTACAGTGGCTGGCATTAAGCTGGTGTTGCATTTTCTCCTCACTCCAAAAAGAGATTAAATCCAAAATCTCATTGTGACCCCATGCAAAACCACGTCCCTGCTTTCTTTGGGGTTCAGAACTTTGGGACATGGCCATCTTATCTGGCTCACACACTCACGTCTTTGCGAAATAACATAAGAAAGCAAAGTTTCCCAGGTACGCTAAAATCATGATTAAAATACTGTAAATGGCTGCCGGGCTGCAAAGCCGCGTTGATCATACTTCGACTTGGGGAGAGACTTTAGTTTGTGTCTTTTTTTCCCTATGCACATGATCACAATGTAACACAAAAAGCATTTGCCTATTTAAAGTCAAAAAAATCAGTTTGAAAGGGTCCTGCACTGTAGAGCTCCCAATTTGTTATTGCAAAACTTGTGTACAGTGGGCTTCCACTCATGGAGAGATTCCTTTTCTGCTTCCCTGTGTTGCTCCCTCTCCGAAAACTGCACTCTGGAAAATGGCAACACACATGCACACCAGGCTGATCCGGGTTTTTCACGTAAAAATCTGTGGTGTGACTGTGCATGCGCATAAAGGTCCCATCCGTTTCCATCTCTATGGTTTCATTAAAGTGCCACTTTTTGACTACAGAAAAGTTTAGGGCCTAGTTCTCCTGTGGTTCCACTTTTTGATTGAAAGATGACTTGCAGGTGGGAGCTCCGGACCATCTCTGAAGTCCATGCCTCATGGGTATATTAGCTAGGACTCTAGTACTTCCCATCATTATAGGCTCATCCTCCCACCCTAATAAGGCCATTTATAGAAGAATAACCTCAAGGCTTGATAGGCAGGGGTTCAGGAGGACATCCAAACAGGTGTCCTCCAAGTATAAAGTGATGAGAAATGCCTTCTATAAGGCAATGAGGAATTTCGAAGGTGAACCTCCATGCCAAGCTCAGCCTTCATATTTTAGAAAAATGTACCAGCTATGGGAGCAGGCGGGAAGTCCAAACCTGCACAACAGAGTTGCTGCTGGTAAGCACTTCCTTACAACTCAGGTTACATTGGCACTGCATTTGTGCCCCTTTTACATATTAGGCTGTAGGATCAAACTCAGCTTTAGTCATGGGTGGTGGAATTTTGCATTGCTACACACACACACACGTGCCAACTACATAACCTATATCTTGACAGATAGATCCAGGTAGACACAAACCCACCTGCTGAGGCTACCAGGCATGAGGCAGCAGCAGCTGAAATGGAGCCAGCATCGATAATGATGAGCATTGGTAGGTTTCCCATCATCTGATACAATGGGAGAAAAAAAGATAAAAACTAAACTAATAGGTATACTATAAATCACTAAGTACCACTACAAATAAATACCAAACAACTGTGTCATATCTTATTAAATATATATGTGTATATGATCACTAATGAATACAACAATAAATGAAACAACAAATGAAAAGTCCTGACAACAAACATACAAAAATAAACAGAACTGCAGGGGATAATTCAGATATTATGTCCAGATGGATAATAATAACCAAAATGTCCAGGTGACTTATCCTGAATCAGCTTGCAGAAGATTTGCTGAGATAGTTTCCCAGTGAATCCACTTGATGAAGATTTTGCTGAGTTAATTTTTCACAATTCAGGGTGGTAGCATACTGAAAGTGATAGAAACCATGGAAGCATGAATTTAAAGTATTTCTGTCACTGGTAGTCCATGAAGCAATAATAGCATAAATAAATTGATATCAGCAATAATAGCATGAATATGCAAAATATTTCTGTAGATGATATCAGACGGCTACCTCCGGAGTATTTGTGTGGCCGTTCCAACACAAATGTCTTCTTCAGTAACTAAATTATTCTATTCCGGATTAACATTCCATAGAGCTATTCCATGCATTCTAAATATATAAAATTAACAAACATTAGTGACAATATATAGAATGGTCATGAGGCAAAATCACCTGAAAATAACATTACTTGTACATATGTATTGTTTACCCATATTTTAGGTCATCTTGTACCTAGTACAAATTCAAGGATTACAACTAATGGTAACTGAATAAACTAATATACTCTTTACTGTTAACTGTCCTGCAGGTGACTAATTCACACGATGAATTTCTTAAAGGAACATGAATCAATAAAGAGGTAAACTGTCTCCCCACATATAAGCCTAAGAACAGGCTGAAGCATAAACTCATCCAACATTACATGTATTCATAAGATTTCACAATATATAAAGAGAACCAGTATAACAACTAATATTATAGAGAATTAATAACCACATAACTAAATTATCCTATATGGTACAATTAATGCTATAAGCCTATGAAGCTACAACATTATGATGAAACCCACACTATAAAAATCAATTTACAGAAAAACAGACAGGTCAAGCCGTTCATTCAAACCCTCAGGTTTACTTGAAGCTAATTTGTAAATCCAAAAGGCCTCCCTTTGTAGAAGTTTAGTTTGTATTGATTCACTGAAAAGAATGTCACAGTTGTTTGGTATTTATTTGTAGTGGTACTTAGTGATTTATAGTATACCTATTAGTTTAGTTTTTATCTTTTTTTCTCCCATTGTATCAATTGCAGCAATAAGCCTCCTGTTTTGTTTGGTTTTTGAGGTTTCCCATCATGCCTAACAGATATGTATTGTAGGTGTTTCCTTATAATGTTCTAGTGCAACAATTTGCCCTCTCCTCTCCCTCAATTACAGGGAAATTTTTCCATGTCCCCTTAACAAGATGTTACAGCCGCACAGGAGGAGGAGGTGGTTGTGCCCAGACCGGCACCACATCTTCCTGAATGAGAAGTGCAGGAACAGTTGGCAGAAGTGTTTGCACAGCTGAATCAGAGTAAGACATAAACGGAATTTGGAAATGTAAATTTAAATTTTCAAATTTGGAAATTTAAATTTTTATATTTTTTTTCTGGGGATAACAGCGGTAAGCCTTCACCCCCTGGCAAAATTTTGGAAAACTTGAACCAGAAATTTTAAGTTATAGGTTACGTTATTTTTCATGTCCCTATTCCAGAGAAAAGTAGAGACCTCAACTCTTTTGTACCCACACAGGAGGGCCCTTGTGCAACACTGTCACTTTAGGTGACCACGGGGAGAATCCAAGAAGGGTGACAACAGGCAGCATGCAGGATTGTTTTTGTTTCCTTGGGAGGGATACCTCAGTACGGGGTTGCAGGAGCATATAGGTAGTACAGTGTTGCACACCCCATATGTTTCTAATCTTATTTTCCCCCTTCGATGATATAAAAGCAGAGGTCCATGGATTGGAGAATGGCACAAATCGAGACCAAACTGGACCAGCATTTGATGTGGATTGACCACTTCAAGGCTTCCCGTAGCCCCCCACCCTAAAGGATTTCTTTTTTGTTGTTGTTGTTCTTGTTTGTAGAGTTATTATTGTAATTATAATTGTTATATATTTTTTTCATGTACAATTGTTTTGTACTTAGACTTTAATTTTATACTGGTGGTGGCATTCTAGCCAGCAGGTCTGTGTGTGGATATGGGTGTGTGGTTGAGAGTAGGACCCAATTTGTCACCCCTTTTTAGTTTCCTATTCCCCCCAATGTGGTGTGATGTTACAACCACTGGTTTTCCCCCCAGTATATTTTTAATGTTTTGTGTCCCACGAGTGTGAGTGTGATTGCTGTTTGAGTTGTTAATTTATGTGTTACAATTATAAATATAATTATTAGTGTAACCAATGCGTACCATATTTTTATTTTTATAAAAATTGATCATTACATAGCAGTAAGTATTCCTTGCCTAAGAAAACACCATAAAATTAATGGAGTCACCATAAGTCAACAGGTTACTTGAAGGCACATACAAACACCCAAACTACACTGCTAAGTTCTTGTTAAACATGTATAGGGACCTTATCACACGGGGGTCTGAAGCAGTGCCATCTCCGGCGCATCCCTATCCCATTGCGTTTCCTTTTCCTGGGTCATCACACGACGTCGCAGAGAAACCCCGCCCATCCCCGTCCCATTGCGCTTCCTTTTCCTGGGTCATCACACGATGTCGCAGAGAAACCCTGCCCATCCCCGTCCCATTGCGCTTCCTTTTCCTGGGTCATCACACGATGTCGCAGAGAAACCCCGCCCATCCCTGCCCCATTGCGCTTCCTTTTCCTGGGTCATCACACGACGTCGCAGAGAAACCCCGCCCGTCCCCGTCGCATCCCCGTCCCAATGCGGCATCATGCTGCATCATCCGGCATCATTCCCGTTCTTTTTAATTCCAGTTGTAAATGGGAATTACATTTCCCACGACCGGAATGATACCGGAATGATGCTGCTTTCTGTATAAGGAAGCGCAATGGGACAGGGATGGCACTGTTTCAGACCCCGTGTGATAAGGTCCTAGGTTTTGATGTCTTGCTTTCTTGAACTCAATGGGAATTACTTCAGAGCAGACTCACTTACGGGCATGTTGCAAATCTTTCAATGAAATTTTATCATTAAACATCCCCTAGCCAAATATGAATTAAAATAAGTAATAAGGGTACATTGGGTAGAACCCACCTCCATTGTCATCGTGAGTGCCATAATATTTTCTATTTTGTTTGTATCCCGGGGGAAAGTTCCAGTTTAATTAGCAGGAAAATCAAGCCATTGGCATCCTACTATTTATTTTCAGGAAAGGGCTAGAAGTTTGGTTAAACATGCAAAAATAATTAGATGAAGATTTATTTTGCTTTATTTTAGTTCACCTGCCTTCCTGAGGAAGGATATAATTAGTTCCTCGTCCCGTTGTATATTTTACTTTTCTGCATCCATTTGATTAAAAAACATGTCAAATTAAAACAGTCTTGATCTGGAGAAATGAAAGCAACAGCCAGAGCACTTTCCTTTATTTCATGAGGACTCAGTGACTAAGTCATTGTGATGTCAGATACCACCAGGGTGTCAGGGCAGAAAACTAGCACAGGGCACTGCACTGCACCTAAACTGGAAGGTAGGCTCCCTTCCCATCCTGCTCACTTGTTTCTCCTGATTTGAGCCTTTTAAAAATTATTTGTATAGCCTTTTTGTGTGTGTGGTAGACTGCAGAAGGGATGTAGCTCTTGCTCATGGTTTTCCTTAGGAAACTCCCAGTTTCACTCCCTGGCATCTCCCAGTAAGGCTGGGAAAGATTTCTGCCTGAGAACCTGGAAAGACACAGTCAGGTGGTGTGCAAACAATACTGAGCTAGATGGACCAGTGGTCTGATTCAGCTTCCTATGTTCCTAATTAACAAGAACAACAAAGACAGTTTGTATCAACTATTGGAAAGGTGTAGGTATGTGATTTGTGATGGTATGACTGGTTATGAATATTCTCTTGTTGAGCAGATTGCTGGTCAAAAGGATTGCTGGTTGATGTGAAATAATGGTTACATTTAGTATAGTGTAGTGGTTTGAGTGTTGGATTAGGACTCTAGGAGTGTGTATGTTTGTGTGAGTATGTACAGTCAGCCCTCTGTATCCATGGGCTCTGTATCCATGAATTCAACCATCCATGACTGGAAAATATTTTTAAAAAATTCAAAAGGCAAACCTGGATTTTGTCGTTTTATATATGAGCCACTGTATAAAACGATCTCATTATATGACTTGAACATCCACAGATTTTGGTATCTATGGTCCTGGAATGAAACCCTAGTGGATACCAAGGGCCTTCTGTATGTGCCTTCAAGTTGCCTGTTCATTTTTGGTGACCACATGAAATTCATAGTGTCCCTAGGCAAGAAATAGTCACAGGTATTCTCTTAGTTCCTTTCTCTAAAGTATAGCCTACAACACCTAATATTCATTGGTGGTCTCCCATCTAAGTACTAAGCAGGGCTGACCCTGCTTAGCTTCCAAAATGAGACAAAGAGCCTTATTGCATAACAAAAGAAAGCCAAGGCAGAATGGCAGAGAAGTGGCTTTCTCTTTGTCTCTCCACATGCTGCAGTAGCACTTCTGTTCTCCTTCCCAAGGGAGATGGTCATAAAAGTGTGCCTTTTGCCAAATGGATTTTTCCAGCATGACAGAAGGCACATTTTTATTACCATCTACCTCAGGAAGAGAATGGTCATACTATGACGTCATGTGGAGAGGCAAGGAGAAAGCCACTTCTGTGCTGCTCCGTCTCAGCTTTCTTTTGTCGTGCAATAACGCTCAAGATCTGGTGCTTTTAGCCAGGGTTTAAAATCTTCTTCAGCCATGGAAACCCACTCACCAACCTTGGGCATGTCACACTATCTCAGCCACAGAGAAAGGCAATGTCAAAATTTCTCTGAATAAATCTGGTGGAGAAAACCCAAGGATACAGTTGTCATAAACTGGAGTAGACCTGAAGGCACATAACAGCAAATATCTTTGTACTGTTGAATGAGATATCTACCAGTGCTTGGAGAAGATAATAATTTTTACCTGAGAGGAGGGAGAGATATGCAAAGAGAGAGGAACAGGAAGTGAGAGAGCTTTTGTATGTGTGTGAGAGAGAAGAAAGGAGTGAGGAAAGGACAGGATTTAAAGCTGCATTCAAGGCATCTTGAAAATGCAAGTTACCTGTCTGTGGTTTTGGTTCAAGAGCTAAGAACCTACTGTCTTGTTGGAGTGTCCCTTTGTTTCCATTCACACTCTTATCAATGAAGAAAATATTACAAAGGCAGCATATGTCTCCAGTGAAGTCTCTCATCAGACAGATGAGCTCTGGTACCTCTATCTCAGGAACATCTCACAGTTAAGAAAGTCGGGATAACACAACATTACAAATGAATGCTGTAGTTGTTTGAGTACTGGACTGTGACTCTGGAGATCAGGGTACAAATCCCTGCTCCGCCATGGGCAAGTCACACACTCTCAGGCCCAAAAAACACCCATGATAGTTTCACTTTAGGGTCGCCATAAATCAAAGACTACTTGAAGGCACACAGCAACAGCAGCTAATAAACAAACACTGACTTTGTGTTGAACTGACATAACTCATTGCCATTCCTTACCTTAAAATGCTATCTCATAAAATAAATAGTAATGCAACAGTGATGACATTTAAAACCTAGGGGGTGGGGCATCTGGACCAGCACAACATACGTAAGTGACTGTATGGTGTTCCTACCACAAAATGCCTCTAAAGGGAAATCAAAATAAGGACGGATGTTCATGGTACATAGCCACTGTTGCAAGTGATTTAACTTCTCTGTAGCAACTGTCCTACATACATATTCCTCTTAAAATAATGCATAGAAATTGGAGGGGGGGGCAAAAATCCTCCAGTTCACCATGTCATTCATGTCCTTCAGTGCAAGACTTTGCCTTTATCTGAAATTGTGACTTTGGATGTATAAGAAGTGCTGCATCTTTTTCAGAAATTTTATTCTTTTCACCTTTTCTCTTTTTGTGTTCATCACTAAATGCTTGTTTATTTATCCAAACTCCTTTAATGTTGCGTTGCAATCTAAAAAGTGATCTGTTTCAATAAAGAAGTAGGCTCTGTCACAAAGTCAGTTCTAGTTACCTTTGAGAGCAGAACTTTAATGCCTAATAGAAATAGTGCAAATTGAGTCCACTTTAAGGGTTAGGGTTAGTGCTAGGGAATCATGGGAATTGTTTTTTTGTTTTTTTTCCTGAGACATTGAGCCTTCTCTGTCAGAGAGCTCTGGTGCCACAATAAAATACAGTTCCCATGATTCCCTAACCCTAACCCTTAAGGTGGACTCAATTTGCACTATTTCTAGCAGTCTGCAAAGGCCCTAAGCAAACACAGAAGCTGGTTTTTTTTACCACTGAATTGCCTGTATATGAATCTTTCCTACAGCTGTTCACGATGGAGGTGCACCCAGGCATGTCCTTTTACAATGATGTGCAAGATGCAACAGCTTTAGTAACAAAAACTTTGGAATCTGCTAATCACTTGACTCCACTCCATATCCCTCCAGGCCCCGTTATATCACCAGAGAGGTAAGAAATTACTTCTATTTCATCAGTATTATGGAGCTGACTTTGATTGGATAGTAAAAATAGACTCATTATTGCTGCAGTCCTTTGTATTTTGATAGCAGTAAGGCTCTCCATGATATATCTGCAGGCAATGCTAGACAATATAGGCTAGACAGTGTTATTGTTAGGTGGATTTTTAGCTGGTCGGTGGGCCAAAGCCATGGAGTGGTCACAAATGGTTCCTCATCACCTTGGAGAGAATTTAGATGGGGTGCTGCAGAGTTCTATCCTGAGCACAATGTTGTTCACCATCTTTATAAATAACTTGTGAGTTGGAATCAAAGGGACGCCTGATCAAATTTGAAGATGATACCAAACTAGTTCATACTTCAGAATACAATTTCAAGATTCAAGATAACCTAAACAGGTTGGTGAACTGGGCCAAAACAAACAAAATAAAGTTCAACAGAGATAAATGTACATTTCTACATTAAGGCAAGAAAAACTGGATGCACAAATATAGAATGCTTGATATCAGGACTGATAGAAGTGCATGTAAAGAGCACCTGGAGGTCTTAGTAGATCACAAATTAAACATGAATCAGTACTATGATCAAGGAGGTAATACTACCACCCTGTTCTGCTTCTGTCAGATCTCACCTAGTGCCCTGGGCATTATAATTTAAGGACATCAATCAACTAGATTATTTACAGAGGAGGATAACCAAGATGGTGAAGGATCTGGAAACCCACTCCCTATACGGCAGTTGTGGGAACTGGATATGTTTATCCTGGAGACAAAAGCCCTAAAGATATTACAGCTATCTTTAAATATCTGAAGGGTTATCAAATGGAAGATGGAGCAATCATGTTTTCTCTCACCCCAAACAGTAGAAACCAAACCAGTGGATTCAAATTACAAGAAAGGAGATTCTGACTAAACACTAGGGATGAATTCCTGGCTCAGAAAGGTTGAATGTTTTTAAACATACGTTGGATGGCCATCTCTGTTGTGGATGCTTAGCTTTGAATTTCTGGATTGGTAAAATGTGTCTTGTAGGAATTTCTAGCTCTACCATTCTATGATCTCAAAGGATCTAATTCTAGGTAAGCGCATACAGATCTGGACTGAACATGTGGAAAGTAATAACTTATCAAGTAGAATAAACTGCACACATATTAATTGACAGGTATAAAGGGTGAGTGGACTAGACCTGATGTGAAGTACATTTTTGCACTAGTATCCATGGGAACATTTATCCCACAATGCAAACAGCAGCTTCAGAGGAGGGATTTTTTGCAGGATGTCAAAAAAAAAAATCCCTGCTTCAATCCTAAAAATAATTCTACCTCCTCCCCCACATCATATTAATTTCTTTAAATGTTTGTAATAAATGCAAAACCACATTTAACATCCCATCTAATATGACCCTTAAGTGGTGTTTGCACAGGCCAGAATACTCCAGGAGCAGCCTGCTCTATTCTGGCTCTGAAACTGTCCCAGAATCCCCCCATTATCTGGGCACTCTGAAGTGACACTGGGTGGCTGTTCACATGCATGTCCCACTGTACCACCTGCTGCTGCCACTACCACTGGTGTGAATTACTCTCTCTGAGGCCAAAAACAAGATGCCCAGAGTTGCTCACATGTCTGAGAGCTTCATTCTGACCTCAGAGGTAGCAACCCACACCATTAGTGGCTGTGGAAGCAGACAGTACAGCGGGACACATTGTAAATAGCTTCCCAGAAGATCCAGAACAAAAGGTGAGTTTTTAAAAATCTGTAGCAAGGCTGGTATACCGTGGGTTCGGTGCTGAACTGGCCGTATGTTGTCCAAACAGTTCACACCAGAACTGGGGATTGGGCCCTGCATCATCTGTACTGATCACCATGAAGGATGTGGCATTTGGCTCCTGTAGACACAACCTTATACGCTGCCCAAACTGTATGTTCTTGAAGAACCTGCAGGTATCAAGACTTTCTCTGAGCATCTTCATTCTCACTGAAAAAAGAGATTACGGCACCTGTCATCCCATTTTTGGTTGCACTTCCTTTTCCTGCTTGGCTGGGAGTCTGGCCCATTGAATTGAGGAGGTGTTATTTCTGGGACAACCCCATTCAGCCTGCTCAAAATGTGCTATAGCAGGGGTAGGCAACTTTTCCCCTTTAAGGGCCGAGGGACTTCAGCTCCCAGAATCCCAGGAGCTATTGGCCAACATGGGACTATTGGCCAACATGGCTGAGGCTTCTGGGAGCTGAAGTCCTTCAGCCCTTAAAGGGGAAAGGTTGCCTACCCCTGTGCTATAGAGATACTGAATTATGGTTGTCTGAAAGATATTTTATTCAAGTTAATTGGGCAACTTGTTCCTCACTGTTTTGCTGCTGTGTGCCTTCAATTCATTTCTGATCTATGTGACCCTAATATCACAGGGTTTTCCTGGCAAGCTCTTGTGAAAGAGGCTTTGCCATTGCTTTCCTCTGAGGCTGAGGGAGTGTCCACAAATGTTGTTTCCTTCCCAGTAGTGTCACTAGGTTTGGTGTCATCCGGTGCAATAACCCATGGTATCACAACCCCCCTAATGACCTCTTCCCATACTACACCATACAGAATCCTTAGTAATGTTTTTTGTACTAATGTTACTCATTAATCCGAATTCCTGTATATTACTGGATGGAATGGTAATAGTTGTGACACAAACAACTAGCAAAATTAAGATTATACCTTTAAATTACAATATCATTACACACAGCCTAAATGCATTTATATATGCATATACATAGTTTCATGTGGTTGAAGTGAACATTTGGTAAAATGTGATATTTTTAAAGAAAAATTTTAAAAAATTAAAATTTAAAAACTAGGGTCTGTCCTTTCTCCTCCCACTAAGCCTCACCCCACTTACATCATCTCTTCAGCATTTTAAAGGGACCCAGGCAAACACTACAGTCTGTTTCTGCCGAAAGGCAGATATTTGAGAAGTGGTGTCACCCCCCCCCCCCTTAGGGCATCACCTGGTGCAGTTTATCCCCCAGCATACCCCTAATGATGCCACAGTTCCTTCCTCACCATGGCTTTGTACTATTTTGTTAAATTGTAAGAAATAAAGTCATGACAACGTGGAGGATCACATTTCTCTGCTTGGCTCACCATCACTGTTTGTGACATGCATTTTTAACTCTGGGACAAAGAGATTACTCTTTGAGTGTCTTCTCTGGAGAAAGAAGTCATGCATCATTTATTAATATTTCCTTTAGTTTCAGGCTACTCAGTTCCATCATCCAATAATGATGCATTTTTTTGAATGCCAAGAACACAGGAACTGCCTTGCTGGATCAAGCTAAAGCCCACTTAAGCCAGCATTCTGGTATCAACAACATCCAGATAACTTTGAGTGTACAAAATGCTAAAAGGAACTTGGCATATATTTAAAAGATCATTATCTTTAAAGCAGAGAAATACTTTCTAATTGTTGAAAAGGTTGTCTATCAATTTTAGCTTGCACTATGGGCATACTGATTTACTATGAGCTTTTCAACTAGGCTAATGGTATTAGAAGGGATGAGAACTACTGACATGCAAGCCTTTAGTAACTAGACTACAAAACAAGCTTAATGTGTTCGGAAAGGGGGACAGACAGACTTTTCCTATTGGAAGCATACATTTCCATGGGGTTCAAAAGAGGTGGGTTCAAAAGCATGGACAAATCTGTCTGGGTCACATTTTGCTGATGGGCAGGGAAGTAGATCTGATGCCAGAAGAGGGTGTGGCCAGAGTAAAAACAATGAATGGAGTCACAGTTTTGCAATCTCTCTCTCTTTTTCTCTCTTTCTTCTCACTCTCTATACCCAGGGAGGGGTCAATTACTTTTGCCACAGGCTGGGGCTTTTGTAATCAGGTTGTCCGCAGCTGCTTTTGAACATCATATGGTTGCAAATGCTCTTTCAGAATGTTTGATCTGATTTCAGGTATGAGGAATTAAGGGAAACATTTGAACTGTGCAAGCCTGTCATGAAAGGACGTCAGGAATCTGCAGAGTATCCACTCACATTCCCAGAATCTCACAGGAAATATGAGCCACCTTACAAGTTCAACCATGAGCACCACTACTATGGCAATGTCAAAGACACACCACTAAGGTAAGTTACCTGCATTCATCATACCTCTGGATGGCTGGATACTGTTTGAATCCAGAAGCAGGTTTGGAAATAGTGGAGTGTTATGCCTTCAAATTGACTTTTTCATAGGGTTATTTTTTATTTATTTTTTGTCAAGATTTATTCAGGGGAGGTCTACTCATCTAGCAGTTTTCCATGGCCCTGATCACCTGGATTCCTAGTCCAACACTCAAAACACTACTCCATGCTGGTTGGCTAGAGACACATATCCCTCCCCATTTCTTTCTGTCCCCTCTCAACACACAATTTTAAATTGCCATGTAGTTTCTTTAAAATGCATCTTTGGTGCCCAATCATTCTGAGAGCATTCCTGGGAGGAGGTGAGGAGGGGATGGAGGCCCACCTCAAAGAATAACATGCCAACCTACCTCAAATGTTACCCTCTTTCCCAAAATTATGCTTTCTCACCCTCTCCCTATTTCAGCCACATGGTCAAACCACCAAAAGGGTGGTGGTGGGGAAACTGAGCCAAATAATTTTGCGAGCTCTAGAACAATGATGGATTTCATTATGTTATGAGGTGTTCTCTTAGAACATGTCTATGAATTCACACATGTTCTGAATATATACACCTATAAGGGAGCATGTGAATTTGGCAGTTGTGTGTCTTAGGTAGATTGGAGTTAATAATCCGTCAATAATCTATATCTACACAGTGCTATCTAAAAGAGAATTTTATCAAACACACACAAGAATTAAAATATATCCAGTGATTACACTGCGGAACAGCAAATACTTTGGTAGAGCTTCATAAATGGCAAATAGTACAAGCAAAATACAGATAACAAGCTAATAGAGCACAGTTGCTTCAGGACAGGAAAAATATTAACCCAGATAAGCAACTTCAAAGGGCTTGAGAGGATCTGAGGCTAAGCAATCTGAAGCTCAGGTGCTGCTAACAGGAGAAAGAAAAAGAGAGGTGGGTTCAAAAGCAAGGACAACATAATACTTTCACACACACACACCAGAAAAAGATGGGAGTGGATGCACAGAGCTACCAACTTCTCCCAAAGATGCCAAAATGTACCTTTCCTTGATCCCATTGGATCTTCTTGGGGAGAAACTGCAGATCACTGTATTCTTGTTTGGAGCAATCCAAAGAGAAGAGTGCTTTGATTGTGAGTTCCTGCATCTCAGAGGGTTGGACTGGATGGCCCTTGTGGTCTCTTGCAACTCTATGATTCTGTGATTCTATGCTAAACCTAGGTCCTCTAAACCGAGCCAGAATTTGAAGGAAGAGAATAAACTAATGAACTGCTCTAGCCCAAATCCTGGATTTTGCTAGGACTGAGAGAGAGTGGCCTCAGCTTGAAAAGAGTAAGGGACAGGCCAAGATAAATGAGTGAGCAAAAGGTCTCCAGAAATGGGAGCCAGGCGTCTTCTTCTAAGGAATCAGAGCTCTTGGGCATAGATGGAAGATTCAAGTAGACCTGTCCCTGAGAGCAAATTATCTCTAGAATCTGGAGTCACATTTGAGGTAGGAAAAGACCCTGAAAACTAAGCTTGCATATTTCACAATTTTGTACTGTCTTGGGATATTGCATCATTTTGCCAAGACCCACCCAGAGGAGATTATAACTGTATTTTGTGTAGCAGAGAAACTTTCACTCTGTCCAAAGAGTGGCTACCCCTCTCAATCTAAATTCTTGTCCATAATCCCTTATTTCCCAACTGCAGGATGTTGTACAGCATGATACAGAACACACTGCTTGGGTTTTCTTTTTCCTTGTGTCCAAAAATTTAATCAGTATTCTTGAGCTCACTGGTGGTGATAGTTAATGGAATCATATTGTTTCATAACTGGCTCCAGGAAGCCTTCTCAGCTAACCCTTCTCTCTCCTGCAACAGACTAAAAATGGTTCCTTGTAGAAAACAAAAGCAGAAAGACAGAGTCATGTCATGGATATTGTATAAATAGGGCTATCTTGGCAACAACCGAACATTTCAGTTCCATCTTTCAGTCAGAAGAGACTTTCTAATGTGAGAAAAGAGCTGTCCTTGTTATAAGATACCCAGCATTTAGATGTAACTTCTTATAAACAACTAATTACTTGTAATTTGTTGGTTTTCCTGACACTAAAATAGTTACACAACGTTTTGTCTGTGACATAACTTAGAAGACAGATAACGAAGTTGTTGCTGCCTTCAAATATTTTCCTACTTGAGGGGGTTTGCTTTTGCCTTTCTCTGAGGCTAAGTGAACAGGTTTTCATGGCCAAGCAGGGGAACCGTGTCCAATTCTAGGTAAGCCATGTCAGGGCTGCATCCACATGGGAGAAATAATCCCAGTTGACACCACCTTAACTGCTCCATGCTCTGGAATTGTGAAAATGGCAGTTGGCTGTGGCATCCCTGATCTTGAGAGCTGTAGTCCAATGCTCAAACCACACCATGCTGGTTCTACGTAGAAGTTATAAAGGTAGGTAAAGGTATTCCCCATTGACAAGGTTGTCCAGTTGCGTCCAACCATAGGGAACAGTGCTCATCTCCTTTACTAAGCCAAAGCACCAGCGTTGTCAGAGACTATTCTGTGATCATGTGGCCAGCATGACTGCACAGAACGCTGTTTACCTTCCCACTGAAGTGGTACCTATTTATCTACTTGCATTTGCATGCTTTCAGACTGCTAGGTTGGCAGAAGCTGGGACTAGTGACGGCAGCTCACCCCATCATGCAGCACCTGGTCTTGAACTATCAACCTGCCAAACTTGCAATCAACAGAGTCAGCGTCTTAACTACTTGAGCCACCACATCCCTAACTTCTCCATTTTTGCAGTGTTACTTTGACAATTTAAAGGTGTGGCCTCACTAAACAGTGAAGGAGAATCATCACATCGTTCATGTGCTGTCTCATGCTGTGCTTGTTTCTGATGGTTTGTGTTCTTTTGTGCACATTGTTGAGGAACTGAAAAACTGGAGTTTTGTATCCCACCACAGTAACTGGTAGTATTCGGGGAGTGTGGGGGAGAACAATACCCACTTTTTAGTCACCTTTGTAAAATAGGAAGGCTATGGTGGGTTGATAATAAACCATTTAAAGTACAACCTTGTAACTATAAGCATAACCATTTAGAATTACAACCTTGTAACTATAATCATAATAATTATACTTGTCAGAAAATAGTTCATGATCTACTGGTAAATCGCTCAGTGCTTTGCAGAAAATAGGCAGAGATTTCCGACTCCCCATTATTTATCATTAGGAGCAGCTAAATGCCTTCAGCAGCATCCTCTCAGTTTAGGTATCTGAATGGAAACTTGAGACAAGTAGTGGATTTTGGAGTGTGGAAGGACTGTTAAGTACTGTTCCATTCTGGCATTAAGTACAAATCTCAGTGCTTCCTCAACAGCTTCCCAGAGAAGGCATTATGTTCTTCCACAGCAGCAGCAGCAGAGCCTAGCCCTAGTATTTTGGGGGCAGCCTCCAGTACCTGGATCTTGAGTTTCTAGTATAACATAAAGTGAATTCCCACAAGCCTGAAGTCAGGTCTCCTTTGGTTTGTACCATATTAAAGCCAGCTTTGAAATGATACAAATCTTTTTGTTTTTGTTACAAGGAGCTAACAATGCAACCTTACACAGGTCTACTCATTGAGTTCAATGGGACTTAGTCCCAATTAAATGCAGATTGGACTATGACCAAGGAGACCAGGGTTCAATTCCTAGCTCTGCCAGGAAACCCACTGGGCAACCTTGGGCAAGTCACATGCTCTCAGCCTTAGGGGAAGGTAATGACAAACCTCTGCAGCACTAATCTTGCCAAGAAATCCTACAATAGGTTCACCTTGGAAACTACATGAAGCCACGCCACAACAAAATGCAGATTTTGGCTTCTTCAGTCATTTGAAAGCTGCTGAGCACAAAGAAAAAAAATAGTGTTGTTTATAAATGCTGTGCTTCAGCACTCAAACCATCAGATTTTAAAATATATATAGAGAGAGAAAGATTTTGGAAGATTTCACCCACACATTAAAATTTTATATGTCTGGCTTCAAATAGCAGGTGAAGCTAGAATGAGGTAGGTATTGCTTTAAATTTTAGTGCAGGGCTGCAGCACTGATGGGTCAATAACCAAACAAAATGGTTCTCTTTGCTTCTGTTTAAAAAAATCATAGCTAATTCCATGTATTGTGCAATTACAACTGCACTATAATGTTTTGCCACACGATGGCACCAAAACAAGCAAACTTAGTTGCAAACTTTACAACTAAGGGAGATGTAAATATTCAAGTTTGGATATTTATATCACTGAGAAAGAATAATACAAAGTGCTTTTCCAGGATATGTTCCAAGAACAGCTACTCCAGTCCATTCAAGATTTTGACTCCCTAATTACTTCTTCACGTTTCGATTTTATTATTAGGATCCTTGTTCTAGGATGTACTTATTTGACATATAATGTTCCTTATTATGTTGACAACTCGTTTAGAATATCACATCCAGAAATGCTGAAAGAGCAGGCTACACCAGGGAGGCAGAACTCTTGGCTCTCCAGATGTTTTGGATGTCAGTTCCCAAAAGCTCCAGCCAGCATGGCCAATGGGAAGAAATTATGGGAGTTGTAGTCCAAACATGTGGAGGAATCAGGATTTCCTCACCCTTGTTCTAGATAGGTTAGATCTGGTCTGCACACACAGCAGGATTAGGCTATTCTGCTTTAGATAGGTAGGGGAAAACACATTTGAATTGCCCATCCAATAAACTACTCTCACTATCACAGCTGGGAAGGAGAAAGTTTCTAACCAAGCCTGTTTCAGAATGTATTGCTTTCCTCCTTGCTATGAATTAAATTACAGAACATTTCATAAACACGATCCACCACCTTTGAAGTGGTACAGTTTATTCTCAAGAGCAGACAGGTTGATCTTGCTCTTAAGTAGACGGCAAATTACACAAACACTTCTTGTCAGTTTCACCCTTAGCCTACAACATGGGGATGTAGTTTAAATGAAAGCACCATTCATATATACATTCCTGTATTTCACCATCTCACTACTTTACATCATAAGAAAACCATAGTTACACAGCACTGGTAATTTGTGCAAGCTGTTTTGATTTGAAAAATGAAATCAAGCTCTCCCCAAAACAACCCCACCCCCAGATTTTCTCATTCCACTCCACTTGAATACCTCTGGGACTGGGGTAAATTTGTCCAGCCTAAAACTCTGTATGTCAGCACTACTGATTTAATAGGGCTGCAGTCCCAAATACATTTCCTTGAGAATAAGCCCCACTTAACCGTCCCGGAGTTGCTTTTGTGTAAATATGCTTAGGATTGGTCTACACATGTAAATGCATGAAAGACAAAAGAGGTGTGCTATTTACTAATTTTCCTTTTTAAAGTAGGGGTGGGGAACTTGTTGCCCACTAGAAATTGTTGGATTGCAGCTCCCATCAGTCCTAGCCAGCACAGCTAATGGTGAAGGATGATGGAGACTACAGCCACAATAACCAGAAGAGGACCATTTGTTCCTCATTTCTGATATACAAGCATGACCAGCCACAGAATGGCAGTTAAGAAGAGGTGCTCAGTTTATGCATCAATATCAGAATACAGAACACACAAGAAGAATTAAAATTAAACAATTCCACACATTTTGAGAAACATGGCATTATCTTCTTAACCTCGGCATAGTAGTCACCATCTAAAAAGCTTAACGTTTGACTTCAAAAATCAGGAATAATCCCATCACAAACTATTAGAGCCAGGCTTCTAGCTTCAAATTATAATATAATATTTAGTTTGCACTTCATTCAGCTGCCAGACATTCAAATTGTGTCACCGAGATGAGGAAGAATGCTTGAAATGTTAATCTGTGTGAAAATACAAAAGCATATAAATGTGTCAAAATTATTTTATCTTATTTATTAAAATACTTATATTCATTGTGAGTTTTTGGTGTGGCACACAGCTAAAACAATAAACAAATTAAAACAATTCCAGATTAAAACAATAGTTTAAAAGGGATAAAATATATTAAACATGACAAGCATAAAGGGCTGCAATACATTTTTTTAAAAAGTCCATTTTGTTGTGTACCTTCAAGTAGTTTCTGACTTGTGGCAACCCTTAGGTGGGGTTATCACAGGGTTTTCTTGGCAAGATTAGTCCAGAGGGCATTTGCTGTTGCCTTCCTCTGAGGCTGAGAGAGTGTGACTTGCCAAGGTTATCCAATGGGTTCCCATGGCTGAGTAGAGATTTGAACCCTGGTCTCCAGAGTCGTAGTCCAACACTCAAACCATTACAAAACACTGGCTCTCAAAAAAACAAAACCATGCCTTGACTTGGAACAAAACTACAATTCTTTGTTAAGGATGGGAATCATGCAGATCCAGGAATAACCAGAAGTTTCCATGTCAATGGTCCAGTCCATTCTGGGTTTTATTCTAGAGTTTAAATGAGTTAGACAAGGTACCAAGCTTATTTTGGCAGAAGGGCTCAGCTCATTTACAGGATTCACTGCAACTGACATGGAGGCCATCAGCCATCTTTGTATGGCCCTCCAAATGTTGTTGGGTTGCATGTTCCTGAGCCACTAGTCTACATATCTAGTGGTGAGGAATCCTGGGACTTGTAGTGCAACATCATCTGGAGGGCCACTCAGTTCTACATCCCTGTGGTATGTAGATGATTAGAATTAGGCTGACCATACATACCGTTTTAAACAGGACAGTACCTTTTTTCATATTTTCAGACCATCCCTTCATTTTAATATAAATTCAGTTTTGAATTCAGTTTCAAGAAAAATGCCCTTATGTTGCAAAAATGGTTTGAAGATCCATGTTTGAAATTGTGGTTGGAGAAAAATGTGTCTTGGAGCGCGAGAAGTTTTATATGTCTGGTGGAGTTTTCTTCTTTGGAGGCCTTTAAACAGAGGCTGGATAGCCATCTGTTGGGGATATTTTGATTGAGAGTTCCTGTATGGCAGGGGGTTGGACTGGATGGCCCTTGTGGTCTCTTCCAGCTCTATGATTCTGTGCTAAAACAATTCATAAAATGATATGGTGTTGAAAGACTAAAATTTGCTGCATGACTTCATTGGAGAAATATTCACAGTACGATAGTGGTGAAACCCATTCCCCCTTCTATGCCTACCTATATTTTTGTATGTTATTGTCTTACTTTTTCATCAAAGGGAATATTACATAACCCCATTCCATTTTTGGTTTTTGTCATCTCAGTGTCCCATTTTTGTCTCCAGGAAATATGGTCACCCTAATTAGAATCTTTGTAGTAGATTCGAATCCATGTAGAATGAAATCGAATGCTGTAGTTTCATCACCCACTCAAAACTAACTGCTCCCTAACAACATCTGCTTGCAGCCAGTTACGGGTTTTCAAGTGGACAAATAGATTCGACTTAAATAATGCTGGGAAAGTTGGAGAGAAGTAGGAAGAGAAGAAGGCTGCATGCCGGATGGATGGACTCTGTTAAGGAGGTCACAGATATTAAGGGGTTGCAGGAATTAAGCAGAGCAGTGGAGGACAGAGAGTCTTGGAGATGTCTCATCCATAGGGCCACCATGAGTTGAGATCCACTCGAGGGCAGTTAACAACAACAAAAGCATAAATCATTAAAGGTGAATACATATTTTCTAATACTGCACATTTTACACAAATGTACAAAAACAACTTGGATATTTTTCATGACCAATGAAGACAAAGTTTACTATTTTACATTGGCTCACCTCAATAAAAATGTTTTGATGTTACAACCCTAACCTATAGTCTCATGCCCTACTGTAAATATTTATGTAGCAATGAGTCACTTTATAGATTTGTGTGACAGTGAATCATTTTACAGTCTCCACAGTAAACAGGTGCAAGTTCAGTTCCAGCTGACTTTGAGTATTTAAGAACAGTTTTCCTTTATACAAGATGCAGAATACATGAAAATGAACATGTTACATTTTATGAATTGTTTTAGCACAGAATCATAGAGCTGGAAGAGACCACAAGGGTCATCCAGTCCAACCCCCTGCCATGCAGGAACTCTCAATCAGAGCAGCCCAACAGATGGCCATCCAGCCTCTGTTTAAAGACCTCCAAAGAAGGAGACTCCACCACTCTCTGAGGGAGTGTGTTCCACTATCGAACAGCCCTTACTGTCAGGAAGTTCCTCCTAATGTTGAAGTGGAATCTCTTTTCCTGTAGCTTGCATCCGTTGTTTCGGATCCTAGTCTCTGGAGCAGCAGAAAACAAGCTTGCAAGCATGTGCAAAAGACAGCTAGATGGCTATCTGTGGTTTCATGAATTGCCTTTTAAGTATGGTTAGGTCTCACACCAATATTTTTAGTTTTATAATTGTGGGTATCAGAGAAAAATTAACCTATAACAAAAAATGTCATAGACTGCTCTATTCCAAAATACTACATTATGTTTCCCCATCTCCCTTGTTTGCCATTATTGACCACCACCATACATTTAGTATTTTGTGGTCATTGAATGTGCTGCATCCTCATTGGGCTGTACGAATAGGCATGTAAAGATGGTTTTCTTGGTTTTGGTTTTTTGTTGTTATTGTTGTCTTGGAGGAGATAAGGATTTCTTGTATCTTGGATCAAATATTGATCAGAGCAGAGACTGACATCAAGAGATAGGAAGAAGATTAGGAATGGGAAGGGAAATCATGACAGAACTAGACAAGAATAAAGATATACAACTGAGAATTGTCCAAGCCATTATATTTCCCATCACCATATACAGATGTAGAGCTGGACAGTGAAGAAAGTAGATAAAAAAAAAATCAACTCATCTGGGATGTGGTGCTGCAGAAGAGTGCTGAGAATACCATGGACAGTCAAAAAGACAAATAAATGGTTCGTTGAACATATCAAGCCTGAACTCTCCCTGGAAGCCAAGATGATTAAACTGATGCTGTCATACTTGGGCCTCATCATGAGAAGTCATGACTCAATACAATAGACAATCATGCTAGGAAAGCCAGAAGGCAGTAGACAGAGAGGAAAACCACATGCCAGACGGCTAGACTCAATCTGGGAGGTCATGGGCGCAAATCTACAAGACCTAAGCAGAGCAGTGGAGGATAGGAGGGCTTGGAAATGTCTCATACACAGGGCCACTATAAGTCAAGGTCAACTTGAGGGCAGCTAACAACAACCACAACCTTGGAGACTTAAAGTTCTCCTGACCATACCAATATCCCTCTCCACCCATTTCTCAAGTGGTCCTATTTGGGATATAGTCCTGTAGCAATCCTCCAGTTGAGTTCATTATTAGCAGAGATTGTATTCCCTATTACCATGTATGGATGTGAGAGCTGGACAGTTAAGAAGATGATAGGAAGAAAATCAATCCATTTGAGATGTGGTGCTGGAGAAGAGTGCTGAGGGTCCCATGGACAGCCAAAAGGACAAACAAATGGGTCCTAGGGCAGATCAAGACAGAAACCTCCCTGGAAGCCAAGATGACCAAACTGAGGCTGTCACACTTTGGGCACACGATAAGAAGGCAGGACTCTTTGGAAAAAACAATAATGCTGGGAAAGGTGGAGGGAACTGGGAAGAGAGGAAGGCCACATGACAGATGGATGGACTCTATTAAGGAGGCCACAGGTATGGAGTTGCAGGAATTAAGCAGAGCAGTGGAGGACAGAGGGTCTTGGAGATGTCTCATCCATAGGGTTGCCATGACTCAAGATTGACTTGAGGGCAGTTAACAACAACAATAGCTGCTATTTACAGAAGTTGATATGGTCCATTGGGGAGAAGGGTTATCTACTCCCACTTAAACTATTTCACCAGATGGAGCTAGAGTAATCAAAATGCTCCAGTTAGTTTCCCTTGAATCATGCCCAGCCATCATGAGCCTATACTTTTACAAACTGGATACAAGTATCCAATGCAAGAATTCATGGGTGCAATCTATTTACTTGATCATTCAGCTACCACATGTCTGTATACATGAACATGCGTAGAATACACGTGAAATAAAATAATGAAATAATTGCTTTGTCTCTGTTATGACAGACTTCCTGACCTACCAGAAAATTCAGTGCCGTAAGTATATATCATTTCATCTTAAAATAAAGCTTGTGTTGCAGAATGCCATCTGCCAGAATCTCCAAACACACCTCATGAACAGGAAGGGAACTGTTTGGATGACGACATAACATGGTGCAGTCTGCATTTTGTAGAGAAGTAGCATACTATAAGAGTTTTGTCCAGTGCTTGTGGAGAAATTCACCTTTGCAAGCAGGTTTTTAGTTGAAAAGAAATGTACAAGAAAATGGGACCAGTTCACTGCTTTAAAAAGTTACTTTTCTGGACTATACATCTCATGACCCCTTAGTAAACATGGCCAGTATTTATTCTGGCAGGGGCATTTCTGAGAGTTGATTTGAGAACAATTACATTTAGCAACATTTGAGATTCAGATATTTATTTTCAGATTACAAAAAAAGCACTTTTCTGCTGCAGACTACACTTTGCATTTAACTGTTTGCTTTTTATCCATAACTTCTCTCTAAACAATTTAAAGATCAAAATGCACATAAATGTTCAATATATCTGGGGTACATAACCAATGGCCATGCTGGTGAGTTACTATTTGGAGTAACTAACTATTCCAAGCATTGTATACACAGAGGACTTTATGGTCATCTGTTCTTCTTCCTGGCAGTTGGTGTCATAAGAGCAGGAATTTCTGGCAGAATTTCAGGCCTCCATCTAGCAGAATAAGCAGGACCACCTCAAATCCTAGGAGGGCTGGATTACCACATTTTGAAGAACATGAAGCCAAATGCACATTACTGTCTAAAGCACTAAAGACTGTTAAGTTCTGAGCCTGAACATATCTAACTGGTTGACGTTACAGGCTATAGGCTCTTCCCACCATAGAGAGGGGGCAAAAAGAGCTGCTGACAAACTCAGAATCTGGCTGACAAGCAAAAGTCAAATGTTCTTACTTTTATGGGAGTGAGTGAGGAAGGTCCATGTATTTTAATTATTTATTTTTGCTAGAAAATTACAGCTCATGCTTGCTGGTTTCCTCAAATGAAAAGTAAGGAGACAATATCATCTTGTTACAGATCACTGATTAGACTGAACGGTCCACCCAAAATGTCTCATATAGAATGTATTTGGAAATGAATGAAAATTGTGCCAGAGAGCAAACCAGGGACAGGAAGACTCAAGCCCTCCAAATGAATCTAAACCTGGATTCTCTATGTGGCCCTTTGGCCATGCTACATTTTTGGGTGATTTCCTAGTGGTTGTAGTTTTTCCCTTCCATTCAAAAAGACTGAAGTACCTATCCTGTGTTTCAACAACAGGTAGGAGGAACTTTAAGCTAACATGTATTGGGCTATAACATATCTTTGGACCCACAAAAACTCTCAGCCATTGAATTTGGTCCTCAGGTTGAAAGAGGTTCCTCACCCTTCACGTAAACTCTGTCCCTGCATAGCTTCTGCCCTGCTCTACATCGCTTGCCCAAGATAAGATCTCAGTATTAGTTCCTTATTGCTAAAGAGCATCATCTCACATGGTGAGTCTTGACTGAGACTACTGGTTACTCCATCCTTCTCTCCGACTCTCTGCTAGTTCCAGACTCAGACAGTGTCCACCCCTATACTTCTGAAAGTGTGCAAAAGACCAGTGAGAAACAAAAGAGAAACGCATTTGAATTGTCCACATGTGGAGAAGGGCAAATGCATGGGGATGATATATTAGGGGAGGGAGACAAGACAAATTGTAAAGGGATGCCTCGTCTTCCTATAGAACATTCTTAGGCATCACTTTATCTCTATGATATAAGTAAAATGCAGATAAATTTGTTGAAGGAAAAGCTGTTAGTTGCAATTCAGCAGATGAACACACTACAAGTGAAACTCCTTTTGTCAGGTTTGGAAGAACTTGGGTTTGTAGATCTTTTTCCTTCCATAGCCAACAGAATGGCCTGTTTTTATATACAGTTCATTATTTCTCTCCCTTTGTTTTAAAATGGAGATAAACTAATATGTAGAAGACCAAAAAAAAAATTATTTCATTGCCCACATTCCAATCTGAACTACATACCCCTACTGTACATTAACCTGTTGTGTGTCCTTGCCAAATATGTATATAATATGTGGTGTTCTTTAGATGTGTAAAGGCTGCAAAGAATAAACCACCAGGGACTTGTCTTGTGGAGAACCGCTACCGGCCTTTTCATCCCTATATCCATGGCAGTAATGATATCACAGGTAAAGCATGGCTCATTTCTATTAGGTTTTTGTTTTACATTATTGGTGGTTGCTATTCTTGTTTTTACCGTTAGAGATTAATAAAACTTGTGCATACTGGATAGCTGTACACAAGGGCTGGGGAAAGTGTGATCTGTCTGCCACAAGTGACCCTAAGGGACTTTTTTTTACAGCCTCCAACACTTCCTCAAGACCCCAAATGGTCTCTACACTCCACAAAAATTAAAAATCCAGTGAGCACAAAAATGCTGAATTGCCACTCTTACGTTTGTCCTTGTTCACATTCCAAAACCCACCAAAACAAACCTCCAAAACATTCAAAAATAGCCTTACCATAAATCAGATGTCACAACCCAATCTCATTTCTGCTTACAATTTTCAGCCAGTGAGGCCTATGGGCACAAGGTAAAGAGTAAGACTGACCCCCATATTTGCCACAGTTGCCTACCACCACCACCACCACCACCATAGATCATATTCTCAGTTGTGTAAGGCAGCATATCACTGAATTCATAAGATTAAGGCAACTCTGCACATTATTGGAGGGTTGGGGCTGAAAGAAGTACATGAGTGTTGCATTACATATCTTTTACAGCTGTATTATAACCCACAAAAGAAGGAGGAATAAGGGGGAAATGTTTAGCCTCTGACCCTCCACAAATTCTGTTTGAGTGTTGATTATATTCATACATTAACATTAGTATAATGAAGAAAAATATTCCTAGTTTCAAACAGAAACCAGCTGAAGAGGAAGCATGAGAGTCAATTGCTGTTGTGTGCCTTCAAGTCATTTCTGACTTACGGTGACCTTAAGAGTCCTTTATCAATATGACACAATGTGGCCACATAATTTTAAAACTCTAATAGATCTAGTTGCCCAAAGTTCTGTTACAAAATAAACCCACCACCACTTCAATACAAAATCATCAGTAACTGTTCAATATGCTTTGGTTCTGCAGAACTTTAAATAGAGGGAAACTAAAATAAATTAATTAAACATCTGTGGTAAAAATCCATCCCAAACAGACAATGAATTATTTATTGATATAGTCAACAGGGGGAGTTTAATCAAATTGATTTTAGTTCAACTTACAAGAACATAGAAAGAGGTTTTAAATAGATAATGGGCCTTTGCAGACTGCCAGAAATAGTGCAAATTGAGTCCACTTTAAGGGTTAGGGTTAGGGTTAGGGAATCATGGGAACTGTATTTTATTGTGGCACCAGAGCTCTCTGACAGAGAAGGCTCAAATGTCCCAGAAAAAAAACCCAGTTCCCATGCTTCCCTAGCACTAACCCTAACCCTTAAAGTGGACTCAATTTGCACTGTTTCTGGCAGTCTGCAAAGGCCCATAGTTAACTGTTTCTAGAAAACCTTTCTGGAGACCACACTGAAGACTTATCAATAAACAAATAAATGGATTATAGGTATCTGGAGGTAATGTTATAAAGGCAAACCCCCAGACTAAATAAATCCAGTCTAACTCCATGGTTACACATGCTAAAGTATTAAGAAGTGTTTACTCATTAGAGCTTAATGGTATTAACCAGCCGGTCAAATTAAATTAAAGTGCATATTTGGTTAGCTAGTAGGAATACTGAAGGCAGTGTGACTTTTGCCTAACAATGTAGCTTGCTAAACTCTATATACAAAATTTGGATCAAAAATTCCCTCTCCTTGTACTATTTCCAGTTCTAACTAAATTTTATTCTAAACTGACCCTAAGAGGTATGGAGGTGGGCAGACACAGAGATTCTATTTTTGCTTTGCAAAGGTAGCATCAGAGGACATGTTCTATTCCAAGCAAAGCTTATCAGGTTAAGAGTTACAGCCGTGAGAACATTGTCTTGAGGAATTTCTGGGTAAGGGTAGCCACATGTCCTACTTTATAGACAATAATCCTCTATATTATAAGGTAAGTGTGAGCAAGACTAGGGGCCCACTTTAGCCCCCTAAGAATGCTTGGAGGGCCACACCGTCTCCCCCCAATATAAATACATAAATAAAGGTTTTGATCCAAAATGCCTCTTGGAAATATGGGGGCATTTTCACCATGTTTTGGGTTTCAAAATCCATTAAGTCTGGTGGTAATGCACCCCATTCCTCCAGTAGACATTTTGGAGTATTTCAGGGTGGAATTTTTTTAATTTTTTTTTTTAACAAAATTTGTTTTTTATTCCTAGTGGGGAAAGGGAGGCTCCAAAAGTAGAGGAAAATCCCTCCACATCCCTTAGAACAGGGGTAGGCAACCTAAGGCCCGGGGGCTGGATGCAGCCCTCCGAGGCCTTCGGACCGGTCCCAGGCCGGTCCTGCCGCCACCGCCGCCCCCCGCCATGATAATATTGATTATTGTTGTTATTACTTGTTCTTGGGGTTTTCTTGGCAAAATCTCCACAGGGGTTTTGCCATGGCTTTTCTGGGGCTGAGAGAGTGTGCATGCATATTTTTTAATTTTTTTTTAAAAAATTAAACATTTATTTTTATTTTTATTTATTTATTTTTGGTGCTTCGGCCCCCCAATTGTCTGAGGGACAGCAACCCGGCCCCCAGCTCAAAAAGGTTGCCTATCCCTGCCTTAGAATGTTTATGAGGGCATTCCAAGGGGGGGGGGGGGGGGGGACATATTTGCAAAAAAAAAAAAATGGCCTCAGAAGGGCCCTGGGGATCACAAAAACAAGTCAGGGAGGAGTATGACCCCACAGGCCCCTTTGCCAAATCCTGGTCTAAAGACTAGAAAAGGATAAATATATTTAGATGCATGTGTTATTTGAAAAGCTGTCTTATTAAATTCTGCTTTTAAGATAATGCACCATGGCGAGGTACAGGGAGAGAAATCCTGAAGTTGCTTATCAAGAGGATAGCAGACTGAGCAGGCATACAGGTGACTTACTAGTCACAGGGCAGTAAGATGTTCAGCATCTCAATTTAAACTGCATCACTATTTTAAACATATGTACATGTATACATTTAAATAAGCATGCACATCTTTAATGCAAATCTCTGCCTGGGAATAGAGCACCCTGGATTCTATCAGGTATATTCTCTCTGAAAGATGGGCACCTTTGTGGGGGGGGGGGGTATACATTACATCATTTTCCCATGAGGTATCCATATGTGTGATGTGACTTGCCAACAAGATACAGCCCTTTATTTTAAAGGAGAAAATCACTATTTCAATTGTAGAGAACTAGTTTCAAACTGAAAAAACTTTTCTTTTTCAACATCACTGCAGCATGATAGGGACACAAGAGGCCGCAAATATGGCCGACTCATCATCATCATCATCTATTTACAGTCATAGAAATAGATATGGCTGTCTGGTCATATTTGCACTACATGTTGCCCACCCCTTCATCTATTGTGTTCCAGGCCTGGCAGCAAAATCAATAGAACATAAGAAAGGTTTTCTATTGAAGCAGCTGTCTCTCAGGTACACCCCTTTTGCTCACAGTTGTTGTTAAAAGAATTCTGTAAAAGGATGAGATTTCATATGGAGACCAAACCATGAACAGTATAGGGAACATATAGGGAACCACATGACATGCAGGGATGACTTCAAAGAGTAGCAAGGTGTAGCAGGTATTTCCTCAAATGATTCCCTGCAACTCTTATTTGCTGCCCCAGATTTCATTCTCAATATATTTGTATTTCATAAAACTCTTCCCCCCTGCCCATAGATAATAGATTTTGTGTCCCCTTCCTTCTCCCTGCTTTACTCACTAGAGCCACCATGGTGCTGTCATCATGTGTTGGACTAAGACCCCAAGAGAACCGGTCAGCCATAGAAATTCAAACTTGTTAATCTTGAGCAAGTCACATTCTTTCAGCCTCAGAGGAAGGCAATGACAAACTTCTAAATAAGTCTTGCCAAGAAACCCCTATGCTAGTGTTGACATAAGTCAAAGTCAACTGGAAGGCACATAATAAAAACGAGCTATTTACTCTGCCATTCTAGTTTTTCTTAAGTCAATCTCCCTCCCCTCCCATGTCACCACTGTATTTACAGTGAGGGGGTAGTTTTATATGTACCTATAAAACCCAGAGAAATGCAATTGTTCTGCTTTTGCTTTCCTTTTAGACACAATAAAAGAGAAAGAAATTATACAAGTGATGCCAATCCAGTTAATCTGCACTTCCGCAAAATTCTTGACAAATAAAAGAGGATAGCTCAGGCTAGAACAGAGAACTGTATTCTTACCTGAGCTTCTTGAATGTCATACTATGAGTCAGTATTTTTCATTTACATTCTATAGGTAATCTGCAAAGAAATGAAGGTGCTGATGGACCTTTTAATATTAATGGAGAGGTGAGAGGATGTCCAAGACAACATGGATCCTGTCGTATAGATACAAAAGCTGGAATAATATAAACTGCAGTGTCAACACGCATTAGTGGAAGACATGTTTTGCCCCACATTAGAGCTGGGAATCATACTGCAAGTCTCAGCATTCTTCACTGGTGGAAGACCCTTGTCTGAAAACCCAAGGATCTGCTGCCAGTCAGTACATACAATACTGATTCCATAGACCAGTGTCTTGTCAATAACATTAAGGGAGCTTGTCACACTCCTAACATTCATCAAGCATCTGGCTAAGAAAAACTAATGGGGTAGTAACTATTTCAAACAGAGATGGTGGGGGCTGTTTAAACTACACTTAAATCACTAGCTCCTGCAGCAACTGAGGATTGATTCAACTCATAGTGCTGGATTTCTAGGTGGGGACCGAGCTGGGACAAGTTACTTGTTTGAATACCACTTCCAAAATTCACCCAGCCAGCACAGTGGGGCTTTGGGGGAGTCTAAAAAATTAATTTTTCCAAGATATGGATGGAAAGCCTGAATTTTAAATTCAACAGTTTAGCGGTGAGGAAGATTTTTAAATGTTTTCTGTTTTGCAAACTGCTTCATCTCCACACCAATCATGCAAGAACAAACATTCACATAGGCTCATTTATGCTGTGGCCAGGCTCCCAACCTTGGGGTGGTTACTGAGATCATGTAACCTCCCTGTTGAAACAACTTCATAGGCTACCAGTCCATTTCTGGGCAGACTTCAAAGTGCTGGTTATGACTTTTAAAGCCCTACACAGTTTGAGTCCAGACTATCTAAGAAACAGTATCTCCCCATGCAAACTCACCCTAGTTTTAAAGTCTTCAGAAGAGGACTTTCTCTTGGTCCCACCACCGCCACAGGTGCAGTTGGTGAAGACAACAGAAAGCCTTCTTGGTGGCTGTTCCTAGAGTGTGGAGCTCCCTCTCACAAGAAATCCAGATATCCCCTTCCCTGCTCTCTTTCTGCCAGAAGGTTAAGACCTTTTTATTTAGGAAAGAGCTCTGGTGCCACAATAAACTATAATCATATGGCAGAAAGATATTCAAAGTGCTTATTATGTTTCAATTATGTGTTTTAAACAGTTTTTAACTACGGTATATGCTTTTAATAAAACTGAGGCTTAATGGGGCGGGGTGGGGGTTAAACTTTGTAAAGGTACATTTTAGCTAAACTTATTTTAAATTATGTAAGCAGTCTTGGCCAGGTCCCTTGGCAGGAGAAAGGTGAGGTATAAATGAATTGATTGATTGAATATAATTTATGCAATTTTATTCTTGTATTTATTTTTAACACACGATTTCTCAGTTTGCAGAAGGAAACGGTCAGTCTTATGATCCAAATGCTTCACCCACTGAGGCTTCTAAACCAGCTATCAAGCCCCCAGAACTTGATATCTCATACAGAGCTGCCAATATGCTGGATAATGTCAAGAAAGCACTTTGGCTGACAACTTACAAACGTGATTACACAGGTACAGATTATTAACAATCCAAAGTGTTAAACATCAAAGCAGATAAATCTGTTGCTGTTGTATGCCTTCAAGTTGTTTCCAACTTATTGCAACCCTCAGGCAAATGTATCACGAGTTGGGGGGGTTTTTTGGGGGGGGGGCGGGGAGATTGGCAAGATTTCTTCAGAAGGAGTTTGCCTTTGCCTTCCTTTGAGGCTAAGAATATGTGATTTGCCCAAAGTCACCCAATGGGTTTCCATGGCCAAGTAGGGGTTCAAACCCTGGTCTCCAGAGCCATAGTCCAATCCTCAAACCACTACACCACACTGGCTCCTAAAAGTGTTGCCATACATCAATATCCAATATTGTTGTTGTTATTTTGTGTATTTGCCTTTGGGTCATAGAATCATAGAGTTGGAAGAGACCATAAAGGCCACCCAGTCCAACCTCCCTGCCATGCAGGAACTCATAATCAAAGCATCGTCTGTCAACTTATGGTGACCACATAAATTTCATAGGGTTTTCTTAGGCAAGGAATCCTCGCATTTGCTTTTGTTAGTTCCTTCCTCTGAAATATAGCCTACAGCACATGCATTCATTGGCAGTCTCTATCCAAGTTATAACCAGGGCTGACCCTGCTTAGCTTCCAAAATCAGACAAAATCTGGTACCATTAGGATATTTAAGCCCCTTTTAGCAGTGGTGTCACTGCAGGGTGTGGACCGCACCAGGTGATACTCCAGAGGAGTGGTGAGTTCCATTTCTGTCTCAATTAATATTCAGTTTGTTTTACTTAAGGCACAGGTTCAATGAACCCACTGCTGCTGGATGACTATGATGCCAAAATCATAGGCAGAGCCACTGGAGAACTAGGCAAAGATGTGGATCTTGTAAGTATAGGGAACAGAACCATTTGATGACAACTTTTTGAACTACAACTCCTGAAATCATCCAGTCAATATGTCTACTGTCCATACTTGCTGCAGGATTCTGGGAATAATAATCCAGAAAGTAACTTTCCCAAGTTCATCCTTCAAACCAGTCTTACATAACTAACTTTCTTTGACACGTCCTGTAACACATTTTATTAACATGAGCCAATGAAGGTCCTGAAAACAAAATGACTGTTGGCTTTCAATGTCTACAGCAGCTGGTCACCTAAAAGGCTACGTCAATTGCAAGTTGATCTTGGGATAGCAGTGCAATATTACGGCTAAGAAGCTGCATTAATAGAAGCATAGGTCCAAAACACACTGCAGAAATAATCCAGTTTGAGACCGCTTTTATTGCCCTGGATCAATGTTAGGGTATTCTGGGAACTGTAGTTTTGTGAGACATTTAGCCTTCTCTGTCAGAGCTCTGGTGCCACAATAAACTGTAATTCCCAGGATTCCCTAGCACAGACCCAGGGCAGTTAAAGCTGTCTCAAACTGGATTATTTCTTCAGTGTGTTTTGGACCACAGGCTCAGTATCACAGAAAACAGTAGTTCCACTCTATCTGTTTTGGGCAGGCCTGGAGTGCTGCATCCTGTTCTGGCCATCACATTTTGAGAAGAACGTTGACAAATCGGTGTGTGTTCACAGGAGAGGGACTGAAGTCTAAAGAACAGATAAAGAGCTAGATGTGTTTAGCCTGAAGAAGATAAAAGGAAGGGGACACACAACAGCAGTCTTCAAATATCTGAATTCAGAGGCATAGTTGCATTAGTCTGGAATAACAGTATGTAAAGGGATCTTGTAGCACTTTTGGAACTAACTGTGCAAAAGAAGTTGTAGCATAAGCTTTCACAAAGCTACAATTCCCAGAATTCCATAGCACCAAGCTACGGCAGTTAAAGTGGTATCGAACTGGACTATTTGTGCAGTGGAGATGCAGCTGTAGACTTGTCTACTTCCTCAAATGTACAGAATGAGCTGTTGCCCAGGAAGGACCTTTATAGCCTATAGGACTTTATCACATGGGGGAAATCCCGTGCAGAAATGGGATTTAAAAGGTGGGGAAAACCCGCAAAAGTGGGTAGATTTTCACACACATCGCTGTTAAAGTGTGCTTAACCCAAATGGAAAGCAGTCAAAAGCCAGTTTTTACTTTTGGGATTTTCTGAAAGTACAAAAGAAGCGGCTTTTGACTGATTTCCGTTCAGGTTACACACACTTTAACAGTGACGTAGTCTGAAAATCTACCCACTTTTGCAGGTTTTTTTGCTATTTAAAACCCCATTTCTGCACAGGATTTCCCCTGTGTGATTTCTACATAAAACCCCATGTCTGGTCAAAAAGCTCCTTCCTGGGCAACAACTCACTCCATGCATCTGAGGAAGCAGACCAAGGGCTTGTCTAGACAGTCAAAACAATCCCGACTGAATGGAGGTAGAAACTGTGTTATTCACATGCAGTGCTTTATACACTTTTGGGAGGTGGTGGCCAAAAAACACCACTAAAACCAGGATAACTGAATTCAAGGGGGATAGTCACCGAATCCTAAAAGAATAGTGTGAATATTCAATGCAGATGCCTCTGATCACCAGGTATTACACAGAGAGGGAGGGCATGTCTGTGGCGGCACGGCACATTCCATCTCACCTGACCTCTTCCTGGCTACCTGTAGATCCCCCCCCCCCCTTGGCATTTGCACTGCATTCAGACTGCAGAAATAATGCAGTTTGACACTGCTTTAACTTCCAAAGCTCAATGCTACAGAATTCTGGGAACTATAGTCTTGTGAGACACATAGGGCCTAAGCAGACTGGCAGAAATAGTGCACATTAAATTGAGGCACTGCCCTGGCTCAGTGCTAGGGAATCATGGGAACTGTAATTTATTGTGGCACCAGAGCTCTCTGACAGAGAAGGCTCAATGTCCCAGAAAAAAATACAATTCCCATGATTCCCTAGCACTGAGCCAGGGCAGTGCCTCAATTTAATGTGCACTATTTCTGCCAGTCTGCTTAGGCCTTTAGTCTTCTTTACAATTCTCAGGATTCCCTAGCACTGAGCCCTGACAGTTAAAGTGGTGTCAAACTGCATTATTTCTGAAGTGTGGATGCAGCCTACAAAGCTTATGCTACAATTTCTTTGGTGCTAGAAGATCCCAATATTTGAACGACTGTCATATAGAAGATGGTGCAAATATTTTCTCAAGAGAGGACTAGTACAAATGGATGGTAATTTCAGGGGAGCATTATCAGATGCTTCTTAACAGCCTAAACTGTCTGGCAGTGGAACAGATGGCTGCAGGAAATTGTGAGCTTGGGTCTGCTAGAGGAATTTATGCATAGGCTAGACCACCATCTGTCAGGGATACTATCATGCCACCCTGCCCTGCAAGCAAATCTTACACTAAGCAGAAATATGCACAAGATGAACAACCACATTCCTTCCAGCGGTGAGCTTGTATTTTCATATGAATACATCCACAAATCAGTTCTACATTTAAAAATATAATTTGCCAGGGATTAAGCCAAGAAATGTCTAAACTCAATTAGGGAGGTCACAGGCTGAGTCTGCAAAACTTAAGCAGAGCAGTGGAAGACAGGGAGTCTTGGAGATGTCTCATCCACAGGGTAGCCATGAGTCTAGGTCCACTCAAGGACAGTTAACAACAACACTCTCCTTCAGAATACCAGGATATGTGTATTCACACAGTATCCAGATAGCAATCTGGGTAGCTAATAGTTAAGACACACAAGCACTATTCAGGTAATTGCACCCATGGAATGGAATGGGGGTGCCTTCTGCATATTCAAATATCATTTTTCTGCCAAAAATAATACTCAGGGGAACTACCAATGATTCAAATAAAAACAGAAATTACAATCAAACAGAAATATAGTTTGAAAACTTAATTAGAACACAGTGGCATAAATATCTCCTCACACCCCCATACCCCAGCAATATAGCAGCCACAGTTAAACACAGACTAAAGGCAAACTCTGACTGTGTCTTTGCTGGTGTGAAATTCATTTAAATAGTGATTTTTGCAGTAGAGCTGGTAATTAATCAGGATCACAGCCAGCAAAATGGAGGAATTAGTAGCAGCATCAATTGAACTGTTCTGCTGAGGATGGTTGCAGGTTAACCCCACTTCAACCACCCCTATTGTGATCCTGATAATTATCAGCTCCCTGTTGGCTGCTACACACAGTTCTTTTTGTTTTTAATGGCCATTTCTGTTTTGGGAGCATTTAATGTCATTTCTAGTCTTACCCTAGCAATTGTATTGTGTCATGATCAATGTAAATATAAAGGCTCAGCAAGTCACTTTAAACCTTTTGTTTTCAGAGGGAATCATTTCCATCAGCCACCTCCCAAGTAAGACCCTTAGAAGGACGTATTGCCCGTGCACTTCAAGGCAAACCTTGTCATATCTCAGACCCTCAACAGCAAGACTCCTCAGATGTTCACAGGCCTCCCCTTCACTGTACCAACAACTCATCCATACCTAGATGTTCAGAAGAGGTGTGGAACAACAGCAAAACATCACCGGGTGCATTTCAGCAGGATCCAGACGTGGACAGCGGGGCAATCAGAAGGAGCGAATACTTGCTTCAGGATCAGATTCAGCCTCAAATAGCATATCAGGGAGAAATTAGTCAAGTTAAGAAATCACCACAGAACAAATTTCGGAAGATCACAGATACATGGAAAACAGACAAGCTGTACCAAAGGCAACTTGCTGTTCCACCTGAACCAGAGCCATCTCTGAAGCCCGCAAATTCTATTTACTATGAAGATTTGCCACCCTCCCGTTTCAATGCATATATTGTATGGCACCATCCCGTTATCCTCAGTAAACCAGGTCCCAAAGATGTATGCTTTAGGAAACCCATGGACAAACGAGATCCTCCACTTGCTCCTGATGTGAAAGATATCCCAGTCCTCCCTTCATTCCCAGCATGGATTCCTAATTGTGGGGTGGCCCGGCCCCAGACAAAGTTACTGGATATACAGAATTCTTTTTCAAAGGGAGATGCTATCAAACGTTTGAATGATCTAACTCGAGGAGGAGTAAGGGACCTCCGGGATCATGACAGGGAAGGCAGAAGGCATAAATTCCAGGGCACTCATGCCTATTTCTATCACTGAACCTTTCAAAGAGCAGAAGATAAGGAGCAATAACACCTCCACTGGAGTTTCCATCAACTGCAGCTGAATTGTGCATTTTCCCTCTCTCCTTTACAGTTCACTTTATTTAGTGTTTATGTTACAATTAATACATGAAGCACTGACTTAGCGTCCTCAAAACCAGGGGCAGACAGAAAATAGACTAGGAACTACTGGTAGATCTGTGGGTGATTTTTCCAAAGATTTCTTCTCCCTAAAGTTTGAAACAGGGGTGAAGAAAGTACAGTCCATAAGTCGCATGCCATTCATGAAAACTGTTTGGGGCTCCCCAGCGCCCTAAAATGCACCCATTTTTGTGTGATTCTCCCCAAAAATACTCTCTATACCCACTAGGAAGTGTGATGAGCAATTTTTCTATATCTCCCTCCCCCATTCATCTCAGGCCGAGGAAAAGCCTTTTTCCCCTCCCTTTTAAAATATCTTCTACATATATATTGTTTAAAATATATTCCATCAACAACACTTTGCTGTCTTGCATAATGATCCCCCCAACAGATTCTCATATTTGTTAAAAAGCAAAAAGCACTGCCAGAAAGCCTTCCTATGACACTGTGTACTCCTATGATGTGAATACTTGTAGTTTTATTTCATTATTAGGCAGACCACAATAGAAACAGAAGCAATTCTACAAGTGTTATGGACCTTTTTGAGTATTTGTATGGACAAACCCTCTTAGATTAGGAGGCATCCTTTTTAGATCATGTAAGGACATTTTAAGCATTGTGAAATAGTCTGGCTGATATGTAACAGGGTGGCAGTCTGCCAAACAGCGTTGAGACCATGTGCCTTTATGCTTTCCACAACAGGGAGCACTCAGCAATGTTCAGGTGTGGAAACAGTCCAACATCTTTGTACCACTATGTAGAGAGATCTTGCAGCACCTTTGAGACTAACTGAAAGAAAGAAATTGGCAGCCTGAGCTTTCGTAGACTTCAGTCTACTTCCTCAGATGCATTTGAGGAAGCAGACTGAAAGCTCATGCTGCCAATTTCTTTCTTTCAGTTAGTCTCAAAGGTGCTACAAGATCTCTCTACATACTGATTCTACAGACTAACACAGCTATACCTTTGAATTCTACATCTTTGTACCACGTCATACAATGCAAGTTGTGTGGCCTGAAATACATTTTATGATAAACACATACATATAATACAGTGTTCATATCTATAAACTTTAAACCATTCAGCTATCATAATATTCTTCCATTTGGTTGTATTTTAAAAAGGTAAAGTATTCCAGTATTTCCCTTTGACAAGGTTCTACAGTAGTGTCTGACTGTAGGGGACGGTGCTCATCTGTTACTAAGCCAAAGAGCCAGCATTGGCAAAGACAACTCTGTGATCGTGTGGCCAGCATGACTGCACAGAATGCTGTTACCTTCCCAGCGAAGAGGTACCTATTTATCCACTTGCACTTTTACATGCTTTCAAATTACTAGGTTGGCAGAAGCTGGGACTAGTGTCAGGAACTCACTCCATCATGCGGTGTCTGGGCCTCAAACTACCAAACTCCGATCTTGAAATCATCAGAGTCAGTCTCCTTTAAAAAAAACAAACACGAAATTAATGCTTCCTTTACACTCTCATTTTAATAACTGGTACCCATCTAACAGCACTATTCTCTATAGACACTTATGCAGAGTTTGACAGGACTTGTTCCCAAGAGAAAATATACACAGAATTCCCTGGTTCAGGGATGTAGGCCAAATTCTCTATAGGTACTTTAAAACTACGGTAGTAGCATTTATTTTCAATCTATGACTATCAGCTAGCTTATCATTGGTTCCTTTGCTAATTCTAACTCAAGGGTGGAAGAAACTGTGTCCCCCCCCCAAGTGCTTCTCTGCAACTCCCTAGACCAGGGGTAGGCAACCTAAGGCCCGGGGGCCGGATACGCCCCCCCCCCGAGGCCTTTGGACCGGCCCCAGGCTGGTCCTGCCACCACCACCGCCCCCCCGCCGCCCCCCGCCTTGATGATATTGATTATTGTTGTTATTACTTGTTCTTGGGGTTTTTTCTTGGCAAAATCTCCACAGGGGTTTTGCCATGGCTTTTCTGGGGCTGAGAGAGTGTGCATGCATTTTTTTTAATTTTTAATTTTATAAAATATTTATTTATTTATTTATTTATTTATTTTTGGTGCTTCGGCCCCCCCAATTGTCTGAGGGACAGCAACCCGGCTCAAAAAGGTTGCCTACCCCTGCCCTAGACCCTGAGCAGCAAAAATTGCCCCAGTTACTAGTGTCCCATTTCTGATGAACAGAACATCTCATTTCTGATGAACAGAATGGTAAACTCCCCAACTCTCGATCCCTCGCAAAAATACATACAAAAATAGGCCAAAAACGCAAAGAAACTGTACAGCAAGGTTCTGGGAATCAAAATTTATCCCCATATCCTCTATAATTGCCCATCCCTGATTTAGCTGGAGAGGTTGAATATTTACACACTATTTAATATAATTTTGGTTGGAAATTGGATTTTGGTTTAATAATTAGATCAAAATGGAGACTGTTGTCAAGATCTCACTAAAAGATTGGAAGGAAAGCTATCAAAGAACTAGACAAGATCCTCAAGTATAAAGTTATATCACTGAATACCAAGATCAGGATTGTCTATACCATATTATTATAATATTATAATATTTCTCATTTCTATGTATGGTTGTGAAAGATGGACAGTGAAAAAACTGATAAGAAGATAGTCAATTCATTTGAAATGTGGTGCTATATTAGTTAAACCCCTAATGCTACAAATACCATGGGTCAAGAGCATGTCAAGCCTGAACTCTTGACCCATGGTATTTGTAGCATTAGGGGTTGGCAGAAGCTGGGACTAGTGTCAGGAACTAAAAGCCAAAATGACTGAATGGAGAATATGGTACTATGATGCTATCATGAGAAAACATGATTCATTAGAAAAGACTACAGTGCTTGGTAAAGTGGAAGGTAGCAGGAAAAGAAGAAGACCACATTTTCAGAAGAGAGACATTGCAGACTGCCAGAAATAGTGCAAATTGAGTCCACTGTAACTGCCCTGACTCAGTGCTAGGGAATCATGGGAACTGTACTTTATTGTGGCACCAGAGCTCTCTGACAGAGAAGGCTCAATGTCTCAGAAAAATACAATTCCCATGATTCCCTAGCACTGAGCCAGGGCAGTTACAGTGGACTCAATTTGCACTATTTCTAACAGTCTGCAAAGGCCCTCAGTCAAGGAAGCCACAGCCCTGAGTTTGTAAGATCTTAGCAGGGCATTGGTAACAGAGATAGTTTGAGGTCTCTCACTGATAGCATCACCATAAACAGAAACTGACTTGACGGCAATTAACAACAAAACTGGATACCGACCTAAAGCAACACTTTCCCTTTTTGTAGCCCTAGGGGTCCAATTCTAACAAGGAACGTGTAATACCATCCTGACTCTATTCAGACTGTTCACACACAGAACTAGTCAATACTCACTTTCTTGAGAGTCAGCCCTGCTGACCCCTGCGATATTTGCATCAAAACAGATGCATGGGAATTCACTATTATAGTAGTGGTTTGAGCACTGTACTGTGGACGTTATCACACGGGGTCTAAAGCAGTCCCATCCCCTTACCATCCCCGACCCATTCCCGATCCTTTGCCCCTGTGTTCAAACGACGTCGCAGCAAACCCCGCCCCATCCAGTGCCATCCCCAGCGCATTGCGGCATCATCCCCGTTCTTTGCAATTCCTCTTTCATTTGAGGAATTACATTTGCCGCGACCAGAACCATACTGGAATGATGCTGCTTTCTTGTCTGAAGCTACGGGGTCTATTCCGGTATGGTTCTGGATTGATTCCATGCCGCTTTCTTGCCGCCGCGTATGATAACGTCCTGTGACTCTACAGATCAGGGTTCAGATCAGGCTCAGCCATGGAAACCCACTTGGGGACCCCGTGATATAGTTACCTTAGGATCACCCTAAGTCAGAAACAATGCGAAGGCATGCAACAACAATAATTACAATATGTATACAATTACTGCATTCCTCAAGCAGGCTGTGGTGTTCAGATTTAATGGCTGATCTACAATTTGAGCACAATGTTGCTGCAGAAAGCTATAGATTCAATTGGAAGATGAAGAGTAACTGGTCCAAGAGCTGGACCAAAAGAGCATCAGAAAGACATTTCTTCATTTTGATACTTTAGAACAGGCAACCTTTCCCCTTTAAGGGCCGAGGGACTTCAGCTCCCAGAAGCCTCAGCCATGTTAGCCAATAGTCCCATGTTGGCCAATAGCTCCTGGAATTCTGGGAGCTGAAGTCCCTCGGCCCTTAAAGGGGAAAGGTTGCCTACCCCTGCTAGAAAGTGAGTATTTACCAGAAGACAAGATCAGATTGTCAGTATGCCAGTATGATATACTGGTTTGAGCTTTGGACTATGACTCTGGAGGCCAAGGTTTGAATCCCCACTTGGCCATGGAACCCCACTAGGTGACTCAGAGGATGGCAATGGTAAATCCCCTGTGAAAAAAACTTTCCAAGAAAACCCAATGATAGGGTTGCTTTAGGGTCGCCATCGTTCAAAAATTACTTGAAGGCACAATAACAACAACAAAGATCAGATTGGCAAATTTGCCCTGGATTTCTTCCTTGTTCACAATCAGGTTAAAGCATTGCCAAACATCTCCAAGTCCCTCTCAGTTGTATCTCTTTACTCTTTAGGATCTTGTCTTGTTCTCTCACTAGTGCACTTCCCATTCCTAGTCGTCTTCTTCTAGTTTCTTGACTGCAGTCACCGTTCTAGCCGATATTTGATCTAAGGTATAGGAAAACTTTTACGATTTTGAATTCCTCATTATCTAGGTTGAGTTTATGTAAATCCTCCATGGTCATTATTTTTGCTTTCTTTATAGTAATAGCAATAGCGAGTACATTTCTATACCGCTTATCAGTGCACTTAAGCACTCCCTAAGCCAGGGGTAGGCAACCTTTCCCCTTTAAGGGCCAAGGGACTTCAGCTCCCAGAATCCCAGGAGCTATTGGCCAACATGGGACTATTGGCCAACATGGCTGAGGCTTCTGGGAGTTGAAGTCCCTCGGCCATTAAAGGGGAAAGGTTGCCTACCCCTGCCCTAAGCGGTTTACAAAGTGTAAGCCAATTGCCCCCAACAAACTGGGTGCTCATTTTAGCAACCTTGGAAAGATGCCAGCCTGAGCCGAGCCTGAGCCCCTGGCTGGTATTGAACTCACAACCTTATGGTTTGTGAGTGGCTGCAGTATAGGCATTTAACCACTGCACCACCAGGGTTAAATATATTCAGCAATAAGCCTGCCTTTGCACTTTCTTCTTTGATCTTTTTTAGTAGTTCTTCCAGGTCTGCAATATTTTCTTCTAATAGTATGGTGTCATTTGCATATCTCAGATTATTGATATTCCTTCTTCCTGTCTTCACTCCTTCTGTGTCCAAGCCTGCTTTTCGTACAATATTTTCTGGATATAAAATGAACAGATAGGGTGAAGGATGCAGCCTTGCCTGACTCCTTTGCCAACTGGGAACCATTCTATTCTAACAGTGGCCTCTTATCCTAAGTATAGATTCCTCATCAGGACTATCAGATGTAGTGGCACTCACATGTCTTTCAGAGCCATCCACAGCTTTCCGTGATCTATGCAGTTAAAGACTTTGCTATAGTCTATAAAGTTTAGCATTTACTTGCATCAAGTATAGAATTCAACAACAACAAACCTTTTACTTTGGCTCCCTTGTGGGCTAGGGTTAGAGTCTTCTGGTCCTGTTCACATGAGTAAAGGTTCTAAGAGGTGTGGGGTCAGGGTGACCAGACTTCCTCCTTTATTTCAGGACACATCCTCCATTTCAATCTTCTGTCCAGGAGGAATTCCAAAATCTCCTCCATTCTGAGCATGACTAAGAAGCATGAACTTATATTTCTATGAGTGTTTTTAGAATTTATTTGGCATGTCCTACATTTTTCTCAAACATCCTCCATTTTGCGGTGCCTCGTCCTCCTTTGCAATTAGGACATCTGGTCACTCTTGGAACATTTACTCAGAGGCACTAGGTTGTGTGAACGTGAACAGAGGGCTCTTTTCCAAAATTGTGCTACAGTAGGTCCTTAGTATCGACTGGAGTTTGGTTCCAGGACCCTCTGTGGATACCAAAATCAGTGGACGCTCAAGTCCCAAGCACCATTAAGTGGTACAGTAAAATGGCGTCCTTATATAAAATAGACAAAATCAAAGTTTGCCTTTTGGATTTTTTTTTTAAAAAATATTTCCAAGCAGTGGATGCTTGAATTCATGAATGAAGAAGCCGTAGATAGGGAAGGCCAACTGTAAAATAATATTCAGACTGCAGCTTAATTAATAATTAATGTTTATAATAATTGATAATAAAAATAATATTAATTAATAATTAATAAAATATAAATATATAAATATGCAATATAAAAATAAAAATAAAATAATAAAGTATTAATTAACTCTGAGTGCTTAAATTAGGGAGTGGAGAGGCACCAACCTCTCATTGCTGGGCAGTTGCATCATCAGCTACCTTTGGCTCTATATAGGAAGAGACACAAGGCACATTTCTCCGCCCAGACCACACACCGGAATCCCCAATTACGTCACTATCTGTCACGTGATCCTGGTTATTTAAAAAAAAGACAGAGCCACTACGGGTTCCCGTGACCTTGCAAGGCTCTCCATCCCAGGCATGCGCAGATCCTTCCGTACGCCACTCCTCCCTACGTCATTACGTCGTGGCGCAACGCCCGCGCCGGTTACCTCAAGTCCCCTTAGTCTCAACCTACCCTGCTGAGTGACGTAGTTATAACGAACGCCTGGCTGGCCCAATCGCCATCCCGCATGCTAAGGCCCGATTGGTCCGTTAGAAGATGGGCCCGGGTGGGGAGTTAGGCTGCAGAGACACCGGTTACATAGGTCTGAGTACACGGTGCCCTTGGGCTGAGAGTTGGGAGTTTTGACAGGAGTGCGAGAGGCAGGCAGGTAGCGCTTCCTTTGGTCGGCCTGGTAACGGGGCGAAGGGTCGGTTTCGGGGTCGGGGAGGGAGGGAAGAAGGGAAGATTCTCCACAGTGGGGCGAAGCGGCGTCTCTGAGGGAGAATCAGAGCTCCTCCGGCAGAATCTGAGGCGCCAAAAGAGAAGCCCCAAAAGGCGAAGCCCTCGGCCAAGGCCCGGCGGTGGGTCCAACCGTGGTGGGAGGGTCTAAGCGAAGGGAAACCGGGCGGATGGAGGTCCTGAAGGTCAGGCGGGAGATTCGGCGGAGGCCTCCACGTGCTCCCTTCCGCCTCCCCTCTCCTCCACATTATATCCTGCGTCCGCACTGCGGAAATAATCCACTTTGAGACCGCTATAACTGCCATGGCTGTGGAATTCTGGGAATGTTTTTTTTTATTGTGGAGAGCCAGCGTGGTGTAGTGGCTTAAGTCTCTGGAAGATTAGGGTTTGGTTTTCACTGGGTGACCTTGGGCGGGTCACACTCTCTCAGCCTCAGAGGACGGCCTCTCTGAAGAAGCTTTGCCAAGAAACCCCCGTGGTATGGTCGCCATACGTTGTTTTTTTTATATATTAAAAATGACTGGAAGGCACACAACAACAAGGTTTATTGTGGTCCCAGAGGTATCTCTGACAGCGAAGGCTAAATGTCTCACAAAACTACAGATCCCAGGATTCCACAGCATTGAGCCATGGCTGTTAAAGCAGTTTCCAGCTGCATCATTTCTGCGCTGCAGACGTGGCCTTATGATCTCTGTGTGGGTGGCCTTCTCTGCCAAAGGTTACTGGTGCCTCATGAAACTACAACTCCCAGGATTCTGTAGGATGGAGCCATGACAGTGAAAGTGGGGTCAGACTACATTATCTCTACAGAGCAAATCCCTCAGGTCTCTGGACCATGGATTGTTTCCATGACTTATGGTGACCCTAAGGAGAACCTGTCATGGGGTTTTCTTGACAAGATTTGTATAGATGAGGTTTGCCATTGCCTTCCCCTGAGGCTGAGAGAGTGTGACTTACCCAAGGTCACCGAGTGGGTTTCATGACTGAGCTGGGAGTCTAATACTGGTCTCCAGAGTCATAGCCCAGCACTCAAACTGCTCATCACACTGGCTCACAGTCAGGCTTACAGTTGCTGTAACTACCGTGGCTCCGTCCTATGGAATCTTGGGATTTGTAGTTTTGCAAGGTCTTTAGACTCTTCTTTTTCCAAGAGTGGTGCTGGTGCCTGACGAAACTACAAATCCCAGGATTCTGTAGGATGGAGCCATGGCAGTTAAAGAGGTGTCAAACTGAATTATTTCTGCAGTGTAGATGCTCCCTCGAGTCTCTGGACCATGGATTGTAGCATCCTCCCTGAAAAGCAAGCTTTAAAAGGGGGCTCAAGAGCCCCTTCCTATGTTCACCATTCTTTAACCTCCCCCCCCCCCCCCCATTTTCTTCTGATTGAAGGAAGGAGAATGCTAATCTGGGTTATGTGATTTTTGGGATGCTCCTTCTAAAGGGTGTGGCCCTAAACATAGTTACACAAGGATAAAAGTCCCCTTGAAAACTGAAGGTCAGAGGAACATGCTCAGGATTGCCTTGCCTTGGGAAGTAAAGATCATCCTTAGCCTCTTTGCCAGCCTGTGATCAATTTAGGGACAGTATCAGAACAATAGCATCTAGTGCCTGTCATTTTTTAAAGGGTGGATCAGTTTTTAAACTTTATATATGTGTTCCTATTGGTGTACATGTAATTATGCCAGAGGGGGTGAAAGGACTGAGGGGCGCACATGTGTCACTTTTGCGGCTTCCTAACACAAGCTAATACATGCTGACCCCAAGCAAAATGCATAAGATTACACCCATACATAATTTCTGAAGAGTACAAGTGTGTTTTAGATATGGAAATAATCCAGTTTGAGACTGCTTTAACTGCCCTGGCTCAATGATAGGGAATTCTGGGAATTGTAGTTTTGTGAGATATTTTGCTTTCTCTGTCAGAGCTCTGGTGCCACAATAAACTATAATTCCCAGGATTCCCTAGCACTGATCCTGGGCAGTTAAAGCGGTCTGAAACTGGATTATTTCCACAATGTGTTTTGGACCATGTCTTTATGTAAATTTTATATTGTTTTAACTAGATGGTTTCAATTCTTTTTAAATTCTCATTATATATATTTTTAATTCTTATATTGTGAGCCACCTTGGGTCCCTTTCTGGGAGAAAGGCAGTGTAGAAATGAAATGAAATAAATAAATATAATTATAAATAAGTAAATACTATTATGTCCTATGGTTATACAATTATGTCCTATAGGTCAGCTGGCCCGACTGCATCCTTTTGGTTATGACACTGGGGTAGGCCCTAGAATGTCATCTTGCCCAAAAGGAGGCAGTTAAAGCAAGTGTCCAGAGGAATCTACTATGAATTTGTTACTTGAAGCCTAGGTGTCATTTACAAGCCCAAGGGTAGAACATTATCTTCTTTAATGTCTTCCTATATACATACAACATTAAAACATTGCTTTGCTTTTAGTGATTATAGTTGGCCCTCTGTATCCACAGATTCCTTATCCATGGGTTCAACCATCCAAAGTTTTAAAATATATATAAAAATATAAATTCCAAAAGCTAACCTTGATTTTGCCATTTTACACAAGGAACACCATTTTACCGCACCATTGTATTTAATGGAACCTGAGGATCAATTGATTTTGGTAGCCACTGGGGGTCCTGGAGCCAACCCCCAGTGGATACCAAGGGCCTACTGTACCTATAAAAATAGATTATGTGTTTGTTTGCTTGCTTGCCTGTTTGTTTCATGGAGACCTTTAGAATTACCAGAAGGTTTGCTTTTCTCTTTTCTCATGCAACACCTATATGAGCGCAACGGACACTGGACAAATGTGCTGTTTTTTTCCCCAGCAGTGACAATGGGAGACGCTGAGAAGGGCAAGAAGATCTTTGTTCAGAAGTGTGCGCAGTGCCACACAGTTGAGAAGGGAGGCAAACACAAGACTGGCCCCAATCTGCATGGTCTGTTTGGCCGAAAGACTGGACAAGCGGATGGTTTCTCTTATACAGAAGCCAACAAAAGCAAAGGTAAAGTAGAAGTGTCACACTAGCCTTTCAAATCAGATAAAGTACAAAACTAAGCTCTTAAGAATTTGGTAGAAGTGGAGAGAAGGAGCCAGTGTGGTGTAGTAGTTTAAGTGTAGGACTAGGAATGTTGGTCACCAAATACCTGCTCAGCCATGGAAACCCATTGGGTGATCTTGAGCAAGTCACACTTTCTCCCATAATAGGTTCACCTTAGGCTTTCAGTAAGTTAGAAACAACCTGAAGGCTCACAACAACAACAGAGCAATAGAGGAGCAGAGCAATGTAGCAGAGATTTATTGTGTGTGATGAAATAATCCAATAGAATGGATCAGTTGGTCATTGTACTCTGATCCATGTTCTACACCACCCAAGACCGGCATGTATTTCCGAAAATTCAGCCAAGTTCTCACGCCTGATGTGTCCATCCTCTTTTCTGGATTTCCTTGGAATCTGTCTACTTTTGGGGACAGTCAGACGTTCTCCTATCTGATTCCTCCTAATGTATCCCAGACTAAATTAGTGCCCTCCTTCTGTTCCCAGCCTTCACATATTGGTTTGGGACAGCTGATTGACAAAGTATTGTTGCCATGAAAACACTACCTTGTGATTTCATAAACTTTGCAGATACTAAAACTTTTGAATATTTTGAGAGTGAGAACATTTTGGGGGGAAAAAACAGCCTTTAACAAATGCTCATTTCAAGAAAATTATAGTTTATCTCTGACATTATTTTTATTTATTTGTATCCTGTCTTTTTCTCAAAATTGGGACTCAAAGCAGCTTACAATTAAGAATACTGCTAAAAACATGCAAAAATGAATATTAATATGGAATTAAATTAATTGCATTAGTAAAACAGTTCAGATCTACACATGAAAGAATAAAATCCAGTTTTGAAAGAAAAAGGCTATTAAAAGCAGATGAGTTGAAAAAAATACAGCACCCCTTAGCTCATTCTTGAAAAGGTTTCTGTATTAAAAAGCCTGTTGAAATAAAAAAAGATCTTGCCTGCTAACAGGAAGACAACATGGAGGGGGGGATTCTTGCTTCCCTGGGAAAGGACTTCCAGTGTCTAGGAGCAACCACCAAGAAGACCAACTGTATTTTACATTCCCACCAACTGTACTTGTGACAATGGTGGAAATGAGAAAAGGGTGTCTCCTGACAATCTCAGGGCCTGGACAGGCTCATAAGGGGACTTACAGTCAGCCAGATAGCCTGGACTTGAGCCATATATGGCTTTATAGAGCATAACCAGCACTTTGACTTGTGTACAGAAACAAACGGGCAGCCAGTGGAGCTATTGCAACTAAGGAGTAGTATGGTCCCTGTAACCTGCCCTCAGAGTGGCTCAAGCCTTCATTTAAACTCTACACATCTACCAAAAAAAAAAAAAGCACCTCAGCACTTGGTCTAAATAAGCTAGTAATTCATGATGTTCTTCTAAATTCAGTCCTAATTAGTCCTTTTCCGTTCAAACTGTGTTAAGCTTATCTGATTTTATATTTATATGCCATGCATCGCATTGCATGCTATTGAACTTCGGTCCAAGGTAAGGAATCACTGGAGAAATAGAATGTAGGTATTTATATTTACACATATAAAACACTTGCTGGATCTCTAATAATTTTGTATTTCATAGGTATAATCTGGAGTGAAAATACACTGATGGAGTACTTGGAAAACCCCAAGAAGTACATTCCAGGAACGAAGATGATCTTTGCTGGTATTAAGAAGAAGGGAGAAAGGGCAGATTTAATAGCATACCTTAAGGAAGCCACTTCTAATTAATGGCTCTCTGCTGCCTTATTTATTTTACCAAACAAAAAGAAGTGACTCTCTGTGATGAGATTGGTTCTTAAACTTTCTATTTTTACATGCATCACTGTATACCTAACACTTCAAAAAATCTCATCAGTCAGAGAACTTTGATCATGAGTGATTGTAAAAATGTATGTACCGATTCTTGTTGTATTTATGGAATTGTACTAATCAGGATTTATGGAATACAGGCAAGGTAACATCACTGCTTCCTGATCATGTAATTAAAAAAAAACCTCTCAACCTGTCTTTGTTTTTTCTTTATAAATGAACCCAAAGGCATTTGGTGCAGAAGCTTTCATAACCTCATGTTGGACAAGTATAGCTTGCCTCATCATCCTGCTGTGTTTTACTGCTGAACAAATTAAACGTGGACACATTCTATAGAAACTTCAAGATGATTTTCTATTGCATTTGAACCCTGCCTCTCCAAAGACTTGAAGTAGATATAGGGAGCTGGATACATTCCACAGTCCTTAAAAAGTGGCAGTTCAATAGACCAGGTCACCAGTTTCATGAAAATTTTATCATTCATTGGATTAAATCTGGTTTTGCACTTCTGTGAGGGGAGTAGAGGAAGGGTGTATTTGTATTGTTTCCACCTTCCTTCAAAATGTTGCTGCAAATTGTTGAGGGAGCTTGCAGCAAAGCATCAAAGGTATAGTAATGGTGAAAGAAAAGCTGCCTAAAGCTATTTCTCATCCTTTTAATGGAACCCTCTGCTGGATGTAAGAGTTCTGAAAACAGAAAATGACTTCCATTGTTGAAGGAAATATGGGATGTATCCTAGTCATTGCAAAGGTTTTGACTTGACTACAATCTCTGAAGACACGAGGAGTGGCAAAGGGCTTGTACAAACAAAAATGTTCATGTATGTTTGAGCAACATTACCCTACCATCTGCAACATTGTATATTTGGAAATTCTTGTTTTCAAGCACTGGTTTGCAATGTATTGCTGGATACTGCTTGGTGGAAGGGTTGAACTGAAGAACACAAAAACTGGAAATATAAAAAGGGGAAAAACAGATTTCTAGATTGTTGGCAATTACAGAATAGACCATGGAATGTTTTGGCTATTCATGTGTTTTAGAATAATACAAAAATCATTTTTTCAATTGTTTATATCAGGGATGGTGAACCTTTTAGGCACCGAGTGACCAAACTAAACGGCCTTCTGGCACTGGATGTTACCCCATGCCGGAAGCAGGACTTCCAGGGGAATGGGACTTCCAGCGTGGACTTCTTCCTCCTCACCCCCCACCCCGGTACTTTCCCAGGCCTTCATCTGCCTGTCTGGGAGGAGAAGGAGGAACAGGGTGCACCTTTTTCCCACTCTGTGTGCCAGGGAAAATGGCTTTGTGCTCCATCTGTGGCACACGTGCCATAGGTTTGCTAACGTGGGTTTACATGGTCATATGTTTTTACACTAATGTGGGGTATTAACAGCACAAAGACTAGCCTTTTCCAATCTGGTGCTCTTGACATGCATTAGATTAAAATTTTAGTATGTGGGATTATAAGAGTTGTAAAACAATACATTCAGGGGTGGTGCCAGGTCATGGAGGAGCCAGTGTGGTGTAGTGGTTTAACAGTTGGACTACAACTCCAGAGATCAGGGTTTGATTCAAAGCTTAGCCATGTAAACTCATTGGATGATCTTGGGTGAGATACACTGCCCCAGAAAACCCTGTGATATGGTCATTATATGTTGGGAGTGACTTGAAGGCACACAACAGCAGTAACAACAGGTAATCAAGTTGTGAAAAGAAAAAAGATCTGCCGTTTCAGTGAAGAAGGGAGTATTGAGATGGGAAATTAATAAATCTGCTCACCAAAGTCAGCTTCTTTGGGGTCAAAGGTTCCAAGTAGATTCCTTTTGTTATATTGGCAGTAGTGAGGACTCTTCACTACTTCTTCATATAGGGCTTTATGTAGAAATAGAAAAAGAGTTCTCATATCTGGGATCGAGCAATTGCCAGATAGGAATGGGGATTGCAGCCAGGAAATTAGAAGAAGATTAAGAATGGGGAGAGCAGCTATGAAAAACTAGAAAAGATTCTAAAATGCAAAGATATACAACTGAGCACAAAAGTTAGAATCAGACAAGATACTGTATTTCCTATTACCATTTTTGGATGTGAAAGCTTGACAGTTAAGAAAAGTCAGAAAGATCAATTCATTTGAGATGTGATGCTGGAGAAGAGTGCTGAGGATCCCATGGACAGCCAAAAAGACAAGTGGGTCCTAGAGCAGAGCAAGCCAGAAATCGCCCTGGAAATCAAGATGACAAAACTGAGGCTGTCATACTTCGGACACATCATGAGAAGGCAAGACTCACTGGTAAAAAAAATAATGCTAGGAAAGGTAGAGGGAAGTAGAGAGGAAGGCCACATGCTAGATGCCTGGACTCTATTAAGGAGGTCACAGGTATGAGTTTGCAGGAACTAAGTAGAAAAGTGGAGGATAGGGAGTCTTGGGACCTTATCACGTGGGGGAAATCCCATGCAGAAACAGGATTTAAAAGATGGGGGAAACCTGCAAAAGCGGGTAGATTTTCACACACACCGCTGTTAAAGTGTGCTTAACCCAAATGGAAAGTAGTTAACAGCCGCTCCTTTTTACTTTCAGGATTTTCTGAAAGCACACTTTAACAGTGATGTCTGAAAATCGACCTGCTTTTGTAGGTTTTTTCTATTTAAAACCTTGTTTCTGCATGGGATTTCCCCCATGTGATAAACTCATTGGAGATGTCTCATCCACTGAGTGGGTCAGGATCAACTTGAGGACAGTAAACAACAAAAGTGAGGACTCTTGCATTAATATATATATAGTGTACCATGAAGCCATTGTCTACATTCATACCTTAGCTAATGGATTGCAATTTGTAAATATAATTCAGTTCATCTGTTTCTCTTTTTAGTCTTCCTTTGTAATTTCTTCATTCAAGGACTGAGACTAGTAAATCCCATAATACAGTGGTACTCAAACTTTTTACCCTTGTGGTCCCCTTTTACATCTACATGCAGATGTTTCTCCCCATTCAATGTAGTACCGGAATAAAACATTTTGTCTATTTAGTTTGCTTATTTTCATTTGCGTGTTCATATGTTAACATTTTAAAAGGAACTAAAAATAGTTCTTTAAAATAAATTCAATATTTAACACGTGTAATTTATAAAAAAAAAAAAAGTTTGGGGGGAGAAGAAACCGGAGCTTCCAAGTCTCGTGCCCCCCTTGAATAACTCAGGAGTCTCAGGGGTCCCATCCACCATTTTGAAAGCCACTGCAAATGTTCTGTAACATTTCAGCTCAACTCATATAGTTCTTAGTTTGGCCAGAAGAGGGAGGTAAATCATTGAAAGCATCACTCCTACAAATGTAGCATTCCAGTATTTAATTATATAAAAGTTCTAGGATTGAGTCAAACCTTACAACTTTTCTACAAGGAGAGGATTTCTATACTGCAATACGAACCAACTCCATATGTAGATAATATGATAACTGAAGTTGACTGCAGTTAACAACATGTTTATTTCACACACTGATATGTCAAGGTCAATTGAGGCTGCCTAGCCCATGTGCATGCAAAAATATAGACTATATATGTCTAGTATTGGCACACATAACAAATGTAGAATTCAGTAGTTCAATAACTAGGACTGAAGGAAAAAGCTGGAAGTCCAGTGTTACTTAAAATATTGTACCATCTTTTGAGACAAGTCACTTTATGAGCTATTTTCCTGATTGTAGTAGTTTGAGCATTGGACTGTGACTCTGGAGACCAGCATTCAAATCTCAGCTGAGCCATGTAAACCCACTAGCTGGTCTTGGGTAAGTCACACCCTCTCAGCCTCAGAGGATGGCAAACCCCCTCAGCAGAAACTTACCAAGAAAATCCCATGATAGGGTTGCCTACATCAGAAATGAAGACACACAAGAACAAATAATAAAATACCACCAAAGCAGAAACTTTAAATAATTAAAATATCAGGAAGAAACGGCAGTGTATAAAATAAAACAGGATAGCCATTCATTTGAAAATGTGAACATCCAATCCCTTTGAAAATTGACAGAGGAGCCATGTGTGCATCTAATGGCAAGGCATTCTACAAAGTAGAAACCATCACAGGAGAAGACAATTGCTTGAAGACAATTAGAAACTCACCCACCTTGTGATAAGCAACCTTCTTTTATCAGAGTTTTCAGTCACACAGAGGTATCTAGAACTCTCTGCTTTTCTTCAAGTTGAAGTCCCCAATACAGGAAATAGTGACATGTGTCAAAAGCAACAAGGGTTTTAATTCGATAAAGTAAACTCCACTTTGTATTCTTGATGTCTGAAGTTAACCCAATTTGCCCTGTCAGTACAGTGGACCACTACTTCGGTAGACATAGATTCAAGGGATTTCCTTTGTGTTGCTATATGTATCAGCAACATACACCCTAACCCTTTACTCTGAATATATCATCTTTAGATTAGTTTGCTTACCACAGTTTGCCTCGTGTCACATCTTTCTCAATGAGCAGCAGGAGCCACTCTAATCCAGCTCAGAGAGAGAGAGAGAGAGATAAGATATATATATAATCCCAAATTTTGTTCCTTCTTAGAACTTCTTAATCCACCTCACCAGGGTGTTTACTTTTTGAGCTGGCCAGAATCCATAGAATTTAGAAACAATGACTAGGTTTATTAATCCACAGTTCCTTTGAATGAATGAGATTCTCCAGCTGTAGCATACCTTTACCCTCCAACTGTTCTAGGGGACAGTCCCAAGTAATCCTTCTTCACTTCTTCAGATGCTTTTCAAAATATGTCCTATTTTCTCCATCCTCCCATTTTCTTCTTTTGTCCTGGCTCACTTCAGCTGCTGCAAAATGAGTTTAAAATGCAACACTACCTTGCACTCAATTTACTCAGCAAAGGGGAGCAGAGAGGAAGAGACAGAATCATGTCATTCCCAGTAGGCTCAGGCAAAAGCAAACAGCTGCAGCATCTCCTAGTGCAGGGGTAGGCAACCTTTTTGAGCCGGGGGCCAGGTTGCTGTCCCTCAGACAATTGGGGGGGCCGAAGCACCAAAAATAAATAAATAAATAAATAAATAAAAATATTTTTTTAATTAAAAAATTTGCATGCACACTCTCTCAGCCCCAGAAAAGCCATGGCAAACCCCCTGTGGAGATTTTGCCAAGAAAACCCCAAGAACAAGTAATAACAACAATAATCAATATCATCATGGCGGGCGGCGGAAGCGGAGGGGGGGCGGCGGCAGGACCGACCTGGGGCCGGTCCAAAGGCCTCGAGGGGGCGCATCCGGCCCCCGGGCCTTAGGTTGCCTACCCCTGTCCTAGTGTGTGTGTTCTTCCTCATTAATAACTTTTTCCATCTTGACCATACATATTGTGGCTTAGCCACATGTGTTTCAGCTTTCATCTGTGGAACATTGGAAGGTATGCTATATTCTTTTTCACTACTGCCTTAAAAGAATTCAGTCACACTAAATATATCTGATGAGAGGAGAAAGTCTTTACTCTGTGTACCATAACTCATTTCTATCCCAGCTTCTGTTTCCCGTGTTTCTGGCTATATCTACGCTGCAGAAATAATGCATTTCGACACTGCTTTAACTTCCATGGTTCAGTGTTTCGGAATCTTGTGATTTGTAGTTTGTTGTGGCTCCAAAGCTCTCTAACAGTGAAGGCTAAATATCTCACAAAAATACAAATCCCAGAATTCCATACCATAGAGCCATGGCAGTTAAAACAATGTCAAACTGCATTATGTCTACAGTGCAGATGCAGCCTCTGACCCTACCTTATCCCTCTCCTACTTCAATCAACAATGCTAAGACCTAACAGTCTTTCTATGGATTCTCCTCCAGTCAACTCCAACTCTTCTCTTTGGAGGTTTCTGGAGGTGGACCTGGAGCAAACTGTTAATTTTTTTTTAATTCCTTGTTTCACGATGTCATGATGGCTTGTGGATTTGTAAGATATGGAACAAATTTATGGAGGATGTCTATTTCTCAGTATGGTTACACATCACAATAACTGTATGCTATCTGTATGCAATAACTGAATTGCCAGGGAGCTACAGTGGGTCAGATCTATTGCCCTCATGCCCTGCTTATGGGTTGGCCAGAGTAAGGAAAAAAAGATGCTGGATTGTAGACTGATCCATTTAGGAATCTATATGAACTGCAGCCTGTTAGTTATAAGCACAGCCTATTGCCATCAATGGAACTGTGATTCACCAACAACATTTAAAAAATAACTCCCTCTAAAGAAAATTATTTTGCTATGGAGAATCTGTATTATGCTCTTATCACCCTGTGTCTTCCCCTTTAAGTATTTTTTGCTCCACATTAATGAACAAGTTGCTAGAAGTACAGTGTAGCTGTTACCTACCATCTGTATCAAATAGCATTTTGTGAGGCCTTAGACTTTGATCCCTCTTGTGAAATGCTAGACTTTCAGATCCTAAATTAGATGGCATGATTGAATTTCAGCACACTCAAGGTTATCCCTTAGATTTCTAGTCTGGATCAACTATTTACCTGAGTGACACAGTAGCTGCATTAGTTTATTACATTCTGCAGCAGATGAGCAAACAAAAGACAGACAGGAGAAACTGCAGCGATGGATTAGAGCTGTGGTTTAAAGAATCGCATTAATGTTTGCAGGAAAAATAATCCAGAGTGGTTTCCAAATCCATATAAACATAAAAGGTTGCATTAAGCTCTGTTGCTGTTACTTCTTGTAAGCAGGTGGGGAGCAGATATTAATTGATTTGCTAATATAGGATGATAGCACTTATTCTGATGGGTTGCATTCTAGGCAAACACAATTCAGCCATTCAGGTCTACTTCAAAGTTGGTATTGCTCGGGCTTTTAACTCTATGGGATCTCTAAACCAGCTCTATTATTGGGCAGAAGCAGTTTTTTGCAGGAACTTCAAGTAGTTGTGTGCATTGTGAAAGCAAAGCAATGTATTATTCTCCTGGTTTGGCTAATGGACATTCCTCTTGCTCACCTCTCCCACAGTTATACCTTGACTTTGGCTTTGATCCTTAAAACCAGTTTTAGGGTTGGCTTCTAGGAATACGGGTACACCTTGGTTAAGAAAGTAGATGTGTTCCTGAGCATTACTTCTTTAACAGAACATTTGGTAACAGGCAGAAATAACATGGAAAAAGTAGGACAAGTTCTTACACTGCAAAAAGGAAGATAAGTTCAGCATATTTCAGCAAAACTTTTATTCAAAATTATCTATATGCACATGTGAAATGAAACAGCCAGGTCATGTAAATCTTCAGAAATAAACAAAAACGTTTTAAACCTTCTAGAGACCACTTGAAGGTTTCTTCCATGATAACTTGATCTTTCATCTTCACTTTTCTTATGATTTCCCTTTTGGTTGCCAGACTTAAAGAACTATGCTTTTCTAACATGCTAGGGTAGCTGGTACTATATTTGTGCTCCATTTTAGGTGTATTTGTATCTTTTCCACTTACTCCCTTTAATCTACAGACTTATGTGTATTTGGGAGCACATCATCCTTTGTTTTACAGCACCATCCTATATATGTCTACTCAAAAAGTAAGTCTTATTTTGCTCTGTGCTAGCTGTTGTTCATTGTGCTTTTGTCTTCTGGTTCATCCCCTTTCCTTTGTGTTTCTTTTACATAGCTGTGATTTTGTTTTGTCTTTAATTTCCTGATATTTAAATTTCTTGTTAACTGCCCTCGAGTGGATCTCAACTCATAGCGGCCCTATGGATGAGACATCTCCAAGACCCTCTATCCTCCACTGCTCTGCTTAATTCCTGCAACCCCTTAATAGCCGTGACCTCCTTAATAGAGTCCATCCATCTGGCATGTGGCCTTCCTCTCTTTCTACTTCCCTCCACCTTTCCTAACATTATTGTCTTTTCCAACAATTCATGCCTTCTCATGATGTGTCCAAAGTACAACAGTCTAAGTCTTGTCATCTTGGCTTCTAGGGATATCTCTTGGCTTGATCTGTTCCAGGACCCATTTGTTTGTCCTTTTGGCTGTCCATGGGATCCTCAGCTCTCTTGCCCAGCACCACATCTCAAATGAATTGATTTTCTTCCTGTCATCTTTCTCAACTATCCAGCTCTCACATCCATACATGGTAATAGGGAATACGATGACTTGTATGATTCTAACTTTTGTGCTGAGTTGTATGTCTTTGCATTTTACAATCTTTTCTAGTTCTTTCATAGACACCCTCCCCATTCTTAATCTTCTGATTTCCTAACTGCAGTCCCCATTTCTATCAGTGTTTGATCCCAGGTATTGGAATTCTTTTACTATTTCTATTTCTTCATTGTCTAGGTTGAACTTGTGAAAGTCCTCGGTGGTAATTATTTTTGTTTTCTTTATGTCCAACATTAAGCCTGCCTTTGCACTTTCTTCTTTGATCTTCCTTAGTAGGTGTTTAAATAGAGTGTTATATAAAAATGTTTAGTAAATCAATTTAGTAAACCAATTAGGGATTACTTTTAGGCAAATATGTGTAGGTGTAGATTGTCTACTGCAAATGCCAACATCTCTGTTCTACTGCTGTGGAACAATTTCCAGGTGTTCCAGAGTTTAGAAGGTCTTCAATGACCACATAAAGCAAAAACCATGTAATGTTCATTTCAGAGAATAAGATCTGGCATAACACTTGCTTGATACTAAGGATAATCTCACACTGAAATGTGACAAAAAGACAAGCTGTCATCTCTCTGAAAGCAGTGTACAGATAAGAAGATAACTTTTAATTCCAGCATAACCAGAAGGACTCCAGAAATGTGAAGCACGACAACTGTTCAGTTTGTTTTGGCAACTGAATATCATTTAAAAAAAAAACATAAGAATTTGTTCAGCTTGTCCCCTTTTCTTCCAACTGGCAGGTTTTACCTGTGAAGAAACTGTAGGTTGCCTCCCCCATCTAAGCCTGCAGTCTGGAACACTCTTCCTAAAGAGGAAACTGTGTGTTATGCTGCATGAGGTTGTGCCAAAATCTCTTAACAGAGGGGGGTTGCAGACTGCCAGAAATAGTGTGAATTCAGTCCACTTTTAGGGTTAGGGTTAGTGCTAGGGAATCATGAGAACTGTTATTTTTCTGAGACATTGAGCCTTCTCTGTCAGACAACTCGGATGCCACAATAAAATACAGTTCCCATGGTTCCCTAACTCTAACCCTAACCCTAAAACTGGACTGAATTCACACTATTTCTGGCAGTCTGCAACCCCCCAGAGTGATATCCTTCCAGTTTTTGAGATGGTGTTTGCAATACTGAATGGTTGTTCCACCTCCCACATTAATGGCTGGTTCAGCCCTGGTGGCGCAGTGGTTGAATAATAAACCACAAGGTTGCGAGTTCAATACCAGCCAGGGCTGAGGCTCGGCTCAGGCCTGCATCCTTCCGAGGTCGCTAAAATGAGTACCCAGCTTGTTGGGGGGCAATGAGCTCACAGTTGTAAACCGCTTAGACACCCCATAGCGTGGTATGAAGCGGTATATAAATGAAGCTGCTTTGCTTTTTAACATTCAGTGCCCCTTATGTGGGCAGCTTATCAGCATTCAACAGATGTCAGGGAAAAGAACCCTTGGAGCCAACAATACCTTTCCTGTGAGGAACTTGTGGTCACAACCAGTGCTAGGAATTTCAACTTGCAAGGGATAGTTTTCCAGGATATTACACTATTGTTGGCATAAGTAAACGTTGCATATCCTCTTTGTCTGTTGCTGCTATTTGTTGTTTCTGCTAAATGGCTTAAAGTCAGCTTTAACTTATAATAACATCAACATTATTACTTACTATATTATTATTATTTTCATTTAAATGCTGCCTTTTCCTGGAAGGACCCTATGAATGAAAGACCTCCAAGAGTTCTGTTCATCAAGAGCTCTGCTTAAGTCTTGCAAACTTGGCTCCTGATATTGCATTACAAATATTGCTACCACCCTACTTATAGGAATATTCAGACCTATAGAAACGTGACAGCTGTTGTTTCCTTTCCAAGCTATTTTCTTCCCAGGACAAGAAGCCTCAGCAGCTTCTTACTTTCTAGAGTATTTTCACTCCTGTCCTCGTTCTTGTCTCTCGCCTATGCAATAGACATTGTCTTTTTGATTCCAAGTATTAATCCTTTCCTGTCTTTTTTTACCTGATTCCTGTCCTAAACCTTACTTCTGTCGATACACTTCAATTTCATCTTACTCCCAGTGGTGGTGGCTATTAGGTAAGTGTGCTCTGTAATGACAGCATATGTAAAACACTGATGGCCCTCCAAAGGTTGTTGGATACCAACCAGAGGTTGCAAACGTAGGTTATGACTTCCTTGAGCCTATCCACCTTTAATGTGGTCTTTCCTTTTCCCTATTAACTATAGCTCACTTCATCAGATGAACATTTGGCAGTGGGAATGTAGACATCGATATCAAAAGGAAATTAAATACAGAAAGTTCTGACAATGACAATTATGTTATTAGCACTGGACATTCACAAAGCCATTGCTGATAATGCAAACATCCTGACCCTAGCTAAGCCAATTAACCCATGTAGTGCTCAGTCAGATTCAAACTTTTCATATTAGACTAGAACCTCCTGCTGTGATTCCTAACTCAGCAGTCCCTTACTTTAATCTCCCTTTGAAATTTCTTTGGCTACTTTAAGATCAGTGACAGAGCCTTCATGGGAGGTTAAAAAATAATGTAATTATCACTGCCTGGAAGCTTGGCATGGCATGAATTTAATTTCTTCACTATTTTAAATTCCCTGCATCCCAACTATGGGGGATGCAGACAGGTGGCCCTGGGCCGGCCTGGGAAGTGGAGGATTGAGGCCGCTGCTAGCACATGCAGCAGCCCCAGTCCTCCTTTTTGCCAGCCCGGAAAAGAGCGGCAAAAGGCTGCTCCTTTCACAGCCGGCAAAAAAGGCGCCCGAAGAGCCGCCACACAGCTCTTCTGCGCCCCTTCCAGTGCAGTGTGTCAAGACGCTGCGCTGGAAGGACATTCTGACAATGCGTGCTGTGCATAACAGCGCGCGCCATCAGAATGGCTTCGAGGAGAGGTTGAGGTGGCCGGCATGCGGCTGCTCCTCCCCTTCCCTGACTCCAAGAGGTGCAAAGGGCCATCTGTGGAGGCCCTATAATTACTGAAAATACTTGAAATTCTGGACACCACTTTAAGAGGAAAACAGTCACAATAGCAGATGTGATAATAGCTATGTTAGCCTTTTAAGGTGCTTAAGAATTTGTTCTTGCAGGAGAAGAGTATCATGGTTACCCCATTGACAACTGCATCTGTTATGGAATGCATATGCAAACAGATGCATGTTGTCCCAAGAGCCTGAAGAAATTACTTTCCTTATTAAATCTCCCAGAATCGCCTGACCTGCCTGGTCATTGGGAGCTGTAGTCCAGAAACCCTAACTTTTCCAAACTCTGATTGTTCCACAGAGTGATTTTTTTTTAAAAAAAAATGCAGAGTGATATGTACCATAGGCTCCTAGCTGCCATTGCCAGGGCATACCTCAAAGGTCTTTCATTCAGTGAAGTGACAAACCTCTCAGCAAATTCCATCTACATTCAGAAGAAGTGCTGTCACAAGCTTGCCAGCTTTTTGTTAATCAAAAATTCCAGCTCTCTAAGAGTTCAGGATTTCAGCTGATGAGGTAGAAATAATTGTGATATTTATTTTTTTTTTACTTTGAGGATTACATCTAATGAATTTGCATGATGTGAAAGCTTAGTTCTAATAAAATTATAAAATATAATTTTTCCATTAACAATTCTATAAATAGCTCTTGATTGCACTGGAATAAGAATGATTGCAAAATATGCCTTCTACTATAGCACAGATGAAAGACTTCCAATGTGAGGATTTTCTCATTCTTCTGATACTTTGCAAAGAACATGGAAAATTATCTTTCATATTTTGGAATATCTCATGAACAAAGGTTGCTTTGCAGATGGGTTTCCCCATGCCACCAAAGCCCCAGACATAATTCTGTCTAGATTATTCGATACTGAACTTTCATTGCCTAAAAGCACCACAGCCCATAGAAGAAACAGAAAACAGACACATGTATTTGATTTAATAAACATAGGGCTGTCTAGAAACTACTAAATTGCAAGATCTCTTACCATTGACTATTCTGCCTAGGGCTAATGGGAGTTGTAGTTCAATAATATCGGGGGGCCATGTTTCTGATCCTTGAATTAACATAAACTACTGCTACAACTGTCCTGGTGCAGGTTTAGATACAATCTCTGAGGAACAGTTATGTTGTACATTTAAAAAAGAAAACTGTCACCTTCAGCAATATCAAGGAGATGGCATAACCCAGGGGTAGGCAACCTAAGGGGGCCGGATGCAGCCCCTGAGGCCTTTGGACCGGCCCCAGGTCGGTCCTGCCGCCGCCACCGCCACCCGCCATAATGATATTGATTATTGTTGTTATTACTTGTTCTTGGAGTTTTCTTGGCAAAATCTCCACAGGGGGTTTGCCATGGCTTTTCTGGGGCTGAGAGAGTGTACATGCATATATTATTTATCTATTTTTTTAAAAAAATATATTTATATTTATTTATTTATTCATTTATTTATTGTGCTTCGGCTCCCCAATTGTCTGAGGGACAGCAACCCGGCTCCCAGCTCAAAAAGGTTGCCTACCCCTGGCATAACCAAATGAATTTAAGCTTTGAACATGGTTCTTAAAATGCTGTCAATGCCCTGATCTAGCCACCAGAGGGAAATCTTTTCCATTATGTCTCAGTTTATTGAGTAGATGAACAGATAAGAAATATTCCTTTACTCTATGACAGCGACAAAATAAATCTGACTTCTCATATATTGTCAAAAGACTTAAATAGTGAAAAGCCATCAGAGGCCAAAATATAGGCCATTTTTCTATGAAGCACCTGCTGTTTGTTCATTAAAATATGGGATTGGGTAGATGGGAAATATGTTCAAAATGTGACACCTTCTCAGAGATCTCTGTTTCAGTCCTTGTATGAGAACAGAACATACAATCATTCTGAGATAACAGTGTTGTGTGTTAGGCATTGTGACCAAATCTATTACTGGTTTATATGGGCAACCATTTAACGCTTTGCAGGGAACACTGGACTTAACGTTTGGTTTGTTTGTGGGCCCAAGTATATGGTGGCAAGAGATAAGCACTTAATCTTACTGAAATCAATGGGGTTAAGCTCACCTAATTCAGTCCTCAATTTGTTGGCTTTGCGTGGAATCTGGCTGCTTGAAATCAGTGTCAAAACCATCTTAAGGGAAAAGTAATAAGGAAACCTCATGTTTGATAGGGAAGGATAAAGTCTGCTGGCTACATCTGCATGGCTAATATGGCACAGAGGGAGGGCTGAACAGAAGTCAAGCAAGATCCAAGAGATTATCAGTCCAGCAACATCTGGAGAGCCACATGATTCTCACCTCTGGAGCCCACTATTTCCCATTCCTGACCTAAACCTTGGCAGTGCTTATATTTATTCCAATTCTATGTATGTGTTACTGCATACACTATTTATGTGCTGTATCACATTTCTCAGGATGTGTTATGAGCACAGTAAATGGTCATTTATCAATATAGTTACCAAAGTATGGCTAAAAGGTAGCATCTGGTGCAGGGGCGAAAGATGGAATACAAGCAAGAAATCGCTAAACACTGACAAATTAATCCTTACATTTCTTAATGAAAAATTCATCCTATTGAGTTCAAGAGGGGGAGTCATCCAGCGCAGACTGAGGACGTTACCACACTGGCCCTAAAGCAGCGTCATTTCAGCCTCACTTCAGCCTCGTTTCAGCCTCGTTTCAGACTTTTTTTCCGTGTGTTCACACGACGTCGCAGCAAACCCCGCCCTTCCCTACCTCGTCTCGGCGTCATTTCAGCCTCGTTTCAGTCCTTTTGACTTCCGAGAATTTTAAGGAATACACCCGAGCGGTCGGCACTATACCGGAATGACGCTGATCTCGGCATAGGTATGAACACGAGATCCTTGTCATTCCGCATTGCCTTGTTTTACGGCCCATGGTTCCTTGCGGTATTCCCCAAGTGGGAGCAGAGGCGGAGGCGCTGGGGCTGCCGGGGGACCAACACCTTCCCCACCAGCACACCTGGAGCTGGAGCGCAGCCGGGAACTTGTGGTAACGTCCATTGCCTTGCCTTGCCTTGCTTTGCCAGCACCAGAGAGGGATCTCCCTCCTGGACCCCTTGCCTTGCCTTGCTTTGCTAGCGCCAGAGAGGGATCTCCCTCCTGGACCCCTTGCCTTGCCCTTCTTTGCCAGCACCAGAGAGGGATCTCCCTCCTGGACTCCTTGCCTTGCCTTGCTTTGCCAGCACCAGAGAGGGACCTCCCTCCTGGACCACTTGCCTTGCCTTGCTTTGCTAGCGCCAGAGAGGGATCTCCCTCCTGGACCCCTTGCCTTGCCCTTCTTTGCCAGCACCAGAGAGGGACCTCCCTCCTGGACCCCTTGCCTTGCCTTGCTTTGCTAGCGCCAGAGAGGGATCTCCCTCCTGGACCCCTTGCCTTGCCCTTCTTTGCCAGCACCAGAGAGGGATCTCCCTCCTGGACTCCTTACCTTGCCCTTCTTTGCCAGCACCAGAGAGGGACCTCCCTCCTGGACTCCTTGCCTTGCCTTGCTTTGCCAGTGCCAGGGAGGGATCCCCTCCTGGACCCCTTGCCTTGCTTTGCTTTGCCAGTGCCAGAGAGGGATCCCCTCCTGGACCCCTTGCCTTGCCCTGTCTGCGCATGTGCATGAACATCCTTGCCGGATCGAGGTAGGGATCTTTCAACTTGTGTGTGAACAGGAGTTCCGAGCCCCCGGAGCGGAACCATTCCGGAATCTCACATTCCTCACTGATTCCATTCTAGTGTGGTAATGTGTTCCGCTTGCCGGGCACATTCCGGAATGAGCCCAAAATGGTTCCGAAATGATTCCGACCAGCTTTCTCGCCGCTCTCTTACTGCAAGTGTGATAACGTCCTGAATTCCTGTTCCCTTATTCACCCTTCAACTTGTCAAAATAAAAGGGCTTGCCTGTTTAAAAATATTTTTGCCTACCAGTAGAAGGACAACAGAGATGGAGCAAATCTAGCCTGCCTTAGCAGAGACCTCCAGAGTCTAGGATGGCTGCAGAGGAGACCCTGTCTTCCATCCCCAGATGTGGCTCCAGTGGTAGCAGGACTGAGAAAGAGGCCTCCCTCAAATAAATTATTGTTCAGATCTTCATTTTTCCTTCTATTATCTCAGATTTATATGACCTAAAAAGCAGCCTCTGAAACATATCTGTGTAAAAAAAAAAGTTCTCTTGACTAGAGTTCTGTAGTCTCCCTTTCCACACTACACCTTTATAGTGTTATGATTCCACTTTAACTGTTGAGGCAATGTCCTATGGAATCCTGGGATTTGCAGTTTACATTTCTCACCCAAGCAGCATTAATACCTGAATGCAGAGATTATATTTGGGACTGTACCTCCTGCAATCCTTCACCCAGAATCCTGTTGGAAGATTCTGGGAGATGTAGTTTCAGCACACGACATTGGTAGCTCTACACCAGCATAGGAGGTGGTGGCAAAAGTGAAAGAGCAATAGATGTGGTAAGACAATGGAGAAATAGACTGATCAGAATTAGAAGATTTTGTCTGCCCTCCAGCACCACTCACAGTGCAATTGTGGAAAAAATGTAATCACTACTAGGGTTTTATCCACCAAAAGTAAACTTGAATTACTGACTTCCCAGGCAATTGCAAAAATTAATTACAAAAGCTAGACAGTAAAAGAGCTAACATAGGAAACTCTGCGTTTCTAGTTCAAAATACCTGCTGTCAAATGGGCTATATGATAGGACAGAAGAGGTGCCTGTTGCATGAATCACTCAGCACCCTGCTTTTATTGCTCAGTTTGGATTCCTTTACTTCACTTTATCAGTCTTCCTGTCAAACACATCTGAAAAATATTTTGGAATAGAGTGGTGATTAATGTATTCTGGTCCTCTGTTGAGTATTTCAGGATTAATTGGTTCTGCGATTAAATACAGAGCCAGCATGGTGGAGTGGTATGAGCACTGGACTATGGACCTTATCACACGCGGGCCACAAAGCGATAAGAAACTGAAATAAGAATAAATCCAATACTATACCGAAATGAACCGAAAGAGCCCCCACAATACGTAAATGGCTATCAAACGCAACTAGCATCATCACGCAATTATCGCGCTTCCATAAAAGTGCATCCTGGATACATATTTGCCGTTCACACACAATTCAGAAAATCCCGGACATGGCCCTGCGCCGGCTTGGGGAGGAGGGGTTTGGGTGACAGCCGGCTGTCAAACACACGCCTCCTTTCCAAGCTGGCGCGGGGCCGGGACACTGAGCAGAATGAAGCCCACGCCGGCTTGGGAAGGAGGGATGCGTTTGACAGCCAGCTGTCAAACACACCCCTCCTTCCCAGGGTCCCGGCCCCGCGCCGGCTTGGAAAGGAGGGGTGCGTTTGACAGCCAGCTGTCAAACACACCCCTCCTTCCCAGGGTCCCGGCCCCGCGCCGGCTTGGAAAGGAGGGGTGCGTTTGACAGCCAGCTGTCAAACACACCCCTCCTTCCCAAGCCAGCACGGCGCAGGCAGGGGCGGGGAAATGCTCCACAATACGTATTGGGGAAATGCTCCCCAATACATATCATGTGTACACATGTATTTCGGAGACTCGGGCATTGCGCAATGATTTCGAAAGCGCATTTGTACTTCCTAATTAAACCGAAATTCAAAAGATCTCAATCCGTTTCGGATTAGTTGTGGGTTTTTAGCGGTTCTGTGCGACGTCGTGTAAACACACGCAAAATTAATATGTATTAGTTCCGGATTTCTTTTGGAAGCTTTCTGCTTTGGACCCCGTGTGATAAGGTCCTATGACTTTGAAGATCAGGATTTGATTCCCCAGTCAGCTATGGAAACCCACTGGGTGATCTTGGGCGAGTGAGATACTCTCAGGTCCAGAAAACGTAGTGATTAGGTCACCTTAGGGTCACCATGAGTCAGAAACAACTTGAAAGCATGCAACAACAAATAAACGCAGTATGTACACAATTGCTGTTTTCCTCAAGTAGACTGTGGCATTCAAATTTAATGACTGATCTCCAATTTAAGCTGAGAGACAGTGTGGCACAGTGACTTGAGTGCTGAACTGCAACTCTGGAGACCAGGGTTTGATTCCCTGCTTGGCCATGAAACCTACTAGGTGACCTTGGTCAAGTCACATGCTCTCAGCCTCAGGGGAAGGCAATGGCAAACCTCCTCTGAACAAATCATACCGCAACACTCCCATGATATGTCCAGCTTAGCATCGCCATAAGTCAGAAATGACTTGAAGACAACAACAACAAACAATGTAAGCACATTGTTGCTGCAGAACACTATAGATTCAGTTGGAAAATGAAGAGTCCAACAGCTGGACCGAAAATGCATTAGAAAGACATTACTTCATTTTGATGCATTAAAAAGTGAGTATTTACCGGAAGACAAGATCAGATTGGGAAGCTTGCCCTGAATTTCTTTCTTTTTCACAATCAGGTAAATCATTGCCACAGTCTCCTATTCTCTGCATTGCAGCTGCACTTTGGAGAGCTTTATAGAGTTTACTTGCATGATTTGTAGAATTAGCAGCACTGAGAAAATTAAACTGCCAATTATCGTGCTGTTTATCAAACAAAGGGCTCATTCACACTATGATTTAAAGTGAATTGCTGATCGCATTATATGTCTGTCATTCCCATTTGAAGCCAGTTCCGATCCTATTGTGCTCAGTTTCAGTCATGATGAAGCGAGGTAAATGCAAAAAACTCAGTCTTTTCTGACGCTAGTTTTTTGGTGGTTCTTTTGAAAAGAATCGATTCTGAAGCGTGATCACCAAGTGGGAACAACGTTTGGATTTGAATCACATCTTACTGGAGGGGAGGGACAATGGCAGAGGGGTTGACTGAGGGGTGTCACCCATCCAGCCTCTGGTTGCATGAAATCTGCCATTTTTGTTTGAGTGCTGCCTTTTGTCTACCCACGTGCATGTGATGGCTTTAATTTTTGCTTTCACACTGATTGGTTCCTGTGAATCTGGTCATGATCATTTCTCCACTGTGTGTCAAAAGGTAAGACAATGGTGTAGTTTTTTTTTCCCCTAAAGTTTTATGTTAGAATATATGATTTCTCATTGTTCTGTAGAACCTCTACAGTGAGCAAGGGTTCTCCTAATGGGGATTTCATGTCGCCAGAATGACGCATGGCTACATCACCGATGACACAGAGATGTAAATCAGATGATTAACATTTTTTGAAAAACACAGGACGGCTTGATTGTGATCGATTCTGAACCTGTATCATTTAGCGGCACAAATACCAGTGGGAACTACAATGGAGTCAAAAAAGAAAAGATCTGCTTTCATAGTGGGAACGATGCCTGAAGTGGAATCAATTAACCAACTCAGAGCAAAAGCAAAGTGCAAACTGGTTTTAAATGTCAGTAGGAAGGAGCCCTTAGATGCAGTGAGAAGAAGAAGAAGAAAGCACATGCTTACAGTCAAAAGCACAGGGAGGTACACTTAGTCCTATTGAAATCAATGGACCTAAGCATATCTAATTATTTCATGGATTGGAACCACACTGTACATGTATGGCTCATTGACTTCCCAGGTGACTTTAGAGATGTTCTCCCCTTTTTGTACTACAACTATCACTACTGGTCATGCCAGCCTAGAGGATTCTGGGAGCTGTAACCCAATGGTAACTTTTCCCTGCACTGTTTTGGGGGCTGTACTATAGCTAACCTCATGTTACTCCAACCCATGCAGGCTTTCCCTTTTCTCCTTCTTCCTCTCCTCTTCGCGAACTATCTATATAAATCTTTTTGTTCCTGCAGTGCTATTTGGCTTTGATTTGAAGATCTCAGTTCCACCTCACTCCTTCCAGGCTGCTGTCCATTTTGAAGATTAGCTATCATGGCATCATTCCATGATGGCTACAGGGTGCAGTGCTTAAAAAGCAAAAGGGCACTTTCACATAAATCAGAAATTTGGCTTTTTTCCTGGGATGCCTATGATGATGTCAACAAAGACATTTTTTTGCTTGGTGGCCAGTTACATTCAGCCATAACTACACTCTTCCTCAGTCAGTATATTTGCAGTTGTTAACTGCCATCATCTTTGACTTGTGGCGATCCTATGAATGATTTTTAAAACCTGATTTAAGGGAGGGATAGGACAGATTCAGTGCAGAACTGGCCTTACATTGTGAAGATGGGAATTTGGCTCTTCATTATGAAGACAAGCCTTCGTGACAACAGGATAAAACCATTTTATTTGGCTCATGGAGATGAGCCCCGAGTCTATCTATCTGGAATACAGTCTTCCTTTTTCCTTTTTCTAGTTCCTTCATAGTTGCCCTTCCCTTCATAGCTCATTTCCAAGTCCTAGTCTTCTTCTGATTTCTTGAATATAGTCTCCATTCTGATTAATGGCTGAGCCAAGGTATGGAAAAACTTGAACTATTTCAATGTCTTCATTATCTACTTTAAATTTGTGTAAATCATATAAAGCAGTATATAGCATTTATTTATTTGCAATACTTACAGACTGCTGATCCTATCATTAGACAGGGTCTAATGCCCTGAGTAACTTCATTGTTTTGGTAAAATGAGGTCTAAAATAATGTAAAACAACAGTGAAATGATGGAAGATGGTGCTGCATGGGCATTACCCATGCAGCTTGCCCTGCACCACCTGAAACAACCTTCTGCCTCCAAGTATGGTGGAAGCAAGCCAGTGTTTAAATAATATTAGACTGCTGACATGGTGCACTGATTTGAGCATTGGTCTATGACTCTGGAGACCAGAGATCGAATCCCCTATTGGCTATGGATACTAACTGGGTGACTCTCTCAGCCTCAGAGGAAGGAAATGGCAAACCCACAATAATAATAAAAAAAACCTTTTTCGATTTAATTCTGTTTTAAGGGGTGGGAGGGAGATTGTGGGTGCTGGGTATGTTTTAACTTGTTATATTTTAAATGTTGTAACCCGCCTCGATTGCAATGCAGAGAGGCAGGCTATAAATAAAACTTATTATTTAATAATAATAATAATAATAATAATAATAAATTATTTATTTATAGCCCGCCCAATCACAAGGAATCCGGGTGGGTTACAGCAATATAAAATATATAGAATACAATAAAATTCAAAATTAAATGTAGCATGTTTCCAGATTTAGTCACCAATATACAATTTTAGCCACCAACATACAATACCACTTTACATATACTTTTCTATTTTCATTGCTTGTTTCAGAATGGGATGCCCATTTGGTTAGAATTTAGGTTGTGAAATTGGGAAATTTTAATAATTCATAGACATACAGTTTTGGAACAGATGGTTCTACACTATGACCAAATCTTGCTGAGAAACCCCCATGATAGGTTCAAATTAGCATTGTCATAAGTTTGAAATGACTCGAAGGCACACAGCAACATCAAACTGATCAGGTCAAGTTTTGTACATGGAATGAAAGGTGGATGGTTGGGAGCTTTCCTTCACCAGGCATTAAAACCTTGGGGGCAAGCAAATGTCTCTGCTGTTATCCCTGATCAAAATCTGTGCACTTTTGGCCTTTCTAACTGGGAAGGTGAACGACATAGAATTTCAGTGGAAGCTGGATGGGGTAACAGGGTGGTTCATGCTGCTCATATTCCCAAGTGGGAGGCTGAGTAGAGTGGGATAGGGAGCATTCCCAAACCCTTTGTGGCCAGATGGGGAGAACTCGCATGAGGCCTGTGAGATATTTTTCATATCAACAAATATCCATAGTGAGTGAAATCTAATACTGCTGTATGTTAATTCATGCCACAATTTAGGCTCCAGGAGAGTGGTTCTGTACACGATGACCAGATATTTTAAAAACATTAGACTGAACTGTTTGTTTTAGAGAGTCATCAAGTATTACATTAATATGTACTGGGACGCCACTGTGAAGGGCCCCATTGTAGCTTTCAAAGGAAAATAGGCTGCAACAATAATAAATAATAGATTTTTATCTAGCTAAGAAACAGTAGCTCTTGATCCTTCTTTCCCCGAAAGACCTGGATGTCTTTCAAACAAAAGTGCTTCCCAAATGGAATTAAGTTTCCAAAGTTCCAGAATACTTGTTTGTTGTACAACAAATGTGTGGCTGTCTGACTTGATAGTAATCCAAATGTCTTTCCCCCCAACTGGTACATCTGCTGCAGAGATAATGCATTTTCCCTGCACTCAAGTCACCACATTTTATTGCTAGGGAAATTGTTGTACACTTCTCTTCAGGAAATTTGCACTTGCTTCTGAATAACCCAGGGAAAACCAGCAGTACTGTGGTATAAAATCATTGCTGGATCTTTTCTAGTTATGTGACACTAATGCAAAACACTACAGATGCATCAAATACTAAACAATGCCATTACCAATAAAATATGGTTGTTGCTATATTCTCTACATTTTATTTATATGCAAGTACCACTGAAATTTGCTCCAACTGAAGTATATGTATTGTAGGCTAGGGTCTCTTTTCCCTCCCCTCCCCCCCCCCCATAGGAAAAATACCATAGATCATCAAGCCCACCTGGAAGCCATTACTTATGTCTGGGGGAACCTATGGCCCTCCAGCTTCTACAACTCTCATCATGCTTATAAAATGGCCATGCTGGCTGGACCTGATGGGAGCCAGAGATGGAAATATATAAAAAGCATGAAGTCCCGTACCCCTGAATATGTTGTTAACTGCCATCAAGTTGACTTCGACTTATAATAACCCTGTGAATGAGATGTTGGTGTGTGGATGATGAGTGTTGTAGTGATGTCCTTTGGCACCCAGCAGAGTCTGCAAGACAAGCTGGCTGCTGTGATCCACAGCCACTTTGTAATTCTTACCAACAACTGGCTCAGCTTCTCTTCTTCAGCACCCTGTCTTCCTCAGTCAAGAAGACACATTGTAAAGTCCAAAAGCATAGTTTATTAATGCATATAAAAAGTAAAAAAATAAGATAACTAAGTAAAATCCATTGTGATGAACTTGTCCAGTTCAGCCATACAAGATTACATCTTTAACAATCCAAAAAACATTAGGATCCAACTTGTTGCAGTTAAAACCACTGTTGCCAGCCACACACGCTCACATCATGAACAATAAACAATTCTTAGACAAAGGATTTTCTAGGCCCTTCCCATACTCCACCTTCTAGGTGTTAACCTTATTTTAATTGGACAATGTCTGTATGATGTCTATTAACCCAGCCTCTTGCTGTCCATCATCCACCACGTGACTATCTTTCCCAAGCTAACGATGTTTACGTATTGTTATCAAGCCTTTCTCATAATAAAGTCTGTGTCCAATAGTTCTACCTCTGGAAAAATATATGTTGATGTCTGTTCTAGCCACCTGGTGTTGACTCACTCTGTTTTTCTAGATGTTGTTTTGTGCTTTGTCCAAAAGCTGTTCTCAAGTAGAAAATTACAGACACACACACATCTTTACATTTCACCTTTGACTGTATATCCCATCCATATCCTAACATGAGAGACCTCCAAGTCACCCTGTCATCAACAGCCCTGCTCATGTGGTCTTCCTCTTTCCCCACTGCCTTCTACCTTACCCAAGCATTATCATCTTTTCTAGTGAGACATGTCTTCTCATGATAAGTCCAAACTAGTTTAGTCGACTTGGCTTCTAGGGAGAGTTCAGACTTGATTTGCTCTATGACCCATTCATTCATTTTTGGTAGCCCATGATATCTGCAGGACTATCTTCAAGCATCACATTTCAAATGAGTTTACTTTCTTCCTGTCAGCTTTCTTTACTGTCCAGTTTTCACATTCATACAAAGAAACTGGAAACACTATGGAGTTTATCACACAGGAGGCAAAGCGCCCAATTCCTGTGGATAAACGGGGTTTAAATCCCGGGAAAATCTCGCAAGAGCGGGATTGTTTTCAGACATGTCACACGAATTAAGCATTAACGTGACATTAACCCGTACAAAAAGTGGCAAAATCACACCATTTTTGCACAGGTTAATGTCTCATTAATGCTCAATTTGAGCAATGTCATCTGAAAACAATCCCGCTCTGGCAGGATTTTATCAGGTTTAAACCCCGTTTATGCACATGATTTAGGTGCTTCCCTCCCATGTGATAAACTCCTTTGTCATGAATGATTCTGACCTTCGTATTTAATTATGTACATTCACAGTTGAGGATCTTGTCCAGTTCTTTCACATCTGCCCTTCTAAAGGGGAATTCACACTTAGGGCCTTTGTAGACTGCCAGAAATAGTGCAAATTGAGTCCACTTTAACTGCCCTGACTCCGTGCTAGGGAATCATGGGAACTGTAGTTTATTGTGGCACCAAAGCTCTCTGACAGAGAAGTCTCAATGTCTCAGAAAACAAAAAATACAATTCCCATGATTCCCTAGCATTGAGCCAGGGCAGTTAAAGTGGACTCAATTTGCACTATTTCTAGCAGTCTGCAAAGGCCCATACTTTTTTTGTCCCATAGAGATCTGGATCTCCACATTGATGCAATTCCTGATCAGTGGTCCCATTAGTTTTTTTTGTTTCCAAATCTCTCTGTGGCATTTTAACCCTGTTGCCATTCACACTTGCCACTGTTTCGGTTTAAAATGGAGACGCCTCCGTTTCTGGGAACAATGCAGCACAATTCGAATTGATTTGACAGCTTAAGATGCAGATCATTGCAGCTCTTTTAAAAAGACATGCTTAAGGACCTAGTGTCAAATACACCAAGTTAAGTGGGTTTTCCATGCCCTCTCCCCTGAAAACAGTGCTAGGTTCATTCAGGGCCAGTGGGAATGTTGTGGAAATAACCCAGTTTCACACCAGATTATTTCCATAGTGTGAATGGGGCTTCTATCTTAGGCTGCATCTACACTGCAGAATTAATGCAGTTTGACACTGCCTTGACTGCCATTGCTCAATGTTATGTAATTCTAGGATTTGTGAGATATTTAGCCTTCTCTATCAGAGAGCTCAATGGCACAACAAACTGCAAATCCCAGGTTTCATAGGATGCAGCCATGACAGTTAAAGCAGTGTCAAACTGCATTAATTCTGCAGTGTGACAGCAGCTTTAGTCTTCTGATTTCTTCAGTACACTCTCCTTTTTGATTAATAACTGAGCCAAGGCATAGAAAGTCTTTATATCTGTCTTTAGTCTATTTCTATGTCTTCAACCCTGCTTTATTTACCCTTAATTTCAGATACTTGACAAAAGCAAGCTGATTATATTTGCTCAAGGTTCCCTCTCCCATATAACTCTGTCACTAGATTTCTAATTCTGAAGAATTTCCCTAGCTGAAAAGAGAACCTGAATCTCTGTTGTCAGGAATACGGAGCACTATTAGTAGTACATGAATTGATGAATGTGCCAGTGCAGCCCCACATGCCTGGCCTACCCAAGTAATTCTGCATAAGTGGTTTAGGATCAGACTATATGTTCAGGGCACATAAAGTTTTTATAAAATCAATATATTTTATGAAACAGTTTTCTTCTTGTTTTGCTTGTTTTGTTCTATTTGAGATTAGGCAAGCGCTATGAAATTCCAATTCACTTTCCTCCATAACTTGCTTAAGGGAGTGTCATAACATTCTTGATAACATTCAATAAAATGTTCTCTAAAAGCAAGAATTCTTGATTTCATTACAAAAGTTCCCCCTTCCTCCTCCACCCCAAGTTGATTTTTTAAGTCAGTGCTGTTGTTCTTTTGCTTTAAGGGAAGAAAAATCAAGCCTTCCTATGGGGTTTTTTTTTAACCGAATCATGAGAGCAATTTATTTAGCAAGCAGCTGTGCGCACTAGAAGGAAATTCCCCAGCCAGTGAAGAACAGTCATGCATTATTGAGTCCTCCTGTTTACCTTTATTATCCCACTAGTTGGTTGCTTTGCTTTTAAGTGTTGGACATCAAAAGTAGCCAGGAAGCCCACTGGCCTTGAAGAACTAATCCTACATCCAGGTGTATTGAGGACACATGTCACTTCATGATAAAGAAAGGGATCTTTCTGTATGCTCAGAAGAAATTTTCTTTATCACTCAGGAAGTGATAAAACAGAATTGCACAGCCATCCAGATGTTGTTTGACTGCAAAGCCCAGTAGCCCAAGCTAGCACAGCCAATGAGGAAGAACCTGGGAGTTGCAGTCCAACAACATCAAGAGGGCTACATAATGCCCACCCCCAGCTTTATATATTTCACATCATTTTGCCTCTCCTTCCAAGGCAATCTGAGATATTTTTTCCACTTGCAGAGAAACAGCAAGTCGCATCCCATCCACATTTTGGTACGCGAGGCAGGAAATTCTATTAGCACTTCTCCTGGGCCAGCATTAAAAATATACTATCAATGAATTTGCTAGCCTTTTGCAGCATCCAAAATTTGCTGCCTGAGCCAACTGGCTAATGGCAGGACTGGCCCTGCCTCCTGCTTTGCCTGCCATGGGGGTAAGACTGGTGTTCTGCTTGTTCCATTGAGCAGTGGAGGAGGAACAGAAAACGGAATCAGTAAAGGCACAGGATAATGGAGTGGCTGTGTTTTCAAAGGTGTAAGAAGGCTTTCCAGATTTAAGTCCATCAACTGTAGAGTCAGCATTGTTGGAAACTGAGTAGACCCCCCAGGAAAGTCCTTATCATGGACTCTGCCCTGGATCAGTAGTGCCATCCCCATGGCTTTGATTTGTCTGCTCCTTTGTGGACTGGAATGTCAATATCTAGACCAAAGGAGGCAAATGTCAGAGGTGAAGGGGGAAACTTTCAAGCTCCCAAACCTCCAAAAGACTCCACCAGCCCTTCCAAATGAAACTGGAAAGAACCAAAGGTCACTTTCAGATGTTTAAAAAACTACTTGAGTTTTTGGTTTGTTTGTTTTGCAAATTGATCTAAAGTAGAATCAGAACTTTTGCAGATTTTTTAGGAGGCAATTGACAGTGACACACAGGTCCATAAGCAAAAGAGCTGAATGGCCAATTCCAGCATATTTTAGCTTAAAGCCCTTAATGCCATGAATTCAGCCACAGGTGAGACATTTCAATATTTTATAAAGAGGTAGGATGAGGTGGACAATTTAAAAATCTGGAACACTGCTAAACAATGATGTAAGGAAGGAAGGAGTGTAATCATTTGGAGAATGCCAAGTGGCCAGATCCGGACACCAGGAAGGCCAATTCAGCCCAAGGACCAAGGGTTTTCCAACTCATTTATCATTCCAGGCTGAATGGAAAGAGAATAGAAGATGGCATAAACAGTAGCTTTTTTAAAACTGCCATCTACCATCACCATGATGAAATATCCAGGGTGTTCTGGTTGGAAAATGACAGTCATTAAGAGTGACTATGGAGTTTCTCTCTTCCTGCTGCTACTTATGCTCAGAGCCAGGTAAGTACCCCACTCCTCAGATGGTGCAAACAGAAATACTAGAACACATATCTGTTTGCAATCTCATTGCTCTGTGGATTCATTCCCAACCATATAAAAAAATTCATTTGTCTCCAACCTGATGCAATTTTTCACTCATTCTGAAACAAATCCACACTCCCAGTTTTCAGGTAAGTCCTCCTACAGTTAGCTACAGCCTCTAACCTTTTAGAGCATAAGGAGTTTTAAAGCACTAATTTAATGCCCATGGTCTCTCAGTTCTCTTTCTGTTGTTTTGTTTTTGTTGTTGTTTGGGAGTCTTTTGTGTGCAATATTTGAATTATTTATGGACTCCTTTGCATCTCAGTTCTGGTATCAGACTCTTGAACAAATATTGTGAGAGGGGGGTTACTAAGATGTTCTGTGTCATGGACATCAAGCTACGATCTGATTATTCAAAAAACCACTAAGAAATAGTTTATACTTCATCTGCTCAGTGCAGTGTCCAGCTTCATAAGGGAGGCAAACACTTAAGAATGGCAGGCTTACTTTTAATAAAATTTAGCACAAGAAGGGATTGTTTCCTTCATTTTGATTTTGATGCAGAAGTAAGCTTTAAAAAAAGCAGGAGGACTACATTGCTGCATTATAGGGTGGAAAGCTGTGGTGCTTGGGATTAAGGAACAAATGCATCCCTATTGGAAATTGCAGAAAGCTAGTCTTCCGCAGTCTGGTGCTTTTTAGATATGTTTGATGACAATTCTCATTATCCCCATCAGCATGGCCAATAGAGCTTTAGCCCAACATATCCAGAGGGAACCAGGTTAGAAAAGTCTAATGTAAATAATACTGAAATGGAGGGATCAATTATGCCCTGAGACCATGCTGGATGTGGATGATATGAATTGTAGCCCTAAATATCTGGAATGCATTAGTCTATGAAAGGTAGCTACCACAGTAGCTAGATCATCTTGGTATGGCAATGCCAATTCAACAAGATCTTTATACATAATCTGGAGGACATTGTCCATGTTATGTCTGTATATCATACATAGATTCATCAAAGAAGGAAACCTGGTTTGAAGACTCACATAGCAGAGGTCCTATTAAGATCTTTAAAAACAACAACAAAATAAATGGGTGAAACATCAGCTGTACATTATTCACTTTTTCATTGTGATGTTGCATAGTGTTTTTGCCTTACACACCCAAATTGTCAGTTCTTTGTATTCCTCATTCTCAGCTAGCATAGACCAATGCACCTACCAGGATGATGATGATTCTACAGAACAAAAATGAAAAACTTCCCAAATTTGTTTGATACATCTCTGTCATCTGGGTGAGTTTTATTATCTTTCATGATATGACCAAAAATAACTTAAGATCGGATTGAAATTTCTGTTTACACCTATTCAAAAGTTGTTAAGAGCTCATAATGGGAAGAACCTGTATAGAACATCAGAAAACCCAAGTTACAAAAGTAACAAAAATAATCCTCATTTGCATATCCTCCTACCCTGAGGCCCTGCCATCAACACTGAACAATACACAATCAACAACAGAACAATACACAGTTTATATGGAAATCACTCCTCCCTACCCAGGGTCTCACAGTAAATATATACCCACTCTCTTCCATTCCAGCATTCTCTGAAGATGCCAGCCACAGATGCTGGCGAAACGTCAGAAAGAAACTCTCCTAGAATGTGGCCACACAACCTGAAAATCCCACAAAAAACTATGGATGCTGGTCCTGAAAGCCTACGACTTCCAATAACACAAGTATTCCCCAGCAGCCATTTTTGAGGACATAAGAAAGTGATGAACAGAGAAATGTCATGCACATGATCATAGCTAAGAACTCCCCCATGCTTTTAAGCTAGCATTCTTTCTCTTAGATCTATGATCTTGTATGAGCAATGGAAATGATTTCTAAAGATGTTGTTAAGTATTAGCCTGCCAGCTTCCTTCAACAGACATCATCAGTTCTGACAGCTGGGCTCTCAGCATTTAAGCCCCACTAAGTATTTCTTGACTAGGAAAACCCTATGAAATTCATAGAATCATCACCATAAGTCAACAGGTGACCTGAAGGCTTGTGTGTGTGTGCGCGCGCACATACACACACAAAAGTTTAATACAACATGTTTCCTATCAGGTATCATATGATTATCAAATGCTTCAAAGTTTCTGTGGGGTAATTTAAGTTTCCTAAGGCCTCAGCCTTTTTAAAGGAAACAAAAATATTAAATATAAAAGCCAAGCCTGTTAAAAGTATGGCTTTAAATTAGCAGAGTAGCAGAAGAGTGACTTTGGGCCTTTGCAGTCTGCCAGAAATAGTGCAAACTGAGTCCACTTTAACTGCCCTGACTCAGTGCTAGGGAATCATGGGAACTGTAGTTTATTGTGGCACCAGAGCTCTCTGACAGAGAAGGTTCAATGTCTCAGAAAAAAATACAATTCCCATGATTCCCTAGCACTGAGCCAGGGCAGTTAAAGTGGACTCCATTTGCACTATTTCTAGCAGTCTGCAAAGGCCCTTTGTCTAACTATGGGCCTGTACAGACTGCCAGAAATAATCCAGTTTGAGACCACTTTAACTGTCCGGGCTCAATGCTAGGGAATCATGGGAACTGTAGTTTATTGTTTATTTATTGTTTATTTATTTTCATTGTTTATTGTATGTTATTTATGATTTAGTTGGTTTTAATGGATGTTAGTTTAATACGTTTTTATGGGGGAGGGTGGGAGTTTGGGGTTTTTAGATTGTATTGATGTATTTTTAATTGCTGTAAGCCGTCCCGATTGTTTTAACAAAGGGACGGGATATAAATTATTATTATTATTATTATTATTATTATTGCACCAGAGCTCTCTGACAGAGAAGGCTCAATGTCTCAGAAAAAACTACAGTTCCCATGATTCCCTATCATTGAGCCAGGACAGTTAAAGTGGTCTCAAGCTGGATTATTTCTGGCAGTCTGTACAGGCCTATGATTCCCTAAGAACTGAGACTGACTGAAAAACAACAAACACATAGTTTGTAGTTTAAAACAATGATTTACTATATAGTTACATAAAAGATGCTATGTCCTAATCTAGCTAATGATGGTTTCATTAAAGAGAAATATTTATCTCACCATCTTTCAAATAAAGTAGAGAGAACAGGAAGATGGAACAGCTCAGTTGAGAATCCTGAAAGAAAGAGAGCTGTTAGTCCCAAAGAGGGGGTGACCTAAGTCACATGGTTAGTTTTAATGAGAGAGAGAGTGGGAGGAGTTTGCAAGCAGGAATCCCTGTCTATCTAAGGAGGGGGGAAAGAATGCAAAGATCTTCCAACAATCCCCTTTTCATTCTTTTGGACCGACGTCAAGGATCTTTATCCTTTTGCGTAGTATCTGGAACTGATCTCTTAGTAGAGGCTTGGTAAGGATGTCTGCAAACATCACTTCAGTGTTGCAGTACTCTAACTGGACAAATCCATTTTGACACATCTCTTGCACTTTGTGGAAGGCAATGTCAATATTTTTCTTGAGTGGCTTTTCACACTCAGAAATCTTGATGCAGCTTTGATTATCTTGCATCAAAATGGTTGGTTTTAGTTCTGTTATCCCATAGTCGAGAAGTAAGTTGTACAGCCATTTGATTTCTTCACATGCTGCCTTTGTTGAAACACACTCAGCACCAGTAGAAGAATCTGTAATTGTGGATTGCTTCTTACTTGTCCAACTTACAGCTCCTCTACCATAGATGATCAGGTTTGCACTGGTTGATTTTTTTATCTGCCAGATCTGCAGCCCAGTCTGCATCTGCATAGGCAATCAGTTGTGGTTGGTTATAGGCTGGCGGCATTAGTCTGTGATTTGCAGTTCTTTTTAAGTATCTGGCAACTCTCTTCACTGTAATGAAATCTATTTCAGTAGGAGAGTTGACCATTCTGTAAAAGATGTCAACAGCACTTGCAATATCAGGTCTAGTGAAATTGGCTATGTATAGGAGTTTTCCAACTGCAGTCTCATATTTGCCTCTGTTTTTCAAAGGTTCGGATTTCTTAGTGTCCTTTAAGAATCCTATTTCCATTGGAGTTGGCACAGCATTTGCATCTTTCAAGCCAAGACAGTCTAGAACAGTGATCCCCAAACTTTTTATTGCCATGGATCGGTCAACGTTTGATAATTTTTCCGCGGCCCACTGGGGGGGGTTTGCAGCGTCGCGTTGATTATTAAATCAAAACAAGCAGTAGTAGGGCGGCCCGGTACCATTTGTTCTGTGGACCGGTACCAGGCCACAGACCGGGGGTTGGGGACCACTGGTCTAGAAGATCCATATCTTCTGCTTCTGAATAAGGAAGAAACTTCCATCACTGTTTCTTTGTATTTGTACTCCAAGATAGTGTGAAATGTCTACCAAATTCTTGATATCAATCTCTTTCTTGAGATTTTGGATTATCTCTTCACTATCTGCTTTGTCTTTATTGTATACAAGCAGATCATCAACATAACTTGTGATGTAGTCCATTTATTATTCTTGAATCTCTTGTACACACATTTGTCAACAGTGCTTGCAGTGAACCCCTCTTTGATAAGAAGCTGGTTCAGTTTCTCACTCCATGCTCTGGCGGCTTGCTTTAAATTATAAATGCTCTTTTGTAATTTGCATACAAGATGTTCCTTACCAGATATTTGGAATCCTAGAGGTTGTTCCATATAAAGTTGTTCATTGAAATCACCATACAGAAAAGCTGTTTTGATGTCCAGATGTTAAACATTCATTTTCTTGTAAGCTGCAACAGCTAGGAGAGTTCTGATGGTTGCATGAGTGACTACTCCAGCAAAAGTTTCATTGTAGTGCTCACCATACTTCTGAGTAAAACCATTAGCAACAAGTCTTGCTTTGTATCTTTGAATCTCCCCTTCTGCATCTAGCTTTGTTGTAAAGATCCATCTACAGCCAGTTGCCCCTTTTCCTTCTGTCAATTCTGACAAAGTTCATGTCTTCTGAAGTTGAAGACTTTTACGACTGGCATCCATAGGTTTTTGTGGGGGGTTGGAGCTGTGAGACCATGTTCTAAAAGAATGTATTCCTCATGTTTTGCCTGCATCTGTGGCTGGCATCTTCAGAGAAAAGAGTTTACAAACAGAAATCCCTGTGTATCTAAGGGGGGTGGTGGAGGGAATACAAAGATTTTCCAACAATTTCTGTAGATAACGATCCGCTAATGCTAGTTTATCACTATTATATAACTTTGCAAAGCAACTGTTCTGTACCAAGCTCTTGACTTCTCTTTCTTGTACTTTATTCAGTCCAGATCACTTGCTCAAACAATAGATAGTACTCTATAGTTAGCATATTATTTGTACAAGAGTTAGTCAATTTTTACTCATTGGCTCACTCGATTAAGAAAGATGAAAGCTATCTGTGAAAATAAATAGCAAAGGAAAGACTAGTTATCTGTTTATTTATGCAAAGCTAGAGGGTGAGTTGTCAGAAGTAGCAGTAGATGTAGGATTAGATTTTAACTCCATGATGAATGAAGCTGAACTTTAATGGAAACAAAGGGCCTTTGCAGACTGCTAGAAATAGTGCAAATTGAGTCCACTTTAACTGCCCTGGCTCAGTGCTAGGGAATCATGGGAATTGTATTTTTTTTTCTGAGACATTGAGCCTTCTCTGCCAGAGAGCTCTGGTGCCACAATAAACTACAGTTCCCATTATTCCCTAGCACTGAGTCAGGGCAGTTAAAGTGGACTCAATTTGCACTATTTCTGGCAGTCTGCAAAGGCCCAAAGCTGAAAAATAGTCGCCCCATCATTTTTGCGGACTTGAAGTCTGCGTCCCTCACCTGTTCGCGGGCAGCAAACAGAAGGAGACAAAATGGGCATGCCCAGTTTGAAATCTATGTGGTATGGTTCAGAACAAGGTTTCACTATGCCAGATATTTCTAGGGTGAAGTTGTGCCCCCTCCTTGTACCATTTATTTAACTAACCAGACTGGCAGTTGAATCTTATTCAGTACTGGAGATGGAAAACATCATTTGCCTTGACAGGGCTGCAGGCTAGCCAGGGGTAACACCCAGATAAAACATTGCTCCATATCATTGTCATCTTCCACCTGAAGTACCGTAGTTACATCTTTGGATAATAGTAGTGCTGACCCTGGTCTCCAGATACCCAGATGCTGTTGAAGCAGAATCATTAAATGACTCCAACTGAAGTCTTTTGAAGCTGTAGATTATACAGAGACTCTATGCACAGGCATGCTAAAGCACAGAAACATCACAAGAACATCACCAATAAACTACTGGTCAATTAAAATACCAACGTTCTGTGGAAATGCTGATTTATGGAATAAGATTGAAATTTGACATTGTGCAGGCTATATTTGTTTCCCATTAAAAAAATTAGAAGGGGTCAAATCTAAGAATTAAAGTTATTATCCATTATCTACTGATTACTAAGGAGATTATCCCACTGGCCTTTTCCATTCTTTCATCCTGACCTCGGCATGGGGTGAAAACTTTTAAGCATGGATTTTATCGCATGCCTCCATGCCCAGATCAGAGACATCCCATACCCGATCATGGCATCCTGTACTCAATCTGGACTTTTCTGGCACTTTTTGAAAGAACTTTCCCAATCTTTGCAAAGTGCAATAGAAGTCTGGATGCGGGACAGGATGCCATGACCAAGTATGGGATGCTTCTGACCTGAGCACGGAGGCATGTGATAAAATCCATACTTAAAAGTTTTAATCCCACACCTAGGTCGGGATGGAAGAACAGAAAAGGGCAGTGTGATAATCTCCTAAAATAAATGTGCCATCTAAAGCACAAACCTGTATATCCATGGTTATTCAATGTCAGGGATAGGCAACCTTTCCCCTTTAAGGGCCGAGGGACATCAGCTCCCAGAAGCCTCAGCCATGTTGGCCAATAGTCCCATGTTGGCCAATAGCTCCTGGGATTCTGGGAGCTGAAGTCCCTCAGCCCTTAAAGGGGAAAGGTTGCCTATCCCTGTTCTATGTGTTTAATTTTTCCAGATTTGACTTCAGTCTATGTGTTTGATTAATTTTCCCAGATTTGACTTCAGTCTGGATCAGGGGTAGGCAACCTTTCCCCTGGATACTGCAGCTACAATGTTGTAAGTTCGATTCTAGAGGAGGGCTCCAAGGTCCACTCAGCCTTCCATCCTTTCATAGGTCGGTAAAATCAGTACCCAGCTTGTTGGGAGCAATTGGCTTACACATTGTAAACCACTAAGGGAGTGCTAGTTCAATGATAAGCAGTATAGAAATGTACTTGCTATTGCTATAGTGCTGGCCATTTTTGAGAAGATTTACTGCTGGCTGCCACAGCTTATGTATACCACAAGGGTTGCCAAGTGGAAAACAAGACAGGACTACTGTGTCTTTCATGAGTACAAATGAGACTTTCTGCAGGTATCACTTGCGTAACAATACATGTTGACTGAGACAAAAGAAAAGCCACTATGAAGTTTACTGGGTTTTGCCCACATTTTTAGTGGTTAAACAGTGTTAACTCTGCAAGACGAATGAGTGTCAGCTAAACCATGTGAAGCTGTGTTGGAACAATTTGCTCCCAGCATGGTTATTCAATGTCAGGGGTAGGCAACCTTTCCCTTTTAAGGGCCGAGGGACTTCAGCTGGGAAATTACTTAGGCTTACCTAGGCCCTGGCACAGTGGCTGTGTCCCAGAGGCTGGAGGAGCTTTGGATCTGGTATTGTTTGGTTCTTCCATTATTTCACCCCTTTTCTGCTCTCTTTTTTTGGACCTTCTGCTAGTTTTGCGAGCAGATCCCACCTCCTTCAGATTTCTGAGATCACACAGAACAAGAAACCAGATCAACCAACACAAAAGGCTTCTGCCTATTCCTAATCTATAAACAAAAATCTTTGAATTAGGATTGCACTGAAATAGTGTGTGTGTTTTCTCTTTGCTGTTCCTGTTGCTATTTACTTGATTAGTTTTTTTCTCTTGGCTGTACATTTTAATAATAATAATAGTAATAATAATAATAATAAAATGTATTTGTATCCTGCCCCTCTGAGAGCAATCGGGGAGGCTAACATACTAAAATACAGAATACAATCAAAATCCCAGTACCCACCCACCCTTAAAAAGTATTAAATCAAGACAGGTTAAAACATCTTAATTAAAACACAATTATTATAATTAACTCACAGCGGAGAAAGGAAGTGGAAACGGCGAACATCACGTTGGGAGGGAGAGGACTAAGGAAATTCTCTGAGGCCGGGACACTGTTCTGGAAAGGCCTGCTGGAAGAGATCCATCTTTACAGCCTTTTTAAAGCTGTTTAGAGATATAATTAGATGGATCTCGTCCAGCAGGCCATTCCATAATCTGGGGGCGACTACCGAGAAAGCCCTCTGGGAGGTTGCAGTCAGCCTAGATTTTATTGGCTGAAGCAGATTCCTCCCAGAGGACTGGAGTGCGCGGAGAGGATTGTATGGGAGAAGGCGGTCCCGAAGATAGGTTGGACCCAAGCCATTTAGGGCTTTAAAGGTAATAACCAACACCTTGTACTGGGCCCAGAAACGAATAGGCAGCCAGTGGAGGGACCTTAATACCGGAGTTATATGGTTCCTCCTAGATGTTCCAGAAATGACTCTGGCTGCAATATTTTGAACTAACTGCATTTTCTGGACCAAGCACGAGGGTAGCCCCGTGTAGAGCGCATTGCAGAAATCCAGAAGAGAGGTTACCAGCGCATGCACCACAGTCTCAAGATCCCTTACTTCCAGAAAAGGGTGCAGCTGGCGTATCAGCCGAAGTTGATAACAGGCACTCCTGACCGTCGCATTCACCTGATTCGTCATCAGGAGCGACGAGTCAAGGAGCACCCCCAGACTGCGGTTTCAGGGCAGCTACCGTGAGCACCTCCGTTTTGTCTGGATTCAGTCTCAATCTGTTTTTCCTCATCCAGCCCATTACTGCCTGAAGACATTCATTGAGAGAGGAGACACCATCGGAATTTGAGGCCAACGATCAAGACATGGAGAAATAGATCTCGGTGTCATCAGTGTACTGACAGCACCCAGCTCCATTACTCCGAATAATCTCACCCAGCGGCTTCATATAGATGTTAAATAACATCGGGGACAGAATAGCACTTTGTGGGACACCACAAGTGAGCTCCCTTTTGCTGGAGCAACTGTCCCCTAGCAGCACCCTCTGAGACCTACCCGAGAGGAAGGAACAGAACCACTGCAATGCAGTGCCTCCAATTCCTAACCCCCCCAGGTCGTCCAAGAGGATGCCATGATCTATCGTGTCAAAAGCCGCTGAGAGGTCTAAGAGCACCAACAGGGTCACACTACCCCTGTCAATGCTCAGACTGCCAAAAATTTGCACTATTTCTGGCAGTCTGCAACCCCCCAGAGTGAGGAAAACAACCTGCCCTCTCAACCTTTGCATGGACATCATCAATGCATCCCTCAGGGAAGGACATATTCCATCTTGTCTGAAGGAAGCGGCTGTTAGGCCCCTTCTGAAAAAAACCTTCCCTGGACCCCTGGATATGAATAATTATAGGCCAGTGTCTTTGTTACCATTCTTGAGCAAGGTAATTGAGAAGGCAGTTGTTCTTCAACTCCAAGCTGTCTTGGATGAAACCGATTATCTAGACCCGTTTCAAACTAGGTGGCTTTCGGGTGGAGACTGCCATAGTTGCCTTGACTGACAAGCTGCGTCTGAGCATTGACAGGGGTAGTGTGACCCTGTTGGTGCTCTTAGGCCCTTCCTCCTGAATGGCACTTTTCAGTATTACTCTTTATTTTTTATTTTTTTAAACAGTTGGTCTATGATTGTTCCTAGGTAGAGCTCTGTTGCTGAATTGCTTAGCGAAAGCAAAATAAATATAATGAGGTAGAGGATGAGCAGGCATTGCAAAGAGTAGCACAAGGCCATAATCTCACTCACAAAACCAGTTTTAAAAGCCTGGCTTCCTATGTGTGAACCCTTAACATTATTAAAAATAGTCCCTGGGAAGAAGTAATGTGTCATAACATGAAATGGTGGTGACAGCAGACCTCATTTCTACTTCCTGTCTTGGCTTCTAGATGATGCTGTTCAAACCAACAACTGCTTGTGGGAGCAATAGTTTCCCTTAACTCATTATATATCTTATTATGTATGCTTTGCAACAACCAAGTGCTAGGAAAAACTACTGCTTGTTGCATCTAATCCTAGCCTCCACTTATCTTTGGATTTCTCTGTGCTGCTAAACAGTGACCAAAGCAACTCAACTCAGGTTTAGATGCTTATTATGGCCCTGTCATGCTACACAATTATAGTTCTATGGTTCTACTTTAACTGCCGTGGCAACATCCTATAGACCAGAGGTAGGCAACCTTTTTGAGCCGGGGGCCGGGATGCTGTCCTTCAGACAATTGGGGGGCCGAAGCACCAAAAATAAATAAATAAATAAATAAATAAATAAATATAATAATAAAAAATGCATGCACACACTCTCAGCCCCAGAAAAGCCATGCCAAAACCCCTGTGGAGATTTTGCCAAGAAAAACCCAAGAACAAGTAATAACAACAATAATCAATATCATCATGGTGGGCGGCGGTGGCAGCGGGGGGCGGCGGCGGCAGGATTGGCCTGGGGCTGGTTCAAAGGCCTCGGGGGGGGGGGGCGCATCCAGCCCCCAGGCCTTAGGTTGCCTACCCCTGCTATAGACTCTTGGGATTTTCAGTTTAGGGAGGGGTATTTAGAATTCTCTGCCAAAGTACTCTAGTACCAAACTACAAATCCTAGGTTTCCATATGATGGAACCATGGCAATTAAAGTGGAATCATAGGGGAATAACTGTGCAATTTGAAAGGGAACCTACACATTATGGACTTTTTTTTTTTTTTTTTTGCATGGCTAGATGTAGATGTAATTTAGTTGTAATTACTATAGTTTAAACAAAAATATAATATAATCTTACCAGAATTCTGATGAGTTGATTTGCTCAGGTTGCAAACTGGAAACCTGAGCCTCTTGTTCTCCCCCTTTATGATGCTTCATCATATACACTCTCTTAGCCTTAGAGGATGGCAATGGCAAACTCCCTCTGAAGACACTTGCCAAGAAACCCCTGTGATAGGTTTGCCTTAGGGTCACCATAAGTTAGAAATGACTTAAAGGCACACAACAACAAATTTTCACACTGAGCTTGGACTGACACCTTCCAATAAAACGACTACCCTCTGGAAATCAGGACACATGGCCACCATAACCAGGGTGTGGACATCACCTAACATTATGCAGCAGTGTCATACATGCTAAAACTCTTTTGTGAGGCTTGGGACTTTAGTGAAATAGAAGACAAATAGAAGACTGTGTGTATGTGTGCCTTCAAGTCACCTGTTGACTTACTGTGACCCCATTAATTTCATAGGGTTTTCTTAGGCAAGGAATACTCAGAGGTAGTTTTGCCAGTTCCTACATCAGAAATATAACCAAAAAACCCTGGTATTTGTTAACAGTCTCTCATCCAAGTACTAACCAGAGCTGACCCTGCTTAGCTTCCAAGATCAGATGGTGTCTTCAGGACATTTAGGATATTTTCTGCTTTACCCACTACCATGAGAACCAGAAGCTTTAAGTTCTGTATGCAGCTGTCCATACATTGGGACAACAGAAAGGTTCCTGAAACATCTTCCTAGTAGTTATGCATTTTCAGGTTGTGCATTTGTCCCGTCTACCTTGTCATTGGACTGTCCTGGACAGGAAGATTATCCAAGATGTCCTGTCTGGGATGGAACTTGCCTGAGAAACAAAAGCATTATGCATCACAGCACCTAGTCCCTGCTTCCATCATCACTTTTCATGTGGTAAGTGCAACATCTGAAAAAGATAATTCCTGTGCAAATGGAGGCTCTCCACAGGAGCATGAACTCTGCAAGATATGGGATCTTGCTTGTTGGAAAGCCTCCACAGAAACAAGAATGTTTTGTTTTCAGATATATCTCATTCAACATAATGAAAGCAGCAAGGGAAGATGATGGGGCCATGCCCTCCCACATCAGATTGCAGTCCAGATAGCATAAGTTATTAATGGAGAAGAACAGCCAAGCTAGGAGAAACTTCCAGTTTGCTTTTACCTGAGCCTCCTGTGAGGGGCAGAATTCTGCCCCCCCTTTTTTTCTCATCTCCCCCTTGCTGTGTTGAGTGCAAACTCCTTTTGCACTTTGAACTCAGTTTGCAGCAATTGAAGAAATCTGAGGACAAAAGGGGAAAGTGGGATGAGATGAGAGAAACTGGGACATATTTAAGTCAGTTGAAAAGAATGAAGTAATTAATTTGGACTGTCTCTGTCAAATCAGGACAGTTGGGGGTATGTGGTGCTATGCACTGCCCTAATTCAAGAAAGCATGGTGGATAATGCCTGAACAGGGCTGTCTAAGATCATATTCCTTGACTCACATCTGACAGTTATCTATGGATTCAAATTCACAATCCTGTCTCTATGGCTCTGTCCTCAATAGTGGGGCACATTGGGTTTACTAATCTCCTCTAACCACCCTCCCTAGTCTTCCTTCTTCGTTTCTCTGTTTGTTGTTGTTGTTGTGTGCCTTCAAGTCATTTCAAACTTATGATGGCCCTAAGGCAAATCTATCACAGGGTTGTATTGGCAAGTTTCTTCAGAAGGGGTTTGCCATTGCCATCCTTTGAGGCTGAGAGAGTGTGACTTGTCCAAGGTCACCCAGTGAGTTTATATGGCTGAGCTGTGATTCGAACCCTGGTCTCCAGAATTATAGTCCCGCTGTCTTTTCTGCTGTTCCTGGCTGCTTGTGGTACTTTTGGCCACTATGTTTCTCTGTCTTCCTCTGTTATGCTTGTGCATACATGGCAACTGAGAAAGACTGCATTATCTCTATATTTAACACTTGTATAGAAAAGGTGAATCATATGACAGCTCTGTTAACACTGACCTGTGGATTTTTCAGGCCATTAGCAATGCCAGCTATTTTCTGACTCTGCCATGACCTCCAATTTAATTAGTTCCAGATCTGAGAGAGTATCTAGCAACTACAACAAATGCTCTCCTGGCACTTTAAGCAAAATGGATAAAGCATGGTTGCCATAAGCAGCCATAATATGACAGTAAGAGTGGTGGGGAAAAATATCCAGTGTTAGTTGGTCAGTATGGTCTGCACAGGGCAAAGATCAGTCATATTGGTTTTCTCTCATGATTTTTTTCATTGGTGTTTCAGCAGTTAATATAAATATTTAATGTTTATGTGAATCTTCTTGATGCTGCATTGCTGCAAGGGGATTTACCTCTATGAATTGATTCCTCATTCAGAAAACAGTTGCTCTCTGAGGCATGGGAATACACTGCACATGTCAAAGCTTTGCTGTTAATTCTGCTAAATCCTACAAGTTCTTATGGGGCAGACTCTAGTCATGGTAAAGGCTGTGCTATGTAGTGAACATGGCAGATGAGAGTGTGGAGGGGAAAAAATTGCACATCCCCACTGCCCTGTTTTGGCCTTGGGAGACTAAACAAATCCTCAGTCCAGAGATTCAGTGTTTCAAGCATTGAAGGAGAGAGAAAAAGGAAGCTTGTCTTACCGAGTCTTTGGCAGCAAAAACAGTGGCTATATAATCGAGTCCAGGTTCGTAACAAGGCTTCTGTCAGTTCAGTACAGCAGGTTTGAAAGGAAAATCTGAAAGAATAGTCCAGGTCCAAGCAAAGTTACAGGCAACAGGCAATCAATCAAGGTTCAAGGCATTTCACAAGACACGAAGGATGGTTGTCAACCATGCTGGACCAAGGGAGGTACTGGGATATTTATAGCCCATCAGGGTCTCCCAGGTACTCCTGGTTAACAGTCTGCTTCCTACTTAACCTCAGAGAAGGCCATTGTCTCCCTTTTTTCAGGTGTCTCATTGGAGATTATCAGACAGGGGAGAAAAACCAGGATTATAAGGCATACTCCCACCAAAGTTTTGTGATCGCGCTGAAGACTTTCAGACTCATTGCATTTATCCAGGACTTAACCCATGAAGATCCAGGAATGCTACAGCAACAAACCATTCAGGAGGAAGCCCCGTGAATGGTTTGTTCCTAGAGTATTCCTGGATCATCATGGGTTAAGTCCTAGATAGGTGCGATGTCATCTGAAAATCTTCAGCATGATCATGCTACTTTGCCAGGTGTATGATTTTTTATTCCCCTGATAATCTCCTCTGTGTGAGTAGGCACTAGTAAGTCTAGCTTTGGGGGAGGAAAACTTTGCTCCTGGGAACTTCTTCCTGGTCCTAGCTGCGGGCTTACTTCCAGAGGCTACTGGAGTGGCTGCAGTCCTGGTATGTCCCCTGGGCTCTCAGCCTCTTTCTCAGACTCAGAGGACATACCTTGCACCTGGAGGCAGGGCATGACACCCATGAGTGTTGTGACATTTGATGAGACACACAGAAACATTGCCAGAAATTAAACATGAAGGGTGGCCTGAGTATGATACAGGTGGGCAGCATAGTTAAATGAAAAGTAGGTGAGTCACAATATTTGTAAAAATATTATTTAAAAGGTATGGGTGTGTGTGTGTGACTGGGCCTCTGTCTCCCTACTTGAAGGCTGTGGGCCTGTTGTCAGGTCTGGTTGCACCACAGAATTTGAGTGTGGGTTAGGCTATATCTCCAGGGCTTATATCTCCAGGGTTGGGAAACTTCTTCAATTGAGGGCCAAATTCAGTTTGAGAGAAGTTCTCTACATTCCAGCAGCAGGTGGAGCAAAAATATAACAGTAAAAATAGCAACATATTTTAGTTTTAATGTGCTAGCTGTCAGTAATGTAGGAGAGGAATGTCAGAATGAGGAGAACACCTATACAAAATCTGGGAAACCACCAAGTGGTGATGTTATGGAGAAAGGGCATGACTGGAAGGTCACATCTGGAGCCAGGAAGGCCAGATTTAGTACAAGGAGTTGAAAATCAATACCCCAATGGTATCTTCTCTGGACAGGGTGGCCAGATGTCCTCACTGCAAGGGAATACCAGGTACCACAAAAATGTAAAAATGATAGGTCCTTAGGGACCCATCCAGGACCCAATCTTGCCATCCTCTGCAGCCGAAGCTGTTGCAAGATGCTGGTAAGCACGCAGAGGTTTATTTAAGAGATTCTTATCTGACTTTTCAGATAAAAAACCTCTCCCACACCAGCTAACAAAATTTAAAATCAGAAACTACAAATAAATATCAGAAACAATATTTTAATAACATAAAACCAATATAGAAGGTACTCTGGGAAGAAAGTACAAAAGTTGTTGTGAATCCCAACTGAGAAAGCCATCATATTTTGTCATCATCACAAAGTCACCAGAAGTATGGACCTGATAAATGTTTGGGCAGATTCTTAGACATTCCTTCTCATATATAAAACTGGGTTCCACCCTATGAAGTGTTCAGTATGGTTAAAAAGTATCTCTATCTTCATCATCATTTACATTTGGCCCAATATAAATACATCCTCACTTACAGATAAGGGATTAAATAGTTTGTTAAGAACTTGATGCCAGTCTGTGAAGGGTCTTGTATACAAAAATATTTACTCATTTGGTTTCCTACATATTTCAGCCAGCAAGGGAAAGTTATATTCTGAAAGAAGACTTGCAGACCTCTTAGTGTTAAACTGTTGCTATGGTCCTTATCACATGGAGGCAAATTGCTTAAATCCTGTACAGAAATGAGATTAAAAAAAAAAAAAAAGTGGGTTGTTTTTCAGATGTATTTGTGTAAAGGAGAAATAATGCGACATTAACCCGAATGGAAAGTCACCAAAACCAGCTCTTTTTTACTTTTTGGAAATTCACTTTAAATCTAATTTCTGTACGGGATTCATCCCATGTGATAATCTCCTATGACTGCCTTGCACCGACTTCCTCTTGACAGCACAGAATAATATTGTACCAAGACCTGGTTTTTCCTTTCTCTGTTATTTTGGGTCAAGAAACGTAGCAGGAGAAATACAGATATTATTATTATTATTATTATTATTATTATTATTATCTCATACTGCTTACTCCTCTGATACTTCAGCTTCTCTGCAAAACCCAGAATGAGAGGACCTGGAATTTCCACCAAACCTGGAAAATAATAGACAATCTTCTATCGTCCCACTTTTTTCAGTTGCTTTTAACATGTCCCAGTTTCTCTCTCCTCCTCTCGCATTCCCCTTTTGTTCTCAGCTTACTTCAGTTGCTCCAAACTGAGTTTAAAGTGCAAAGGTAGTTTGCATTGAGTTAACTCATCACAGTAGAGGAGAAAGAGGGACAGAATCTTGCCCATCCCAGCATTCAAGCAAAAGCAAACTGCCACAGCCTTCCCTAAATTGTGTGCTCTTGTGGACACACACATCCTGGTTTTCAGTGTGATTCAAAACGTGCCTACAGTGGATTAACTTCTTCTTAAATGGACATCCTGATGTTCCTTATAACTGCACAAAGAGATTAGCTGGGAGGGTGTGTTAATGCTGTATTTTATGCACAGGGGTGGACTTTTTCCAATAGCAGGGAGACCAGTAGCTCTTTTACACTATACAGGTATAGCTCTCTGATTCCAACATAATTGTTATGGCTCCACCATAGAGAATCCTGAGATATGCAGTTTACAGAGGAGATTTAGAAATCTTAACCAGAGAGTTCCAGTGCCTCATCAAACTACGTAACTACGTAACTATGGCACTTAAAGCAGAACCATAGTTCTATAATTATGTAGTGTGAAAGAGCTCCAGAAGTTAAGTACTAGTTAATTTCATGTTAGAAAATGACAGTGTGAGGACATCTTGGAATTTCCCCTATGCCATCTAAGGCTTTGGGAGGCTTTTTTAATACCCCCCCATATTGTTGCCAAAAAAAATTGTGATGTGTGGGGACAATTTGAGGGTGTACAGGCTCCTGGTCCTTTCCCCTGGTCTAAACAATAAAGACTTTTGTGGCACCTTGCATCTGATAAAGTGACTTGCTGTTCATGAATGCTTATGTCAAATAACATTTTTTGGTCTTTAAGGTTCCATAAGACTCTTCAGAAAGTAGGATATAATTCTACCCTGCAGTGACAGGGATGAAAAGGAGATCAATAATAATTTTACAGAAAATATGATAAGATTTTTAAGTGTCAATGGGACGTGTTGAATATGAACAGTGATCTTGGAGGGCCATAGCCCCAAAATAAAAGATGTTTGGGGGGCTTTCTGAGCCAGTTTAGATCTAGGAGAGATATTATTTCCCTTATATGAAATTTCACAGAAATCTGCTCACAGATTACTTCCTGGAGGGGGACAAGGCATTTGGGAGAAAAACATAATTCTGGTTTGTGTTTTCTTTAAAAAATAAATAAATGAAGGGGGAGGTCTAGAGGCCACCAAAACAGCCTTGGGGCCATACTTTCTCCAGCCCAGTGTACAGTTATACATATCTATACAGTGCAATACAGTGACTATTCCAATAAGCTCTAATTGGTGAGGACTTAAGTGATAAAACTTTCAAAAGTCACATTCTTTAAATAAGACTGGAACTATAGCTGAGAATTTTTGTATGGGTTTTTCTTTAGCATATTAATTCTAATTTCAAAGGAAATACTGCCAATGCAAAGGATTATGAGCACCTTGCGCATGCCCTCCAACTGTTCCAATGTAGTAAGGACCATACCAATTAATCCTCTGTTGTTCCACTTTTTCAGCTGCTTTTAAAATTTCCCAGTTTTTCTATTCTCATCCCACCTTCCCCTTTTGTCCTTAGCTTACACCAGCTGATGATGTACACTGGGGAGTTTATCACATGGAACGGATTCCATGCAGAAACTGGATTTAAAGTGAAAGCAGGTAGATTTTTACATGATGTTTGGGGTTAACTTGAACAGAAAGTTGAAATAACCTGCAAAAGTGGGTTGTTATTCACAAGCCATTAGCGTCAACAAGAAATAAAGTGTCATTAATCCAAACGGAAAGTTGCTAAAACCCACTACTTTTTTACTTTCAGGAACTTCCAAAAGTAAAAAGGAGTGGGTTTTGGTTACTTTCCATTTGGACAGAGCCCTGGTGGCACAGTGGTTAAATGCCTGTACTGTAGCCATTCACTCATAGACCACAGGTTGTGAGTTCAATACTAGCCAGGGCTCAGACTAGACTCACGCCTGCATCCTTCTGAGGTTGCTAAAATGAGTACCCAACTGTTGGGGGACAATGAGCTTACAGTTGTAAATTGCTTAGACATCCCATAGCGTGATATGAAGCAGTATATAAATGAAGCTGCTTTGCTTTGTTTTATTTTTCCTTTACAAAAATACATCTGAAAAACAACTTGCTTTTGCAGGGTTTTTTCAGATTTTTAAATCCTGTTTCTGCAATTTGCCTCCGTGTGATAAACTCCTGAGTCAAAGTGCAAAAGTACGGTAGTTTGCACTATTAACTCAGGAGAGGGAGAGAAGAAGGACTGAATCTTGCCCTTCCCAGTAGGCTCAGGTAAAACAAACTGCTGCAATTTCTCCTAGCTTGTGTATTCCTCCTCATTAATACATTTTGCCATCTTCACCACACTCTGATGTTCCTTGGCCACATGTGTTCTGGTTTTCACATGTGAACAGCTGTTTGGTTGACATCATAAACATATCTCCTTTTTTAAAAAAATAATATTTATTAATAAATAAATTAATAAATTAATAAAATATTCTGCAACTTTTTCTTCTTCTGGCACTGTAATTAATTAGGTAAAGGAAGTGTTCCATTATATATTTTAAAATGGAATTTGAGAGAAATGTCCAAGAATGCTGAAATTAAATCTAGAATAAAGCAAAAGGAGTGATGTTTTGATATAATATACTAATTACACAATAATATCTCCAATGTTCAATGATATAAGCAAGTATAAAGCCCCTGCCTCTCAATAGTTATGAACGAATGAACAAATGAATGAATTTGAGCATGAGGGAAGGTTAAGAGAGATGGTAAGAGTTTATTACAGCTCAGTGCTGTAGTAAACCATTCACATTCTCCAGCTTTGTGATGGCTGTGCATCACAAGCCATTCACAGTAATATCAGACTGGTCACAGAATACTTTCTCTTTCTGAAACGTAACCCAAAAGTAATTTATTTTCCTCCAAAGCAAGTGGCTTAGGCTGTTAAATCATGTTAAACCCAAACGTTTAGCCATAATTTATAAGTCAGTCAATCAATCCATGTCGTACCCATTTTGTGGTTTCATTTCTAACAATAATTGCCTCTTTTTGATATTTTCTGTATAATTTAAACAGAAAAGCATGTTTAGATTGGGAAAAGCTTCAAAGAGAAGAACGTAAAAGCATGAATTGAATACTCAGTGTATTCAACCTGTTAAGAGACTAAGGGCAGACAAACAAGAGATCCAGTTTTTGAGAAACTCAGATTGGCCAGCAGCCAGGGGTTAAGCCTGCAGTGTTGGAGCAGCTGCTTGCTCTGAGGAAGATCAAACAACAGAGCCATGGCTATAGCAAGAGTGATTGAGTCTGCCCAGAGGTGCACTTCAGTGACAAACCCCAATCACTTTGCAAGGAAGCTTCCTGCCTTCCTTCTTTTCTTCTAATAGGCAAGAGTGGGTCAAGTGATCTCTCTAGTCCTCTATAAGAAATTTCAGGTCAGACTTGTTCAGTGACTTGAGCAATGAAGGGATTTGTGTATGTGAGTTTGCATTTGCTGAAATGGAACTGGGTGGAGCTGTGAAAGAACTAAGGGAAAAAAGCACAATTGATGTGGGTGAGGTTTCTTTTGGTTGTGATGATTAATTTGCCTTGGTCCAGTTGCTGCTAAAGTCAAGGCTTAACAAGGAAACGTTGACACCTTTTTGTTCTGGGCTTCCTCCCCCACTTCTCCATCTCACCCTGTTACAACCTTCACATTTTACTGGACCAACTTTTTCTTTCTTTTGAGAGGTGTAAATTTCCTTAGACCAGAAGATAGTCTAACACATTCTATCCTGTCCTGTTGCCACAGTATACCAACTGTCCTGATATATCTGAAACTGACCCTATTCTCTGCTGTCCCACTTTTTCAACTATTTTTAAAATGTCCAGGGCGTTTTCACACAGAGACGTCCAAAGCCGCCTGGAGCCATTCCGGAACGGATCCTTCAGCTCATTCCGGAATGGCTCCAGCGGCGGCAACTTAATTCCTTTTTTAAAAAAGGAATTACAACTCCGGCGCTGATGCTGGAGTTAGCGCTAGATGGGGCGGGGCTTGCTGCGACGTCGTGTGAACACACGGAGCAAGACCCCGGACTGAGGCCGGCTAGCGCCGGGGATGGCACTGGATGGGGCAGGGCTTGCTGCGACGTCGTGTGAAAAACTTTGCAAAGGAGCCGGACTGGGGCCGGACGGAGGTAGGCTAGTGTCTGCCTAAAGCCCCGTGTGAAAACGTCCCTAGTTTCACTCTCTTCCTCCCACTTTCCCATTTGTGCTCAGCTCACTTCAGTTACTGCAAACTAAATTCAAAGTGCATTAATAGTTTGTACTCAGTTAACTTGTCATGGGGGAGAGAAGAAGGCAGAATCTTGCTCTACTTTGTAAACTCAGGTGAAAGCAAACTGCTGCATCCTAGCTTGTGCATGCTTTGTCATTAATAACTTTTGCTGTCTTCACCACAGTCTGATGTTGGCTTGGCGACGTGTTCTGATTTTCATCTGTGAGATGCATGACTTGGGGCATTTGGGCTGTTGCAGCTAGGTTCTGGTTACTCTTCATTTGTGTGGAGTCTGAACTGGAACCAACATAATAACCTCTAAAAATCATTAGACACAAAAATGTAAAACTTTGCAACACGATGAATGATTGACTACTCAGCACTGTAATGAATGCTTCTCATAATTGAGCTGAGTCATTTTGCAGGAACTGAGCTGATTGAGGGAGAGGAAGCTGAAAGTTGGATTTCTGCTAAGCATAATGTGTCAACCCTTTCACACTACACAATTTATAGCACTTTGGTTCCACTTTAATTGCCAAGGCTGCATTCTATGAAATCCTGCAATTTGTGTTTTGGTGAGTCTGTAGAGCATCTTTCTAGCTGAGAATTCTAAATACCTCATGAAATTACAGATCCCAAGTTTCCATACGATGGAACTATGATAGTTAAAGTGGAATAATAGTGCTATAATAGTGTGAAAGGAGCCATAGGCTGCAAAAAGATTAGATGAAAACCCTACTCACTGTTTAGACCTCTCCACACATACAGTGAAGGCATGGAGAAGGGAGGAGCAATACTGCTTCACAGACCCTATCTTTGTAGGCTGTTGCATAGGAACTCCTTACCAAAATGCAAGCAAAACACCAACAGAGAACTGATGGGAGAAAAATTCCAAATAGATAATGAAAGAAGTAATAATAGGTTAGTGAATAATGCTGTAAGAAACATAGGGGATACAAAACAACAGAAGCTATAGGCAATACAACATAACAAAAGTTATAACATAACTTATAAGGACATATTCATGCAAATAACAACTATATCGGTATTAAGGTAAAGATAAATGTCTAGTCGTAACCGATTGTCTCTGTTACTAAGCTGAACAGCCAGCATCAGCCAAGGACTGCTCTGGTGGTTATGTGACCAGCATGACTGCACTGAATGCTATTATCTTCCCACTGAAGTGGTATCTATTTATCTACCTGCATTTGCATGCTTTTGAACTGCTAGATTATTCACAGATTTTAATATCTTCTCTCTAGGAATATCTAGGTCCTCCAGCACAAGTCTATGGTCAACTTTAAGTAAAAGTTGCACAGAAGGACCTACTAGAGATTCCTAGAGAGGACACTCCACTAGACATTTGTAGCTCTTCCAGTGCAATTCTATGGTCAATGTCTGACAGATGTTCACCACAGAGTTGCACTGGAGGATCTAGAGATTCCCAGAAAGGTGTTTTCTCTCAAGTAAAAACATAAGTGTTTTTGTTATATGCGGTTTTTCCACATTCATGGGGGTCCTGTGCCCCTAACCCCAACAAATGTGGAGGGACGAATGTATTACTGAAGAGCTGGAAAATGACTACTCCCAAAATACAAGGCCAGTCCTGCCATTTGAACAATAGCAGGTGCTGAGTGATGTGGAAGGGGCAGTAATACCACCCACAACTGTTCCCCTGTGCTAAAGGAAAGAAATATTACCCCACCACCATCATTTCCCAAACCAGATGGCTTCTGTGCACCATATGAGGAGGGGGCCATATTGTCTTTGCCTTAGGTAACTAAATGCCTGGGGCTGGACTAATTGATATCCTACAAAAGTGTTTTCTTCAGGACATTTTTTTCCTGAGATTACCATCTTCCTGTTTGTCTGCTGACGAATATGGAAAAAACCTCCTGGTTCCTTCACTGCTCTCTTTGTTTTGGAGAAAAAGTAATTAGATGGGCTGGGAATTGTGCAACTCTCCCAATGTGGTTTGACTGCAAATCCCAGCAGTCCTAGACAGCATAGCTCATGGTATGGAATGCTGAGAGCTGCAATCTAACAGTGTTTGGAGGGCTGAACAATTCCCACCCTGCCTTAGGGGAACTGATTAAATTTGGGTTCTCCTTTCAAGATGCCTGTTAAAAATGGATGGCCATTGCTCCAATACCAGAACTTTGGGTTTCAAGAGCTGTGTCATCCAGCAGCTTCTAGTGACTTTCTTATTTTTTTCCACCTTCCTCTCTAGCTTTGATCATTCATTCTGGTCCATGAACAAAACAAAACATAAACCTTCTAACTTGTATTCTAGCCAGCTATAATCAGCTATTAATAATATGTTAAATATTGATGTAGTTCCCACTCTGAGCCTTTGAACACTCCACTTTAGCCATGCTGAAAACAAGTAATTTATTTCTACTCATTGTGCCCTATCTCCTTACTAGTTTTTAATTCATGATTCTGCCAGCCCAGGTTATTGGGTTTCCTCTGAGCAGGCTTTAGTCAAGAGCTTTCTCTAAGTCTAAACAAATTATCTTCCTTCATCCCCTGCTCTCTGGTCTTATCCCTTTTTGAAATAACTGGGCCTAGATTTGGATGAATTTACCATATCTTATGGGCATCTTTATGCAGGGATGAAGGCTACAAGGAGACCATTAGGTAGAGATCCGGAGTCCCAGCAAGTCAATCTCCCCAACACTACATTGACTCTCCTCCTGCTCTCCTCCACCCTCAATAGGCAACAGGATTTTTTTCTTGCAAATTTGATTTATTTTTCCTTTAGCTTTTTGAACAGGTCAGCCATTCTGTGGAGGGCCCAAAGGCATGATAGGTGTAATTCGCCCGGATTTGAATTTTGACAAAAGCTTAAACATACAAAATAAGTAGCAGCCTTATTTTTGTGTTGGCGGTGAGTAGGGTGGACTAAATACCAGGGAAGGGAGAGAGAAAGAGCAAAGAGAAAGAAAAACTGTAGAGGAACACAAGAAGTTGGGCTAGAAATGGTCTTTCCCAAGCCATTTCAACCTTGGTAAAAGCCAGCCTCTGTTTTATATATATATATATATATATATATATATCCCACAGAGGAAAATATACCCTCCAATTGACCCAGTTTAGCAGGGACAGTCCCAATTAATCTTCTGCCATTCCACTTTTTCAGCTGATTTTAAAATGTCCTATTTTCTCTCTCCTCTCACTTTCCTCCTTTGTCCTCAGTTTACTTCAATTGCTCCAAACTGAGTTCAAGATGCAAAAGTAGTATGCACTCAATTAGCGAGGTAGGGAAAGGAGAAGATGGAGCAGAATCTAACAATTCTCTGAAGATTCAGGCAAAAGCAAACTGCTGCAGCCTCTTTTCTTATGTGTTCTTCATTAATAACTTTTGCCATCTTGACTACACTCCAATGTAGCTTTGCCACAAGTGTTCTGGTTTTCATCTGTGAAATGTTGCAGGGTATGATATAGAAGCTATAGGAGAGAGGCAGGACTGAATGATAAAGAAGGTGAACAACAGTTTGCAACAGTCCCAGACCAAATTTTCCACTTCACCTGTGCTGGCTGTTAAAGCAGGGAGATTAACATAGGTAATCCAATTCACAGCCTTTGCCAGCATTTCATCATCTTGACTTGCTAGTTTGGCTCTGCTAGCTTTAGTTAAAAGGTAAATTATAAATCTTCTCATTTCAAACTCTTACACAGAAGCAGTTATTGTAGCATAGCCCAGGCTTATAGGGGCAAAGCACAAGAATTTATGTGTTTATTATTGGAAGAGACAGTGATGTCATCTGCCTTCCCTGAAACCTTAGGTGTAATCTTCACAGTGGCTTGGGTAAAAATGGATATTCCCTAGCCATAATATATTGTCGTGAGCTATCTCTGTTAGTGTAGGAACACGGTGGCTCAAGTGGTTAAGACGCTGACTCTGTTGATTGCAAGATTGGCAGGTTGGCAGTTTGAAGCCCAGGTGTGATGGGATGAGCTCCTGTCACTAGTCCCAGTTTCTGCCAACCTAGCAATTTGGAAGCATGCAAATGAATGTAGATAAATAGGTACCACTTTGGTGGGAAGGTAAACAGCATTCTGTGCGATCATGCTGGCCACATGATCACAGAGTAGTCTCTAACAATGCTGGCTCTTCGGCTTAGTAATGGAGATGAGCACTGTCCCCTATAGTTGGACACGACTTGACAACCTTGTCAATGGGGAATACCTTTACCTTTTATCTCTGTTGTAATGGTATACATATGTACACACACATACATACACACATTCTCAGTAAATCATCACAGCTCTATTTTGGCACTCACTGTGTAGATGTGGCAATGGGGAATATCATGATGAGTACCTGTACTTCAAAAGTCATATCTGCACATTTACACTGAGTTGAGAAAAATGGACAAATGATTTGAAAGAATATATCATATTTCAACAGGGTGAAAATCACATACTATGTTAGCCATCTGGGGAAGTTCCCCTCCAATTACAGTTCTACAAAAACATTTTGGCTTCTCTGTTTAGCAACAAGCTGTTTGGCAACTGACAAGGCATTGATCCATGTATCTTTGCACAAGAACAGCACATAAATACAAGAAATCTCATATGCTGCAACTTATTTGCATCCTGCACTTTAGGCTTTGCTCCTAATTAGCCTTTCTTGTATGCTGGAGTGACAGTTGAGGGGGCTGATCATTAAAGCGACATTGGTACCAAGCCAGGAAGGTAGTGATGGACAACTTGGTCCTAGGTTAATGAATGTTACTTAGCTCAAGCTGAGACTTCATGTGAGCTCTTTCAGTCTTTCTCAAACCTCTTCTTTGTTTTTCTTGCCCACACACTGTGTTAGTGGCAGCAATGTGTGGGAGGTTTTTGCATCTGTGTTCACATCGGGCAATCCTCTTGGATTCTGGTAGGGATCACTTCCAATATTATTGCTTTCTTTCCCACTCAAAAATATTGGTGGGCCCACACAGAGCTTTTCAGGGTTTAAGTTATTTGTCTCTATTGCCTTTCCTTCTCTAAATGGTATCTGATAAATAAAGGTTCTGTAATTCTGTCACTCCAGTGGAAAGACAGGGGAGTTCAAAGGTGAAGCTGCTTTGAACCAGCTAAGATCTTGTGTCCTTCTAGACTACTGTTGTCTAATCCAGGGGTAGGCAACCTTTTTGACCCGGGGGGCGGGTTGCTGTCCCTCAGACAATTGGGGGGCCGAAGCACAATAAATAAATAAATAAATAAAAATAAAAATAAAAAAATTTAAAAAATTAAAAATTAAAAAATATATGCATGCACACTCTCTCAGCCCCAGAAAAGCCATGGCAAAACCCCTGTGGAGATTTTGCCAAGAAAACCCCAAGAACAAGTAATAACAACAATAATCAATATCATCATGGCGAGCGGCGGCAGCGGCAGGACCGGCCTGGGGCTGGTCCAAAGGCCTCGGGGGGGCGCATCCGGCCCCCAGGCCTTAGGTTGCCTACCCCTGGTCTAATCCAATAGTAAGGAACATAAATGGGGGGGGGGGGGAGAGGTCAGGCTGACTAGATAGCATTATGGGATGGCATCACATTTACAACTAAAGTGTCAGGTGTCCCTTTTCCATTCAGCACTTGAGAAGGAATCCAGTTTCACACCTTCTTCCTTGCAGGGACTGTGGAAATGCAGCAGTCTCCACTAACACTTTTAGCAGCTCCAGGAAATGCTGGCTGTAGGTTTTTCCAGGCCAGGACTATCCCAGGGACTGAGATTTCAGAGCTGGTATTTGAGACATAGGAGCTGGCCCTTGATGTTACAAGGAGCTGCCCCTGGTGATGCCATTCAGCTTGATACATTAAATATCAGACACAGTTGCACAGAGGATGCAATTCAAATAAGTTTCACCAAATCTTACAAACTGGGGGCGGGGGGGGGGGTAGGAAACAAAATTCCCTTTTAATGTAGTTTTCTCACCTTGAGATTCTTCTTTCTTGCCCTAAGGACTAGAGAAAGGGGGGCCTGGCATGGCTGAGAGGGAGAAAGAGTCTTCACTATCTCTAGCCAGTGATGAGAGAGACTGGACTCCTTTTCCTGTGGGTAGCACCTATGAGCACCAGGACTCTCTGGTCCTCTTGGGGGGGGGTACAGACTGCCAGAAATAGTGCAAATTGAGTCCACTTTTAGGGTTAGGGTTAGGTTAGGGAATCATGGGAAGTGTATTTTATTGTGGCACCAGAGGTCTGTGACAGAGAAGGCTCAATGTCTCAGGGGAAAAAAACAATTCCCATGATTCCCTAGCACTAACCCTAACCCTAAAAGTGGACTCAATTTGCACTATTTCTGGCAGTCTGCAAAGGCCCTTAGTGGACCAGATTAGGCCCAAGGGAAAAAGTTTCTCCTCCTTGATCTATTTTCACCAGCAGTGGCTCTCGGGTATCAACCTGCTGCCTGGCCCTTTCTCCTGGGTATGTGAGATATGGAACCTGGGACTTTCTCAACTATAGTGGGCAAAGTGTGGCCCTCTAAATGTTTCTGGAGTGTAGCTCCCATTATGTCTCACTATACTGGCTAGGAGTGACGAGTTGGAGTCCAACAACATTTGCTCACCCTTGTTCTTTCTATAGGCTTAGCCTATGCACTTTCACTGAGCTGCAGTCTTCTCCCTGTCAGACAGGAATAGATCTGATTGTCATCTCATTCATATTGCATAATTTCTTTATTGCACATATTGAAATGATAGAACATTTAATGGACCTTTTGTATGGACCTTTTAACACTCCTTTTCTGGGGGTAGTTTAAGAGAGGGGAGTGTTATTCAGTGGCCTATTGCTGTGTTTTATTGCAGAGTGAAAGCGCTTCTGAAAATGCAGAGATATGTAAAAGCCCTCCTTCTGCTTTTTCACATTATTTTAAAGCACTTGTTCTAGCAGCTGCTTTCATATATTAAATTAGCTCAGGCCAGCTCTGTGGTTGGTACAGGAGTTATTAAATTGTACTAATTTACAGATGTCTGTATTTATTGCAGTTCACATCAGAAAAGGCACTTGGGCAGCTGCAGTGCACATAAAAAAGGCAATGGTTAACATTGTAGAAGAAAAGTAACTGAACATTGAGGCAAAGACATTGTAAGGGCTATTATTTTATAAAGTATTCTAAGATCTTAACAGTAATTGGAGAAAACTTTGGCTAAGAAAACTTGTTAGATTTCTATAAATCTTCTAAGTATTATATGGTTTAATACCAACCCTCAGATCACTCTTGAATCATAGGTTCCAGTATTACACATGAATATTATGCATGAATGAAAGTTAACATGATACTAGTAGCCAAAAAAGAAGCTTTGGGAGGATGACACCTGGAACAGTGAAGAGATGGGAGTAGGGCAAGGCCGAAACATTTTGGGCCTTTGCAGACTGCCAGAAATAGTGCAAATTGAGTCCACTTTAAGGGTTAGGGTTAGTGCTAGGGAATCATGGGAATTGGGTTTTTTTCTGAGACATTGAGCCTTTTCTGTCAGAGAGCTCTGGTGCCACAATAAAATACAGTCCCCATGATTCCCTAACCCTAAAAGTGGACTCAATTTGCACTATTTCTAGCAGTCTGCAAAGGCCCATTCCTGAGGAAGAGTAGAAAATGGTTTCTCCTGTTCATTCAAGTTAAGGTGCACATTATTCACAGCCATCCATGTTATTTAGGTATAAGAGGCAGAACATCCCATAAGCCCCTCTCACCATCTATAGCATTAAAAATGCAACACCAATAAATTAATTAACTAACATTTGCTGACTTTTCATGACATCGCTAATCTACTATGTAAGGCCTTACCCTGTCTAATGGTAGGGACAATCCTGGATGCAGATAGTGCATGCTTAAGCTTTCTAGAGATTGTAATGTTTTTCCTGAAAAAATTCACCCTGAAATGTCTTGGATGTGTGATTGAGAATGTAAACAGGTATATGGGAATGGGATGACAGGCCATTGTTCAGGGGAAAAGTGGTAGAAGGAAGAAGAGTTAAGTATCCTTTCTACCATATCACTACTACAAATTGCTCTTCCTCTGAAGCTGTTCTTCCTTTTTTTTTTCCTAATATTCTTTTTTTTAATTCGACAATTGATATCAACAGAGTCATCAATATGAATAACGAAAAAGAAATGTATACACAGTAGCTTATCCCTTACTGTAGTACAATAAAATTTTGTTTTTAACACATTAATTTCTCTAAATTATAAGAGCTTGGTACACAGTTATAAAACAAAACAGAAAGATAGAAAATCTTTCTTTATGATACTTGGCATTCATCTAGAACATTTACTCTGTTTGGTATGGCTCGTCTAAACTTATTACGAGTGATTTGTGAATGACTCCCCTTAATTTTTATAACAAAATAAAATAAGGAGAGTACATTGAAAAATAAATCAGGGGGGCGATAGCACTTATATGCATATGTTAAGATCAAGATCAGTCTAAATTGCATTTTTTTCTCTCTCCCCTTTTCCCTTCTATTTCCCACAGTTACACAAAGATATTTCCTTTCCTGTCTTTTTCTTGAAAAAAAAAGAGGAAAGGAGGAAATGCAGATACTTATTTTAAGCTATTGCTGTGAGTTATTGTACGTATGGTTGTAAATAATCCTCAATCCCAAAGTTTCTCTAATTTTTCCCACTTCTCGTGGTATTTTTGCTCTGTTTTTCCTTTGATCGTCATTGTCAGCTTGTCCATATTCATTAGATCGATTAATTTTATTTTCCATTCTTGTTCTAAATTCTCCTTGTTTTCTTTCCAATATTTCGCAAAAACTAGACGAGCAGCTGTTATTATATATAATACCACCTCTCTTTCTGCCTTGCTAGTTTTTTGTTTTAATTCTTCAGTTATATTCAGTAGGTATAATTTGGGGTCTAATTTGAATTGAAGTAAAAAGATATCTTGAATTTTTGAATGTATCAATTTCCAAAAATTCTCTGCTGACTTACAAGTCCACCACATATGAAACAGGTTTGCATTGTTTTGACTACATTTCCAACAAGAGCTGTCTTTTTTATTTGTCAATTTGGCTATTTTTACTGGTGACATGTGCCATCTATAAAGCATTTTGTAATAATTTTCTATAACGTAGGCACTTTTAGTGAATTTTAAATTTTTACACCAAACTTCTTCCCAGATTTCAAGAGGGATGTTTTCTTCCATATCTTGCATCCATTTTATCATGCAATCCTTTATTGTTTCCTCTTTCATATCAATATCCAACAGGAGTTTGTAGAACCGCGATATCATGTGTTTTTCCCCTTTTCCTAAGATGGTTTCTAATTCTTTTTTTTTCTGGTTCGATTCCTCTTGTACGTTTGTCTCTTTTGAATCTTTCTTTTATTTGCATATATTCTAGCCAATGCATTCCACCTGCTTTTTTTTCTAGGTCAGGTAGTGATATTATAGTATCTCCTTTGGTAGTTTTGGATAGAATATCATGATATGATAGCCATTTCTTATTCCCAGGGTAATCATTTTTATGGAAAGCCTCTTGGGGTGAAACCCATCGTGGAATTTTATTGTACATATAATTCTTATATTTTGAAGCTGTTCTTCCTAATGAGACATAGCTATTAAAATTTTGTTATAGGTATCAGCAAGAATTACACAAATGTGCAATTTTGACTTTATGTGCCTTTTATTTATTTGGTTTACATGAAATGCCTTTCTTCTGAGGAACTCAAGAGTAGAATGCCAGGATTGCTTAACAGTCTCTCCTACAGCTACTTGTATGCCTTTAGAATCTCTTAATATCTTAAAGAAGATATTTACATACATAACCAGCACTTTAAATTGGTCTTATTATACTGTTATGTCTGGCTGATATGATCAAGCCATGACTATTAAATAACTTGAGCATTTATAAAAGACAAACTGTGCTGTGATTACTGAGATGTATTAGCTTTTATTTCAGAAAAAGATTTGCTTTGTGAACTTGCAATTTAACATTGTTGTTAATGTAATTCGATAATGCCTATCAAAGAATAATTGGAATGGCTTGCTCAAGCTAAAAGCTGAAGGCTACCATCAAAGATTCAGCTACAGTCTTTGCATGGATTCTTATAAGATTCTTAACATTTTGATTCTTAACTGTTGTGATCCTACGCTGTAATATGCATTCCATGGTGGTCTTCTGTCAGACTTAATGGTATTTTGACCATCCCATCCACCATGCATAAAGCTCAGTTTCATTCTTGCCAGTAAGAGGCAGAATTGTAGCTGTTTCTCCCCCTTCCATTTCTTCAGCCTTTGGTCAACAAGAGCCCTAGGTCCTATGTACTTTGACTGGGATGACAGGGCATGGCTTGTTTCTTCTAGGCACTAAAGTGTCCTGGGGTAGCCTTGCCTTTGGTTCATGTGGTTACTCTGGATGACAGCAGGGAGAGAAACTTAAGTTTAGCTTTATTTTATAAAATATGTTCTCCAGAGTTTCTTCTCTTTCACTACTAGTCTATTACTGTTTTCAGCTGGCTTTCTCTGCAGACACATGGCCCATCTTCCTAAAAAAGATAGGAATCTTGAATCATCAGCATTTCAAGACTAATGCTTAAAAAAAACCAAAACAAAATAGAAACCTTCTTCCATCCAGGCATGTAAGAGTAAGTGGAAATCTTGCTTTCATAGGATGGTTTGACTGCCGGCTGAAAGAGATTCAGTCATAGTAAAGAACTGATGTAGTGGTTTGAGCATTGAACTATGAATCTGGAGACCAGGGTTCAAATCCTCACTTGAGCAAAACTGCCCACTGGGTGACCTTGATCAAGTTACATACTCTCAGCCTCAGAGGATGACAATGGCAAACCTCTTCTGAAGAAACTTGCCAAGAAAACACCATGATAGGTTCACCTTAGGGTCACCATAAAGCAAAAATGACTTGGGAGCACACAACAACAACAACAACAACAACAAAGAATTCTATTTGTGGGACAGTAGCATGAAGTATGAAATTAATTCACATGCTATGAGACCCAAAGCATGTGAAAAATTGGACTCTTGGAAAAGTTCACATTATTTCCCAGAAGGAAAATGGGAAAAACCTGAACAAAACATTGGTTTCAATGATGTTTCCATCTGGGGTTTTGTTGCTCTCAGAAAATTGATTCACGCCCGACTTGTTCTTTAGTGAATCAATGTTTGCACTTGGTCAAGTGTGACACTGGATTGGTTCTCCAAGATCAACATGCAACCCTAATGCAAGCAGTCAAGCAAGCATGAATGATAGTTTGTGAGATCAAGTTGTGCATTTCTGTTCTAATTAAATTATTTTATTTAGCCAATGTGTGTTACTATTTGATATCTGATTGTTCTGCGTGGTTAAAGTGCCATAATAATGTTACTATATCTGAGGTGTCACTTTAGCTTTATTTCATTGTTTGGGTCAGAGTCCAGTTGGCACAGTGAAATTCTAGCTCCTTGCCCTTGAGTAAAGCTATAAAAAGACCTTTGTGCAAATGCCTTGAAATTAGCAATAATTAAACCAGCTCACTTCATTGCTCATGCATCACTGTTCTTAGTCAGCCAGCCCACTCATCATCAGGACTCTGGAGTGAAGACCATTTTCGTGTTCTGCACATGTGACTTTTACTTCATGAATGTAGACCATGCCTCTCAGGTACTTGATAGATCCTTGGGAATGTAGATATTATTCATCCTGTATGCATTTCAACCAGATTTGAGAAATGCTGAATAAAAGTAGGTTCTACACAAAAATGAAGGGTTCTTACTTCCTGGAGAAATCCTTAGGTTCTGATAAATTCCAAAGCTGCCTTTATCTATGAGTTTACATCACTGTGTTATTAATTTATATTTTGATGCATGGAGCTGTGTGAAACTGACACAGGAGTAAACAGAAAGAATATCTAAGCTACATAGGTATGAGGACCATGAGATGGAACCAAAGATTGACTATTTATTTATTTATTTTACCCTGCCTTTTCTTCCCAAGTAAACTCAAGGCAGGTAAAAAACACAGCTATAAAATAATTTAAGGGGTTGGGGAAATTAGCTTTTGTGGAGTACTACTACTTTTTGTTTTTGGACAGCTCTAAGAATCTCCATGCTAGTAGCCATGGTGCTTGGGACACTATGGGAGTTTAAAGTCCAAACAGTAACTTTTTCATGCTCTATAAAAAAAAAAATGATAAGCAACATATAAAATAGTCATTAAAGGAATAGTATTAAAACTACGAATCAGTAGGCATTCAGCCAGGTACTATTTTGCTGTGCTTTGACTAAATGCCAGAATAGTGTTGGGTTGAATATCACACTACACTGTTATAGCGCTATTATTCTCTTTTAACTGTGATGGTTGCCTCCTGTGATTTGCAGTTGTGGGGGGGCACATTTAAAATTCTCATCCAGAGAATTGTAAATGTGCCTCCCTAAAACTCTTAGGCATCACTAAACTACACACCCTAGAATTCCATAGGAGCCATAGGCCGTTAAAGAGGTATAATAGTGTTATTATAGTGTAGTATGATAGATCTCATCAGGGAGAGGAGAGATCTGAATTTATGGGATTCTTGTCAATGACAAATAAGAATTTGTATCTGGAGATTAGGTTGGAACTGTAAGTGTAATTCACTGAAAGCTAGTTAACATTAAAATTAGTAGAGCTTGGGTTTTTTTTTCCCTTTATCTTTAGACTAGCTCTGGAAATGAGAACAATGTTTCCAAATAAAATTCCAGATGAGAAGCCTTTTTAAGGCTGGATAACAACTATCAGTCGCACATAGGTTTCATTAGAGCCCTGTGGTGCAGAAAAAGAGCTGTGTTGGTTAAACATGGGAGTTTATCACACGGGGGAAATCCCATGCAGAAATGGAGTTTTAAATTGGAAAAAAAACCGCAAAAGCGGGCAGATTTTCAGACAACTTCGCTGTTAAAATGGGGTTAACCTGAAGGGAAAGTAGTCAGAAACTGCTTCTTTTTACTTTCGGAAAATCCCGAAAGTAAAAAGAAATCACTTTTTGACTACTTTCCGTTCAGGTTAACCCCATTTTAACAGCAATGTGTGTGAAAATCTGCCCGCTTTTGCAGGTTTCCCCCACCTTTTAAATCCCATTTCTGCACGAGATTTCCCCTGTGTGATAAACTCCATCGATAGGTACCTAGAGGACAAGTTGCAAACTGTATGTCTCCTTCTCTAAAGTAAGATAGAGCACAATCTGTTAGTACAAGATAGTTTTCCTCCTGACTCATTAGACATATGCAGGTCCTTAATTGTTACAGTATGTGAGAAACCCCTATAATCCAGTAAAGGCCAACAGTGCCCTTTATAGCATCTGGGGCTTGGAATCATTAATGAGAACTCCCTGTATAGACCACTTGATTTTAACTCCAATCTATTTTTCCAGTTTAGTCCCTTTTTTCCCACAATAACCAGCTGATCTCAACTGCCTAGTCCTTTTGTTATGGAAATTCAAGTCAAGTAGGAGCTTGATGGAGCCACCTTTCTAAGAAGTTTATCACATGGAGGCACACCAAGGCAAATCCCATGCAGAAGCAGGATTTTTAAATCTGCTAAACACCCACAAATGCGGGTTGTTTTTCAGATGCATTGGCAGAAAGAGAAATAATGTGAAAATAACCCAAATGGAAAGTCAACAAAAACCACTCCTTTCTACTTTCAGAATTTCCCGAAAGTAAAAAGGAGTGGGTTTTGTTGGCTTTCTGTTCGGGTTATTTTCACATTATTTCTCTTTCATGCAAATGTAGTCTGAAAAACAACCTGCGTTTGTGGGTTGTTTCTACTTTCTGTTAACCCCAAATGTCATGGGTTATTTTCACTTTAAATCTAATTTCTGCATGGGATTCCTCCCGTGTGATGAACTCCTTAGTAATTTCTGATTTGGCTATAGGGACAAGCTACATCAGAAATGAAGTCTGTTTCATCATAGGTTTAAATAAAACTCCCATAGATCTCAAATTTTCATAAATGTGAGTATATATTTCCAGCGCTTGCTCTCCTTTGGGTTTTAGAGTTATGATGCCCAAGGCTCTCTTTGAAGCTTCTTCAGACAGAGCAAATATTGCTGGAGGTTGCAACATTTGAAGCTGTAGTTCTCAAATTTTAAAATCCAGAGGATGATATTTTCTTGTCCCACTCTATTTGCTGGCAATTCCTAGCACAAGCTGCAATTTTTTATTCCCATCCAAAGGGTGTTTTTTTTTAAAAAAAAAATTGAGATATATTGTCACTTAAAAGTCCCAAGGGACTCTGTTCCTCCCTGCCTTTCCTCTGAAATACTGACTCTGTTTCCCACTTCACTGGAATAAAAAGGCTCCATTCTTGCTTCCCATACTGCAAGAGAGGCTCTGTTTCCCTATCTTTCCACTAAAGAGAGAGAGAGAGAGAGAGAGAGAGAGAGAGAGAAACAGAACAGAACCCATGGGAATAAGTGGATGTGGAGGCAACAACTATTGGCAATATCCAGCAAAAAATAAGCAGCTTTGCTATGATAGCTCTTGCTTCTTTACACCAATCTCTGAGTTCTTCATTCAGCAAGAAAGGTTCTGAGCTATTTCAGCAGCTAGACTTGTAGTTCTTGGATCAGAAGTGTTCTAACATTTTTGGAAGTATTATCTGAACCTGCTGCTATCAGCTGCTAGACTAGTATATATTGTGGTGCTATCCAGTTTTGCAGCTTAGCAATGTGAGGGAACATCAATGTGTCATCTTTCGATTAACTATGGATAAGGCCAAAGGAGTTGATAATAAAAATCTATTGACAAAGCTAGTTTTGAATTTGGAAATATTTCTCATTTTGCTATTGTTTTGTTATTGCTGCTTCATCTGCTCTTGATTTCAATAAATACTGCAATTTGTTCACATTTTCGGCATATATTTGAAGGGAGGGAGAACAGCTACTCAGTAAGATAAACTGAGATCCTAGGGGTTTGGGGGAGGAGGTGGGTAGAAGGTAGAAGCAAATATCAAAGAAGGAACATTACTCCTTGGGGAACCTCCTCCAATCTTGAGCCCTCCATATGTGTGGACTACATCTTTCCGAACCTTCAAGTAACACACTGACTGGGGTGATGGGAAATGTAGTTTCCCATCTCATGTGTAGGACTTCAGGTTGAGTGCATCAGCCATAGATGCTGAACTGGCTCTAGGTTCTAAGAAAAACTTGTAAACATTACCATATTGGACTACTTTGCAGTGGTTCTGTTCCTTCCTCTCGGGCAGATCCCAGAAGGTGAGGCTAGGGGACAGTTGCTCTTCCAAAATCGAGCTCAATTGTGGCATCCCTCAGGGCGCCATCCTGTCCCCGATGCTTTTCAACATCTGTATGAAGCCGCATCTGGCCCCCGGGCCTTAGGTTGCCTACCCCTGATCTAGACATTTGTAGGTCCTCCAGTATGATCAACATCTGGTGGATGTTGACCACAGAGTTGCGTTGGAAGAACTAGAGATCCCTAGATAGATGTTCTCTCAGTTTAAAAAAAAATAGTGTTTTTTTTATTTGTGATTTTTTTCACTTTCACGGGTGACCTGAGTCCCTAACCCCAGCAAGTGTTGAGGGCCGACTTGTACATGAATGTGTGAATAAAAATACACTAAACAAACAAAATAGTTTTATTCATATCAAGTGGGATAGGGGAGACATCCAGATGTAGCTGTAAAGGGGGTCACAAGGGTAAAAAGATTGGGAATCACTGGTTTAGATGGTTTTAAATGGAGATTAGATAAATTCATGGAGGACAAGGCTATGAGTGATTGTCAGTCAGATACATGAGACACATGAAAACAAAGCCACCTACATTTACAGCTATTCACTATTGAAAAGGTCTCATTTACCATGTTATCTAACACTTGGGCTCAGCTTTTTCATGAAATTACTTGGCTGCATATGTTTAAGTCTGCTACAAGCTTTGAGCAAGCCACCTACATTTACAGCTCTTTACTCCTGAGAAGGAGTAAACTTTATGCTCATTTACCATTATCTATCATCTGGGCTCATGTTTTTTTTCATAATATTACTTTTTCACATGATTACTTGGTTGCAATTGTTTGTTGCTTATGTTTATTTTAAGATCCACAGATTCTGTTACCTTAATGTTGTGTAATAATATTGAATTTAAAAAAGAGAGAGAGTTTGTAATTACTATTGTTCCAGAAAATGTATGTTTAATCTTATTATTACATTTTGTATTACCTCATATTGACATTGTTAATTATTTATTTAATCATAGTATATCAATACCTTTTCATATATAGACTTAATTCCAGGACAGTTTTGGCAATGAGATACCTATGTTCGCTTCTGCTGATAGACTAATGTCCTGATGGTATGCTTCCCATCAGCAGTTGGTTGGCCACTTTTGCATAGAATTTGTTGTTAACTGACCTTGAGTGGATCTCGACTCTGCTTAATTCCTGCAACCCCTTAATACCCATGATCTCCTCAATAGAGTCCATCCATCTGGCATGTGGCAGGTGTACTTGTATCCCTTCCACTTACTCCCTTCAATGTACAGTCTTACGTGTACTTGGGAACACATCATCCTTTGTTTTACAGTACCATCCTACTCAAAAAGTAAGTCCTGTTTTGCTCTGTGCTAGCTGTTGTTCATTGTGCTTTTATCTTCTGGTTCATCCCCTTCCTTTGTGATTCTTTTACATAGCTGTGATTTTGTTTTGTATTTAATTTCCTGATATTTAAATTTGTTGTTAACTGCCCTTGAGTCAATCTCGACTCATGGCAACTCTATGGATGAGACATCTCCAAGACCCTCTGTCCTCCACTGCTCTGCTTAATTCCTGCAACCCCTTCATACCCGTGACCTCCTTAATAGAGTCCATCCATATAGCAGGTGGCTTTCCTCTCTTCCTGTTTCCCTCCATCTTTGCCAGCATTATCGATTTTTCAAGAGTCCTCTCTTTTCATGATGTTTCCAAAGTACGACAGTCTCAGTTTGGTCATCTTGGCTTCCAGGGAGGTTTCTGGTTTGATCTGCTCTAGGACCCATTTGTTTGTCCATTTGGCTGTCCATGGGATCCTCAGCACTCTTCTCCAGCACCACATCTCAAATGAATTGATTTTCTTCCTATCACTTTTCTTAACTGTCCAGCTTTCACATCCATACAAGGTAATAAGGAATACAATGACTTGTATAATTTTAACTTTGTGCTGAGTTGTATATCTTTGCATTTTAGAATCTTTTCTAGTTCTTTCATAGTCACCCTCCCCATTTTTAGTCTTCTGATTACCTGACTGCAGTCCTCATTTCTATCAATGGGGATTCTTTTACTATTTCTATTTCTTCATTGTCTAGGTTGAATGCAAGACTAGATTGGCTTTTGCTCTGATCCACTCTGGCTCTTCTCAGATTCTTACTTGGAAATTCCAATGGCATCAATAGGGTTGGTGTCACCTGGTACAGTAACTGAGAGCCTTTGCAGACTGCCAGAAATAGTGCAAATTGTGTCCACTTTAACTGTCCTGACTCAATGCTAGGGAATCATGGGAATTGTATTTTTTTCTGAGACACTGAGCCTTCTCTGTCAGAGAGCTCTGGTGCCACAATAAACTACAGTTCCCATGATTTCCTAACACTGAGTCAGGGCAGTTAAAGTGGACTCAATTTGCACTATTTCTGGCAGTCTGCAAAGGCCCTTAGTGTCACCTCTTCTATTGATTTCCTCCCATACCACACCCTTACAGAATCCTTAGTAATGTTTTTTATACTAATGTTACTCATAAATCCTAATTCTAACTGAATGTAATGGCAATAGTTGTGACATTAACAACTAGCAAAATTAAAATTGTACAATCAAATTAGAATGTCAAAGGCACATCATAAATGTATTTACATTTACATTGTTTCATGTGATTGTGAAAATTTGGTAAGATATGATGTTTTTAAAAGAAAATTTAAAAAGAGTAGAGTAAAAAAAAAAATTAAAACCTGAGGCCTCTCCTTTCTCCACTCCGAGTCACTCCACTCTAACTTCTCTTCTGTTGAGCTCCAGAGTTTAAAAGGATGCAGGAGAAAGCCACAGCCAAAAGGCAGACATTTGGGGAGCAGAGGTGTCATCCTCCCTTAAGGTGTGACTCAAATGTGGGCCATACTTCCCGCACCCCCCTAATGACACCCCTGGGAGATGCTAAGGATTAAACTGGGCATCTTGCAGGCAAACCATGGATTCCACTGATGAACCTATGGCCTTTCTGAATAGAAATACACTGGAATAGCCTACAACTTATATAATTTTAGGAACATGAATTATTGTGGAGTTGTTGCTTTCAGAAGATGAAATGATAAGGTAACAGCAGGCACATAGGTCATCTTTAAATCTTAAAATAACTGACCTCCGTGCAGCTTCTAAAGATGTGGCCCTCCAGATAGTATTTGACTACAATTCTGATCTGTCCTAATTAGCCATGATAGCCAGTGATAAGGGATCATGGGAACTGCAATATAACAACATCTGGAGGCTATATGTTCTCCATAGCTGAAAGATTCATTTAAGGCAGCTGTCTCAAAATTTGTTTGTTCCAGCAGGTTTTGTAATGAGATGAAAATCATTTCTTTTCACACAATTAGAGATTTGTATTTGTAGCATACTGTTTTTCAATCCAATCGGCATCTGATTAAGTGGCCTGCAGTTTATAAAAGTACAGACCATTGCACTTGTTTAAAATAAAACAAATTGATCTTTAGGTGGCTATGTCATTCCTTTGTTTTCTTCATGTCTTACTGAGATAATACATCTTGCATCAGATTAAATGTGGCATCATCCATGAATATTTATGCCATGATTGTTCTTTTTAAGGTGCCAGAAGACTCTTTGCTATATTTATACAGACTACATACATTCCATTAGCATCATCACATTTCTTTTGTAGAGATCTGGTTTCCTCACCTTTGTCTTCTCATTTCCCACAATACACAATTACTGTACTATAATTGCACTTTAGATGCAGTGAAAACATCCCATGGAATCCTGGGAGGGGTGGTTGAAGGATAGATTTGAAGGATCCCATGGTTGAAGGATCCCATGGTTAAAGGATAGATTTTGAATGTTCTCATCCAAAGAGTGGATGGACAACTTCTGACTCTTCAAATGTTGTTTGACTCCAGCTTCCATCAGTCCCAGTCAGTATGACAAATGGTTGGGAATGATGTCAGTTGTCATCCACCAACATCTGGAGGGTTGCTGGTTTCCTCACCTTTGTCTTCTCATTTTCCATGACACCCCTGATTTTTAGATCAGCCAAGCTACTACTAGCTGTTAATAGTCCTGAAGACTTTAAGTCTCACAGCTGAACTGAAGCCATATTTGGTTTTCATTATTCCCCTGAGCAAAGATTTATAGTTATAATTTTCATTTACATCAACCTGGCCAAGACACATAGCCAGTGTCTTTTTACCTATCAGGGAGATGTGGCTGGAACAAAATTTTAACAGCAGCTTTTAAAGCAGAGCTATAGTTTTACTATCTTGATCAAGCCTGTAGTCAGTGTTGCTGAGAGATAGTAGTAGACCCCAGAGGGCAATATGCATAATTCAGATTCCTCCCTAAATTTAGCAGTACTGTCTGGCTTGTTGAAATACAAAAATTTATTTTGTAATGTATTGTTTGCTTTTTCACTGTGTCCATGCCCCCAAAGACCTGGGACCTCTAGAAATCTAGGTCACTTGTGTTTTATTCCCCCTGGCCCTCTCTCTTTGGGCCTTCTTGTAGTCATTCTTTGCTACTTATGTGGATGTAGGCAATTTTTTTAATTCCACATTTAAAAGCTCCAAAGCACCATTCATTGAGAAAGTTTGTATCTTTCCTAGTAAAAATATCTCAACCCCTGTATTCAAAAATGGAGGGGACCAACCACCACCCCCGAATCCATTTTACCTACTCTCCAACTGACCTCATTTGGAAGGGAGAATCCTGGTTAATCTTCTCCCGTTGCACTTTTTCAACAGTTTTTAAAATGTCCCAGTTTCTTTCTCCTCCTCCCACTTTCCCCCTTTGGCGTCAACTTACTTCAATTGATGCAAGCTGAGTCAAAATGCAAAAGCAGTTTGTATTCAATTAACTCAGCAGAGAAGAGAGAAGAGGAGGGAATCTTACCCTTCCCTGTAGGCTCAGGCAAAAGCAAACTGCTGCAGTCTCTCTTTCCTGCTATTCTCTTCCCTATTAATAACTTTCGCCATCTTGGGTGGTGTCCACACTGATGGGAAGACCTGGCTTACCGTCGGGGCTTCCGGATCCATGAGGAGGACAATCTGTCTGAACAACCAGCACCCACAACAGGCAGATACCAGCAACGTTGTCTGTATACTCTGCAGGAGACTTCTCTTCCAATTTTCCCATGGCGCGTGGAAGCCACAGCCACCCTGTTGTCAGGGTGCCATACTGAAAGTATTGTGCTCAAGTGTGTTTGTATAATCAATTTGCACATCTACAAAAGGAATGGTACCAGTGGAAGCATGCCAACATGAAACTGAAAGTGATGTGGTGAGGAAATGGAAGTTCTGGGTGGGAAGTGGTCGGTGGCTACTCCATCCACTAATGCTCCTTCTTCCTCAACCCTGCAACAGTAAACAGTCCACATGCTCAAGGGATTCTCTAAAGTTTCTGTCCTGATTCAACAGCAGCAACAACAAGCCTTTATTGCAGTTAACAAACCATAAGGCAAAAGAATGACAACACAACAACAGCAAAACTAACCAAAACACCACAACAGTTATATACATTTTATACACTTATATGCAAAAGTGTGAGCACTCTATATTGGAAAGAGCAAATCATATTGAAATCAAACAGTGGCATATAATTTTTTTAAATGTTATTTTATTTTTCTACTAATGAAATGCATGAGTGTTTTAAAACTAACTGGTGTATAATTAAGTGGAAATAAAATAAAATTTAAAAACAGCTTAGTAATATGTGTTTAAAGTTCATAACAAAACAGATATGATTAAAACAGATAAAATATTTCACCTATATATATGTTCTAAAATTATATATATATATATATATATATATATATATATATATAATTTTATTTTTATACCCTGCCTTTTGCTGTGGCAACCAAAGCGGCTTATATCTAAAATTAGATTAAATAAAACTACCCCAAAATAAACAATAAAACAATATTGACAAATAACAATAAGCAAAGCAGCTTCATTTATATACCGCTTCATATCGCACTATGGGATGTCTACGCGGTTTACAACTGTATGCTCATTGCCCCCCAACAGCTGGGTTCTCATTTTAGCAACCTCGGAAGGATGCAAGCCTGAGTCAGGCCTGAGGACATTTTCACTCGGGGGTCCCTAAAGCCGGCTGGAGCCATTCCGGAACGGCTCGTGCCGCTGATTCCGGAATGGCTCCGGCGGCGGCAGGTTAATTCCTTTTGCCACCCGGAATTACCTTTCCGCCGCTGAAGCCGGAATTAGAGGCCTTTCTGCTGGAGTGAGGCTGGACTTAGGGCTCCGTGCGTTTGAACACACGGAGCGACGAGCCAGACAGACGCAGGGATGGCACCGGAAGAGGCGGGGTTTGCCGCCGCGCGTGTGTGAACAAGCTGGAAATGGAGCCGGAGTGGGGCCGGACGGATGTAGGATTGAGTCCTCCTAAAGCCCCGTGTGAAAACGTCCTGAGTCCTGGCTAGTATTGAACTCGCAACTTTGTGGTCTATGAGTGAGTGGCTGCAGTATAGGCATTTAACCACTGCGCCACCAGGGCTCCTACATTAACCCCCCCCATTAAAAATATATTAAATACAGATATAAATTAAAACATAAGATTAAAACAACAATTTAAAAATATCTATATAAATGATATATTAAAATCTATATTAAAACTGTGCAGCCAAAGTAAGCAGTATCCCTCCTACTCCTGGGGCTATGACTCCCATTTAGCACCTAATATAATTTGGACCAGAAAGGCCATTCTTAAATTATTAATGTTTATGGAACATGGCCCTTTGGGTTTTGGCTGTCTTGATTCGAAGCAAAAGGGGACTCTTTTTACTCTGGACACAAGGACTGGACCTGTGTTCTGCCTGTTTGGGCTCTCATCTAAACAGGTCAGTGCAAGCATGAGAACATTTTCTTCATCTATGCAGACATGCCCTTGGCCACACGTGTCCTGGTTTTCCCTTGTGAAATGTTGCAGGGTATGATTTTTTCATTATTTCCCTTGGGCCTTATTTTGCATGGGGTTTCGCTTGTGAAATGTTGAAGGGTGTGATTACAGTTGGCCCTCGATATCCACAAATTCTTTATCCATGGATTCAACTATCCAAGGTTTGAAAATGTTTTTTTAAAAAATATAAATTCCAGAAAGCAAACCTTGATTTTGCTATTTTATATAAGGGATGCCATTTCATTATGCCATTGTATACAATGGGACTTGAACATCCATGGATTTTGGTATCCGTGGGATCCTGGTAGCAGAGTAGCAGCATGGCATAGTGGTTTAAGTGTTGGACTAGGACTTGGATTCGATGATAGATTGTTGTTGTTGTTGTTGTTATATGCCTTGTTGTGTGCCTTCAAATCATTTCTGACTTATGATGTCCCCAAGGTGATCCTATCATGGGGGTTTCTTGATAAGCTTTGTTCAGAGGAGGTCTGCCATTGCCTTCCCTGAGACTGAGAGAGTGTGACTTGCCCAAGATTTCATGGTTGAGCTCAGAATCGAACCCTGGTCTCCAAAGTCTCAATCCAACACTCGAACAAGGGTTGCCATAAGTTGGAAATGCCTTGAAGGCACACAACAACAACAACAACAACAACAACAACAACAACAACAATATAGCTGTCAAGAAACCATAGGAAGTGAATTTAGATTTCTATGTGTGTTGTTAGCTTTTCTTTGGTCACATCCCACATTTTTTCGAAATGTCCTACATTTTGTGGTGCCTTGTCCCCCTTTACAGTTAGGGCAGGGTGACCAGATGTCTTCCTTTTTCCAGGACATGTCCTCCATTTCAATTTTTGCGCAGGAGGAATTTCAAAACGTTTTCCATTTTGAACAGGACCAAGAAGCATGAGTTTACATTTTCTAGGAGTGTTTTTAGCTTTTTTTTTTTTGGTCATGTTCTCCATTTTTTTCTGGAAAGCCCTCCATTTGGTGGTATCCTGTCCTCCTTTGCTGGTCATCCTGTGCCTTGTCCTCCTTTGTGGTTAGGACAGGTGACCAGTTTTCCAAGACATGCCCTACATTTCAATCTTCTGTCCAAGGAGGATTTTCAAGATGTCCTCTATTTTGAGCAAGAAGCATGAGTTTACATTTCTCTCCGTCCCACCTTCATCACAAGCACAATTGGTGGGGACACAAGAAAGGGCCTTTTCTGTGGCTGCCCCTAGACTCGAACTCTCTTCCCATCCCAGGGAGGCCAGAATGGGGCCCTCCTTGTTGGCCTTTTGATGGCAAGCTAAGACCTACCTATTCAGACAGGCTTTTAAGACAGGCAGAGGTTTATTAGAGAAAGGGTTGAATGTGATATTCCTTTAAAGTATTTTAAACACTTTTATCTTTTTAACTCTATTTTATTCTTCTTATGCAATCTGTTTTAATATTGCAATGATTTAATTCTGTTTTAATGTAAGGTTTTTCTATGTTTTTAATTGTACTGTTTTAATCTTGTATGATGCTCCGAGTCCCAGTTTTGTGGAAAGGGTGGACTATTAATAATAACAATAATAATGGGAGTGTTTTTGAGCATGCCTTTGGTCATGTCATCCATTTTTTTTCTGGACAGCCTTCCATTTGGCAGTGAATTGTCCTCCTTTGCGCTTAGGACTCCTGGTCATCCTCTGCCTTGGGTCCTCCTTTGCGCTTAGGACTCCTGGTCATCCTCTGCCTTGGGTCCTCCTTTGCGCTTAGGACTCCTGGTCACCCTCTGTCTTGTCCTCCTTTGTGCTTAGGACTCCTGGTCACCCTCTGCCTTGTCCTCCTTTGCGCTTAGGACTCCTGGTCACCCTCTCCCTTGTCCTCCTTTGCGCTTAGGACTCCTGGTCACCCTCTGTCTTGTCCTCCTTTGCGCTTAGGACTCCTGGTCACCCTCTGCCTTGTCCTCCTTTGCGCTTAGGACTCCTGGTCACCCTCTGCCTTGTCCTCCTTTGCGCTTAGGAGTACTGGGCACCCTCTGCCTTGTGTCCTCCTTTGTGTTTAGCACTCTTGGTCACCCTCTGCCTTGTCCTCTTTTGTGCTTAGGACTCTTGGTCACCCTCTCCCTTGTCTTCCTTTGTGCTTAGGACTCCTGGGCACCCTCTGCCTTGTCCTCCTTTGTGCTTAGGACTCTTGGTCACCCTCTGCCTTGTCCTCCTTTGTGCTTAGGACTCCTGGGCACCCTCTGCCTTGTCCTCCTTTGTGCTTAGGACTCCTGGGCACCCTCTGCCTTGTCCTCCTTTGTGCTTAGGACTCTTGGTCACCCTCTGCCTTGTCCTCCTTTGTGCTTAGGACTCCTGGGCACCCTCTGCCTTGTCCTCCTTTGTGCTTAGGACTCCTGGTCACCCTCTGCCTTGTCCTCCTTTGTGTTCAGGAGTCCTGGTCACCCTCTGCCTTGTCCTCCTTTGTGCTTAGGACTCCTGGGCACCCTCTGCCTTGTCCTCCTTTGTGCTTAGGACTCCTGGGCACCCTCTGCCTTGTCCTCCTTTGTGCTTAGGACTCCTGGTCACCCTCTGCCTTGTCCTCCTTTGTGTTCAGGAGTCCTGGTCACCCTCTGCCTTGTCCTCCTTTGTGCTTAGGACTCCTGGGCACCCTCTGCCTTGTCCTCCTTTGTGCTTAGGACTCCTGGGCACCCTCTGCCTTGTCCTCCTTTGTGCTTAGGACTCCTGGTCACCCTCTGCCTTGTCCTCCTTTGTGTTCAGGAGTCCTGGTCACCCTCTGCCTTGTCCTCCTTTGTGCTTAGGACTCCTGGGCACCCTCTGCCTTGTCCTCCTTTGTGCTTAGGACTCCTGGGCACCCTCTGCCTTGTCCTCCTTTGTGCTTAGGACTCCTGGGCTCCCTCTGCCTTGGTCCTCCTAGGGAGAGACACCCTGCTGCTGCTCCCAGCTGCCCAAGGCGAGTGGTGAATGGGGCCAAGGCGTTGATGGGATTATTGCTTGAAGGCTCCACCGCCCATCCATGCCCGCCCCTGGGTGCCTGGGAGGGAGAAGGAGAAGAGATCCCAGCCTCCGCCTGCCTTCTTCTCCCAGCCTGGGTGGGACTGGAGCCGGCTTCCCTTTGCTGCTGCCTCTGCTTCTGCCTTGACAGACTCCGCACAGGATGGAGAGCCAAGCGGTGGTCTACTCGGAGGAGGCAAGTGTCCGCACAACTTCCAACTTTGCTTGTGCAGTGTTCCAGTCGTTGTTGTTCTTGTTGCTGTGTGCCCTCCAAGTCCTTGAACCCATCATGGGGTTTTCATGGCAAGATTTGTTCAGATCGATGCCATCGATGGCCTGAGGCTGAGAGAGTGTGACTTGCCTAAGGTCACCCCAGAGGGTTTCATTACCATGCTGGGACTCGAACCCTGCTCTCCAGAATCCTAGTCCAATGCTCAAACCACTAAGCTGTCTTGTTTACTCTTCTTCCTACTTCTTAATAATAATAACAATAAAAAGGAATAGCCTCTTGTAACCCTTTCGCCCTCTTCTTCCTATTCCTTCCCTCTCCCCAAATAGTGTTGTTTTTGTGTTTCTGCATCCGCACTGCAGAAATAATCCGGTTTGATACTGCTTTAACTACCCCCCCCATCAAGGGTGTGGTATTCTGAACATGGTCAGAAAAGAAATAACCTCCTTCTCTAGACCTTTCAGGGGATGGGAGCTCTGCAGCCACAACAAAACTACCATGGCCAGAATTCCCCAGGGTATTTAATGCAGTGTCAATCCAGATTATTTCCACAGTGCAGATGCAACCCAAGTCATTTTTGGCGACCTCAGGGCTACTTGAAAGGCAGGGTGACTAATGTCCTCCTTTTCCACCTTGTATCCAGGAGGGATTCCCAAAGGACCTCCATTTTGAGCATGACTAAGAAGCACGGATTTATATATTTATATGAGGGTTCTGAGCTTTTTTAAAAATTATTTTTACAGCAAATAATATACAAAATAGTGGCATTCAAAATAGTCATGAAATTTAATTTTCCAAATATACTTATTTACAATTGACTTCCCATGTTCGTCCAGTTTGTATAAACTTTTATCACTTAAATCTTATTGTCTTCAGTTCAAAAGCAATATTTTACCAATTCTTCTGTGTGTTTATACCACAAACTTAATTTGTTTTGATCTCTCTATTTTAATTCATACAATCAGCATCTCGATAAATTTACATTTTCCTTCTTACAGTCCAGTAGTCTTGGGTCCCCGTCCTGTTCTACTTTATGTACATTTTATCTTTCTAATTTGCTATGGTTAATATATCCATACTCACCATGTCCAATAGTTTCCAGATCCAATCTTTTGCTGAAGGTACCTCTGTTGTTTTTCATTTTCCTGCCAAAATCATTCTCGCAGCTGTAATCATATATAACAATAATCTACCACATTTCTTCACTATCTCTTTCGGCACCTTGTTAACCATGTTTAATAAGTATCTTTCTGGTGACGGGTTAAAGTTTATTTTAAGAATCTCACATATTACTCTGGGAATAGGATTTAACTAAAGTACAGTTCCACCACTTATGATACCACCCTCCTCCAGCACTTATTACCTCATGTTTTATACATTTTTGCTAACTTTACTGGAGTTAGGTACCAATGGTGTTCCATTTTAAAAATAATTTTCTTTTAAGCCCTGGCATTGAGCTTTTATTGGGTCATGTCCCTGCCTTTTTCCTGGGATTCAAACCCAAATCCATCAGTGATATTTGCTAAATGGGCAACACAGCTACCCCTGAATGTTTTCAGAAATTTTTCCTGGAAGGTCCTCCATTTTTGTGGCGCCCTGTTCTCCTTGGTGGCTAGGACAGCTAGTCACCCTGCTTTGAAGGCACACAACAACCACAAAGGCGAACCTATTTATAGGGGTTTTCTGGGCCTTTTGCCATTGCCCTCCTCTTCTGAGGCTGAGAGAGTGTGGTTCTATTTCTTTCTTTCTCTGTCAGCTGGTGCCAAAGATAAGTCTTGGGCTATTTGTGGTGAATAATCGGCTCTGCTTTTAGACATGCTGGTGGCAAGGGAGATTATTTTTAGGTTACAGAAGTGAAGTGAGGCTTTTATTCTTGTATTTTTGATGCTGGTTTGTTTTATGGTTCTGTTTCAGGGGTTTGGGCTTTTTTTTTAAAAAAATGAAACTTTTTAACAATGGCTTTGCAAGTGTTTCTTCATTCAAACTCTTCTTTAAAATGAGGTAAAATGAGGGCTGCTTCTTGCTGGTGAAGAAGAAGTTGTGGGGACTCATTTATCCCCAGTTTCTGAGGGTGAGAACTACACTTTCTCAGCCTCAGAAGAGGAGGGCAATGGCAAAAGGCCCAGAAAACCCCTATAATAGGTTTTTGAGGCCAGAGTGAAGTTGTGGGGACTCATTTATTCCCAGTTTCTGAGGGTGAAAAACAAAACAACACTGAGGAGAATTTAGAATAGGAAGCAAATCAGAAGTAACTATGGAAACTGTAAATCACTAAACTCAGGAAGAGGTGCAGCAAAGCCGGTTTGGGATTAGTCTGTGGCACTGAAAGCCTGGATCCGCACTGCAAGAATAATCCGGGTTGACACCACTTTGGTCCAAGACATCCTGCAGAAATGATCCAGTTTGAGACTTTTAGCTGCCCTGGCCCAGTGCTAGGGAATCCTGGAAACTGTAATTTTGTGAGACATTTGGCCTTCTCTGTCCCAGAGCTCTGGTGCCACAATAAACTACAATTCCCAGGATTCCCTAGCACTGAGCCAAGACTCAAACTGGATTATTTCTGCAGCGTGTTTTCAATTTTTAACTGCCAGGGCTGAATGCTGTGGGACTCTGGATATTGTAGTTTGTTGTGGCACCAGAGCTCTCTGACAGAGAAGGCTAAATGTCTCACAGAACTACATTTCCCAGAATTCCATAGCACTGAGCCATGGCAGTTAAAGTGGTGCCAGACTGGATTATTTCTGGAGTGCCGATGGCACCAGAGCAGAGTGCATCAAACTCCTGAAATGCATGGTTGAAGTTGGGTGCTAAAGGCATATACTTTAAGTTACCAAAATGTTAGCCAAGATTTTTTTTTAGTGGCCATATTGAACTAAAATGATACAACCACTCCCCCTCATATAATAATAATAATAATAATAATAATAATAATAGGGATTTGTTGTGGGGGGGTTGTCTCCTTTTGTTGCTCTGATGATTAAACAATTGGAAGTCAGGACTCCAAAGGACTACAATTCCCAGAATGCCACAGCATTGAGCCCTGGCAGTTAAAGTGGTGTCAAACTGGATTATTTCTGCAGTGTGGATGCAGCCCCAGACAGAGTGACAAACTTCTTGCCTTTGGTCCAAAACACACTTCAGAAATAATTCAGTTTGAGACCGCTTGAACTGCTCTGGCTCAGTGCTAGGGAATCCTGGGAACTGTAGTTCATTGCGGCCCCTGAGCTCCCAGACAGAGAAGGCTAAATGTCTCACAACACGACTGTTCCCAGAATTCCTTAGAGCAGTTAAGGCGGTCTCAAACTGGATTATTTCTGCAGTGTGTTTTGGACCAATATTCTCTTTTGCCCGCCCGCATCACATTCCCTCTCCCCACCTGCCCGAGAAGCACTGCTGGCTGACATCATGGAAACACCCGCTTGGCCCGGGAAAGCGCGAACCAATACCTCTCCCGCACCCTCCCCTCTCGCTCGGCGCTGTGCAGCGTCCGAGGTTTCCCTTTGGCCAACGGTGCTGTCAATCAAACGAGAGGATTCTTTTTTTTTTTTCCCTCTCTCTCTCTCTCTGTCTGGAACCCAAATAGGGCGAGCCCAGAAGCTCCGCCCCTTTGTGGCTGGAGAAAGGCACAGCGAAGCGCCGCAGGTAGTAGAGCCACTTTTGAAGAGCGCGTTCTCGTGTTTGTCGCGCCCGCCCGCCCGCCCCTTGTGGTGTCCCTCTCTGGCTGCTGCTTTGCCTCCTTCAGGTTGCTCAGAGGCGATGCAAAGGCGCTTGGGCTTCAGCCTCTCCGCTTCCCTGAGTCCGACCGGCGCTTCCAGTTTCTGCCAGTCTTCAGGTAGGCAACGAGGGCTCCCTCTAAAGCGTTTCGTTCTTCCTCACGCATTTGCTTTTCCCCAAAAAGTTGGTTTAGGGCGGGAATGACAGCACTTTGTGGCATCCGCACTGCAGGAATAATCCGGTTCGACACCACTTCAGCTGCCACGGGGAATCCTGGGAAGTGTAGTTTGCTGTGGCACCAGAGCAAAGAGCAGTTCTGGAACCACAATAAACTACAGTTCCCAGGATTCCCTAGCACTGAGCCAGGACAGTTAAAGCAGTCTCAAAATGGATGGCTTCTGCAGTGTGTTTTGGACCATAGTCTTGTCTTTCTGTCTGGGGCTGCATCCGCACTGTAGAAATAATCCGGTTTGACACCACTTTAACTACCAGGACTCAATGCTATGGATTTCTGGGAACAACTGATCAAGGTTGTGGAACCTTGAGCCATAGCAGTTAAAGTGGTGTCAAACCGGATTATTCCTACAGTGTGGATGTAGTATAGAAGAGTTTAGAACTGACTGTCCTTTAGTTTCTTTTCCATTTGAGTCCCCACCATCACCCTCAAGTTTGTGCAGTTTGAGAATTCTGGGAAGTGTAGGAACTACACTTCCCAGAATTCCATAGCCTTGAGCCATGGCAGTTAAGGTGGTGTCAAACCGGATTATTCCTGCAGTGAGGATGCAGCATAGAAGGGTAAAAGCTTGTATCCTTTTAGTTCCCTTTTCAATTCAGTTTGACCTTTCTTCTCCTGTGTAAGAACTGTGCCTCTGAAAATCAGATTTCTTTTCTTATAGCTTACATGGAGAGAGACTCAAGAAGGTATAACTTGGAAGGTGAGAGAGCCAAGGGGGTTTTCAAAGTTTTAGTTGGCAATTTACTCCCTGAATTTTAGGGTCAATTTCCAAATGGTGGCTTCTAGATTCATTTCCCAGGGAATCCTGGCTCTCCATTGTGAGAAGAAGGCAGGAGTGGATCAGAGGCTGGGAGTCTCCAGGATTAAAGGATCTACTTTTCAATGTTTCTTCAAGCTCCTGAAACTGATCAGTTGAAGTTTGGTGCTAAAGGCATATATATATACTTTTGAGTTACAGAAATGTTAGGCAGGTTGTTGTTTTTGTTTTTTTAGTGTCCAAATTGTACTAAAATACAACAACACTCCCCCCATTTCAGTAAAATAACAATAATAGGGGTTTATTGTATGTATGGTTTTTTTTGTCTCGTTTTGTTGTCAGTATGATTAACCAATTTGAACTCATTAGTGATTTATTGGAAATTACACAGAAATCTATGGGTAGATTTCGGTGGTGGTGGTTGTTGTTGTTGTGCGCCTCCAAGGTCCAAAACACACTGCAGAAATAATCGAGTTTGAGACTGCTTTAACTGCCCTGGCTAAATGCTAAGGAATCCTGGGAATTGTAGTTTATTGTGGCACTGACAAAGAAGGCTAAATGTCTCCCAAAACTACCGTCCCAAGAATTCCCTAGCAGTGAGCCAGGGCAGTTAAAGCGGTCTCAAACTGGATTATTTCTGCAGTGTGTTTTGGAACCAAGTCATTTTTTTACTTATGTTGACTTATGGGATTTTCTTGGCAAGTTTCTTCTGAGGGGGGGTTGCCATTGACATCCTCTGAGGCTGAGACAGTGTGGCTTACCCAAGGTCATCCAGTGGATTTTTTTTTTATGCTCAAGCAGGAACCCTGGACTCCAGAGTCCTAGTCCAATGTGCAAATGACTACAATTCCTTCTGTTCATTCCTAGATTAGATAGATCTATTGACCAATCTAGCAGTAATACACTTGTTATACTTTCCCAATTAAAGTATTGTAATAAGTCTGAGAATTGAAATTTATCAAAGTAGTGTAAACTATCATTTGTGTACACTTCTCGTTTGATTGCTGCAAAAGAGATGGGCTTGTGTACTTTGAAGGAGATTTTCAGAGTTCAGCCTTTAATGTAATTGATGTATGACCCACATTGTTTGTTTTGAGCTATCAGACATATCTCAAGAAATCCATGAGCTGGATCTGTATGGGCTAAAAAACTGTTTGCTTTCTTACTTGGCCAAAGAGTTTTGTGAATTGTTAAACCCTGTTTCACCAACAGAAGCTGCTGTATCAAACCAGGGCATTTTCCTTATTTCTGTATGTTTCCTTTTGACAAAACAATACTTTTTTGACAAAACAAGCCATTGCACTTCAAACACTTGCTGTGTTAGACTAAATATGTAAGAGGGGTTGCAGACTGCCAGAAATAGTGCAAATTGAGTCCACTTTTAGGGTTAGGGTTAGGAAATCATGGGAACTGTATTTTATTGTGGCACCAGAACTCTCTGACAGAGAAGGCTCAATGTCTCAGAAAAAAAACAACAATTCCCATAATTCCTTGCACTAACCCTAACCCTAAAAGTGGACTCAATTTGCACTATTTCTGGCAGTCTGCAACCTCCCTAAGTTAAGCATGCAAAACAAACTTTCTCCCACTCTGAAAAATAGCTGGTTTGCACTGGGGTAACTGCAAATTTGTGCTAATTTCAGGTCTGGATGACCTAAATAAGGGTAGCTCCATGCTGTAAATTTTTAAAGGATCCAGTTCTCAGTTTAGTGTGCTTATTTCTTGCAAGAGGCATAGGAGTTATGGTAATTCTTTTGCAAAATTGTGGTAGGCAAAATTGATAGCCTGTGCATAGTATGGCTGGCATTTTCCAAGTTAAACGTCCATTTGTAGATGGACACTAAATATGCACTTGGAAAATGGGGAACATTATACATATGTTATGCATTAGAGATTGGGTTCTGGAATGGAAATTTTTACCATGGTATCAGAAACCCTTGTAGAAACTGAAAACATTCAAAGATTATTTTGTGAACACAGGGTAGAAAAACAATATTTGGGAGGGACCGGTTTTATTGCCACAAGTTTAATAAGGCAGCAAAAATAAATAGCGGTGTTGTTGCTCAACTAAGGCAGATTCATAAATGAATCATCTTGTATAGGAACAAAACTCCTGGCTCTAACTGAACAAAAATGTTGGTGATGAAGCATATAAGCAAGAAACAAAGCACACTTTCCATCTGCCTTTGCCTTTCTTTACTTTTTAACTGTAGGATAACTGTGCATATGTGTAGTTCAAAAACCTGCTTTAAAAATCCTCTGCACATGATGAAATCCACTTGCTGACTGATTTTCTTCCGGAGGAGTAGCAGTAAACCACATCCAACTGCCATTCAGATTCATCCTGAGCTGCTGTTTCATATCTTTATTTGCAACTCCATGCAATAAAGATTATGAATTCATTTGTTAAATGTAAGGGTACAGCTGCCTGATTCCCCTTAGTGTACTTAGGTTGCTAGCTGTGTTAACAGGAGGTAAAACTCATTAGCCTGAATAGCAGATGTCCCAGTTGACTTCTGTTCTCTAAAACTATTCACATTTAGAATATGAGTCTAGTCATGTCTCATAAAATCTAAGCCACAGCGGTAGCGTTAAACAGCAATGTTTGGTGTTGCTCTGTTTGATCTTCTCCTTTTATGCAGCTTGGAATGCAGTGCATTTGGAGGATTGTAATGGGTTGTTTTTAAAAAATCATAAACTTTCTTTCTGTACACTGAAAGACAACTAATTCTAGATGGATGGGTGAATTAAGCATGTGTTTCCAAACACCAACCCAGTATTGCTTTACAAAACTGTGGGTGGAGAGGTGAATTTCCTGGGAGGTATTCAGCAGGGAATGACTATAGTTTTTGCCCTCTTGCTGTTTGCCTTGTCAATAACAATTACACCCAGATAGCTACAGATTGTAACTTCAGAGGCCTTGTGAATACTGTATCTGCACATTTCCAGCTTGCAGAAATAGCTGGTGGTCCTTTCACTGCTGCCACCAACATCATTTTTTTTGTGGATCAGTTTCCTATTTAGAATTTCTCTTTGTTTCCTACCTTGTTAGTGCAGGGGATTAAGTCCAACTAGTTGGGCACAATTCACATGTAAGTGAAAGGTAATTGCTTGTTCATATGGAGTCAGAGAAGACAGGCTGATCTTGACCATATGTATTTTTGTTGTAATTTTCTCTCTTTTATAAGCCTCCTTGAGTCCCAGCTGGGCAACAAGGCAGGATGTAAATAAAGGGATGGATGGACCAGGGTGATCATTGCTGCATCTCTGCTTGCAAGCAAAATGTTACTGTGTACATGTTATAAAAGCCAAGAAGACCAGAGCCATCAGGACAACTATGTGAAAACATCAAACTGTGACATCAACCACAAGAGTAGTAATAATAATAAAAACAAAGAGAGAAGCCAAAAGCTAGTATGTGACTTTTCTGTTACAGATTTCATGTTCAGTCCTAGGTAGTGGTGGAAAAAAGATCCCTTTCTAAATGGGCAACAAGTGTCAGTCATTGGATGAGACTTGTATAACCCCCCAGATGTCGTTGAACTGTAGTTCTAGCAGCCCCAGAAGACAAAGCCAATGTGAAGAATGCTGGGAATTGTATTCTAACAACATCTGGAAGGGTACCTCCCGTGTATAAACAATACTGAGCTAAATGAACCAGTAGTTTGAAAGCATACAAGAGCTTCCAATGTCATCTCTGGATGCATTTTGGAAGATGCTTCCAATAAGTCTTTAGAAGGTTCGAAACTTATGCAAGGCTTTACTGACTTAGGGCCTTTACAGACTGCAGAAATAGTGCAGCTTGAGGCCACTTTAACTGTCCTGGCTCAGTGCTAGGGAATCATGGGAATTGTATTTTCTTTCTGGGACATTGAGCCTTCTCTGTCAGAGAGCTCTGGTGCCACAATAAACTACAGTTCCCATGATTGCTTAGCCCTGAGTCAGGACAGTTAAAGTGGCTTCAAGTTGCACTATTTCTGGCAGTCTGTAAAGGCCCTTAGTTGTTTCATTTCAAGTGTATATATTTAGTTTTGAATAAAGAGTTAGCTGAAACATGTTAAACTCCTTTTTATGTGTGTGTGTGTTGTAAGTGTATGTGCATGTAGCTTCAAGTTGCATATAGACTTACAGTGACTCCATGAATTTCATAGGGTTTTCTTAGGCAAGGAATACTCAGAGGTGTTTTTGCCACTTCCTTCCTCTGACATCTTGCCTTTAGCACCTGGTATTCATTCATGGTCACTCCTCCAAGTACTAACTCGAGCTGACACTGCTTAGCTTTCATGATCACAGAGGATCTGGTGCCTTTAGGATATTTAATATCCCTATGTTATTTCCACCTCTCGTATCATTTTCTGTTAAAGAGGTAATGCTCAGGAACACATTGACTTTGTTAACTGATATGTACTTGTAATACCATGTATCTTGCAGAATTTATCCTTATGTGACACTAGGTCCATGCAAGGACTATTCATGGACAGTATTGCGAGGTAAGGTTGTCATTGGTCTGAATGGTCTTTTTGATGCCTTCTTGATTTAATAAACAATGGACCTGAAATCAGGTAGACATATTTAACATAGGCACTTTCTATTTTTGAGTACACTAAGGTGATAGGTTGCCATAGGAACTAATTGTTAGACCATCTTCCTTTGATTGATGAGGAAATGGCCAAAAATTCCTTTTGAAAAGTGAAATTTCTCTTCCTTTCCCCTCCAGAAGTAGTACTAAGCAAGAAGACTCTGTAAAGAATTTGGTAAGAGGCTGGCAGTTTGAGCCAGAGTTGGGATATTGGGGCTCTGAGAGGCTAATTCCTCTGATCCTGAAATCTGACAGAAGAGCAATGAACTTTGGGACATTTGTGACCATTTTACAGATGCAGATTCTAGTCCATTTTAATCCAGCATGTATCTGGTTGTCTGTCTGTCTTTTTTGAAGTATCCAAAGGAAAGAACACTGAACATTTCCTTGAGTGATTATGTTTTACTCTCCCTTTCTTTATTAATTACTATAAAAATGTTGTCCATTCTCTGCTGCCTTGAGAGCCATGGGAAGAAACTGGTCTGCATCTCTTTAGTCTTTGACTTCCACTGATAGTCCACTGATTCCTAAAATGAGGAGTCTAGCTGCTGCACCACATTTTAGTGAAGCTTGTAAATCACACCTTTTGTTTAATGCATGAACAAAGTATAACGCCCTTGGCGATCTTGAGTCTATTTCTAGTAGTGCCTGCAACTCTTTACTGTTGGAATAAAACACAGTAGTGCCCCAATTATACTAATCTCCATATTACCAGATTTCACTTTCTTGTTCCTCTGTATCACTCAGTAACACAATATGATGACCAGAGAGGTTCACTAGCTGATTTTGGCCAAGGCTCTTCTCTCAAGCTCTCTGCTTGAAGTCAGTCTTAGACACATTTCTCCCTCAGGGTATGAAAAGCTTCAACATACCTGGTTCATATAGGCTGGATTTCTTTTTACCTTGTCATCCTTCACTTGTCTTTGCCTAGTATCTTTTCCAATAGCTTTGTGGCTGCTGTGTAGTTTCCTTTTAATCTATTCCCATTTTAAAAAATTATTTATTACTGGCTGTTTGTGTACATTTCTTCCCAAGCATGGACCAGCCTAAGATATTTCACTGTCAGCTTCCCTCTCCACCCTGTACACTAAAGTGCCTTGTGCTCAAGAATAGCCAAATTATTTTGTCACCTGAGGCAGAAAATCCACAAGTGCCTCTCCCCTTCTCATAGCAGCAACAGAAGCGACAAACAGTTTGCTGCTCTTTCAAAACTAGTTGCCTGGGACAGCCACCTCAGATTAATTACCACCTCTGCAAGATCTGTGCCCCAGATAATTAAAGATGCATTTCATTGCCAATGCCAAGCACTTTCAAGGAGAGAAAAATCTTTCTAGAGAAATAATTTGGAGTTGCACTGACAATAAAGGCAGAGTGGCGTAGTGGTTTGAGCATTGGGCTATGATTCCAGAGACCAGGGTTCGATTCCCAGCTCAGCCATGAAACCCACTCTTAGCCTCAAGGGAAGGCAATGGCAGACCTCCTCTGAACAAATCTTGCCAAGAAAACCCCATCATAGCAATAGCAGCTTCATTTATATACTGCTTCATACCATGCGATGCAGTCTCTAAGTGGTTTACAACTGTAAACTAATTGCTCCTAACAAGCTGAGTACTCATTTTAGTGACCTTGGAAGGATGCAAGTCTGAGTGAAGCCTGAGCCCTGGCAGGTATTGAACTCACAACCTTGTGGTTTGTGAGTGACTGGCTTCAATACAGGCGTTTAACCACTGTGCCACCAGGGCTCTTTATAGGTTATATTATAGGTTCTCCTTAGGGTTGCTATAAGTCAGAAATGACTTGAAGGCACACACAAAAACAACACACTTTTTTTGACATGCAAAGGAGATTTTAAGGTGTACGCATGTGCGCACACATGAGCATCTTTAACACATTGTCCACCCATTACATCAGGGTTGATTGAAATGCACTATAGGGCCACCTGTACCCCAAGACTGTTTTTGAGGCCTTTTATCCCTCCAGACTGCCTAAGATTGCACTTTTTCTGGCTCCCCAAAATGAGTGAATTGCCTTTCCTGGAAACCTCTAGGAGAGGCAATTCACCTTTTAAATTAGATTGTTGAACTCCCCATAAAGGTACTGATTTTTCAAAACCAGAAGTGGTTTTCTGGCATCTTCCAGTTTGTTTGGGTTTGAGGGACATCCTTGGCAATCCATGTGGCCTGCAGAGGTGACCTCCTGGAATCAGCACAATTGCCCATCCCTGTTTTACAGATTACCTTCACTGGCTACACAGCTCTTATAAGACTGCTTTCAACCTCATGGATCTGTGTCTTTACTTAATATTCTTCCCTGTGTAGATCTTGAGAAATTGTTCAATGAAAAAGCTGCTACTCAGTATGAATTACCGTAATCTGAGGAACAGCAGATGGGGCCCTTGCGACTGTGGTAAACCCAGAGACAAGTTTACTACTTGCAAAGCACAGGAAATATGGATGAGGTTTGAAATGATGTTGACTTTTTAGAAAATGCTTAGCATGTTCTGCTTACGACTTCTCCAGAACATTTTACAGAGTAATGTTTTAAAGTACTTAAGGGCTGTTGGGGTTTTGAAAAAATGTTGTCACCTTAGTGAAGCTGCAATTGTATGTGTAAAACAGAATGGTTATAATTCAGTAATGTGTATTTTACAAAGTTGAGTGCGTGCATACTGTTTTAGAGTTGAATGGAAATGAACATAGATTTTTAGAGTAGCTATAAAATCCCTAATTACAAAGAAGTGGGTTTCTTTAAAAAATCAGAATGTTTCTTTTTAAACGCAGAAGGCCAGATTTCAGGATTTTATAATGGAAGAGAGCTTTTGTGAGTTGGCCACCAGAATATTTCACTAAACATTCATTCAATAGTCAGATTCTGATCCTGTTTGCTTTAGCTGGCATATAAATGTTATTCCATTTTATTCAACCAGCACAACTGTAAATTAGTTTAGGGTTAGGGAGAGAGAAGGAAGGACATTGAACAAATAAATCTGATGGCTGAGCAGGTATTTTAAACCCAGTTTCCCACAATCCAAGTTCAAACTGTAACCAGTATTGCACAATACCTGTCATTACTACCTCTTTTTTACTTTATGGGTGTGTCAGTCCTTGGAAATTATACTTTTTTAGTCAGCTACCCCTAGAATTCCCCAGCAAGTGTAGCCAGTGGTCATGCTGGTTGTGGGAGTAGCAGACCCAAAAAGTAACCAGATTACTTGAGGAGAGGAAAGATGTCTGGTATATTTTGTGGTTGATTCAGAGAACATGACTAGAATCAGCCGACAGTTCAGTCTTACAGAATCAGCTGACTGATTGTTCAGCCTTATGATTCCAGTGTTTAATTTACTGATTGCCCAATATCTCTCAGATGCCCTTCAGCAGCAGTCCTTGGCTTCACGAGACCCACTTTTCCATGATGTGCTCCAATGTTATTAGTCCTGCTCCATATGGGAGTGAGTTGCAGAAAACTGTTCCCACGCAGGTCAGGGCAGCTGCTGAAGGGCACTTCTCATATAATATACTGGTCTGATACTTTAACTCAGGGGTATGCAACTTTTCCCCTTTAAGGGCCGAGGGACTTCAGCTCCCAGAAGCCTAGCCATGTTGGCCAATAGTCCCATGTTGGCCAATAGCTCCTGGGATTCTGGGAGCTGAAGTCCCTCGGCCCTTAAAGGGGAAAGGTTGCCTAACCCTGCTTTAACTGCTTGGCTGCTTCTTAATGCATTTATTCCTCTTTAATGCTACGTGGCCTTTCTTATCTCTCCAGGCACATAATTGTTTTATTGGGTATACTCACACAAGGGAATAGTTTTGGCTAAATCAGCCCAATTATTTGAGCTAGGCAAAGAGCAGCCAGTGTGCATTTCCTTGTTCGGCTTGATTTGTGGCTGTCCCTTTAAAAAGCAACCAAATGTGAATCAATGGAAACTTGATTTGAAGTACTGTAGATACTGACAGTGCCTTAGATATATTCCTCAAATGATACATGCCTAGTGTATAAGTACATTTTGCAGTACCAGTGACTTTAATTGTACTGGTGGGTTGTAACCCAGACAGCTGGGGCTACTTTGGCTTTTCTGGCACAAACAGTTTTTTTCTGTTGTTCCAATTAATCCAATATCTTTTGATAGCAAATGGGACAGGCCCAGGGGTTTTTGTCCAACTTGACACTGAAAACTGATGATTTTTCTTATTAGTAGTAAAATCTTGAGTGCAGAATTGCCCTGGTGTGTAGGATTTGACTCCATTAATTAACATGTTTGGTTCAGAGGTTTAAAAAGCAACCCAGTTTAAGAAAGCTACTTTTAGAAATAATTTATTCCTACCTCTTGTTACATTTTCTGAAAAATAACCCATCTCTCTCCTAACTTCTGGGGCAGGGGCGTTACTCAGTGTGTTACTTACTGCACTGCTTGGTGTTTCTTCTATTACTTTCTGTTGCATTTGTTTTTAAAGAGAAGAAAGTACTTGTAGCTCTTAACTTGAAAAATTGCGACATCTTTCCAATAGTAGCATCTAAAGCAAAAAGGGATTAAATAGGTAACTTTAGGCCAGAGGTCTCAGGCTGGAACTGGTGCTCTGTAGACACTGTATGCAGCATGCCCAGTAGAATAATGTCTATTCTGTCTTGTCCTCTATGCTATTTAATATATACATGAAACCACTGGAAGAGGTTGTTTAGAGTTTTAGGATCAGGTGTCACCAATAAGTTGTTGATACCAAACTCTATTATTATGCCTTTCCACTTAATTCCAAGGAAGCTTTTTCTGTGCTAAACCAGTGCCTAGCATCTGTAATGGACTGGATAAGAGCAAACAAAATGAAGGTTAATTCACAAAATTGAGGTGCTCCTGCTTAGTTAAAAGGCAGATCTGGGAATAGAAATTGCTATATGTGCTATATGGGATTACACTGTCCCTGAATACACAGGTTTTAAGTTTGGAGGTACCCTGGGTTTCAGTCCTGAGCCTGGAGGCCCAAGTTCATTGGTGACAAGGAATGTGTTTGCAAAGTTAAAGCTAGTATACTAGCATCGCATAGTGGTTTGAGTGTTAAGACTATGACCCTGGAGAGACTAGCCAGATTGTTAGCTGGAAACACACAATTCCCTTGTTGCGATAGCTCCATTGGCTCCAGTCTGTTTCCAGGCACACTTCATAGTGCGGGTGATGGCCTATAAAGCCTATACAGTTTGAGGAAACAGGCTGTTGGAAGGATCATATTCCCTATGTGAACCTGTTAGAGCTCTAGGATCTTCAGGAGAGGGACTTCTCTCTGTCTTGGTAGAGGGAAGCAAGGGACATGGCTGCTCCCTTATTTTGGAATTCCCTCCCTCAGGAGACCAGGATGGCACTTTCTTTTCTCACCTGCTGTTGACAAGTAAAACTATTCTTATTCCATTGTGCACTTGTAGAAACTGACTGGGGTGGGCTTTTAATGGTGTCTTGTGCTGTTTTGTTGATGTTTATATGGTTTTGTATGAATTCTAATGGTTCTAATTTTACAGATTGTTTTAAAAATAACTTTTAATTTTTATAAATTTTTAATTGCTGCCTTTGTATTGTTTTTAATCTGCACTGTTTTCAGGAGGAGCTAGTGTGGTATAGTGGTTTGAATGTTGGATTCTGACTCTGGAGACCAGGGTTCAATTCCCAGCTTGGTCATTATACCCACTGGGTGACCTTGGGCAAGTCACACTCTCTCAGCATCAGGGGAAGGCAATGGCAAATCTCCTCTGAGCAAATCTTGCCAAGAAAACCCCTGAGGGTCACTATAAGTCAGAAATGACTTGAAGGCACACAACATACATACAACTGTTTTCAATAAGTAGTAAGCTCCCTTAAGTCCCATTACTGGGGGGAAAGATCGGATATAAATGAACATTGTTGTTATATTATTTATTCTGCTAAATTCAAGTAGACATGCACCATTAGCCCACCCCCTTCCAAAGTAGCATTAATACCAGAAGCTGTTATTTGCCTGGGGCTGAGCTAAGAAAAAATATTTTTTGATCTCAGCTCTTAGATTCCCCCAGACAGCATGGCCATTAGCCATACTGATTGGGGGATTCTGGAAATTATTATTTAAAAAAGAAATTTTCCCATGATCTGTATGTGTGTGTGTATGTGTATGTGTGCACCTTCAAGTCGCATGTCAACTTACGGCAACCCCATGAATTTCATAGGGTTTTCTTAGGCAAGGAATACTCAGAGGAAGTTTTGCTAGTTCCTTCCTCTGAAATATAGCCCACAACACCTGGTATTCATTGGTAGTCTCCCATCCAAGTGCTAATCAGGGCTGACCCTGCTTAACTTCCAAGATTAGGTGGGATTTGGTGCTTTTAGGGCAGAGGTAAAGGAAAGCTGACAGTTTGGCAGTTACTAATTTTGTTGCTTATTTTTGTTTCTCGCTTACACTTATTAACAGCAAAAACTAGCCTGAAGTGGCATTCTGAACTGAACAAGCTAATCTGCAGTTTGAATAATGGAGGCTTTGCAAGGTAGTGTAGCATTTGCTTATATTCTTGATTGGTATTGATTGATGCCCCCTGCCATTAGGTTAACGTTAGAGCAACTTAGTGAATGAACAGGTATGAATCATCTACTGAATTATGGATGGACCAATTCTCCTGTTGAAGCAAATACAAGTGAGGTCTAGAGCCCTTGCAGCTAACACATTTATTAAGACATTACCTTTTGTAGGCACTATTGGGCATGTGAGTGAGTGAGGGGGTGATATTTATGGGAACTTGGTCAGAGTTCAAAGAGAAGGAATGTTGCTGTAGTTGTCAAGCAGGACAGTCGACAATGTCTCTAGAAAGGTGGCACAGTGGCTTTAGACACTGACTGATGATCCATCTGGCAAACAGAATGAAATACATCAACCATCTGATCCAATGAAGGTAGAATTCAGAGACATCACCTTGTTATTCTGGATTATCAGCATCCAAAGGAATCTTATGGCTCAGTCTCAAAGGTGCTACAAGATCCCTTTGCATGCTGACCTAATGAAGTATAGTAAAAAGTCTGCAGCGGGGGGAGGGAATTGGGTCTCCTTCCTTTAATACCAGAATAAGTCTTTTTATCCTCAAATTTTCCTACCTCACCCCACCCCAAGTCTTCACATCTTCAGCCTGGACACCTGAACAAACTCAGATTAAGATGTTTTCATCAATCTCTTCTACCTCTTTTTTCTTAACTCTTTTATTTTTTTAAGAGCTGGGAAATTGGAGATTCTCTAGGCCAATGTGTTCGATCTGATTAGGGCAGTGTTCCCAAACTTTGGTCCACCAGGTGTTTTGAATTTGGATTCCCAGATGTCCCAGCCAGCTTAGTTGGGGATTCTGAGACTGAAGTCCAAAAAGTCTGGAGAACCAAAGTTTGGGAACTATTGGTTTAGGGCATACTCTTGTGTAACACCTGCTGCCTAGTCTTTTCAACCAGATAAGTGACATATTTGATGTGGGACTTTCTTTATCAGGATGAGCAATGTGGCTCTTCAGGTGTTTCCCTACTGCTGCTCCTATCATTCCTTGCCATTGGTTATGCGGGCAAGGACTGATGGAAAAGTGTGGTCTAATAGCATCTGAAGTTTCACAAGTTGTCCAGCCCTGTCTTGGAGAGATGACAGTTTAGGTTTTTTATATAAGATAAGCAATTTGTTCTTCTATTGACCTCCAAGAGTATTTCCTTTCACTGAAAAAAGATGTCATTTAGTGAAATACAAGTGAATGTTTAGAAAGGCTTAAATCCAGCTCGCGAGTTCCAACTGAAGTAGACTCATTGAATCAATTGGATTTATGTTTCAGGGGTAGGCAACCTTTCCCCTTTAAGGACCAAGGGACTTCAGCTCCCAGAATCCCAGGAGCTATTGGCCAACATGGGACTATTGGCCAACATGGCTGAGGCTTCTGGGAGCTGAAGTCTCTCGGCCCTTAAAGGGGAAAGGTTGCCTACCCCTGTTCTGCCTTTATTTCAGTGGTTCTGTTAGAATAAGGAGTAGTGACTGGATTTAGGCTAAACATTCCTGAGATGTCATTCTGGTCTAATATTAGTAATTTGCATAGATTAGATCATGAGCAGTAGTCTTTCCTAGCCACAGTTTGAAAGTAGATTGATTACTCAGACCAAACTATCATTTCTGAAGGACTAGACATAAACTTCTGTTTCTTTGTAAAAATCATAATGTAGACTACAAGTGGGGAAGCACATACATGCAAAGCAGGCAGCTTGAAGCATCTTGGCTTTTTAGAAGCTAGCATTGTGAAACAGAACTTGTTTTCCTCTTGAAGAGATTTCCTTGAGACAAGTTTTGTCCTGCCCTAGTTACATATTTTGACCTACAGAGCTTCCTCAGATTGCATAAAAACTGATAGGATCAACAGTTGATATTAACCAGTTACAATCTTCAAAGTGCTAGCTGTGGCTGCAGTTATGTACGTCAGGATTTTCACCCCAGGGCATGAAAAAGGGAGAACAAAAATGAATGTTCATTGAGATTACAAGAGGGAGAATCCTATTTATTTAGATTATGACTTTCTGAAAAAATCAAAATTATAAGCCATGTGATAGCTCATTTGAAATAAATTCAGAAACACCCAGTTGTTCTTGATACTGAATAAATGCACCCAGAATTGCAATCATTATCCACTAGCAGAATAGATATGTGACAAATTCCCACAAATTCCTTCCACATGTTCCCTTAAAAAAATCCTTCTTGGGATCTTTGTCACCATTAATCAGCAAAGGAGAAAAGAAATGGGGAGGGGGAAGCACTGGTGAATTAAACTCCCCAATAACTAATTTGGAGGGTCTTTTTTCATGCTGGTGCGAGCTGGTGAGCAATACATCTCTGTTTATCTAATCAAAGATCACACCCTTTGCTCTGTGTGAATGGGTGCTTGGAAGACTAGGATCCATCTTTCTGGATCCTATTACATTCTAATCCACTCCCACAACTATATAAATATGCTTTATAATTGAGGCCTTAATATCACTTGGTATTGCATCTGAAGAAGTGTGTTTAAAGTGCTTCCATATTTCCTTTCTCCCCCTTTCTTCCTACTTTTTAGGTATAAATGAAAATTATAGCAGGATTTGGTGGAATCTATCAATATTTATAGGCTGTAGATTAATGAGCATGTCAGTGTGCCTGTACACTTTATCAAATTAATTTAAAGATTCATAAATGTGTTTTCTCATTTATCTGGGCCCTTAGTTTGTACTTGATACTGTATTGTGAAGGTCTTGCAAAGTACTTTCTCTTAAACTTTCATTTTAAAGTTTGTCTAAAATTGAAACCTTCACTTCCAGATCATACGGTGTTAGCAATTGGGTCATAAGTGATGATAGTGTGTAAAGAATAGAGGAAGTTATTAGTGCTATGGTATTTGCATTTTTCCATAAAATGTGCTTAATGGTTGAATGGTCCAATGGTTGCAACTTTTGGCATGGTGGAATGACAATGCTGAGTGAAAAGATTATATTCTATTGGTTGGACGATCATTTTATCTTGGATTTTGCACAGCTAAAATTGCTCATTATTTTATTAACTAGGATTTGACTAGCTGATTTTTATTTGATAAGGTTTTTCAGGGAAGCAAAATTATGGGATTCAGGTACAATTTAGTCATAATTTTACCAATATGTATGTCTTTCTCACCCATGTTCTATGTGTACATACATGTGTGTCCATGTACACATGTATTTGTGTGCATGATAATTGTTAACATTTCTGCATAGTCAATAGCTTGTTGTTGTTCAGTGCCCTTGAGTTGACCCTATGACTTGATTTTCTTTTTATCCACCTGCTTCATTGTCCAGCTTTCACATCCATACATGGTGTTGGGGAATGCAGCAGCTTAGATTATTCTAACTTTAGTGCTCATTGTATATCTTTATATTTTAGGATCTTGTCTAATTGTTTAATAGCTGCCCTTCCCATTCCAAGTCTTCTGATTTCTTGACTGCAGTCTTCATTCTGATATGAGTATGGGAACTCTTTAACTATTTTGATTTCCTCATTATCTAGGTTGAATTTGTGTAGTTCCTCCATAGTAATTATTTTTGTTTTATTTATGTTCAACATTAAGCATGGCATTGCATTTTCTTCTTTGACCTTCCTTAGTAATTTTCCCAAGTCTGTGATGTTTTCCACAATTAGTATGGTGTCAACTGCGTATCTGAAGTTGTTGATGTTCCTTCCTCCTATCCTCACTCCTCCTTCATCTGTTCTAAATCTACTCTTCTTATGATATTTTCTGCATACATGTTGAACAAATAGGGTGATAGTATGGAGCCTTGCCTGACCCCTTTGCCAATTGGGAACCATTCTGTTTCTCCATATTCTGTACTAACAGTAGTCTTTTCTCGCAGTACAGATTTCTCATCACGGCTATCAGATGTGGCACTCCTATGCCTCTTAGAGCAATCCGTAGTCTTTTGTGACCTGTGCATAGCCTATAAAGTGTGTGCTGATTTTTTCCTGGAATTATTTTGTATGTTCCATTAGCCATTGTATGTTTGGAGTGTGGGCTCTAGTGCATCTTCCTTTCCTGAACCTTGTTTGTATCGCTGAGATTTCTCTCTCCATATATGATTGGATTCCATGTTACAGAATTTTGAGCATAATTTTGCTTGCATTGGAAATTGACACTATTCTATAGTTTTCTGCAGTCTTTTGTATCTCAGGATGTATATTGATCATTTCTAGTCTGTTTTCAATAGCTACATTTTTCTAGGATTGTATTTTTAAGCTGTTGAAACTGACCCCGTACTTACTGGATAACTGATATCTGTCTGAAAGCATAATTGTCTACTGCTAGATATTTTTTTATTTGTTTGTGTTAGAAAAAGAATCTACAGAGTTTAAGATGCCAGAGATTCTAACCTTTCTAACTTGAAATTTTATGAAATTTTATTTATCCATAACATTGGTAACTTTTATTCTGTAACCAAATACTGAGTGTTACATTGATTGACCTTATTTATTTGAACAAGATTCTTTGTATGATGTGGTTTGAAATAGATGTGGCTTACTGCTGGTTTGTATTGAGATTAATTTTGGAGGCTTATCAAATGTGATTTGCTTGGGGTAAATAGTGAAATTCTGGGTGTGATCTGCATCTACTTTACTATTGCATGGTTGCAATATTAATTTAACACAGCTACCTTTCTCCCTTTTGACCCAGCAGCTGATTTGCGTCTGCAGGTCAATCACTCAATGATTTAACCTCTTGCCACAGTGCAGCACTCAGATGTAAGCAAAGCTCCCTTCTGGATTCCAGCAGAAAGCCTTGTTGAGCCACAGAGTTGGTTAATACTGAGTGAATTCTGGTAACAGGCCAGCTTTACAGTTTTAGGGGCGGGGGGGGGGGAATCTAACCTTCCTTGTTTGGTAATTTATCCCTTCCCCTGTATGTGCACAAAAGAGACTGGCCAACAAATGTTAGTAGATAAGAACGGGGGTCATTACTATGATTAGACCTCAGGTAGCAGACTTTTGGAGTCAACAAAGGGACAGTAGGTTGTTAGTTAATTTGGTTATAATTCTACTGTAGGAGAGATGGGGAGATGTTGGTTGGTTGCGCAAACTCATGTACCAAAATAGCCTATCTGGCTTTAGGTATTAAGTACCTTGGTTTAGGTGACAGAGAGGGGGTATACTGCTTTGCCTCAGGTAAAAAATATCATGAGTGATCCTAGATAAATTCATTCCATTGGGGTGTGCATGAGATTTAGGTTGGGATTCTAACAGACATACATAGCTGACTAGATGGTCTTAAGGAGGCTGTTGTCTCTCAGCCTGATCTACCAAACAGAAAGTAAGGATAAACGAAATGAGACTCTGAAAGCACTTTGTACACTGGAAAGAGCTATAGGTAGCTAATATGATATGTACCCCATCTTCTTCAGACCTTTTGGTGAGTTATAAATGCATTTTTGGGTTGAGTTGGTGCAATGCTAACTTATACTTCATTTCTGAAATTTTCTGCACGCATGCTACAGTTCTTCACAAAAATGAATTTAGGTATGCATTTTTCTCCAATACCAAAGCTTTTCTCCTTAATGGCCCCAAACTTCTTTGCCAATAATTTATATTAACAGGGCCATATTCTTCTGTAGGCTGAGCTACAATAAAATTCTGTAGCTGTGAATTCCCATTTCTTATATAGTAATAAAATGCAGATAAGTCAAATACAGTTAAAACCTAAATAACAGTTAAGTAACCCAGTTTAAATATCAATAAAAAGGCTATTTTTGTGTATGTGCCAGCAGTAGAATAACCTTATCTTCTACCCTCAAATAGCCACTGTAAAATCTCTGTTGTATCACCACCCAGTTTGCCCCAATGGTGATGGAGTTAAGAAAAAGGCCTCCCCCAAAGATCTTTAAAAGCTATGAAGCTTCATGTGGGACGATACTTGGGGCTTTGTAGGTTATAAACAGCAATTTGAATCTCATTCTAATTACTCATTGGAAGAACTCTTGTTTTTTCCAGATGTAACAGACACAGAATTTATTTTGCATAAAACGTATAATCTTATTCTAGAATGGGGGAAATTGTCATTATTTACAGCAATAGATTTCTTTTAAATTGTACATTATGTAAGAACATCTCAAATTTATACCATGGTTTACTTTGTGGGCACAAAGCACTCATCATTGTGATTTATACAATAGTTTTATGCAATACATAAAGAGATATGGGTAACAGTTTAGAAATAGGTGCATAGTCCTAAGTTTCCTCATAAACTAACCCACTCTTTACTTTCAGAGGAATTAAATGGCTCTGAAAAACATTAATTTTCTGGTAATAATAAGTTATGTTTAACTGCGGCCTTTGAAAACTCAAGGCAGAGTTGGAGGGAAGATTTTTGCAGCACCTGGCCAAACAGAAGTCTTTACATTGTGCTGGAAGCAAATGGTGAAACATGCTTTGGGTTTATGAGTAGAACAAAAGGAGGCACAAGACCTTTGTTGTTGTGAACCTTCACATGGTTCTGATTTATGGTGACACTCGGGAGAACTTATTGTATTGTTCTCTTGCCAAGATTTGTTCAGAGGGGATTTGCCCTTTTGCCTTCTAAAGCTGTGACTTATCTGAGGTTATCCAGTGGGTTTCCATGGCTGAGCAAAGACTTGAACCCTGGTCTCTAGTCATAGTCCAACATTCAAACCACTACACCACTTTGGCTCACACAAGACCTTACAGCAGGAATAATGTTTACCACATGCTGTGTTGGAGATTATCAGGACATCAGTTCAGTGTAGGAAGTACAAAACAATTATCTCAAAAGAGGCTCCATAGTTGTACCGTGTAAGATAGTGTCTTGCTGTTTATGCACTTCTTGCATGTGTTGGGCAACTTGGCAAGTTATTCATTGGTCAGATTGCTTTTAATAATTTTCTTATGTAGTATGTAGATATATGTAACAAAGTCCATTAGTCTCAGTCTGGTTTGAGAGATGTCTTGTCTCAGGTCCAAGAAATTTGTTATTTGCAGCATTTTACTTTGACTTTTCCTATGTTTCTTACTCAAAAAAACAAAAGGTACGTTCCTTGATTGCATCAACATTTTTTCCTTCTCTATTATTATTTTATTTTTATTTTTAAAAAATTGAGAAAGGAAAGCCCAGACTAATTTCTTCTTGTTTTTCTAATTAGCTTCTAAAATATAAACTATTCCCACAAAGGAAGGGAATAGTTGGAATTTACTTTTTGATATTTTGCTTGACATCCTCAGAATAAAAGAGTAAGGCCCCATTAGTTGATTTAAGTCATAGAAGTTAATTACTTCCTTTAATTTTTCCCCTGCTCTATTAAAAATATATTGTTATACATGTAATATAATTATAGGCTTATAACTGTGTTGTTGTGTGGCTTAATTCATTTCCAACTTACAGCAATCCTAAGATGACCCTATTGCAAAGTTTTCTGGGGCTGAGAGTGTGTGACTCACCCAAGGTAACCCAGTGGGTGTCCATGGCTGTACAGGGAATCAAACTCTGGTCTCCAGAATTGAAATCCAATGCTCAAACCACTACATCATGCTGGCTGTCCTAGGATTATAATGTTAATGTTAAAATGCAAGCTCATGTAAGTAGTTTGTTCATTTTTCTAACAATAGGACTACTTCCTGCCTTTGCACCTTAACTTCACAAATGCACATTAGACTGTGAACAGAGTGAGTATGGTTAGAGTGCTATCCCTAGATTTGGGAGTCTTTTCCAATTTGGGAATGGACCTGCTCCATGCCTTCCTCAAATGCTATGTATGGTATCAAGACTGGCACAAGCCACTGGTCTAAAATAAGATTTTATCGTGGTTGAATGGATACAACAGGTGTTTCACAACAGAGAACCCTTGCACCCATAGAAGCTGACTTTACAGCCAGTAGTGGGCTGGATTCCCAGGCAGCAAGAGACACTGCCATCAGGCCAGTGCATCTTTCCGAGGGTGGTACCTGTGTTTTCCCTTGGGCAAGACCAAAGTATAGTTGGAAACAAAAAGATTATAGAGCAGAAGTCTAAACAAAAGATTTTTTGCTGCACATCTCCATTCCTTATCTAGAAGCTTCAAGAACAGAAAAGCCAGACAGCTACCATAAATTATGCCCTTGCTTCTCGCACAGCTAGAAAATGTGATCTTTATAGGAAAGAAGATGATCTAAATCAGGGGTAGGCAACTTTTACCTACCTGGGGCCAGTCTGGAGCTCTTCAGTGGGCCGAGGAGGGGGAAATGGTGCCACGCGTGCTCGCTCGCGCGCAGTACTCCGGAAGTACTGCGCATGCGCGCACACTCCCGCACATGCATGCGCAGTACTTCCGGCATACTGCGCATGCGTGAGCAAGTTGCGGTCGCCATATTTTTTCCAGAATGGTGGCTGCGACTCGTTTGCGCATGCACAGTACTCCGCGGGGGGCCCCCAGGAGGGCTCCCTCGACCGCACCGAGCCTCAGAGAGGCCCAACGCGGCCGCGGGGATCCTCCGGGGTGCCATTTTGTGTTCTAAAGTGGAGCCCGGAGTCTTGTGCGACCTTTCCCGTTGCGGGGCAGGATGGGAATGGTCACGCGAGACTCCGGGTGCCATTTTGGAAAGGCGGTGGCGGCAGGACTGGGCAGGGGCCGGTCGGAAGGCCTCGGCGGGCCGGGTGCAGGCCATAGGTTGCCAGCCTCTGATCTAAACTTTTCATCTACTGGATGCCCTGCCAGGCCAAATAGTTAGGCCTAACTATAATCAGTGGAAAATCACTTGTTCCATGCTAATTTAGCGCTGTGTAATCTCTTCTGGTGGCAGGTGCCACACAGACCATAAAGGTTTCATTTAAAAACTTTGCTTATTCTTTGAGCTTTTCCAGTGATCCTGGCCTGCACAAATGCTTTCAGCTTAATTTGCCCTGAGGAGGGGTAATAATAATAATAATAATAATAATAATAATAATAATAATAATAATAATAATAATAATTTTTTTGTATCCCGCCCTTCTGCAGCGCAGTCGGGGTGGCTTACAACATTAAAAAACATCCATAATATAGTAGAAAGGAAAAACAAGTGGGATATTCAGGTATCCTATATTGAACTTCTTGGAGGAAAAGTGATTTTTAAAAAATCAGATTAATAAAATGTTGATTCTCTGTGCAGGCTCTTTTAATAGAAGTTTTGCTTTGTGTTAGTAGGAGCCTTAATGCTGCTACTTTCCCTATCTGCCAGGGATCTCAATCAAGAATTTATTTAAGAACTACTTTGCTGACTTGCTTTGCTGTGTTGTTGGATGGAAAATAATAAAGGACAAGTGTGAAACCTGCAACAACATGTTCCAGTATAACTCTCCCTCCATCCTAGAGCAAATCAAGCATGAACTCTCCCTAGAAGCCAAAATGACTCAACTGAGGTTATTGTTCTTCAGACATATGATGAGACAACATGACTCATAAAAAAGTGGAAGTGGAAGACCACATTATAGGGCAGATAGACTCAGGGCCTCGGCAGACGGCTTATTAAGCCGTCCTGGAGGCAGGGAAGAGGAGGGGCAGCCGCACGCTCGGCGCCCCTTCCTTCTCCCGAGGTCGTCCTCGGAGCTGCCGGCCCTCCGCATGGCCGGCACTCCGGGGGCAACCTCCCGCCGCAGCGTCCGCACACGCTGCGGCGGATAAGTCAGTGAAAGTGCGCCTCACCCTTTTGGGGCGCACTTTCACTGACTTGTGAAAGGAGCGCTATTTTAGCGCTCCTTTCAGGGGCGGGGAAGGAGGCAGCCCCATGCCTCGATCTTGCGGCGCAGTCTGCTTCCCCCCTCAGTCAAGAGAGCTATGGCCCTGACTTTGCAAGACCTGAGAAGGAATGTAGATGACTGGGGCTCTGGGAGGTGTCTCATACAAAGGATCACCTTAGATCAAAGCCATAATAATAATAATAATAATAATAATAATAATAATAATAATATATCCCGCCCCTCTGCAGAGCAATCGGGGCGGCTTACAACATCAAAATTTCCATACAGATATATTAATACAATCTAAACAGAACATAAAAATCCTGAATCCCACCTGTCCAGAAAATTGACAGAAAATAACAAGAACAAATCTTATCAGGGTGTTGCTGTTGCTGTTCAGAGTTTCAGCCACAGATGCTGGCGAAACATCAGAAACTCTTCTAGAACATGGCCACACAGCCTGAACCCCCTCCAAAAAAACTATAGATAACATCATTATTTTAAAATGGAATTCGACAGCTTTCCAAAGTGAAATTCTGATAAACCAGTTATGCACTTTCTCTCACTGCCATCTTTTAGGCATAAATTAGTAGCAATTTATTAGGCTGAAGAAGATTATTCTGTTACTTGCAGACAGCTTCTGTTCTGAATTGTTTGATAACACTAAGGTTGTATTTATACAACATCCTAAGCATAATTTGGTTTATCAATAACCAGCAGCTCTGTTGATGCATACTACGCTTGGCTCCTCTTACAGGTGGAAGCTGCAAAACTCACTAAAAAGGTATTCAGTACCAGAAAAAGTTTACATTTCAACCTGAACTCTGACTGTTTGCTCTTCTAACAAACCAGGATTCATAAACTGTCTATCTACCCTAGTTTAATTCTCCTGGATTGTCACAAGTGAGACAAACCTGAGTAGGAATCATGTGGCCCTTCTGATTTCAAACTGCCAAGATTTGGAAATGCGGTTTTTGCTCTGAGTTATATTCAACTCACATAGTTTCTTTTTTTAAAAAAATATTGAATAAAATATCATGACATACAATATATTCAATTAATCTTGGAAAGTTCTACAATGCTTATTATACAGTAAAATAACAATTTCACTTTGATTCAGTTCCATATAGCATATTAGAATTACACTAGTTCCAATTTTTTCATTCATTAAATCACATTGTAGTATTATAATTATCAAAACTAATAAGCATCAATCTTCCTTCCATTCAACCTATTTCTTTTACTTTCTACCTTTCTTCTTCACTTACTTCCCCTTCCTTCTCTTCTAGTACCTTCTACTAAGTTCACTTCCCATTTTCCTTCTTTATTTCAGTCCTTCCTCTCCACTTTCTCTCCCTTATACTTCCTTTCGTCTCATTCTTCTCCTCTTACCTATTCTTTTTACCTTCTCAAACCCTCTCCACATTCTCTCTACCTTGTACTGCACTTGCTCAAACCTGCTACACTTTCTTCAGCGCTCATTCTGTCTTCCTTCCCATCAGTTATCTGTTTATTTCATTACTCTTTTTTGACTTTCCAGTACTGTTTTTCTGTTGAAACCTATTCTGTATTTATTTCTTTTAAACTTTTTAAATTAAATTATATTCCACATTACTCTATTTACTACTCCTTATCTTATTATTTCAATGAATTATTTTACATTTTGTTATCGTACTTGTTTTTGTTATTTTGTTTTGCCATACCTTTCATAAATTTCCCCTTCTTGAGCCAACCATAAAGGAAATTTCCATATATATATATACACACACACACACACACATACATATTTACCTATATGTACGTATATACATGCATGCATACACACACACACATACATACACATATATGCATGTACCCATTTTGCTTATTTAAGAAGAGAAGGTTATCGTTGTGATGTTTCCCCATATTTCTTCTAAATAATCATTAGATCCCAATCCTCCTTGAATTTCCCTGATATTTTATATTTTAGCATTTGGGTTAATTTTTCCATCTCCATTGCATCATATAATTTTATCAACCGTTCTTTTATACTAGGAATATTACTGGACTTCCACCTCTGTACATATAATAATCTTGCCTTAGTGGTCATGTAATAGCAAATTTTTCCATATTTTCTCTCTATTTCTTCTTCAAATGTATTTAATAAAATTCTGGATTCATCTGTAATTTGATGTTCACAATTTTGCTTATTGTTTCGTTAACATTTTTTCAAGGTTTTTTTTTTATTTTATTTTTTTTGCTTTCTTACATGACCACCAGTAATGATAAAAAGTTCCAGGTTCTTCCTTACCTTTCCAATATAAATTGACAGTGTTTTTGTATATTTTTGAGATTTTTACAGGTGTCATATGCCAACAAAAGTACATTTTATTAAAAAAATTCCTCAAATTTTGTGATATTGTATATTTTGAATTTTTTTATCCAGATGTTTTCTCATTTTTTAAACTCTGTTGTATGACCCACATTCTGCATCCATCGAATCATTTCCTCTTTGACTGTTTCTTCCTCTAAATCTAAATTCATAATAATTTTATAAAAATTTCCAATAATCTTGTCCTGGTCTTTGCATAAATTTTAATCAAAACTTGTTTCTTTATCTTCAAACCTTATAATTTATTATCCATTTTGTAGCTTTCTCTAATTTGGATATGTGTAAACCAGTGTGTCTCATATCCTTCAACTCACATAGTTTCTATGAAACTAACACTGAAGAACTTGTTTGGTAACTTTGTGGATGTTCAGGCAGATGAAATTAACGATGTTACCTCCCTTTCCAAGAAAAGAAAACGAAAGAGAGAGTCCAGCTTTTTTCCTCCTTTCCTCTAGGTAGATTTAATATTTGAGAAAAAGTTACTTTTAGAGTACAACTTGAAATATCTTGGCATGCTCGCTGGGCAATTCTTGGAGATATATTCCACACAACAAATCCCTGCTTCCAAGCTATGCATAGTTGTGGGTGTGTGTTGGTGTTAGGGCAGGGAATTTGACAGTGAATATTTGACTAACTCACTCATTAAATAAGAATGTCATCTAGTCATCAAATGGGAATCCTTTTTATGGGTTTGTAGTGAAGTCAGTGAGTGAGAGAATTCTTTCCTCGGGAGGTGAAATCTGGTTTATAAATGTAAAGGAGTGTATTGTTTTTATGTATTTATTTTTGCTAAGATGCTGTGTAGAAATAATTGGCTAATAAATATTGTGTTTTGAAAATTATTAGAGCCTGAACTGTATGTATCTGTTTCCTCCAACAACTGATTGGTTCCATTTAGATTTCATTCGTATGTATGTGTTTGTTTCGCATTGAAAATTCATCATTTCAAGAAATTTAAGGGTTGGCAATAGAATGCAAACACTATATTCAAACATACACATATGAATGTGTTCATCGAGATCCCTGAGAAAACAGTACCTCTGGAGAAGGGCTTATGAGCTGTTTTGATAGCTTATTGGTTGCCCCTCTTAAGAATAAAAGCAGGGTTTACTTTTCTATCATTCAATGATTTCCTAATACAATCTGTATTTTAGTGTTGTGATGAACCAGCTGATACTGGATATGAATCAGCTAATGGAGTGATCCTCAGACTGGAGGGGTGACCCATAAGGGGAACGTGAGACTTGGAGGCCCTGATCATTCCTCCTCTTCCACTTCCCAAACTTGTTTATGTGTAAAATTTAGACATGTGTTGAGCTAAATATTGAATTTACTTTAAATTGTTCTAATTTGAATTATAGCGGCTTACAATTTTTTTTAATTTATTAAAAAACTACACAAAGAATAAAACAATAAAAGATGGTTAAAACCCCACAAAATCTTACAATTATAAAATAAGCTTTTCAAATACATCATATATATATAGTCCTATACAATTTAAGTTGTTTGAAAAAGATTGGACCATAGTGACCACTGGCATGTTGTCGGGTGGACAACTGTAAAATTTAGATTAACATAATCAATAAAAGGAAACCATTTTTCATAGAATGATTCTTGGTTTTGTTGTATTAAATTACATTTCATTTTATCTAATAATTTTCCCATTAACCATTGGTCCTAGACTCTTTTCCACCAATTATCTAGGGACACTTACAAATTTTGATGTACTAATGCTATCTGTATACTTAAACCACTCTGTTTTGCTCTTTTTTAAAACAGAGAGAATTGGGTTTTTAGATTAAATGAAAGGCAACTTCAAGTATCTACAGGACAGCTTGGAAGTATTCTTATACTGATTTCCGTGCTGTGATTTTCAAAGCAGAATCACGATTTTGCCATTTGGAGTGGCTCTAGTGACTGTTAGTATAATTATAATTATTATTGGGGACAAGTTGAAATGCAGGTGAGAAGATTAATAAAATCCCCTGCTTGGAGGTTAATGAGGTATTAATAGGGTTTTGTCAAGTTTCTGTATGGGATCTGGAAAAGTTTAACATTATGTGCTCAACTAGCTAAAAATAGAAATGTACGGTAGTTAAAACAGTAAGTATTGTACATTCCTCTAGCTTGATGTGCCAACCCAGTGCTATAGCAGTATAGCTGGAAAAAAACTTTTTATTTATAGAAGACTAAGGAAAAATACCCAACTGAACTTTCATTTTAAATATTTGTGAAGACAAGTACCAGTAGTTATAGTTTCTTATTTATTAAATGTATTTCTGTACTGCTGTTCATACAGTGCGGTGTGCTAGATGTCTAAGCTGTTTGCAGCAGTAAAGCAAATGAATAATAATATCATAATATACAATTGAATAGAAAAGTACAAAGCATTTAAACTACTACAATAAAATTAAAAGAAATAAAAAAGAAAAGTACCAAGCACATACCCTCCAATATTTCCCAGATGTAAACTAGCATGCAAGTTGCCAAGCAACATCAGAGTGGTCAATATGACAGGAATTATTAAAAAGGAAGCACACAAAAACTAGGAAACACTTCAGCAGTTTGCTTTTGCCTGAACATACAGGGAAGGACATGGTTTCACCCCTTCTTTCCTCTCCTGTCTGCACAGTTAACTGTAAACTTTTTTGCACTTTAAATTCCTTTTGCAGCAATTGAAATTAAGATGAGGACAAAGGAGAAAAGTGAGAGGAGAGAAAAACTGGAATATTTTTTAAACAGTTGCAAAAATGGGATGACAGAGGACTAATTGGAACTTTCCCTGCCAAATCAAGATAGTTGGAGGGTCGGCAAGCAGTAACTGCAAAAACAAATGAGTTAACAGGGCATAGCAGTGGTCAGTCTCAAAGACAACTGAAATCAAAACCTTTTAACCTTAGCCCAGTGGTTCTCAAACTTTGGGGTGAGACCCTGCGGGGAAGGAATTGCTTAAGGGGGGCAAGATACTGATTCCCTTCCTCCTCCTCTGTTCCCCAAACTTTTCCTATCTCACATATACACAAGAGAATGAATGTGTGTGTGTGTGTGTGTGTGTGTATGTCGGGGGGGATAATAAGGAGATTATTAAAGTATTGCTGTTCCACTTTAACTGCTCTGGCTGCTGCAATCTGGAGTTTGTAGTTCAGTGAGGCCCAGGACCTCTCTGGCTGAATATTCTAAATGCCCCTCCCTAAACTGCAAATCCCAGAATACGAGAGGAGGCAGCCAGAGCAGTTAAAGTGGAATACCAACACTTTATAATCTCCTAAATGAGTGTATGTGTGAGTGAAAGAAAAGAATGAAAGAGCATGATGGTGTACATAATCTGTGAGCATTGGTGTATGTGATTGTGGCTGTGTATGAGACAGTATGTGTAAAATTTACAAATGTGTTACGTATTGAATTTTATTTAAAGGAAACTTCCAATTTGAACAGTATTATCGTATATACTTGACTGCAAATTGACCTTGTGTATAAGTCGAGATCGACTTTTGGGGCCAAAATTTAGGATTTTTTATACGACCCATGAATACGTTGAGGGTTGCCCTCCCCAGCCTCTGCCCAGCTGGGCTTCCTTCCAGGGAAGGAGCCCAATGGGGGAAGAGGTGACTGGGTGAGCGATCACCCTGCCTGGCTTCTTCCCCACTGGGCTGTCCATTTTGGAGGCAGCCCAGCTGGGGAGAGGCTCAGGTCCTACTGTATGGATCCATGTATAAGTCGACCCAGGTTTTGGGGTTTCTCAACTTATACACATGCATATACAGTATTTCCTTATGAGCTGTTAAAATATGAACTAACATACACACACTAAACAAACAAAATATTTTTATTCACATGCTACGTCGAACAGGGGGGCACAACATGTAAATAGGGTCATGAGGGTAAAAAATTTGAAAACCACTGCATTAGCCTCTTACCTACTGCTTAATTCTCCTATCTTCCATCTGTACTATCTGGAGTATATCCTTCTAAATATTCCTCTCTTCCTTTTCTTGCCCATTTAATATTGAAAGTAAGCCCTCTAGTATGAGCCATATTGATTCAGTATACCGAGGGCCCTTGGTATCTGCTGAGATTTGGTTCCAGGACTCCCATGGATTCCAAGATCTGTGGATGCTCAAGTCCCATTAAATACAGTGGCATAGTGAAATGGTGTCCCTTATGTAAAATGACAAAAACCAGATTTGCTTTTGGAATATACAGTATGTTGTTTTTCAAGCCCTAGATCAGGGGTAGGCAACCTTTCCCCTTTAAGGGCTGAGGGACTTCAGCTCCCAGAAGCCTCAGCCATGTTGGCCAATAGTCCCGTGTTGGCCAATAGCTTCTGGGATTCTGGGAGCTGAAGTCCCTCGGCCTTTAAAGGGGAAAGGTTGCCTACCCCTGCCCTAGATGGTTGAATCGTGGATAAAAAAAAAATATCTGTGGAAACATAGGGCCACCTGTGCTATTTTCATTTAATTATTTAATTTATATCACACCTTTCAATGTTTGATCCCAGGTATGAGAATTCTTTTACTAATTACTATTTCTTCATTGTCTAAATCAAATTTATGTAGGTTCTCTGTGGTCATTATTTCTGTTTTCTTTATGTTCAGCATTAATCCTGCCTTTGCAGACGGCAAGCCCTGCATCTTTCAATGGTGCATGCAGTCGCTGCAAACTGGCAGCGCAGCACACAGGAGCGTGTGGTCATTAACAACAACAGGAGTTGAGGTCCTGTGTTCTTTTGCATATGTGGGGAGGGGTCCAGAATGGATCCCCCTCGTATACAAATGGCCCAGTGTAATATGTTCTGCATACAAGTTGAACCGATAGGTTGAAAAGATACAGCCTTGTCTGACCCTTTTGCCAATTGGGAACCATTCTGTTTCTCTGTGTTCTGTTCTGATTGTAGCCTCTTATCCTGAGTACAGATTCCTCATTAGGACTATCAGATGTGTTGGCACTCCCATGTCTTCAAGGGCATTCCATAGCCTTTCATGATCTATGCCAGGGGTAGGCAACCTTTCCCCTTTAAGGGCCGAGGGACTTCAGCTCCCAGAATCCCAGAAACTATTGGCCAACACGGGACTATTGGCCAACATGGCTGAGGCTTCTGGGAGCTGAAGTCCCTCGGCCCTTAAAGGGGAAAGGTTGCCTACCCCTGATCTATGCAGTCAAAGGTTTTGCTATAGTTTATAAAGCACATGCTGATTTTCTTTTGGAATTCTCTGGCGTGCTCCATTGGCCATCATATGTTTGCAATGTGGTCCCTAGTGCCTCTTCCTTTCCTGAACCCTGCTTGGACCTCTGGAATTTCTCTCTCCATGTATGGTTGGAGTCTATGTTGTAGAATTTTGAGCATAATTTTGCTTGCATGGGAGGTCAGTGCTGTGTTCTTATAGTTGCTGCAGTCTTTTGTATCTCCTTTTTTGTGGATGGGGATGTATAGTGACCGCTTCCAATCTGTTGGCCATCATTTTGTTTTCCATATCTGTTGACATATGTTGGTTATCACTAGAACTGATTCTGTCAATGTGGATTGCAGCAGTTCAATTGGAAAAGTAGAAATTGAAAAGTAGAAATGCTTAGTAACAGAAAATAATGATGTTTCTGACGACCCATTAGTAGTTTGTGATAAATCAGCATATGTTAAAATAAATATAACCAAGGTTTTGGGGTTTGTTGTTTTAAATCATACTCATTTCACATATACTCACTAGTGATCAGTGTGAAGATGATCACCAGCATTTTGAGAACCACTGGCTAACAAGCATATTGATGTTACCAATGGTCACCAGGGATAGTTCAAGACAAGTGGCATGAACTCTCATCCACCTACCAGCTGGGATATGTATAGATCTACCTTAACCCCTCTGTTAATGGTGATGGAGAATGAAAGTTAAGCTACATGGATTGGATCTGTTTTATCCTAGGTTACACTAATCATCTAAAAGTAGTAGTAATAGCAGCTTTGAACCTTGTAATTCATAGTGACATTTTACATTTTACAGATGAAGGACTGAGAAACCACTTTGTCAGTACTGTGTAAAGAAATCTAGGATAAACTCATATTTGAACCCCTATCAAAGGTAGCATTGTCTCTTTGTCCATGTTGGTTCTTTGTAATTGTCTTGTGAAAGTTTGGTTACTACATTATTATTTTTTTACTTTTGTTCTTTTTCCGTTCTGCTTCCCCTACCCCTCACAACCAACTCGTGATAAGTTTTGTACAAGAAGGATCAACATGATTAGCCACAAATTACCTTGTGATTGTTAAGGGGCGATTTGCATCTGGGCCTGCTCAGTCTTAGAGCCTTATCACATTACAAAAGTAAGATGAAAGTCAATGAGATAGAAGTGGCTTTCTGCTTACATCGCTGCATGATGTCGTAGCGTAGTACTTCCATTCTCCCCTCAAAGAGAAATGGTTGTAAACCATTGGCCTTTTGCCAAATGGATTTTTTCAGCAGTACAAAATGTTTTTACAATTGTCTCCCTGAGGAAGAGAATGGAAGTGTTTTGAGGGCATGAGGAGAGGCAAGGAGAAAGCCACTTCTATCTTGCTGCCTCTTGTTTTACTTTTGTAATGTGATAAGGCTTTTCGTCTGATACTGTATCACACAGTCTTCCTATGATGGGATGGGGAACCCTTGGAACTGAAGATGTTTATGAACTGCAGTGCCCATCATCCCTCACCATTGAACAGGTTGGTTGGGACTGATGAGCAGGGCTGGCTAACCTTAGACAGGGTGAGGTAACCCCTCAGGTATGGGGTCTTATATATGGGCAGCAAAATATCTCTTACTTACTTGCTTTGTTGTTCTGTTTTCACTAACAGAGGAAGAGAGTAGTGCTTTTAGGTGATTATTTATCTCCTGTTCCAAAGTGCCTTGATTGGCTTAACATACTACTGTATTCATTTTGACTTAGGTAAATGGTGGATATGCCATTTGCTATTTTGGCTTAGATAGCAAAATACCTTGCACTGGCTCTGCTGTGTAATGCAATAACATCTGGATCTATACATGTTGCCCATCCTGCCTCAATGATGATAACCTGTTACTTCATTTTTAACCCACCTACCCCTTCACTACTTTTCCAAAATTGAAGGCTCTTTTTCTACCTCAGAGCACATGCAAAGAAATTAGATGTCTGGCTTTCTGTGGTGAAAGAACATGAAACAATGTTGTTCTTTGTTCAAAAGACTGCATTTTAAAAATATTGCTAAGAGGTTACAGGACTAACCACAAGGCATTTTGCTGCCTCAGGTAAAGTAGCAAATGATGTCCCCAAATCAAGGTACTTAGTATCCCAAACCAATCAAATTGTTGTGGTTCTTCAGTCAAATCCCCCCAACAAATGCCTCCTCTTCGTCCCTGATAATAAAAAGACAATAGTAATACATCCAATAACTAACAACCTGTGGTTCCTTCATGACATCGCAGATCTGCTAACTGAAGTGTCTTCTTCACTGTACCTGAATGGTAGGGCTGGCTCTGGGAATTCTGTAAATAGGTTTTTAGCCTTGATTATCTCACAGCTGCTCCTCAATGGAAGCTTTTAATTAAAAGTCAGCATGGCAGAAATAGCATCCTATCTCCTAGGTACAGGTCCTCATTATCTGGGTTACCATCTTTTCCCTAGGTATCATCATTGACTGTTCTAGATCTGTATTTGAATGACCATCAATTGAATTTAAAATTAAACATCCCAGTTCATAGTTAATACAGCTGGATGTGATGACTCTCTCTCTCTCTCTCTCTCTCTCTCTCTCCCTCCCTCCCTCCCTCCCTCCCTCCAGTATTACTTGGGCCCATGGAAGAGATAACAGTAAATCCACTATTTAAAAGAGGAAAGGAGGTCTGTGTCAGAGGCAGAACTTCCTCCAAGCCCTATCCCAAAGAATACTGATTGCTTAAAAGGCAGACCCTCACTGTCATCATGCCTAGAAATGATGCTTCCTTGCAGCATAAGGCTTCATTTGAATAAATGCCTCGTTGTATGTAGGAGGGCTTCTTCCAATAGCCTTTAATACACTGCAGTTTGACTTTGGGCAGAGGCTCTGTTAGTCCTAGTTAAAAGTGCTAGCTTCAAACTAGAGAAACTGCTGGAATTACATCTACACCTGGATGTACTTTGGTCAGCTGCTCCTGGACCCCTGAGTTTCACTTTGACTGACTTCTTGGTGCGTGAACCATGTTTGGTTGTACTTTAGGACCACTATTACCCAGTTGGTTGGACTTACAACCCTGCCTCCAGATCATACTCACCTGATAGAACTCAGCTAGTTTGGCTACTGCACTGTATTTTGTTCCTTGCTTTTAGACCTGTCCATGCCTGCCCACCTGAGATGTATCTGTGTCCAGCTCAGAATCCTGCCTGGTGTTTGTCTACCGCAAAACAGAACATTAGGGACTTGATTTTGGCAATTGCCTTTATAGGTCAGGAAATGTTACCAGCTGTCTTGTTTGCCTGTCAAGTATAAAATGAAGAGCTTAAAACCTGTAGCGTTTTATATGCAAAGAAATCTTCTCTTCTGCCCCTTTCTCCTCTGGCTTCAACGCCCTGACTTGAAAGTGAAAATTGACAGCGGCAGAATCCAGCACTGTTGAATCTTAAAATGATATCCTACTTTCTGCATGAACACAGAGAAAATGGCTATCTGTATCACAATGACTGTTATTGGACAAGGATTTTTAAAATCTCATAGGGTGTAATTACAGCTCATACAGATTTCAAAGGAGGAGTTCTGCTTTTTGAAATCACATTAATATTTTTCTCTTGCTACTCACAGATTTTTGTTTCACAACTCAGCCCTATCTCTGTTATACAGTATTATTTCTAAATTGCATCTGTTCCTCAACCATGTCTGATTGCAGGATTAAAATGGGAGGGCTCTGTTTACTCACCTATGAGCGTTTGCAGTAGTGTTAAGAAAACTGTCACATTGGCAAGTCCAATGATGTGAAATAGGATAAAGTGCTCACTGAAATTATTAAATAGTGTTGGGCAAGTTCCTGGAATTGACTACCAGTACTCATGACAGGGATAATATTAAATCTGTGAGGGTGTGGTGCACAATGTCCTATATTGTGTTAGATTTGGAGATAGAAACATATGGCATATTGAACAACAGCATGACCATGCAAATAATATGTTTAATCCGTTTCCCACTTGGCTTGTCTTCTTTAGCCACCATGCTATTCATTCCCAGACTGTAAATTTCTGGTGGTAGGAGAAAACCAGCCCATGGCCATCCAATGTCATAACTCAGTGAGGACTAGAGCCTTGATTTCCCGAGTCCTAGTGCAGCACATTAACAACTATGTCATACTAGGGAGATTACTATGCACGGTTTTTAAACTGTAATTATAACTGGGGGAAAAGTGGCTTTGGTGACGCTTATTGCATGATGACTCCTGTGACCCATGGTGGCTGTGTCCCCCAACACAATAAGGGCATCCCTTTTCTTTGATGAGAGAAAGCTATCAATAAGCTCTCTATAGTGTAGATCCCCAGGTGCAAAACACTTTGAGGCAGGAGTTATATGGTGTTAGTCTCCCCTCCCCCTCACTATTTCCAAGCAGAGCAATTGCCTTTAATTTTTTTTCTTGTTTCTTTTCTTTTCTACTGATACTGCTGCAGCAGAGCTCTGGAATTGCATGTGTTACAGAAAAATAAATAAAATGAAATAAAAATATTGAAAGCATGCTGCAGAGGGCATAAAGCAAGGGAGTAGGGTTAAAGGGGATTCAGGAAGTGAGTGTAATGACAGCAGCCATCCCAATCACACGATTCTGAAGAATTGTGATTTTGGGGCTCTGAATGAGGTATGTTTCCATTTAGTTATTTTTTACTGACACTGTTGCTGTGAGAATGGGATTCATATGGTAAATCCCTAGGTCTCAGGTAGTTTGTTGTGTGCCTTGAAGTCATTTTCAACCTATGGTGACCCTAAGACAACCCTATCATGAGTTATCTGGGACTGAGAGTGTGTGATTCACCTAAGGTCACCCAGAAGGTTTCTGTAGGCAATAGGGAGAATAAAATAATAAGAGAGAGTGGTGCATGTGTGGCATTTGAACTGTGGGAAAGAACTGGTGCACACTTTATTATTGTTTTGCACATAGGAAAATGGTCTAAATAAATTCTTGCCATTATGCCTGAGTTCATTGGAAGAGAGGCAGGATAGAAATGCTACAAATAGAATACTTATTAACAAACTCAGTACATGGATGTGTTTAGGAAAGTATGTAAGGCAAGTATGATCAATGATCCATGCCCATTTTTCATTGTTGGTTATGTTGGGTAGAATTGATAAAGGTTGCAGTCCTCTGACCTCTGGAAAGACACATCTTCCCCATATCTGCTGTAAGCAGTCCTCTAGTACACTTCAGATAGCCTGGTTCACTTAAATCCCAGTATTATACATGTTTGCCTAGAAGGGGAAAAGGCCACATTTAATGTGATGCACTCTGTAATAGATGTGGCTAGGATTGTGGCCTCAAAGCATCAGCAAAGTAGCAAAACTAGTCTTCTGTTTCATAACCACAACAGTCTTGCTTTCAATCTGACCTACCTCACAGAGTTGTTGTGAGGAAGAAGAGCGGAGCCACAGAGAGCACTTTGAACTGCTTAAAGGTAAGGCAGGATTTAAAGTTAACTAATAAATAAGAAAAAGAGTGAGGATGGTGTGCCATATTATCTAGCCTGCTAATGGAAGTGACAGTAAAGATATGAGAAATCCATATACCAGTATAAGCAAAGAAGAAGGCAAGACATAATGAAATGAACTTCCTCAGTGTTTTTCTTCATTCCCTACTCAAAGGAAAATTTGTCAGACATTATATTGTTTCATACTCACAATGAACACGCACCTTGATTTCTAAAAATCCATAGGTAGCTGTGTTGGCCCTTTAAGAACACACATTAAAATCACAGTAGGGTAATAATTAGGACCAATTGAAATGTCATGAGGTAGTGAGTAAGCTTTTCAGTTCTTCAAAACTGGTTCAAGCTGAATGTTAAGGAAACCAGCAATGGGGGTGAGGAAGAGAAGGCTAGTTATGATGGTTTCTGCACTTTATGACAGTTTTACAATGGAGCACTTGAAACATTATGGAGACTGAAGTGGATTAAAATATCTCATTCTGGGCTCTATAAATAAACATTCCTAGATGAAAAGTTCAACATTGCAACAGCAATTATAAACTGAAAGCTTCGTCACATAAGTATTGTTTTTAAAACCCTGTGGGAAGGAGTCTGGGTTTGTAAGAAGCACAGTGGGATTGATGAACAATCACAAGCTTGCTGCAGGATGTATGACCTTTTTCGTTGTCTCAGTGTGTCATCTTTGGGATTGATGTCTCAACAGTTACAGTATTTCTGTCAAAATTGATTCTTCTTGTTGATATTTCTTCAGAGAGCCTGGGCAAGCGATTGATTTTTCTGAGAAACTGGAGCACTGCTTACCTAGGTTAAACTAGATTATAAACTAAGTTTCCGTTTTAGCGTATATATTAACTCCTTATCCTGACAACCTCACCCCAGCAAAATGCTGCTTTTGAATCAGATTGGTGAAAATATATGTGTGCTGCCAATACTTGATTTGTATAAAGATCAAGATGGTCAGCAGGTCAGACTCAGAGAACTAAGGGAATTCTCCTGCCATGTAACTGCAGCCAGCTTTTGGTTTTAAAGCAGAAGGAGAACCCAAAAGCCCATTTCATAGAATCATAGAATTGATTTCATAAGCCATTTTCTCTCTCCGATTGGCCCTCCATAATTGTGCTTTTGATTATTTGCGGGTTTGATTAATATGTACTCTGTAGGAATCTCTAGGTCCTCCAGTGCAACTCTGTGGCCAGCTTTCACCAGAGGTTGTGCTGGAGGACCTAGAGATTCCTAGAGAGAACACATCTCTAGGCATTGGTAGGTCCTCCAGCGCAATTCTATGGTTAACTTCCAGCAGAGCGGATGTTGACGATAGAGTTCTGCTGCAAGACCTAGAGATTCCTAGAGAGTTGTAAGAAGAAATAATAGCAGTTTCTTATTTGTGCTTTTCCAACTTTCCTGCATTCCTAACCCCAGTGAATATGGAGGGACCACTGTATACTCTTAATGTGAGACCTGTTCATCTATTTCCACAAAGTGATTATCAGTAGCTTCAGGGCAAGAGTAGGTCTATGTATAGTGTCCTCACCCTTTGAGGAGTTGCATAAAAAGGGACATGCTCTGCACACTGTGTAAATACAGAACCTTTGCAATCATGATTTCACATCATGGAAGGAAGGAAAGGGCCCACATTGCTAGAGAAGGTTCTTCTCCACATACATGACCCCAGAACTTGGAAAAATTAACTTTTCCAAGGGGGACTACATTCCCCAGAATACTACAGCTCAGATGGAAGATTTATTTCAAAAAGTTAATTTTTTCAGGCTTTGCGTGTTCCCCTTCCCAACCCGTGGATGGTGGGGATGGGGCCGATGGGTACAGCCCCACTTGCTCCTTTAGGGGGTTGTTAATTGTGTGAGGGGAACTAATGGGACAGGGCCTTTTCTGACTTGCAGAAAGAATTAGGACAACAGAGAGTTTAAAGATGCTCCCTTGTATCTGTGGTGTGATGTAGATCAGAATTTTAAAATTACAGTGCTCTGCTGAAATGGAAAATGGTAGGAGAACTAACTGCAATGATGGAATTTTGTCTGTCTTTACTCAGCAATTGTGACAGGAGTTAGGTAGAGAGAGAGAGAAGGGCAAGGGAGGATGAAGAGGGAGTTTGTTTGTTTGTTTGTTTGTTTTGTATGCCACCTTTTCCCCAAGGAAGCCCACAGAAGGAAATCAGTTAAATTCTACAGTGCAATTTAAAAAATAATTAAAAGTCACAATTAAAATAATAATAAAATTAATTAAAAACATACAAAGGTTAAAAAATAAAACACACACTCAATAAAAAAGTCTCCCTGCTGTGGTTACATAATACATATTAAAAGCCTGCTGAAACAAGGTTTCTGCCTGCTGGTAAAAAGAAATCAACAGAGCCAGTATGGTGTAGTAGTGGTTTAAGTGCTGTGCTATGACTCTGGAGAACAGGGTTTGAATCACCACTCAGCCATGAAATCTACTGGGTGACCCTGGGCAAGTCACACTCTCTGAGTCTCAGAAGATGGCAATGGCAACCCTACTCTGCAGAAATTTGCCAAAACGATCTTGTGATCAGTCCGAGATGACTTGAAGTCACAAAACAGCAAAAAGCAGGGAGAGGGCCAGCCTAGCCTCCCATGGAAGGGAGTTCCAGAGGCTGGGAGCAGCCACTAAGAAGGCTCTCCACTTGTTAGCTGCTGAGCATCATGAGTGGTTTTTGAATCTCAGAAGTGAGCCTCAGTGAGTTCTTTAGGATTTCCTAATACAGACTATTTAGAGGTATACTCTTATTTCTTTTTTATGCTACCAATCAATTCTCTTCCTTATTCCTAATCTTACAAAGGTGTTCTTAATTTTGAACCTGTCATTTTGAGGCACCTTTCACCAATGTCTTAGATTGCTTGCATTGATTAAAAGGGGAGACCGGATTTTGTCAACAGTGACTGGGGAATTATTTATGTGTTATACAGTATTTCTATCTTTCCTCCCCTCGCACCACCCATGAGTTCAAGTCTTTCTTCTGTATCCTTACAACAACGATGTGTGGTAAGTAAGGATGAAAGAGTTAGATCAGGGGCCGGCAACCTACAGCCCCCGGGCCGTTTCCGGCCCAGGTCGCCGGACTTCTCGGCCCAGACGGACCCTTGCCGCTACCGCTGCATGTTTTGGCCTCCGTGCGGCTGCGCGTGCCGTGGCCGCCATTTTGATTTCCAAAATGGCGCTGCTCCGCGTTCTCCAAAATGGCAGCCGCAACTCGTTTGCGCATGCGCAGTACTCCTGTGCATGCGCAAATGCGTCACGGCCGCCATTTTGGAAATTAAAATGGCGTCTGTGACATGCGCGGTGGTGGCGGCTGTGTGCGCCGCGGTGGCGGCGGCGGCAGCAATGCACGCGGGGGGGTTGCGCGCAGCCCCGTCATTCCCCCCCCTCGGACCGGCGGAGAAGAGGACTTCGGGGGACCGGCCCAGGGCTGAAAAAGGTTGCCTACCCCTGAGTTAGATCCTCAAGGCTCAGTAAGTTTAATGGCTCAATGGAGATCATGAACATGGAATTTCCAGATCCTAGTCCATTATTCTGCACTCCAACTACACAGCTGCTCCTAGTCTGTTGATAATAGTTGGTAGTTGCTTTCTATAGGAGAACTAAGGAGGGTTGCAGACTGCAAATTGAGTCCACTTTTAGGGTTAGGGTTAGTGCTAGGGAATCATGGGAATTGTGTTTGTTTGTTGTTGTTGTTTTTTGAGACATTGAGCCTTCTCTGTCAGAGAGCTCTGGTGCCACAATAAAATACAATCCCCATGATTCCCTAACCCTAACCCTAAAAGTGGACTCAATTTGCACTATTTCTGGCAGTCTGCAACCCTCCTAACTCTTAGAATTCCTCTTGCTCTGTATCAATGATGAATCAGGACAAGGTGGCAGAATAATGAAGTGTTGCAGGCTGTGTCATCCCCTTGAGGCCATTGTATTCTTTTCTACAATAAGATCTCCCATTGCAGAGAAGAGCACCACACATTATTACTCTTTAATTCAGAAGAGGTTATCATTTAAATTTTAAAAATAAAATAAAAATCTGATATAAAATTGTTTTAAAAAGTCTTTATCAGGATACCCATGTTTAAGAGTTGTTTGTGTCTGAGCAAACTTCCTACCTCTGCCTAGTCATCTGATAAATGATGTCAGAATTCTTGGAGATGCAATTTATTTTAAAATGGAACTGATTTCCACAGCCGGAAAAAAAATTGCAAAAGAAAAGTGACAATAGTGATTTAGTGGATTCACCTTTTCGTTTGTTATGAAATTTTTGGCTGAATTCAGTTTCCTTTTTCTTCTTGAAAAGTGGTTTAACTTAACTTTTTTTTTTTACAGTTTTTTACATCAGCAAATTACATTAAATCAATGCCAGTCTTCTGTGGGGATAAACAATGTTTTGTCTCATTGTGCAAGCCTAATTCACTGGAATTTGAGCATGAAATCTATGTTCTAAATTGCTGACAGTTTTCTTTTTCCTTGTTAGGATTCTCTTGTTATTGTTAAAAGCATCCATGGGTAGAAAAGAGAGAACTAAACCTGATAAAGAGATACTGGCAGTGTTGCAGTAAAGAAAGACAAGTATATTTGCAAACTGATGCTACATTATTCAGGATTTATTATTTCCAGTCAGTACAGAATTAACCATATGTGATTGCTTTTTCTGGAAAGACAGCACTGAAAGAATAGACTTATTGGCATGCAGAAATATGAGATAATAAAGGCTTGCATTTTATTCTTCAGATGACTCATGAAAAGCTTCTTCTGGGTGAATAGTTTTGCCAGCTTCATCACCCACTGTATGATACTGGGCACAGAAGCAAAAACAAAAACAAAAAACAAAAAACAAAAAAAAATCTCAATGTGCTGGTAAAATTTATCCATCCAATTTACCTTTGCAGTTGATATAGTAGGTGAGTTGGGAAGGGAATGTGAAAGAATGAGTAAAACTAAGCTTGTGTTCAGTTCTTGCTAGGGCCCATCCTGCCATTAGAGAAAGTGAGGCAACTAATACTGGTGGCAGTTACTAGGGAAGACACTGGCAGTTCCCCAGGTGTTTCTTGTGAGTCTCATGTTCTTTTCTTTTTTTTTCCTTTGGAGGACATATCATTTTTGCAAGCAACATGTTGCGAGAGAATGTACAAGTAACATGTTGTGAGTGATCACCTTAACTGTGTTCTCTTATTTTTTGGAGATAACTGGGACATAATGTGTTGTGGCTGATAAAAGTAAAAGGTAAAGGTATTCCCAAGCCAAAGAGCTAGCGTTGTCAGAGACTACTCTTTGATCATGTGGCCAGCATGATTATACAGAACGCTGTTTACCTTCCTACCAAAGTGGTATCTATTTATCTACTTGCATTTGCATGCTTTTGAACTGCTAGGTTGGCAGAAGCTGGGACTAGTGACAGGAGCTCATCCCATCATGCAGCACCCAGGCCTCAAACTGCCAACCTGCTGATCACAGTCAACAGAGCCAGCGTCTTAACAACATGAGCCACTGCATCAGTGGCTGATAAGATGTGTATTTTTAACTTTTGAATGTTGTTTCTGGAATGCTGCTTTTCAGTGTGATGGGGCAGATTGTTGAAGGGTATTTTGTAAAAAAAACAACCCAAAAAGCCCACACATCTAAAAGCAGTATGTTAGTATAGTCATGCTCAAACTTCTGCAACATAAGCTCCAACCATACATGGAGAGACAAATCCTAGAGGTCCAAGCAAGGTTCAGGAAAGGAAGAGACACCAGGGATCACATTGCAAATATATGATGGCTAATGGAGCTTAGCAGGGAGTTCCAAAAGAAAATCAGCATGTGCTTTATAGACTACAGCAAAGCCTTTGACTGCATTAATCATGAAAGGCTATGGAATGCCCTTAAAGACAGGGGAATGCCAACACATCTGATAGTCCAAATGAGGAATCTGTACTCAGGATAAAGAGCTACTGTCAGGACAGAACATGGAGAAACAGAATGTTTCCCAATTGGCAAAGGGATCAGACAAGGCTGCATCCTATCAACCTACCTATTCAATATATATGCAGAACATATTGGAAGGAAAGCAGGCTTGGACGTGGAAGAGGGAGGAGAGAAAACAGGAGGAGGAAATAACAATCTGAGATATGCTGACAACACCATAATACTAGCAGAGAACCTCACAGTCCTGGAACAACTACTAAGGAAATCAAAGAAGAAAGTTCAAAGGCAGGCTTACTGTTGAACATAAAGAAAACAAAAATAATGACCACAGAGAACTTACACACATTCAGATTAGACAATGAGGAAATAGAAATAGTAAAAGAGTTCTAATATCTTTAATTAAACATTGATTGGAACAGGGACTACAACCAGGAAATCAATAGACGATTAAGAATGGGGAGGGTAGCTATGAAAGCACTAGAAAAGATCCTAAAATGCAAAGAAATACAATTTAGCACAAAAGTCAGAATCATACAAGCCATTATATTCCCTATTACCATGTATGGATGTGAGAGCTGGACAGTCAAGAAAGGAGATAGGAGGAAAATCAATGCATCTGAGATGTGGTGCTGGAGAAGAGTGCTGAGGATTCCATGGACAGCCAAAAGGACAAACAAATGGGTCCTGGAACAGATCAAGACAGAGATATCCCTAGAAGCCAAGATGACAAGACTTAGACTGTCTTACTTTGGACATATCGTGAGAAGGCATAAATCATTGGAAAAGACAATAATGTTAGGAACGGTGGAGGGAAGTAGAAAGAGAGGAAGGCCACATGCTAGATGGATGGACTTTATTAAAGAGACCACGAATAAAAGTTTGCAGGAGCTGAGCAGAACAGTAGAGGACTGGGGGGGGGGGGCTGAAGATGTCTCATCCATAGGGTTGTCATGGGTCGAGACTGACGTGAAGGCAGTTAACAACAACAAAATAGTGTTATGTATGTTTTAGTTGTTATGTGCATTCGAGTTGACTCTGACTTATGGTAGTCCTATCCCACTGTTTTCTTAGCAAAGTTTATTCAGAGGAGGTTTTCCTTTGCCTGGAAGTGCTGGAAATAGTGAGTTTACCAGCTTTCCATGAAATAAAATTATAATGCAAACCATGAAAAGGTTGCTAAATTTGGAACAGGCTAGGACAGGGGTCGGCAACCTTTTTTGCCAGGGGGCCGGGAGGGGGCGAATGGCGCAGGGGCATGTGCACAGTGCCATTGGGCATTCCAAAACGGCGCGTCGCATGCGCATGCGTGCACAATGCAGGAGCCATTTTGGAAGGCCCCACCACGCCTGCGCTGTGCGAATTCACATGGCGCAGGCACAGTGGGGCCTTGGGAAGGCGCCACTGCGCCTGCGTAGCCCCGTGGGGCCTTCCCAAGGCCCAACGGCAGCTACAGAAGGCCCCACTGCACCTGCGCTGTGCGAATGTATGCGCAAGCGCGGGTGCGGCATGGCCGCACGGTGCGGCGGCGGGACTGGCCACAGGCCGGTCCCAAGGCCTCCGCGGGCTGCACACGGCCCGTGGGCCAGGGTTTGCCGACCCCTGGGCTAGGATCTTGTCCAGGAAAGCAACCAAGTAGGCTGATAGCCATAGTCACAAAACAAAACACAGGTCCCATTTGAGGCTCTGGCTCCGCCTCCTCCTCAGCCTCCGAGTCCTCCAGCTGACTGGGCATGACAGATCTTATGAAACCATGGTTTGAAGATCCTGGCTTGTTTTAAACCTAGTAAGCACAATTAGGACAAGACATAATATAATACCATAGTTAGTTGAAATACAGTTGTCTCTTCCGATTTGTGGGGGATCAATTCTGGACACACACCCACACAAATTGGGAAAATCACCAGTATTGGAGCCCCATTGGTTACAATGGGGGCCCGCTTCTGCGTGCAGTGCTGCACATGTGCCTTGGGCACGCGCACCATTATATCCCTCCCGGCTTGCTGTCTGAAAAGGATGAAGACCACGGATGGCAAGACCACAAATTGGGAGGGGCGACTGTAATTCCAAAGTAACTGTGGTGTTCCCATCTAGAAGACAACGAACTGTGTAACAGCAGAATGCATGGGTACAAGGCTGGTGCATATCTTCACATATCCAGTTTAGATTTGATCTTCCAAATGTAGCACATGCAAAATGCAGCAACAATTTTAAATATAAGGAATTCACAGTTTGTCACTGATGTCTTCCCAGATAATCAATCTGTGAGTGGTCTTCCAACTTTGACATAATGGTACCTGACTCAACTACCAAAAGGAATGCCCCTTCTTAAAGGTAAAAGGTAAAGGTTTCCCCTTTGACAAGGTTGTCAAATTGTGTCCAACTGTAAGGGGTGGTGCCCATTTCCATTACTAAGCCAAAGAACCCACACAAATGTGATCATGTGGCCAGCATATCTGCACAGAATGCTGTTACCTTCCCACCAAAGTGGTACCTATTTATCTATTTACACTTTTACATGCTTTTGAACTGCTAGGTTGGTAGAAGATAGGACTGTAACAGGAGCTTGCTCTGTCACGTGACACTTGGGCCTTGAACTGCTGACCTGCTATCTTGCAGTCCTCAGAGTCAGTGTCTTAACTGCTGACCCACTGCGTCCCTTATGTCCCTTCTTGCATAGTTATAAAAGATATGTTTGCCGCATGCACACAGAAAAATCTGAAGGTGGCTTCTTGCTCTTCTGCAAAGGACAAACTACATGCTCTTCTTGCTCTTCTGCAAAGGACAAACTACAAATGCCTATTATGAATCTGTGTTTTCTTAGAGTTATTCAAAACAGTTTTGGAGAGGGAACCATTGTGAGCAGAAAATTTGATTGAGGGAGAACTTTCCTTTCAACCTTTTTCGTGCATAGTTGTCCTACTCCAAATCAGCTCCAATTTGCTACTTCTTCCATGGTGGTTTACCTGCTTTTTTCTGCTCAGAGTCATCCCTTCCAATGCTATTTTTAATATAAAAAACAAGTATGCATGCAATATGTAGCATTCTTCAGTAACAAGAAAGAAACCACAGTTACTTTTAAATTTTGTTTTTGTCAACTTTTTCCATAAAACATTTCTATTTATTGAATCAAAGGCTTTGCTTAAATCAATAAAAAAAACAAGGTACAACTGCAGCTTTGTTATCAAATGGAATAAAATAACGCAGTTGTCATTTATATACCTTCCTTTTCTGACATATGCTTGCTCTTCTGAAATCATAGTTTTGTTCTGCCCAATCCTCTAATTTTTTTGGGGGGAAACCTGGCATCATCATCATCATCATCATTATTATTATTATTTTGCTGGAATATCAATTTAGCTGATTGGCCTATAATTTCTGGGATCCCTTCTGTCGTCTTTTTCAAATGAGGGAACTATAATGTTAAGCTAACAATTTGTTTGTAAATCTTTCTACTGTATTGTCTCTGTCTGGGTTCCAGAATCTAATTAGTTTTGATAAGTGATGGAACCTGAGCATTTATTGCTTTCAGACTAACAAGGGAAGACAGAAGGCAATGAAATATTCAAAAGCTCTGGCAAAATGACTAAGAGCCACTACTAAATAAAAGAGAGAGCTGATTACTTTGTTCATGTGTGGTAAAGGCTACAAAGTGCTTTCAAACAGAAGCTCTTTAAACTGCAAAAAGAGGCATTATTTGTGTGTTTTGAGGAAACATGCTTGCTTAAAGAATGGTGAGGTATGAATGCTACTGAACAGACAATGGGGAAGTTCATTTTCTGAAGGAAATTTGAACTATGGCTAAGTGTATGGGATTCTCTTCACACACTTGCTCTCAAAGTTTCCATTTGTTTGTTTTGTTTCAATACTGGAAATGCAAAAGCCATGAAATCTGCAGTCTCTCTTTAAAAAAAGATTACAGAGGCATGTTTAGAACTCCTTGCAGCTCTTTGATCAAAAGGAAGTTTCATGCACTTGGGAAGAAATTAGAAGTAATTACACCATCTTTGGAAAATTAAATATGATTTTAGAACTGTGGAATTTATCTGAGGTATGTGGTGTGCATATGCTGAATCTTGTGTCTGTCATGCAGAGGGCTACTTGAACAAGAAGTTCTTTGCCAGTGCCAAAAGAAAAACTATCTGAAAGTGTTTTCTGACAGTTCTCTAGAGAGATCTTCTAGCACCATTGAGACTAACTGCAAGAAAGAGGTTGGCAGCATGAGCTTTTGTAGACTTAAGTCTACGAACGCTCATGCTGCCAACTTCTTTCTTTCAGTTAGCCTCAAAAGAGCTACAAGATCTCTCTACATACTGGTTCTAGAGACTAACATGGCTGTATCTTTGAATTCTCACACTTCTGTTAGTTCCCCCAGAGGTGCATGTATGGCTGTAAGGATGAATACAATCTGTTTTTTTAAACTTGCATTCTTATTAATACTTTTATACTTTTATTTATGATTGAAAGTTTTTCCCTCCATCATCATGGGGGTGTTTACCTGTAATGCAGCATACATATCTTTCTTTCAGTAAATAAATCAATAAGTAAAATTTGTTACACCGATAATGAATCAAATCACAAGAGATAGGTAGCATGGACTATACTCTTACATGTCCAAGAATCAAAAGTCCCTTATGTCTGGAAGAGTTGGCTGCACCACTTGGCCTTCCCTCCAGGTCACCTGTCAACTGGTGGCGACTCCATTAATTTCATAGCATTTTCTTGGGCAAGGAATCCTGGATGCAGTAATTGTAAGTAGCACTGTGACCAATCTGTTTTGAGTGCCTGAAGCAATATACAAGCAGCAGGGCTGCCAGACAGATCCCAAATTGCAGACAACCCACCTTTTAAAACATGCTGGATTAATGTGGCCTTCCAGAAATTAGATTGCAACTCCCAGCATTCCTCACTATTGACCGTTAGTTAGGGCTGTTGGAAACTCTTCAACAACTTCTAGAGAACTATGTGATTTCCATTCCTTTTCATAAAGAACATCCCACCTGCCTAAGAGTCCTGTAGCACCCCTAGCATCTCATCTCTGTGAAAATTTCTGTATTTAAAGCATGTGGTCTCTTTTTAAAAAAAAAAAATCACAAATGTTTTAGGTACTATAAAATCAGCACAAAATTAAGAACCGTGAATCCAAAAATGCACAATGTGGGTGTAGGTCTCCAGGGTTTTATTCAGTGTTTTTTAAAAAATCTCTTATCTTCAGGGTAAGGGAGAAGAAGAGATGCTAGCAGAAGATACCAATTGTACACAAACTGTATTTACAAACTGTTTGATTTCATACTTGCTTGACCAAATTTAATATGAGAGATTTTTTTTTCTCTTCAGGTGGGCTAAATAATTGAGAGTAGTACTACTCAATTCTTTATAATATTCCTTCTTCTTTGTTGCCTGCTGAGGCTCAGATGCTGCATTCTTGATGTCTATTAATGTGCCTGTATGGTTTTGAGTCACTTAGTGTCCTCTGGTTCATAAGATTAATTGTGAGCACAGCTGCCTCTATTGTAGGCGACCTTTTTTGCACTTTCCAGTGCACAATAGAACCTATGCCTCCATAGGTAAGATGTCTGTTCTGACTTGGAAATTCAGCTATTGAATCTTCTTGTAAGCCCATTATTTGCGTTCCAATTAATGTTTTCACTGCATATGCATGTCTGTAGAACCTTATTAAGATGCTGGTTCTGTTATGCTAGGTGCTTTTATTGAAGTGTCTGGTTGAGAGTCAATCTTTGTTCTATTAAATATTTCCAAATTGCAATTCTATTAATCTGGGAATGGCTTCCGTTGTGCTTTGGAACATCATAGATATTACACAACAAGAACAAAAGGAACCCAACAGTTCTGTTAGGATGCTGTGTCACATTTTACCCTGTTGAGTTGCATGAAGATAGAAGTGGAGACAAATGTAATTTTGGGAAAAAATTAAATGGAGTGTGAAGCCCACTGCATAGTTCTGCCAAATTAATGGATATCAAAAGGTTCAATATTGTGTTTGACTATTCAGAAGTAATATTGTGTTTGACTATTCAAACCCTGCTGAGTTCATCAGTGCTCCAGTTATTAGACTGAATCCAAAGGGGAAATGTTTGACATTGTGCTTTATAGAAAGCTGTTTTAATACTACATCAAACTATTTATTCTTCTAATGTAGTATTGTACATTCTGTCTGGTAGCAGCTCTCCAGAGTCTTCAGCCCAGGTCTTTTTTTTTCTTTTAGCCACCTACTTGCCTGATCTTTTAAAAACAAAACTGGACGTGTCAGGCACTGAACCACTGGCCAGTGCCCATGCTAACAAGGGGATTCTGAGAGTTACAGTTTTAAAAGTAACATTTCCAAGTGCAGACATGATGTATTCAGTACCTATGCCCCAACATTAGGTTACAGTACCTCTCTAAAATGAGAGTATTCTGGCTTGTTTTAGAACAAGAGTAAGCTGGGTTTTTGCATGATGCACGACTTGAGCCAGTGTGGTGTTGTGGTCTGAATGTTGGACTAGGATTCTGGAGACCAGGATTTGAATCCCTGCGTGGCCATAGAAACCCATAGGGTGACCTTGCATCAGTCACATACTCTCAGCCCCAGAGGAAGGCAATAGCGGACCTTCTCTGAGCAAATTTTGCCAAGAAAACCCCATGATAGGGTCACCATAAGTTGGAAACTACTTGAAGGCAGACAACAGCAAGAACAATAGTAACAATGACGTTGCTTAGACTGATACATGGGGAACTTTCCTAGGCTGTATATAGCTACTGGGACTTATGGCAAGTCAGTGCCAACTCACAGCGTGCTTTTCTCCCAAACCCTGAGCTCTTGTTCCCAGTGCTCCAGTAAAATGAGGTTCATGAATTTGAGATGCTGGCCTTTCACTCTTTGTCTTAGAGCTTTATCGTTCAAGAAAACAAAGCCAAAATGGAGCTAGAGAGTAATGGCTTTCCCCATGCCTTACTTCGTGACACCGTAGTGCTTAAATTCTCTTCCTACAGGAGACGGTTGTAAAAGCATGACTTTTGTCAAATGGATTTTTTCAATTAGAAACAGACATGCTTTTAAAACCATTTCCCACAGGAAGAGAACTTAAGCACTACTATTCATATGGTAAGACATATACCCTGGAAGCACTGCCCCCCTTTACTCTCTCATCCATCCAAACTTTACAAACAGATATGCCAAGTTCTTGGACATTATTTTCCTTTAGTTGATCCTTTGTTACATGTCCCCTAAATTTTACCCTCAACTTATTCATAGGTCATATCAAAATCCATAATTTTGGCTCCAAAACTTGCCCTCAACTTATACATGAGGTCAACTCATAGGTGGGGCGCAGACAGGCAGCTCTGGGTCACCCCAGGATGCAGCAGATCAGGGCCGCAGCTACCCCACAGCACGGGATGGTTCTCCCCTTTGCTGCCCTTAAAAGAGTGGCAAAATGCCACTCTTTTCAGGGGCGGCAAAAGGGCGCCCTAAGAGCCAGTGCATGGCTCTTCTTCGCTCTTTCCGGAACAGAACGCTGTGCCGGGAGGGTATCCTGACACTGCGCGGCATGCATAACAGTGCATGGTGTCAGGACGGTGTTGGCGTGGGGTTGGGGCAGCCGGCGTGCGATGGCCCCACCCCATCTTTGCCTCCAGGACGGCCCTTTGGGCCGGTTTGCAGAGACCCATAATCAAGTATATATAGTAATCATGAACACTGTCTTTTCCCCTTCAAAAAGAGCTGTCTCCATATTTGAATAGTTGTCAGCAAAATGTCCCCATGGACCTTGTCCAATGTCAGTGGGTTCACTTGGCTTCTGGCTTACCTGCAGCCACATCACTTTAAATTTCACATTGTGTTCTGGAGAGTTGGTCATAGTGTTGTTCTGGGACACTGTGGAAATTTTAATGGGTAGTTGTGCTGGTCTATGACAGTAATAAAGATTCTGTTCTATTCTAATGGGTAGCAGGTAGACACTTGATACAGGGAATGGAACAGGTGCTTGTAGGCCTTGCCAAGCGCCTGAGGTATTGACAATAAGCAGTTGGTGCTAGGTGCTGAATCTTCCAATTGTCCTTTATGGGTTTTGTTTTTTTAAAAAAAATATGTGTGAAATATTTTATTTTAGTGTTGACATTTGTTGGAATTTAGTGTTGGAATTAGTGTACAGAGTAAGTGTTTCATTTCAAGTTCTAAATGTCTTATGTCACAATAATGATACACATACAAAGCACAACCTAAAACAGAAGACAGAACAAATTATTTAAATTAGAGTTGGAGATTCTGTGCCTCTAAATGAAGCAGTTTAAAAAGATTTTAAAGTGCCTCTGTGTGAGCTTCTAACAGTAGGACCCTTTACCACTCACAAAATGCAAGCATAGATAGATTTAAGCAAAATCAGTTATCACTTCCCAAGGAGGTTATGCAAGACTATTGATTCGTAGTTGTAAGCCCTTAGTCTTTTCCTTTTGCCAAGTGGCAGATGTGTTTTTGTGTCTCTGCTGTGCACAGAATTGGCATGCTAGACACTTCTGGTGTCATGCTGCTACAAAATGTTTTCAGACAGAACTTGCCTGTAGAGGAAACAGCATCCTCAACAAATACCTTTTAGGCCATAGCTGATGAACTGGTGATGCACTCTTTTTCCTCCACACCACTGCTTTCATAATGTCATACTGAAAAAAAGAAAAGTTAGTCCTTTTTCACATATGCTATCCCAACTCTGCATTGGACATAAGGAACTATATCTTGTTCTGGCACCCTGATATAAGGTGCTTAATATTGGCTGGATTGTACCTATAGTCCAAGGGACACATCAAATAATTAGAGTGGTGTTTCCCAATTTGGCACTTTACAGATGCATTGGACTATGGCTCCCATAATCCCCAGTCCAGGGAGGCTGGAGATGGTGGGGATTTAATGCATTGCTTCTGGAGGGCACTAGATTGTGAGGGAGGGCTGAGGTAGGGTTTCCGAAATGGATATTGTGTTGGTTTGAAATCCAGGATTCATACTCTATCGTGAAAGCACAGTCAGTGTACTGGCCCAAGCCAAGCCACATGTAGAAGGTATGTACACATATGAGAGCTCTCACTTAACCTGCTCGAGGGGGGGCGTTGCAGAAGCTGCAAGGAATATAGTATTTAACGCAAGCCATTTGTGTGATTGGATGGATGGATGTGGGAGTTCTCCCTTTACAAGGACTATAAGTATCTGTGTTTGCAGAAGGTGGAAACAGCAGAATTTATTTATTTTAATGTATTTTTCTATACCTCCTTTTAGTAAGCTTCCTCGCAGTTGTTCCTATGTTAAACCACATACACAAATACAAGTAGAACATATCTGAACAATGAGTAAAAACAACAATCTAAAGAAGGCAAGATGTTAAAAGGTGCCAACAATAACATTAAAAACCCTCAGCAGGATTAAAACAAATTCAAGAAAACTGGGAAATTTTTAAAAGGTCTTTGCCTGGTCCTGAGAGAAAATGAAATAGAGGCAAACAGACTTCCCTAGGGAGAGCATTGTATTTTTTTCAGCCTTACCATTGATATGCTTTTTTCCTTGTAGCTGTCTGCCTTGCCTTTAGGTGGTTTTGTTGTCAAGGTCTTTTTAACATAAAAGAAGGCACATGTGGAGGCATATAGGCAGTACATGTGAAAGAGCAGTTCTCAGAATCCCTTAGCAAGCAGAAGACTGATGTTGTAAACTCCAAAGACTGTGAGATCTCCTGATTCCAGCTTTGTCCTACACAACTGTCCTGCTATGGGAGCTGTGAGAGTCCTGTCTGCAGCAGGGAACTTGGTGAGGCTTGCACATGCGATTCTTGGCTTACTTGATAAGTTCCCAATTGAAGTCTGTTAATTATTAGAACAGGACCAGTCCTAACTCAGTGCAGCCTTATGTATTGTTCCCTGTCCCTATGCTGCTCACCCCTGGACATAGGTTACTACCTTGTTCCTGATCTTTCGCATACTCTTGGACTACTACACTAGATTTAACCTGAGTTTCATTCATTGTTTATTTGTGGTTTTTTTTTAATATGCCACCTTTCTCCTAAACTGGACACAAGGCTTTTAAAAATAAATAAATAAATAAATAAATAAATAAATAAATAAAGGATGCTTTTTTTCAAAAAAAAAAAGGGGGGGGAATTAAAAACACAATTAAAAACATCACATTACTATAGCAAGTTACAAATATAAAACCACTGCAATCATACAGAAGCAAACACCTCAGTAAGAAGTTTCCCTGGGTGCAGTTCCGTATTTTTTAAAAAGTAAAGTTTCACAAGTCTGCTACTGGGGCATGCCTACGGAGATGATCGCATGAGGCTCAAAAGGTGGAATCAAAGCAGGAGAGTAGCATCTATGGTGGAACCTTATTAGACAATGTAATGAGTGACCTGTAGTTGGTCTGTAGTACACCCATGACAGTGACACAAATTGTCATTGTCGGTCTGTCATTAGCTGCCAATCATGCTGCTGTTATATTAGCCCTCCGATGCAATAGGTTTCTGGCTACAGGTCCAGGACTGGGCAGCTAATGACAGACCGACAATGACAATTTGTGTCACTGCCATGGGTGTACTACAGACCAACTACAGGTCACTTATTACATTGTCTAATAAGGTTCCACCATAGATGCTACTCTCCTGCTTTGATTCCACCTTTTGAGCCTCATGCGATCATCTCCGTAGGCATGCCCCAGTAGCAGACTTGTGAAACTTTACTTTTTTAAAAATACGGAACTGCACCCAGGGAAACTTCTTACTCCCTCTCCTCCTCCCTAGTGCCGAGCACTTTCTTTTCTTTCCATCCCCATTGCATTGCCATAGTTGGTAAATTGCATTAAAAATAGATTTAAAACAAAAAAACAAGAGGCATGTTGGATAGAGCAATAGGGCAGGGAGGTGACATTAAGGAGCAGTTTGGGAAAGAGAGTGTGGGACTGTTGATGGCAGCAGTAGGCCCAGCCCTGCAATTGAAGACTTGTGTATTAAGCATTGGAAGCCAGTGTGGCATAGTGGTTTCAGTGTTGGACTAGGACTCTAGAGATGAAGGTTTGAATCCCCACTCAACCATGAAATCCCCTGGGTGACCTGAGGCAAGTCACACTCTCTCAGCCTCAGAGGATGGCAGTGACAAAATCTTCTGAAGAAACCTTGCCAAAGAAAACCCATGATAGCGTTGCCATAGGGTAACCATAAGTTGGAAACGACTTGAAGGCACACAACAACAAGCATTAAGCACTGCTCCCAAACCGATATGTATTCAGTTCCTTTCATTAACATAATTTCAGCAATAATGGGGTTCATGAGATAATCTCCTATTTTGTTCAATTTTACTATGCTTGACTTCAGCTTCTCAAGAGCCTGTATTTCTTGTTCTTTGACATCTGCAAAGTCCCCCATTATCATCTGTTTTCTTCAGCTTCATATACAGTTTCTTCTGTTGTTGCTCTTGTCCTTATTGGACTCTTTGCCAAAATCTTTAAATGAACAACTTGATGCAATCTAAATGAGTAGATTTTGTGGTGATTCTTTCATAGGCCTCTTTAGAAATGGGTTGCTGCAAAGTTGTTAAAACCTTCCTCTCATACTTAAAATACTTGTGTAGAGAACAACAAAAATAAGCTTATTTTCTTTCCTTATGGTATTTAGGGAAGAATTACATGAATGATAAAGTAGGTTGTATTTATAGGTACTTTTTATGTGTCTTCTATAAATACAGTGGATAACTACTGGGTTAGAGATGAGCCATAATTTCTAAAGTACCATATGTGGAAAGTGCTAAGCAACTACAAAAAATTATAAATGTTCCATAGCAACTCTGCTTCTAATTTTCTTCTAATAAGAATGAAAGTGGGACTGGGAATTACAGCTGCATTGTAATAATAGTAAAATATATTGTAGAGTGACATATTGTGCAAGGGAATTTTAAAATAATTATAGTATCTGGTGTCTTACTAGATCATTTTGGTGTAGCTATAAAATATTCAGTAATTAAAGCAGAGGTGGGCAACTATGGAAAGCTAGGAGGACGTATTTGGCCCCCAGGAGATCTTGGAGGACCACACCTGGTCCCATAAAAAACTTTTCTGTCCCCAAATGCCCTCTAAGGGACATGGGGGCATTTGCTTTGAGAACTTCTCGGCCCTTAGGGGACATTGTGGGGCCAAAAGTGTTTTCCCAAAAATTTCCAAAAATTAATTTTAACCCTTGGCATCCAAGTGGGTTCCAGATGGAAATGCCCTCATTTAGGACATTTCGAAGCAACAAAAAATATATGATTTTTTTTTTTTACTCCTAGGGGGCCTGGGAGACACACACAAAAATGAGCATGTGGCAGTGTGTCTCACTTTGTCCACCCCGATCTAAAGATATATTCAACACACACACACACACACACACAAACACACACAGGAGATAAATTGATCTGTTTCATCTTTAGCAACTGAAGAAAGCAGAAGCCAAAACATTTTTCTTATGTTAATTTTTTCACTTCCGTTTTTTAATCACTTCAATAAACAAAAATATATATTCAAATGAATTTTTTCTTCAAACCTAAAATTTCTGGGATGTGGTGGCTTAGTGGTTAAGATGCCAGTTCTGACGATCATAAAGTCAGAAGGTTGGCAGTTTCATGCCCAAGTGCTGCCTGATGGGGTGAGTTCCCATCAGTAGTCCCAGCTTCTGCCACCTAGCACTTCGAAGACATGCAAATGCAAGTAGATAAATAGGTACCACTTCACTGGGAAGGTAACAGCGTTCTGTGCAGTCATGCTGGCCCCATGACCACAGAGTTGTCCTCAGACAATACTGGCTCTTCGGCTTAGTAAAGGAGATGAGCACCATGCCCTACAGTTGATTGCAGCTAGATATTCATGTCAAGGGAAAACCTTTACCTTTAAAATGGTTACACCTATATCTTAAGTTTCTCTCTGTTACTGATGTTCTTTATACATTCATACTCATGATGTCAAGATCTTGAGCAAAGATCATAAACTGAGGTGGACAATGGGTGGTCCTTCAGGCATTCTTCCATCTCCAAGCAAGTATAGTCAATGATGAGAAATTATGTGAGATGCAGACCAATATCTGGGGGGGGGGGGATTTCCCATCCCTGACAGTACATGCAAGGCATAGTGGAGGAGTTTTTTGAGGAGAGGAGGGGAGGGGAGGAGTTCAAACTGCAGATGTATGGCGTGTCTATGGTTGTGAGTTGTTCTTAGTATTGCCTTGCAAGTACGCCAGACAACTTATAACAGCAGAATGTTCAGCCAACCAGAGGTGCCTTTAAATCAAAAGTCTATAATATTACCTGGAAGTATTTGTTGATATAAGTGTTAACCTCATTTTGGAATCAGGCTTTAGCACATTGGACAGCTCCTGAAAAGTTCAGCCTAAAGCCTGGAGCAGATTAACCATCCACTTAATATAACAGCCCTAAGCCACCACTGAATGCGTGCTGTTGAATATAGAGAACATAAGAGGAACCTAGCTTCAGTACACAATTGTATTGCTTAGCTTAAGGCTAGACAAATTAAACAAGGAGAGTTAAATCACAAAAGATGCAATAAAAACACAAAAGGCAATTGAAAGAAACAGAGCCTTTAACCAACATCAGCTCATGTTATATCCAGTTTAGGGACCCAAACTTGATGTCTCCTCCTTTCATCCCACTTTTATTGTTCTGAATCAAGTTGCCAATCTGCCATGTGGAGTTCAGCACATTCCTTTCTGATAGACTGTACTGCTACTAGAAAACAAGCCAAATCAAATATGGCTTGGTCAATTTGGCTCTCCAGCATGAACTATATCCTGTTCTCTTCAGCAGCTTCTTTTCTACTCTGCAGCTGTTGGAGCACTGTAATTTTTTGACTTGTGCTGTTGTGGGATGTAGGTTCAACAAAATGTTGCAATACAGTTTCATTCCCTTGTGCTGGCTCATCAGTGGTTCAGTGGTTGAAATTGCTCCAGCTCCTTCATTGGCGAAGGGCTCAGCATTCAAAGAAAAACGTGTTGCTTGCTGCTGCTGCTGCTGCTTTTGCTGTCACTTCCTCTTGAACCTCCAAGTGTCTCTGTTGTCATCAGCATTTTGTGTCTTTTGAGTAACTGAGTAAAAAGCCATATGGGCAGGTTGCCAGTGTCGGTGAAACTGCAGGGTTAAAAATAGGTTCACACAGGAAGAACTGTGCTCTAGGTTCAGTTGTATTTTTTTATATCATTCATTCAGTTAATTTCTATGCTGCTACTCCTAGAATAGGTCACACATGTGCAGAAATGGGAAGGAAGCTATTTCAGCAACAACTTCAGGGTCCAAACCACCTGAATCCAACCGTATCACACATACACACACCAACAAGACTATTTTGTCTGTTCATGGTACAACCAGCCAACCAGTCCTCCAGGGTTTTATATATTTAGCTAATTTCTATTCCACCTTTCTCTAAGTATGGGACCCAAGGTGACTTACAACAAATGAAAACAAAATACAACTAAGACCTGCTGAACACAAGATTACTTAACTAGTAAGCTAGAGCACAGTTTCCAAAACACACACTGCAACATTATTAAACTGAAGTTATATGACACATCATATCATGATGAGACTCACTGGAAAAGATAATGCTCAGTAAGGTAGAAGGCAGGAAAAAAAGGAGAAGATCATATTACAGATGGGTTAACTCAGTCAAGGAAGCCATATCCCTGAGTATGCAAGAGGCTGTTCATATTGAGAGCACTTGGAGGTTTCTCGTTTATAGGGGTACCTTAAGCTGAAGCTGACTTGAAGGTATATAATAACAACAAACTCAATGACTACTTAAAAATAATATGCATTGACTTCACAGACACTTATTCCTAGGAAAGTGCATGCAGGAATACAAGTGTACCCTTTCTTTGTACAGGTTCACTCATTTGGCATAAGCTTCCTACATTATTAAATGTGGCTTGGAAAGGCAAGCATACTAGTAAAATTGACAATGATATTCTTATTTACAAAAGGGGGAAAATTAAGCACACATACTGCATATTGAAATTTGATTGTTTTCGAGCCTCTGACCCACACTCATTCACATGTAAAGGCTGCAAGGAGGCCACTTTGTTGTCTCCTCACACCCATCCTGACTTCCACTTTTCTGTTTCAAAATCACACGGCTTTGGAAAGCCTTTAACCGTGTTTGGTATTTGTGGCAGTGTTTTAATTCCAGTTCTGCTGCCACTCAACCACTTAACTTATTACTAAATGGAAAGATGATAGATAGGGATTTGGATTGATCAAAACAAACCTTGCCATGTGTTTCCATTCAAACAAGAAGTGTAAATAAAAACATAGCAGCAGTCTTTCCTCAGCACAGGCAAGTGACTACAATGCAGTTTAATATTATTATTTTCTGTGCAGGTACATGTAAGGTATACTGGAGTCACCTGGGAAGCAGCTACAAATTATTAAAGCACATTGCATAAGGCACTCTTCTTACCCATTGATACAAAGAACATTAACAACTCCATTATTTAAAAAGCAAACTCTAATCCATGTGTAGCATTTTTAATGAGATTCAATATATTGAACATTGCTGTCGGTAAGGCTTAAGAATTGCTTGGTTAGATTATTTATATTGCATCATCATTGTACATGAGTCCAAAAGGACAGGTTCATCTAGTAGACCCTCATAGAGTAGACCCTTAAATAAGTGGTCTAGGCATAACTGTAATGACTTTTTGATAATGCAGTTGAGTATCACATTTTACCTAATAAACAGGGCTTGCTTTCTTGTGCTTGTGGAAGGAGTTACTATTTAGCCTTTGTGAGGTGGACAGAGTCTTTTCCGAGAGACTTTTCCGAGAGAAAGTCAGTCTGTTTTTGATTACTGTAGTTCACATTATACAATGTCATGGAAAAGGGGGAAGAGGGCTTTCACCAAGATATTTTTTGTAGACTACAACCTTAGCTGTCATGAATTCATTTCTGCCAGACTCAATAGCTGCTGGCTTAAATATTTGTCTGCAGTCCCAGCATGCTATATACCCTGCAGCTGTCCAGATTTGGCATTGACAGTCCCAGTTAATCCTCTGTCCTCCTACTTTTTCAGCTGCTTTTAAAATATCCCAGTTTTTCTGTCCTTTGTCCTGGCTTCAGTTGCTGAGAGCTGAGTTAAAAATACAAAAGTTGTTTGCACTCATTAAGTCAGCATGGTGAAGAGGAGAGGAGGGACAGAGTCTTGCTCTTCTCAGTAGGCTCAGTCAAAGGCAAACTGCCGTAGCCTCTCTTAGTTTGTGTGTTCTTCTTCATGAATAAGTTTTGCTATTTTAATCGCATTCTGATGATGTTTGGCCATGTGTGTCCTAGTTTTTGTCTGTGAAATGTTACATGTACGATACAAGGGATTTTGTCTTCTGGCAGTCACTTGTTGGGGGAAGGAAGGTTGTTTCCTTAAAGGGATTTTCTTCAATTCCTGATGCTGTTTTTCAGTCCCTCCACTTCATTTATCAAATCAGGTCGCCTATTGTTCCCTGAGGCTTTCTTATGAGTGTTTTATGCATTTATCTATGGATTGGGTAAAATGAATTGCAAAGTTGAACACAGCCTAAAGCTTTTAAGTTATGCTGCAATAACTGAGTAAGTAAAAAGACAAACAATTACTGGTACATCAGTAATATCAGTAAACAGTCAGACCTCCTTATCCATGGATTCTTTATCCACAGATTCAGCCATTGATGGCTTGAAAATATTCCCAAAAATATATATAAATTCCAAAATGCAAACCTTAATTTTACCATTTTACTATTGTTTTTAATGGGACTTGAGCATCCACAGATTTTGCTATCCACGATGGTCCTGGAACCAAACCCCAGCAGATACCAAGGACCCACTGTACAATGGATCCTTGCAGCAACTTTGAGAATTGAAAGAAGATGTAGCATAAGCTTTCATAGACTTGGTCTACTTCTTCAGCTGCATCTGAGGAAGTAGACCAAAGTTTATTAAAACAAAAAGCTATGAACGCTTAAGCTACATCTTCTTTTGCTCAGTTAATCTTAGAAGTGCTATAAGATCCTTTTGTGTACTGATATTTCAGATTAACATGGCTATGTCTCTCAATTACTGGTATATATTCAAGTAGTTTAATGAGCTATGTGCATAGTGAGGATGGTGTAGTGGTTTGAGCATTGAACTACAACCAGGGTTTGATTCCCAGCTCTGCCATAAAACCCACTGGATGACCTTGGACAAGTCACATGCTTTCAGCCTCAGGGGAATGCAATGATAAACCTCCTCTGAATAAATCTTCCAAGAAAACCCCATGACAGGTTTGCTTTACAGTTGCCATAAGCTGGAAATGACTTGTAGACACACAACAACAAACCACAGTTGAATGAGAGATTTTGATCTTCTAACCAAATGAAATCTGTGTAGATTCAGAGCTGAAACTTAGCAGTACACATTACCTTACCTATACCTCTACCAAAAATTAGCAACTTGTTGAGAAAGTGAGAGGTCTGTGGGTTGAATATTCATTTGAATTCCCCCAATTTTCTCTTCTCAATTAGAATGTACAGTTTAGTAATCCATGTAAAGGCTATATTTATTTTAGATTTTTTTTCCAGATTTTAACACACACACACACCCGTTATGGGTGATGTTTTTGTTCTGATGGGGGGGGGCACACATCATTATTACCAATTTGAGGCCCCAGGGCAATTGGCCCAGCTAAAAGTCCTAAGGGTATTCTATGTCTAAAGCATCTTTGAATGTTAGTGTAATGTACTGGCTAAACATGTGAGTCAGGAAATCTTGGGTTTAAATTTAGTATGGATCATAAATCCCAAGTAATTATTTAACTCCTTCTGTAATTATTGAATTAATGTATTGGATCCAGACTTAGTCATATTTAGGATATACCATGGAAATCAGTAGAACTCAGTTGATGACTAGCTTAAGCCCCATTGATTTAATTGGAGCTACTTTAAATATGATTATGCTCTGTTTACGTGTATCTCAAGGCATCAGATATCAGAATTTTTTCCCTTTGTGCTAGGGACCAGCACCATATTTGTGTCCATTGGCTCACCAGGGCTGAGCAGCTAGTGGCCTGGGTACCAGCACCAATCCAGAGACCACCAGCTTGAGTATCATTGCTCTAAGTATGATGAAGTTTGGGTCTATCCCAACACAAAATGTTACGAAATGTGCTAAAGCATTACAGGCATAACTTGCTAATGTGGTAGGTTAGCTTCCAGACCACCGCTGTAAAGCGAATATCACCTTAAAGTGAATCACAGCTTTTTCCCCCACTTGCCAGTGCATATGAAACCCTAAAAACATATTTACACTACCATTTATTAAGTGTTCAATAGTGCTTGGCTTTAAAAAATTATGCCAAAGTAAAAAAAAAATGCCAGAATATGACACTGAGACACAAAATGAACAAATGCTGTAAATAGACTGAGTGCGGGTAACAAAATGTACACAGTAATTGAAACACACTATATTAGCATCATTTTATTTTAAAATAATTTGTATTCCACCTTTCAGAATAAGTCCTTCCAAGGTAGGTCACCAAGAAAGAAAAAACAAAAATCAGTTTTATTTGATTAAAAACACAGTAGAAACAGGAAAGTGAAATATAAAATTCATCAGACCACATTTAATAAGCTGACAATGGCTGGCCTGATGGGAAACACTGGGGTGCATGCTCCAGAGTTAGGGACCCAACACTGAGGAGAACCTGTTTCCAATGTTGTCTGGTTTCCTTTTCGGCATCTCTTGGATTGCATCCAAGAAAGGCAATTCATTATATCACATCATGTTTCATGTAAATCTCCCTTCCCATTGATCTGAAGTCCTTTAAACCTTGGCTCAGGGGTCAGCAACCTATGGCTCGGCCCACGGAGGCCTTAGGACCGACCTGTGGCCGGTCCTGTTGCTGCCTCGCGCACAAGTGTGGGCGCCAGTTTGGAAGGCCCCATGGAGGCTGCGCAACCACTGTTGGGCCTTGGGAAGGCCTCACCACAGCTGCGCCGGGCAAATTGGCCTGCTGTGGGCACGGGGGGGGGGTCTTTCCAAGGCCCAGGGAAGCCCCCTCACACCTGCGCCGGGCGAATTCACCCGCCGTGGGTGCGGGGGGTGCTTTCCAAGGCCCAAGGAAGCCCCCCTGCATGGTGGGGCCTTTCAAAATGGCGCACGCATCGCACGCACATGTGCACGACGGCGTTGTCGTGCACATGCACGCAGGGGGGGCAGTGTGCCCGCGTCATTCCCCCCTCTGGCCCCTCAGCAACAAAGGTTGCCGACCCCTGCCTTGGATGTTATCCTCCATTAGCAAAGCTTGTCATTTGATTGTGTAGCAGTGTTATCAGATTGCTGGAGACGCAAGTTTTTGAATGTTTTTAGAATTATTCTGACCTAAATCTAATCTTCATTTTTTGCATTCACCCACTCTCTTAGAAATTTCCTTTGATCACCAAGAATGGTACTGGAATACACTTGGGAACACGATGATTTTTGCCTTTCTCATCCATGTCTTCCTGTTCCTTTGATGGTTTTGCAATCAGATTAATTCCAAGAAACTCTTTCCAAAATCATGACTGAAGAAAAGAATCTTGGTGTCTCTCAGAAAGTCTTATCACCTTCAAGAAGTACCAGCAGCTGCTCTTCTAAGCAGGGAAGTAGACAGGTAAATATAACCATTTACTAATCTTTCTCTTGGTTTTAGTAAATTAGTTAAACATACTAATTTATGAACTAGTTCAGTTCATCTTTATTATGGTCATAGACCAGCACAGGTAAAAAAGGGGATACAGAATAACAAGATAAACCAGAGATATGTTATTGGCATCTTACTTTGTGCATGTTGTTTATCTTTTTCATTGTTTCTTGATTTCCATGGGATTTATTCACATGACCAAATAAGTGTGTTGAGTATGCAGGTTGAGTAGATTTGTTGGGAAGTTGACTTCTCACCATTTGTCCAGTGTGCATCCTGGCCTTCAATGGCTTTAGATTGGCATATTTAGGACTCGCCTATCAATTTATAGTAATAATATTTCATTCTTAGATGGACTTCTTCTGGAAATAAAAGATATTTTTTCAAAGTACTGTACTTGGGTGTTTTGTAAATAGAGTAGGAGATTTCATAAGACACATTTACAGTACATCTACTTGCATGTACTTGCATGTACATTAGGTATTTTTAGTATAGCAAGAATATATTTAATAATTTTCTTCATATTTAGGTTTGAAAAAACTAGAGTTTGTTTTCTGTTTTTAGCTGAATGTAAGAGATGTTAAAAATGACAATTTTTTCCCATCTATGCCCAGGGTTTTGCCTGATTAACACTTAAATGTCTGCATTTGAATATGTGCATATTCAACCTTATTAATGCCACTTTTTTGTTTTCTAAGAGACACCTTAGCTTTAATTCCAGAAAGGTATGTGCCATGCTGCTGAGAATAGGTGTACTTATCTCAATGAAGTTGGTGAGAATGGGGACTTCCACATTGTATGTGAAGAATTTTGCAAAATGTGAAAACTTCATATTTGAGGTAGAAAAAACGTGAGATTTAAAAGAAATTGAATGCAGGAGAAACCAACATTAACGTATTTCCCAGTCCCTAATCTATTTATGTCAAACATCAGTGAACCCCTCTTCATTTTCCTCTCTAACACACAGGTTGGATGTCAGGAATGGCAGGGAATACAACAGGTCTTCTAGTCTGCTCCACACAGCTTAGGAAAGTGACTTTTTTGGACTATAGCTTCCAGACACCCTCCCCCCATAACTGTTTATGCTGGCTGATGACTTTGAAAATTGTCCAAAAAGTAAGCTTTCTGATCTCTGTTGCTACATGGCTATTTCCAAAAAATTGGAAAATTTGAATAATGCATGGGAGCAAAACTATTTCTTTATTTGCCTGTAGCACTTTTTGTTCAAGATAAAGATTGCTTTTGACATAAAAGTTCCATATTAATATGGAAAGTGAAATTCCCAGAAACACACAACTGTTTTATAAAGCAGAACAGATTATTAGATGTCTATGATCTAGAATAAATTCTGAACATGAACACTTTCCTTCAAAAGCATGCCACTCTTTACTTCAGATCACTTGAGGGTGATCATAAGCATGATGCCTTTCATTTTCCTCTAAATTGTGGAAAGCTATTCCCCACCCCACTGCTCACTTCTTTTCAGTATATACTAGACTTTCTTCTCTCCTATTATCTGGGAGACGTGTCAGGAGCAATTTCCCACTTTTTCACATTGTCTGTACCATTGATCAGATTAAGTAAATCAGATTATGAGATGGTTTAAACAGCTTCAGGGGACAAAAGGCTGTGAACAGACATCTTGCATATGTCTTCAGATGCATTGATTCCTGGCACTGGGGTCACAGTGTAGCTTTGCTGCCAGAACAAATATGGGTGAAATACATCTGGATGGAGCCAGATTATGGCTAAACCTGTTACATTTCCTAGTCCTCTATACAAAGGTAGCATTGCAGGATTATTGTAGAGTATGGCTGTGTTCTTGACCCTACTTGTTTCTCTGGTATGTAGTGTCCTCTGGTTCTGTCTTGAGATACCCACAAGATTAACATAATCATCAGAAGAATTCATAAACACTGATGTATTACCATATTTTCCGGCGTATAAGACGACTGGGCGTATAACTTTTCAAGTTAAAATATAGAGTTTGGGATATACTCGCCGTATAAGACTACCCCTCTTCCAATGCACACCAAATAAAATTTTTTAAAAAATCAGATTTGATTTCAGTATGGTAATTTTAATTCAAATGCTTATGACATGCAGGTACTTAACAGGAAAACTGCCACTTATAAACACAACAAACTACAGCTCCCATGTTCCCTAGCATTTATTTCTACAGTGTGTTTTGGACCTTACTTTTTTAAAAAATAGTCCAGATTTAAATGCTGCTTTAAACATTATTTCCATCTCCCAGCTATGAGATGGTTGGGGGGAAATGAAAAAGTGTTTGGGGGAAGGCTAGGTGATGCATTCTGGGGTATGTACAATTTGCGGCCAAGGAAGTGACCCTAGGCATGTCACACGCTCTCAGCCTCAGAGGATGGTAATGGCAACCCCCATTTGAAGAAACATGCCAAGAAAACCCCATGATAAGGTTGCCTTAGGGTCGCCATAAGTCGAAAAGGACATGAAGACACACAAGAACAACAAAAAAGTCTGCAATTGTTTCACAGGTAGTTCATAAGAATAGGAGCCAGCATGGTGTAGTAGTTTGAGTGTTGGACTACCACTCTGGAGACCTGGGTTTGATTCCCCACTCTGCCATGAAACCCACTGGATGAACTTGGACAAGTCACACACTTTCAGTCTCAGAGGAAGGCAATGGCAAACCTCCTCTGAACCAGTCTTGCCAAGAAAACCCCATGATCACCATAAGTCAGGAACAACATAAGTCAGGCACACAACATAAACATATAACTTGTTTCTCTTTTAGATAAATCTTCAAGGATACAAACACACACACACACTGTCATTGTGCAGAATTATTTGTTAAAGAAGCCATGCCCAAGCAACACATCAACTTTGGCTGCATCTGCATTGCAGAAATTTATTAAAGCAGTTTAACACTGCTTTAACTGCCCTGGCTGAAGGCTATGGAATTCTGGGATTTGCAGCTTTGTGTGATATTTAGTCTTTTCTGTCAGAGAGCTCTGGTACCACAAAACAAACTGCAGATCCTAGGAGTCCATAGGATGGAACCATGGCAGTTAAAGCGGTGTCAAACTGCATTATTTCTGCAGTGCAGATTCAGGCTGCATCCATACTGTTGAACTGGCTTCATTCTCCTTCTCCCTTCCTCCTCCTCCTCTTCCTCCTGGTGGCGCAGCGGTTAAATGCCTGTACTGCAGCCACTCACTCATAAACCACAAGGTTGCAAGTTCAATACCAGCCAGGGCTCAGGCTTGACTCAGGCCTGCATCCTCCTTAGGTCACTAAAATGAGTACCCAGCTTGTTGGGGGCAATGAGCTTACAATTGTAAACTGCTTAGACCAGGGGTCGGCAACGTACGCCGGCCGACCAGCCCCTGCCGCCACGCATGCCGCAGCCGCCATTTTGTTTGCCAAAATGGCCGTGACTCGTTTGTGCATGCGCGAACGAGCTTCGGCCGCCATTTTGAAAAACAAAATGGCGCCCCGGAGGAGGCCTGGCGTTGCTGAGGGAAGCCTCCTGGGGGGCCCCCGCGGTGGCGCTGGGCCTCTGGAGGCCCGGTGTGGCTGAGGGAGCCCTCCTGGGGGCCCCACCTCCGTGCGCGTGCGACGTGGGAGTGGCGGCGGCGGCAGCAGCAGCCATTTTATTTTTCAAAATGGCACATGCACGTGCTCGTGCATGTGTGCATGCACCGGCCCGCAGCGCCATTCCCCCCCCGGCCCGTCGGCAAAAAAGGTTGCCGCCCTGGCTTAGACACTGCATAGCGCAGTATGAAGCAGTATATAGAAATAAAGCTGCTTTGCTTTGCTTCTCCCCTCGTCCTCATCCTCATCCTTCTCTCACCTGGCTTCCTAAAGCGAACAAAAGTAGTAGACCATAAACCAGTAATTATCAGACTTTGGTCCCCCAGATGTTTCAGACTTCAGCTCCCAGAATTCCTTACTGTTGGCCAAGCTGACTTGGGCTTCTGGGAACTGAAGTCCAAAACTCCTGGAGGACCAAAGTTTGGGAACCATTGCCATAAACTGAACATGAGTCAATAATGTGATGTGGCAGTTTAAAAGGCCAACATGATTCTAGCCTGCATCAATAGGAGTATAGTGTCAAGATCAACGGAAGTAATAGTATTACTCTTTTCTGTTTTGCTACAATTCAAGAATAGGGAGAATTTAAACACCTGAATGCAATAAAAATGATGATAAACTGTTTTAATGAGTGCAATGTAATGTGATATCAGCATGGTAAAGAGAGGCTATATGAAGGAAGAAACAGTTCTTAAGAGGGCTGTTAAAAATAGTAGTTCAATAGTGCAATTCCCTCAAATATAAACCCTTGGTCTTCCCTTGATGTGGGTTATTTGTTAGCTTGAGGTCATAGTCCTGCTGTATTTATGTACAAAGGAAGGATTTATGTACGAGGAAAGTAGGGGTGACGGAACAAAGCTGCCGAGGGCTTCTGTACTTTTCATTGCTGTTTAAAAGGGAATATAGGAAGTATTGCTTTTCATATAACCAGGCAAGAAGTGCCCTCTTCTACACAACAATTAAAGGTAGAGGAGCCCTCCCCAGTTTTCACTTTGGTAACCCTAATTACAGGTATAGCTGAAGAATCCTATTTGACAATTTTTCTGTCATATCACCTATTTTTAGAAAAACAAGTCATTTTTGTGGGCTGAATAATGTTTTTTTTCATCTACTTATACTTAATGTCACTGGGTGGTTACCATTATCTTTCAGAAGAAATTTCTCTCTTTTTTCCATGATAGATGTTGGAGAATGACAGCCTTGATTATTTTAATTTTATAACTGTTTGTGTTGCTTGGGCATAGGAGGCCATTGCAGCTGTATAATTTCTTTGCACCTTACTGCTGAGCTACAGAAGAAGACTAGCAGCCCTATCCTATTCAAGTTAATTCTCCTAAGCAAGCAATGTTGAAAACTGAAGCTATACACAAATGAAGAACATATATCAGTGATAGAGGTTACATTATTAAGAAGCTCTTAAAATCAAGTGCAGTGCAAGAGGGACACTGTAGTAAGTGCTCTGATGGGAATAAAAGGAATAATGGAAATTTATAATGGTTCATGCCAGTTTTGTGAACCATAACAAATGGCTTAGTTGATGCAGCTGATGCAAAAACCCTATCATGCTCCACAAAGCATCTTTCTATTTTTGGCACTCGCAGATACCTCCTACAACCAAGGCATTTTATTTGAGACAAAAGTCTGGGGCTGGCATGTGGTCTGTTAAAGGCTCTGTAGGAACAAGTATCAGTCTGAGGGCTCTTCTATCTCACTTTTCCATTCTTTCTGCCTAAAATAAAATAGGGCTTCTGGGAGTTTCTAGTACACTGTGTGGTGGAAAATTTAGTGACTTGGAGTGTATTACATATAATGTCAGTTTAACAGCTAAGGCTTCCAGCAATAGATCATAAGGCCATAATTGCCTTCCTTCATCAGTCCAAAGTTGACCTAGTCCACAGAGAACATCATTGTTTTTGTGTTGGGAGATGCTGTGAGGAGGACATGGCTGGATCCCAAAAACTTGTGTTTAGAGGGCTGCTGTGTTGGTACATGAAATTTCAAATTTAAGCATTAGACAATCAAGTTGGAATATTAATTTTTCCAGACCAGTGTTCCCCTACAAAGCACTCTCCAGATGGCCATGCTGGCTGGGAATATCTGGAACTGGAGCCCAGCTCATCTGGAAATTGCCAGTTCGGAGTAGGCTGGTGTACAGGATCATAATCCCCAAAAATTAAGGGTTGGAGACCATGTGGTCCTCTGAATGTTGGACAACAACTCCCACAATCTCTTATTACTGGCTATGGTAGCTAATGTACAGAAGTTGCAGTCCAACAACATTTGGAGGGCTACATGCTCCCCACCTGCACTAATCCAACTTAAAATATTGAAGATAGGATCACACCTAGATAGATTACCTGAATATAAGCCCCCATTTAACTCAATAGGACCTAGTTGTGTAGGGCTGAGCTTCAGATTGAGGTGCATCTACATTGTAGAAATAATGCTCTGAACAAATCTTGCCAAGCGAATCCCGTAATAGGTTCATCATAATGAAAATGACTTGAAGGCACATAACAACAGTAACACACATCACAAATGTACACACACATCATACATTCACAGAATTGATGGTTCAAAGCTACACCAGGGATTTGTGTTCCTCTTCCTACTGGATATAATTTGCTGAATTACAAAATGTAGAAATAAATTATTGTTATACTTGGGACAAATACAAATGAATGTCTGTGTGCTCCCAGAGTTCCAGTAAACCCAGGGGGGCCCTTTGAAGCAGGCCACTGATCATGGCATGGAAAGAACAGGCCAAGAGTCTGGGTGGGAGAAAGCAAAAGAGATGGTATGCTTGGCCATGAATCAAAAGCAGCCTTGCCAATTGGGAAAATGTTAGGCTCTTTGGGCTGGGAACCAAACAGAAGCACACTTTGTTGTTAAGCAGGGGTAGGCAACCTGTCCCCTTTAAGGGCCGAGGGACTTCAGCCCCCAGAAGCCTCAGCCATGTTGGCCAATAGTCCCATGTTGGTCAATAGCTCCTGGGATTCTGGGAGCTGAAGTCCCTCGGCCCTTAAAGGGGACAGGTTGCCTACCCCTGTTGTTAAGCAATGCAAAACAGAAGCCAATTTGAAAAAAGGGATTTGTGATAACGAGGAGCCCTTCCAATATCAGAGCCTTCTTACCAGAGAACAAAGTGTTAAATGTGGGAGGAGATTACAGTTACATTTTGATGAAGGTCATCATCAAAGAGTTGACAAGATAGCAACTGTTTAATGAGATAACCAATTGAGCAGAAGCATGAACCGTTGAGATTCTTCTGAGAAGAGGTTATAAAAAGCCTGAAGAACCACAAGGCCTCTCTCTAAACAGACCATGAGGAGCTTCTAAGAAAGGATCACCTGGAGCAAGAGCTCTGGTTTGGGCAGGCTAGCAGAGGCTGGGCAGTGGAATCCAGACTCTCAGCCACCCATGAACATCAAGGACTACAGGTCCCATCTGATTGCATCTGATCTGTGAGTAGAATTAGGACAATGTATTAGCTATTGGGACACGGTGGTTCAGTGGTTAAGATTCTGACTCTGACGATTGCAAGGTCATCATTTTGAGACCCAAGCACCATGTGGCGAAGTGAGCTCCCATCACTAGTCCCAGCTTCTGCCAACCTAGCAGTTTCAAAGCATGTAGAAGTGCAAGTAGATAAATAGGTACCACTTTGGTGGGAAGGTAACAGCATTTGGTGCAGTCATGCTAGCCACATGAACACAGATTCGTCTTTGACAATGCTGGCTCTTTGGCTTAGTAACAGAGATGAGCACTGGCCCCTACATTTGGACACGACTTGACAACCTTTTCAAAGGGGAAACCTTTACCTTTTTATTAGCTAGTCATGTCAGGCCTTTTTAAAATCATGTCCCTGATTTGGCTGAAATGATTAAATCTGTCTGTAATTTGTAATTTCTGATTGGTGCCTGAAGGACAAGATGGTTCTTCATGTAAAGAGATACCCTGTTGCTATAAATATTCCTTACTTAAAATAAAACACTTTTTTGAAAAAAGTGCTCTATCTCTCACTCCTTTTTCACATGCCTTAGCTTGACCTAGCTCTTCCCAGGACTGGGAAAGGGAGGGGAAGTATCTGTACAAGGAAAGTGCCATTAGAATCCCAGCAATGTCCAGTTCAGTTGCTAGAGAAGAAGTTACCTGCATTACCTTCTCGGCCTCAGAGGGAGAGAAGCAGGCCAGCTCCATTGGACCTAGCCTAGATTAAGGAGAGCCTTCCTTCCAGTCCAGGCCTCAGAGGGAGAGAAGAACTGCTGGACCTAATCCTCTTCCCCAATGCCATTCGCTTCTCCTTGTCATGTCTTTTTGGATTGTAAGCCTTTGGGCAGGGAACCCGTCTAATTAACCATTTGTAAGCCACTCTGGGAGCCTTTGTAGCTGAAGAGTGGGGTATAAATACTCCAAATAAATAAATAAATAAATAAATAAGAATTCAAATCAACACATGGTGGCAGCGAGTTAATTAGATAAGAAAGATGGTCTCAAGGGGTACCATCCAGCTCAGGCAGGAACAGGAGTAGGACCCAAGGAAACTTCACAGGGATAAAGAGGACTTCTACTCTTAAAATATCTGATCTATGTTGACTGATCCTATAATCTTCATTTTACAGACAGTTTATGTATTTATTTATTTATTTATTTATTTATTCCACCTTTCGCCCAAAGTGGGACCCAAAGCAGCTCACAGATAAAATTGGTTACATACTTAGCAATACAATTTTAAAAGCAATTAAAATAATTTCATTTAGACAGTATAAAATTAAAAATGTAAACACAGCATGCACGCCAATAAGAAATCTCCCTGAGGGTGACTACATTCTGAAAGCCTACTTGAACAAAAACATATTTGCTTGCTGACAAAAAGTGAGGGGGCCAGGCTAGCTTCTCACAGATGGGTGGAAGCATCTTGTTCTCGCTAAGTGAGCCTGTGATGGTGTGGGACCAAGAGAAAGCCTTCCCCTGGTGATCTTAAAAGCTCTGGCAGGTTCGGATGGGGAGAGGCAGTCTTTCAGGTAGTCTGGACCCAAGTCATATAGGGCTTTATAGATCATAACTAGTAGTACTTGGAATTGTGCCCAGAAATGAACCAGTAGCCAGTGAAGCTGTTTTAACAAGGGAGTTATATGCTCCCTATAACTAGCCCCAGTCAGCATTCTGACTGCAACATTTTGAATTCACTGATGTTTCTGAACAGCTTTCTAAGGCAGCTTCACGTAGAATGCATCACCATAGTCCAAATGGGATGTAATCAAAGCATGTGTCACTATAGGCAGATCTGACATCTCAGCAACAACAGATGTGATACTTCCACTGCAGAGAGGTGGTAGGGTGTTACATCATTCTCATTTTAATTAGTTTGATTGATTAATTAGTTTTAATTTGTTTAATTAAAAGGCTTCTTGGTTAGAAATGCAAACCTTCAGCATTCAGATAAATTCTCTTTCAGTGGTAATTGTTTTTATGCCCTTTCTACCCATAGCAATTAGTCAAAGCAAAGGCCAAAAAACTTGCTTCTAAAGCAGATATGTTCAGTTTGCCACCCTAGACATGCCCCAAACCTCCCAGACTGCACAGAAGAGCATTTGTGGGAAATTCTGGGAGTTGTGGTCCAGCACATCTGGAGTCCTACAGGCTGTGAAAGGTTGCTGAAAAGCAAGAGTGGGCAACTCTGGGCTTCCCAGGTATTTGGAGTTTATAAATCCCAATTGCTCTAATTAGTATAGACAATGATAAGGGATGCTGGAAAATGTAGTCCTAAACATTGAGGCCACATCTACCCCCCTTGCTCTAAAACAGGGGTAGGCAACCTTTCCCCTTTAAGGGCCGAGGGACTTCAGCTCCCAGAAGCCTCAGCCATGTTGGCCAATAGTCCCATGTTGGCCAATAGCTCCTGGGATTCTGGGAGCTGAAGTCCCTTGGCCCTTAAAGGGGAAAGGTTGCCTACCCCTGCTCTAAAAGATGGTTATTTGTTACAGCTGCCTCTCACTCTTTAATTTTGATGATGTTACAATTAACTGATATTTATATCCTCATGCCAACTGAGAATGCTATACATGCATTGATATTGCCCCTTTCTCCAGCAAATAACCCTTCTGTGGATTTCACTGAGGAAAGCAATTATTTAAACGTACATAAACTATTCTCAGTGGATGTTTTCGTGTATGTGTTCTGTTTTCTGTACCAGGGTATAAAATGTAAAATGAGAAGTAGTTCTCTAATAACTCCATGATGCAGAGATATTCCAGCTGTTTATGATACTATTTTCTCCTCATTGGTTTGGTCAGTATTTCTGACTGGTCATGGAAAACATATGAAAGAAAGTGGAAGAAGTCTAGCTGTCTTATTTTGATATGGCCCTAACTTTTTTCACTGTTTTCCAGAGGATTCGAGAGAAAAGCCAGAGCTTTGAAAAGTTGCTTTTTGGACTACATTTCCCAGCATCCCATAGCTGATATGTCCTTTCTACCAATGCAAGCTCAGTTTCTATTGGATTTGGCTAGGAAGAATTAAAACCTTGAATTTGTCCAGGAAAAATTATTCCAATGTTCCTGGTAGCAATGAAGGGTTTGTGAACATGCTCACAACAGTCCATAGTACTTCCATTAGACCTTCCCTGCTTCAGTTTTGTCTTCCACTTTGCAAAGACATGTTTTATTGAGAGGTGGATGATGCATATTGGGAGCAGCTGGTGCTGAGATAAGCCAAGCCAAATTTTAGAGGGGAGTTTAGCTCACCTGTTTGGTTTTTCCTAAAGCAGGGTGTGTGCGAGAAAGTGTTTTCAAAACCTTTCATTTCTGAAATTCAGTCCTCTTTGTTGCTTCTGCATTTCCCACTCTTTCTCTATTCATGGACTCACTCTCCTTGTTAAATCCCTGCTCAGCAAAAATTTTCCTGAACCATTATAGCCTTACCTCACCTGTTGTTATACTTCTACCTTATTTTCTATAGCCTGTCTTCGACCTTCAATGTCTTCTTCCCCATCATAGGACATAAGTCTTCCACATAGTTGAAGCTGTGTGACTTCATATCAGGCGCTTCATATCAGGGCCAACTTCATATCATATCATAGTGCTTCATATCAGGGCCAACCTACCATTAGACAGACAGTGTAAAGTGATAACAGTTGATCTGGTGTGTCATGAAAGGACAACTGTTACTTATATAATTTCCTTTTATTATATATTTCCTCACCTTTGGCTGTGGTGGTGAGAACTTGTGGGGTTGTAATCCAGAATATCTGGAGTGTCACAATTTGTTCATTCCTGAAAAATCTAATAATGTGGGACACATTTGGGTTTTCCAAAAAGCTTATAGCACTCTGAAAATCCTCTCATAAGTGCAAATAATGTGGTAGAGCACGCTAGAACCAGAGCATTTTTCTCATTAAGGTGTGTGCTTTTTGGAGGGGAAAAAACGTTTGTATGCTTTTAAAATAATTATATACTATTTAAATGTTATGATTTTAATTGCTTTTAAATGTTATTTTCAAATTTTGATTGCTTCCTTTTATAAGCTGCCTTGCATCCCACTCTGGGAGAAAGGAGGCATATAAATGAAATTCATTAATTAATACCATAAAGGAATCTTGGTATAGCAATTGGGGGATTTTCTCCTTCAGCTTAATTTGCATGCTATGAACTTTGACAGTGGGGCAGAAGATATTTGTTCCTCCACCTGAGGCGGAAAGTATATTAGACCAGCACTACTTCTTACTTTGTGTGTGAATGTGCCTTAAAGTTGCCTGTTGACATGTGGTAACCCCATGAATTGCATAGTTAGGTTTTCTCACTCAGATGTGATTTTGCCAGTTCCTTCCTCTGAAATATAGCCTACAGCACCTAGTATTCATTGGCTGTCTCCCCTCCAAGTACTAACCAGGACTGACCCTGTTTAGCTTCCAAGATCAAATAGGATCTGGTGCCTTTTGGGTATTTAGTCCCTGACTCTACCTTAATTATATTAAATAAAAATAATGAAAATTGAGGAAGTTATAGGCTCTTAGGCTTCCCCTATTTACTGCGTCAACAAAATGCAGGAAGTTCATGGCAGCTTTTGAGGCATCTGTGTCATTTGGAAGATCACTGAAGACCTTAAATGCCCATGTTGCCAATACAGAACTTCCAGTTTTCTTTATTTGGACTAGTCTCACATGACTAGACAGCTAAAACAGATTTAGAGGACAGGGTGTCTAAATGAGGAATAATATTGACCACCCCCACAAGAATGAATCCTGGATGTGATGAAAAAGGAGAATCCTGCACACAGTGAACATCTCTGCAGTTTAAGATTTTTAATGCATGAAAATCCCCTATATTGTGTATGTATTTGTGTGTGCATGTGGTGCCGAATATGTCATTTTCTGCACAGGAATCTTCTTTTCTGTGGAGAAAATGTGGTTTTCTCTATAAGAAACTATGATTTACTGTACCAGAAACAAAAAATCCCTACATGTTTGTTTGTTTTTGACACAGAATAAGTTCTGTGTTGCAATAGATATTGAAATGGTGCTGTTTTTGAGGGCTTTCTCAAAACAGGGAAAAAAATTAATTCATTCCTCCCTACAAGAATGAAATTTATTTACATTTACATCCCTGCTCTGAACTGAACATTTAAATGTTTTAAATTGTTTCCACTGAATAGTTGTTGTTCTAGTCCAGGGCCAAGAATCACTCAGCCTGCAGTTCGTATGCTTCTCTGAAGTTCTCCACCCCACCTCTGAAATCAATTTTTAACACATTTTGGACAAACCCCATTAGGTCAGGAGGCACACTTTAATATTTTAGAACTGACCTGGCCCTGCTCTGAAACAGCCCAAAATCATTCTACAAGTCACCTGGAAGTGACTTCTAGATCCTGGAACTCCAGTTATGGTTTTGAAAATACCAGGAATGTGGAAATGGCTGTGGTCCTAGAACATGTTCTCTCTTGATTTATCCCAGGATAAATTTTATATTCATTGTTTGGCTTTTATGGCTGATACTGTCTTAGCCACAGCTGTTTTTGCTTTTCATTTGTTGTTCCAGTCATCTAGTCTAGGTAACATAATGGGATTATAGGGGGTTCTCAAAGGCAAGCTTTTGAAGCTAACATTCTTCCAGTGTCCCAAATGTTTAAGGATTAGTGTTAGATTGCAGGCTATGACAGTTTCAATCTCCACCTTACTAAAAATGTCATGTATGGTGCTCTCCCCCCGCCCCTGGCCACCTTTAAATATTGTTTTTAAAAATTAAAACTCATCATGAGAAGGAGAGAGGTTTCATTTTCTAGTCTTATGCCATAAATGAGTAAGTTTAAAACAGAATATTGAAAAAGAATTTCTGCAGAATGTTACATTAAGTGTCATCCTCCTGTTTCTTATCTGAGATCTGTTAGCCAGACTGCATGACAGTGAAGCTACAGGCATACCCCAATTAACAAAGCCTCTTACAAAGAAGCTTATTTTTACAAAGTCTTTTTACTAGAGCCCAGTCCCACTTGTCTTCTGTCTAGCTGGAAGTGTTTTTTCAAATATATTTTTGTGTAACAGGAAGGCTCCAGGAAGGTTGGAGAAAGACAGACTTTCAGTGTTGAGATTCAGCAGTGTGTCTGCAGTAAACAATACAATAAAGCTTAACTTGGGAAAGAATGAGATACTACTCTAGGTGATTCTATTGTCAATGTGTGTTTACATATCACACACAAGGATAAATAGCTGCCTCCCAAGTAGCTTACTGCACATGTCTGAAGAGCAAAACAGAGAGAAAAGAGGAAAACCACTAGCATGCCTCACCAGCTTATCCTGGCATGTTGAAAAAGCATAGATCTAACGTTTCTCCACCAAAATGTCTGTTGAAAGAAAAATCATCTTGGGATACATTTTGAAAGAAGCTTTCAAGTGGCTATTAGTAGATTCAAAATGTTTTTATTTACTTATGCAAGGCTTACCAGACCTGGTTATTTAATTTCATAAGTGCATAATGTTGGTTTCACATAAAAAGTTTGCTGAAACATATTGAACTGCTCTTCTTTTTTGTGTGGTATAGGAACCTATCCCTATTCTTGCCATTTTACAGAACTTTAGTTTCTGTTAAAAAAAACAAAGCTTGAGTCAGAACACATCTACTTTAACTGACGTATACCTGTAATCTGTTATTTCAGCTTGCTTCCTCAAGTAGCTATACTCCCAATTTCAGCAGGTTGAGGCCAAAACCTGGCAGAACCAAGTCCGTGACCTGCAGGAGATGCAGGTATCAACTATGTTATAAAAGGCAGTGATAGCAATGTATGGGAAGTGAACAAAGGGATCTCCAACAACAGATGCAAGGGCATGAATAATCTTGTTACTTTTGTCTTACTTGGAAATGGCATCATGGATAGAGGAACATTTTCATCACATAAGGAGTCTCCATAGAGGTAAACATACTCACTGCCTATACTTGCTCTACTTGAGTCCTGCAATCTGGGGTTGCCATTAGGAAAACCACTATGTGATATCTTAATGTTGGTCACAAGAGCATTATAATGGGAAGGGAAGAGGAGGGGATGCCTCACTTTGAAACAGATGACAGCAGAAAGGCAAAAGGGATTAGTTGGTTTGCCCCCAAGTGGATCAGTGGTCTTTATGATAGGACTGCCTAAGGTGAAAGAAACTGTTTTATAGAATTTTTTTAGATTTTAGGTGATATATAGAATACTAGTATATAAATTTCATGTTCAGTCATGCAGACACATGCACATTTTCTGAGTTAAATAAGGTATAAAAATGTTAAATGGTCTTATTTTATATGTCAAAATACTCAGGGAGTGGATCTGCATTACCAATTCTCAATTTGCAAAATAAAAAGAACACGTCTACTATATTCATATATTCATGTACTTCCTACACATGGGTGGGGGCAGGAGAGAGAAAGTGATTCAACTTCTAGGAAAAATTGTTATTTAATGTTATAGTTTAAAATCCTTTGCAATATTAGATCAGTTTTTTAAAATTAAAGGAACAGGTGGTTGAAAGAATTTATCTTTGGCCTTGCAGTCCCAGTATCAAAGCTGGTGTTTGTTTTCATCTGATAAGCATGCTTTTTTCTCCATATCTCATGACATAGGTTTGCTTCCTTTCTCAAATTATTGCCTCAATCATCATCTTGCATCTAAAAAAAAAAGAGTATTTCTTTGGCCAAATAATCACTTAATATGGAAAGAAGCCTAGGTGTTCTCATGTGCTACATGAGAGCATTGTAAAGATGCAGCCTCCTGTGTACAACTAAATCTTGTACAATTACCCCCATGCTCCAAATTGTCTGATTACCTGTTTCCCCACATACCACTTTTGCATGATTACAATGATGATGGATACATAGGGGGAAAAGATGCAGGAAACAATGATCTGTCTGAATGGATTTGCTTGTTTCACACTGTTTCTTATTTTGCCCATTTGGTTTATACTATGTATACCTAATAAATACATACAAGATACAAAAATAATGTCTGCTTGCTTGATTTATACAGCAACTCTCCTGCAAATCTATGAAATAAAAGGAGAATGTATTTTATTAGACCTCAACTTGAACTAGAAGATCCAAATGATTTTCCAAATTCAAATGTCTAATATGGAAGAAACTGGTCAAATTACAAGGGGTATTTTAGTATGAAAGTTACAATATGTGAATATAAATCGCATATTGTTGTGGAATTGAAACAAGTAAAAATGCCTATGTAAACAGTTGGCATATTTGAGAACAAATATCTTCCATTCCTTGTAGGATCTTAAGTAAAGTATTTCATAGATTCTGAGGACAGCAAAGATCAGACATATTGGAAGGTATGATGTGATATGAGTAAAGATCAAATGTATTTCCAGATAAAGTGCGGTTGGATGTTTATCATAAGAACAAGGCTCATGTGCTCCTACTTCCCTTCTTCTTTTCTGGTTGAGCTCCACATATGAGAATCTAGCCAATCTCATTACATTCTGAGTTTTAGCTTTTTATATACTATTCCTTCAAGCCAGTAATGTCACTGGGTGGTGCGGGATGTGTGGGCCGCAATGGGTGACACCCCAGAAGTGTGTGTGGGGGTGACACCAGGTTGGCTCCCTGCCCCCCATATGTGCTGTTTTGGGCCGGCCGGGGGCTGATCCGCCCTGCACGGAGGCTTTTGGGCCTGGCCGGGAGCTCCTCAGCCCTGTGCAGAGGTGGGCAGAGGTTTTTGGGCCCAGCCAGGGGGTGCTCTGCCCCACACGGGGGCTTTTGGGCCCAGATGGGGGGGTTGGGCCCAGCCAGGGGCTCCTACACCCCATGCAGAGGCACTCAGAGGCTTTTGGGCCCAGCCAGGGGCTCCTAAGCCCCAAGCAGAGGCTTTTGGGCCTGTCTAGGGGCTCCTCCACCCCACGCAGAGGCTCACAGAGGCTTTTGGGCCCAGACGGGGGTGGTGGTTCGGCCCAGACAGGCTCCTCCACCCCATGCAGAGGCACGCAGAGGCTTTTAGGCCCAGCCAGGGCTGCTCCGCCCCACGCAGGGGCCTTTTGGGCAACGCTGGTGCCTCTCAGGGCTCTCAGAGGCTGTGGGGTGCTGCTCCAGCTCTCACAGGTGCGCCTGTGTAACCCCCCCCCCCCGGAAACTTCGCCAGAAGTTCGGGACCAGAAGTCCCACCCCATTGGAAGCCTGCCCCCTGTAGTGGGTGTCACCCCATGCAGGAACACCACTGCTTTAAGTTTGAGCAAAATATCAGTATGTCAGCAAAACACCTGAGAGTCAATACATCACTTCTTCTGTCTTTCACCCAAAATAATGGCTTGGCTCACAGTCTAACTAAAGTTGGTTGTTGTGTGCTTTTAAGTAATTTCTGACTCATGACGGTCCTAAGGTAAACCTGTCACAATGTTTTCTTGACAAGATTTGTTCAGAGGGGAATTGCTTTTTATACTATGTATAAAAAGCTATAAAGACGGATCTCTTCCGGCAGGCCTTTCTAGACTAGATAATCAGCCTCGGGTGATTTTATATTCTATATCATATATTTATCCTGTGGTACCTGGTTCCCCACTGCGGAAAACTGAAATATCTCAGGGGGTTATTGAAACTAATTAATTGATTTTAGTACTGTTGTTACTGATTTTATATAGAAATTGTTTAATACTGTTTTAAGGGCGGGAGGGATATATTTTGTACTGATTTTATGTTGTTAACCGCCCGGATTGAGAAACCATTGGGCGGTATACAAATAATTTTTTTATTATTATTATTATTATTATTATTATTATTATTATTTTCCTTCCTCTGACGCTGAGAGGGTGTGACTTGCTCAAAGTCACCCATTGTGTTTTCATGGCTGAGCAGAGATTATCCAAACTTCTCCAAAGTCACAATTCTGTAGTCAAACAACTACACTATAGTGACTCTTATTTCAGAAGAAGGAAGTGGCAAAAATACTTGTGAGTACTCCTCTACAAGAATGCTGCATGAAATTCATGGGGGCACCATAAGTTGACAGGCAACCTGAAGGCACATAAACCACTGGGTGACCTTGGGCAGTCACATGCTCTCAGCCTCTGGAGAGGCAATAGCAAGCCTCCTATGAACAAATTTCGCCAAAAAAACCCTCCATGATAGGTTCACCATAGGGTTGCCATAGGTCAGAATTGACTTGAAGACATAGAACAAGAATAACAACAAAACACACAATGAGAAACAGCACACCACATATATTACTAAAACCTTGCCTACATCCTCCACATTTACAACAGGAATAGGGAACCCTTGGCCCTCCAAATATTGTTGAACTCTCATCAACCCAAGTTACCCTGGATAAGGGTGAGAAGAGAATGGGAACTGTAGTTTAACAACATCTAGATTGCTACATGCTCTCCAGAACTGTTGAGAAGAGCCCAGCTGAACATTGTACTAGTTTTCATTAAAGTCCCTTTAGAGCAGGGACCGGCAGCCTACGGCCCGGGGGCCGGTTTAGGCCCCGGAGTTACCGGCCCCGGCCGGAGGTTGCCGCCGCCGCGCGCCGCCGCCAGAGCGCGTTTCCGGGTGCGCTCACGGCGATCGCCATTTTGAAAGTCAAAATGGCGGTTGCGACACGTTTGCGCATGTGCGGTACTCTTGCGCATGCGCAAATGTGTTGCGTCCGCCATTTTGACTCCCAAAATGGCGGCCGCGACATGCGCCGTGGCGGCTGGAGCCGCGCGCGCTACGGCGGCGACCGCAGTAGCGATCGTGGCGGCTGTGTGTCCGGGGGGTCGCGTGCGGCAGCGGCGGGTGTGCGCAAACGCGCGCGCGCCGCCATTTTCTCCCCCCTTGGCCCAGCCGCGACCTGGGCGACGGCAGACCGGCCCAGGTAAGAAAAAGGTTGCCTGTCGCTGCTTTAGAGCTTTATGCTTAAATATTTTAAATAAATAAGCAAAAGTGGGGGATCAAGACTCTGTGGGAGTAAATATACAGTTATATATTGAATTCACACACTTTTCTCCTCTTTTGAAGCCAGTTTTACATCTCTGGTATCCTCAGAATTGGTTCTGAAGTAGCTTCACTAAAATTAAGAGCATCATGGAAACTGAAGTCAAAATACTAAAGATTACTAGGGTTTGGAGACTGAACCTGTGTTTCATTTCTTTCAAATGTTCCTTTCGAGTCTGGTGGCTTGTGTTGTAAGGAAAAAAGTCATGTATTCTGGACCTTTTCTCCAAACAGGACAGCTGGGAAATTGTGGAAGGACTGCGGGGAGTCATGAATTACACACAGGAACCACAGAAACAGGAAGGCTACCTGCTGAAAAAAAGGAAATGGCCTCTGAAAGGCTGGCACAAGGTGAGAAATAAGCATCCAGCACTGATGTTTGTTCTTAAAATCTGTGCCACTTGATTCAGTGTCCATCTTATAAGGTGCTGTTAAGAGAGGATTGCATTTCTTTAAACATAAAATATATTGTGTTGTCTTCGGCTTCCTGACTTATGGACTTATCTCTGTGTTACAGAGATGCTTTTTTCTGGACAAAGGAATTCTGAAGTACGCAAAGAGTCCGGCTGATGTAAGTACTTGGAAGGCACATTCCCAAATGTTTTCATACAGATTAACATCTGTTGCGTGAAGTAAATAAGTGATGGTTTCCAAGCTAGATATCAGTAGAAAGAAAGAGATGCTGTCTTTTCCCTGAACTTTTAAAAAATATCTCTTGACAGATAGAGAGAGGGAAGGTTCATGGGTGTATAGACGTTGGGCTTTCGGTGATGTCTGTGAAGAAATCAACGAAATGTATAGATTTGGATACAGAAGAACACATTTATCATTTAAAGGTAATCCTATTTAAGTATTAACAAGATGTATCCTGCAACTGAAACATATTGTATTCAACCTACATAGGTCTGCTTGTGTTCTCAAAATCCTGTTGAATCTATTATATATGCTCAATTCACTAGGTTTGTTAAAATGCATTTCCACCTTCTACTTTATTGGTAGGTTGTGTTCTACATTCATCATTAGGTGACAGGAGTGTTTCAACCAGATAAAGCCTGTAGTTGTTGTCGAAGGCATTTGTGGCCGGCATCCATAGCCTGAAAAAAACTACAAAAAAATTGTAGTTGTTGTTTTTAACAAAGACAATTGGAAGGTGTTTGCTTATGTTGTTGAAACTGTTGTTTGGTAAAGCAAAACAAAAATGTGTTTGAAAAAACATTCCAAATTTGAGTCCAAATTTGGCTATAAGAATTTAGTTTGCATTTCAGTGGGAGAATAGTGTGGAAGAAAAAATGTGAGCATCATGTAACTACTTAATATGTTTATATATAATATTCAATATAATTCATTCATGGAATCAACTTTGTCATGGATCATTATATATCTAAGATAATAAATTAACAGAGTGGGTTCTGAGTGAATCTTTTCGGGTGAAATATGCTGATTTCACCTCCTGCTGTGGATTAAAAGATATGTGTGTAGTACCATGTAGTATAATACAGTATGATCTATCAGAAAATTGAAACTGTGCAAGATATGCTTTCAATCTTCGGAATTATTATTGCAGAGTAACCTATAAATCTTTTTGCCTTTCAATAATATCTCAGTAGGCAGAATAAATCAAACTTACATTCCCAGTATAGCTGCTGTCCCATAGCTTTCAAAAATGTGGTTTCTAAGAAACGTACGATCTAAGTCTGGCTTTAAGTGTTCAGTATTGGATTTTGTGAGGTTTACTTTGAAGCTTTTGGATCAGAATTGCTCTTTGAGATAGAACATATGTTTTATCCTTTAGTTTTTCTCCTACTTAACCAATCAATGCCTTAAGACAGTGGTGGTCAAATTGATACTTAGTTTGTGCTACAAATGAAGCCAGAGAATGACATCTTGGACTCAAGTAAGACTGCAGTGGAACTAATAAAAATCAAAATCGTGGAGCCCCAGTAGCTACATGGAGCCACTGTGGCCACATTTGTGAAAATTTGAGAAAACTCAGATTAGGAGATGTCCAAAACAGTAGTTGTGCTAATGAGACACTTCTTTATGTATAATACAGCTCCAAAAGCTATGCAAATATAGTGCTGGGAATTAGAATTATTTTATTTTATTAATTTAATTTATTTATATCCCACCTTTCTCCTGATATAGGGACTCAAGGTGGCTAAGAGCAAATTTAAAACTATACAAATTAAAAACAATACAACAATATTTTTGCAAGTATAAATATAACATTAAAAAATAAACAATTTGTAAAGTTAAAAATATTGAACATTAAAATAATAAAATGTGGCCCAAAACAGACAAGCCAAAAAAGAGCAGCTTCTGGCCAATTGGGGGGCATGGCATGCAGATGAAGCACGCCCCAGAATTGACCAGAAACCGCTCTGAGGCTGCCTAAGGCAGTCCAAAGCTGCCAGCAAAAGGAGCTCTGAAAATCCGCTCCTTGTCAGCAGCCCATCGGGGACCATGACAGCGACAGCTCCAAGCCGCTGATCTGGGTCATCTCTCTTTTTAAAAACTCTATACAAATCATAAAAACTACTCCATGCAGGTTCTGAGGCAATCCTTAGACATGTTGAAGTTTCTAAGCACTTTTCAAAGGCAGCCCAATGTAGAGCAGGAAGTAACCATGGCATGTGCCATCGTAGCCAGATCCAATTTCTCCAAGGATGGGTGCAGTTTGTGCACTAGCTTTAACAGTGCAAAAGTACCATTAAAGTACATTACTGAAACTGTACATTACTGAAACTGGCTGCATCTGCGCTGAAGAAATAATCCAGTTTGACACCACTTTAACTGTCATGGCTCACTGCTATGGAATCCTTGAAATTGTAGTTTGTTGTGACACCAGAGCTCTCTGACAGAGAAAGCTAGATGTCTCACAAAACTACAATTCCCAAAATTCCATAGCATTGAAGCCATGGCAGTTAGTTTCAAATGAATAATTTCTGTAGTGAGGTCTCTAGGCTCAGAGCTGATTCCAGGAATAACCCCAAAATGCAAGTCTGTGTTTTCAGGGGGAGTGTAACCCCATTCTCCTGTGAACCAGATCGTAAGAATGCTTAGTTGGTCAACTAGTTTATCTTTTCTTGCTGCCTGCTTGACTACATTTTAAATCCTATTCTGTGTAAAGGAGAGAGTGGACTGTAGCCTCTTGAGTCAAGTCAGGTTCCTCATGCCCTGTACTAGGAGTGGGCAAACTAGGAGTGCATATAGTGATGAGACTTCCAAGGACTCCACTTCTGCCCATTCATAGAAATGTATCTAAAAAAGAAATCCAACTCTGAATAGCCAATAGCATCTCTGAGTCTTCTGGCAGCACAATTGGCCATTTTGCCCACCTTCTACCCTAGTGGCACATTTCTCCTGGGCAATAAATGAACATATAGGTACCTTTGTTTCTTAGTAAATATATTGACCATACTGAGAAGAAGTAAATGAGACCCTATATCCCAATTATGTTGTGTACCAGTAATTTGGGGAACTAAAGTTACTGTTTTCATAACCAATTTCCTTCTAGGCAAAATCTCAGGAAGTTTTTGATGAATGGGTAGCAAAGCTGCGCCATCACAGAATGTATCGTCAAAATGAAATTTCCATGTTTCCACATGATATCAACAATCATTTCTTCCCAGCATCACCATCTATTGCAGACTCAGTAACTGGCCTTTTGGAATCCACAGCCAGCAGAAAGGTAAAAAATAAAAATACAGTTGTCCCTCCCTGTTCATGGACTTCAAGTCTGCAGCCTCGCTCTTCATGGGAGGGACAAGTGGGGATGGATAAAATGGCAGCACACACCCACGCGTGTCCCCACATGCACCCCATAGGCATGCGCGCCATTATTTTTAATGGGGCTTGAATATTTGCAAGTCACCATTTTTGTGGGGGGGTCCAAAACCCCGCAAATTGAGAGGGGCTACTGTATTTATTGTACATGAAGACATTCCTTCAGGACAGTGGTCCCTAAACTTTTTCTGCCTACTTCCCCCTTTCATAGGGTAACAACATTAGCACGCACACACTGCACACCCATACATATTTCTTGATATTAGGTCTATTGTTTTACTAAAAATTCAAAATAACCAACCTTGGTTGCTTTACACCTGGTCACCCTGGGAGTCAGAACTAAGCAAGCTGGCTGAACAACAACTGAGACGTCTCTCATCCATACCACCCCTCCACCAGCAAAGGCCAGTGAAGGCAAGAGTCCTTTTAGAGCCTAAACAGACTGACAATAAATGCCGGCATTGGGACAGAGTGGGGGCATGGAGTAGCCGCGTACCCTGACTCCACTGTGATGCCACCATCATGTTGTCCGAGTGACCGCTCGGCGGGTGGTGTTTCTGTGGCACAGCGTTTAGATACTGTGCCACAGAAACCCGAAAAAAACACCACTGCAGCAAAGGCACCTTTTCCCTAGCACAAAAAGGAGTGGCTTTCTAACATTCCTTTTTGTACCAGGAAATGCTGGGTTGGGGGCATGGCGTGCGGTTGCTGCATCCCCAGCCCAGCAAGCAAAGGGGCGGTGCAGAACTGCCCCTTATGAGTGATCTGTTTAGTCCCTTAGTCACTGCTCAGCCAGCTGTTTGGTTGCTGCTCCCAAGGTAACCGGATGTAAAGGGAAAAGTTTCTCCCTGGCAAGGAAGGACTCTCAGTCCTTCTCCATTGGGGCAGAAATAAGCATAGCCAGTGTGTGCAGGGAGGTTTTTACAGAGGCCACATGTCCTGGACTGGAGACTGGCAGAGAAGGGGAAAGGGAGATATTTTAAGTACAAGATCTGCTCCAAGTTGAAGGACTCTTTCCAAGAATCAACCCCAGATACTCCTCCATCTCCTTCACTAGAGACATGTTTTCCCCATACAGTTTAAGGCAGGGACTGGCAACCTATGGCCCGGGGGACGGTTAAGGCCCCGGTCCCTGGACTTACTGGCCCAGGCCTAAGGTTGCTGCTGCCACACGCCGCGGCGGCGGCACGTTTTTGCCGCTCTGCAGCCGCGCTCGCCGCACCCGCCATTTTGGAAATGAAAATGGCGGTCGTGACACGTTTGCGCATGCGCAGTACTCTTGCGCATGCGCAAACGCATTGTGGCCGCCATTTTGATTTCCAAAATGGCGGCCGCAACATGCGCCACGGCGGCTGCAGCTGCGTGCGCGGGGGGGTCGCACGCGGTGGAGGGCGCACACGCGTGCCGCCATTCCCCCCCCCCCTCGGCCCAGCCGAGACCTGGGCCCAGCCGAGACCTGGGCTATGGGAGACCGGCCCAGGTCTTAAAAAGGTTGCCTTCCCCTGGCTTAAGGTGTCTCCAACCACCCACACAAACATTGCTTCTTCTGTTACCTCTTCTTTCAGCCTGTCCAGTGAAAGAAAACAGGAGCAGCAGAGTAATTCCAACCTGCTAGCCAAGTCCCAGCAAAGCTCACAAAGCTTAAGCAGGGTCCCAGATTTGAAGGCTCCTTTTTACTGCCATTTCTTCCACACTGCTACATGCTGTAGCTCCTTGCTCAAGTCAGTCAGTCTGTCCCAAAGTGGTGCTGTTCCGAGCCATAGAAGCAATGCCCTGCCCCCAAACTTCACAAGTGTTTCCCAACTTCCACTGCCACTACCAATGAAAGATGCAGCTAAGAGAGTGAGCTCATGTGGGCAGGTGAAGGGCAGGAGACACCACCACACAAAATGATCAGTGAGGATGCATTGTGGTTTTAAGGAACCCTGGAAAGAAGTTTCATGCAACCTTCATCCTCACCATGATCGAAAGGTTGCTGGTTCCCCTTGTCTTTCCTGTGCACCAATACTCAGACTGAAGGTCTACCTGCCACCCCCTTTTCCATCACTGCCCCCTGCTACCCCCTTTTCCCATCGCCGCCCCCCTGGTATCTTTCCACTGCCCCCTGAGGGGACATACCACTCACTTTGGGAATCACTGCTCTGGGGGATTAATAGGTCTGATCTCTGTATGTGGAATGTACTTGGTGAATGGCAGTTGAGAAGTATTTGCTACGTGTGGGAGAGAAACAATTATCTGCATTACACTGGGATTGTTCTACTTAACCTGTTCAATTATAAGTCAAGATTGTCAACAAAAGTTGTGCTTTTTCTGGCATTTTCTAGAAATTCATGGAATTTTGTCATCCTGAAGACATAATGTTAAAACATCAACTCAAAATTTGTCCCAGGTTATTTGATCATAAACTGTATGTACTTCTCTGCAGTTTTATAGAATGCAAAAGTGCATTGTCTTCATTCTCCTTCTTCCTCATGCATGAACCTGAGGAAATTAGGAATCTCTTCCTAGACTTCCATTGATGGACTAATAATTCACCATAGGCCAGCCTCTCCAACTTGTTGCCTTCATGGAAGGTTACAGCATCCATGAGCCCTCAGCATTAACAGTGTTGGTGGAGATAATGGGAGTTGTAGTCTAAAACATCTGAATGGTACCTATTTGGGAAAAGCTGGTGCATGATAAACAGTCAAGTAGCATTTGAAATTTTGTCATGTTGCAGTAAAAGTTGTTCTCCACTACCCTTTAAAGAGTTGTACCCGAGGAGCAACTGTGGCTGGGTGTATGTCATTGTTCTGCCAGCCTCCTGATTAACAGTAAGGCAGATAGCACTTTTAATGTATACAGCCTTCATACTTTTGGGAGTTACTTTTGCAAGCTTTCTATATATGAAAGTAGTCCTCTATACTGGGCTTTCAAGTGCATATAACATACCGATTTGATTTTTACAATATATATTGTAAAATATACTTTGAAATATATTGTTTGGTAATGAAATCTTGCCTCCATGAAACAGAGAGGCAGCCTTACACACCAAAATTCAGTGCAGACTGGGAGTAGCATATCATTCTCCTGTTCAGCCAATGAGTCAAGGATTCCACCTTGGCTGCAGTCTTCTGAAGATATGGAAAGATGCTCCAAAGGTAATTTTTCAAAAAGGAATCTAAATATATGAGTTATTTGGCATTCATAAAACATTTTAACATGTGATTCTCTGTGACATAGCTGTCATGCTGCTTGGTCCATTGTGTGTTCTCATAATTCAAATTTTAAAGCAAACTTTTATAGTTAGAAATTGAGTTAGGAAGGGAACACACAGCTGAGCATTTTCAGCATGACGGCATTCTATAAAGAAGTTGTTCAGGGTAACCATCTTGAGACTTTCTTGTCATAAGGATCACCCCCTGCTAATATGTAGCTCTGCTGTGATTGCCAAAACCACATTCACACACACTCATTTCTTCTCTCTCTCCCCCTCTCTGCCCCTCCCAACACACACTGGCCCTCTCCCCAGATTTGGAAAACCATTCAATTGACCCCAGTAAAGATGTTTTAAAAGCTATTTTGACAGACAGGAAGGGAGAGGGATTTAGTGAGTTGGGCCTCTACCACCAGGTGGATGAGTTTTGGAGTCCTTGGTCCAAAACAACTACAGAAGTAATCCTGTTTGAGACCATTTTAACTGCCCTGCTCAGTGCTAGGGAGTCCTGGGAATTGTAGTCTGTTGCGGTACCGGAGCTCTTTGACAGAAAAAGTTAAATGTGCATGAAACTACAGTTCCCAGAATTTCCTAGCATTAAGCCAGGGCAGTTAAAGCGATCTCAAACTGGATTATTCCTGCAGTGTGTTAACAGTTAATCAGGGACATAAAAAAGGTTAATTTGTATTAGTGGGTTTAATACATTTCTGCATTCATTTGGCATTATGAGGCTGAGAAACAATATGAAGACTGAGAACAGGCTGTGGGAGTGAATTTTCTTCTGTTAATAATCTGCACAGTTCTCATAGCTTGCACAGTTTTCTTTGGGTGTGGAATGGTTCATACATACGCATTTTGGGATTTTCCTCCCCTAATATTTTTTGTTTGCTTGCTTTTGCTTCCTTGGCAAGCTGGCTGGTGCTTCTGAGGACCAAAGTTTGAGAATACCTGGAGTAAAGGACTAGCTTTAGCCACCTAGTATAGATAGAATACCTCCTTCAGTCCTGTTTAGATTTAGCTCAATTTTACCACTTCAGTTTTGATTAGCACCTACCGGTACTTCACCTGGCATATTTCTGTAACAAAACACAAAGTTAGATGTGTGTTAGTAACCCCTTGAAGCTAGTAGCAATTATAATAAAAACATATCAAGATGACATTATTATGCTACAGATAAGGCATTATGAACACATTTCAACTTGAAATTTACTAATACTCTGGGTTCAAAAATATCAGGAAACCCCCTTTCCTTCCTCCTCTAAAGTGTGGTATAATAATTTAAAAATATATTTTAGAAAGTTGTTCTTGGCAGTGATAAAAGTATTTCGCTTTCCCATGTTGAATTTGCTAAAATACCAGCACATTTGGTTCCTTAACAGTTGTTTGAAATCCTGAAAGAGTATTTTATTTTATTATTTCTTTCCTGCCTTTCTCCTTGAATATCATCAGCAACAAAACTATAAACTAGGCAGTTGTGTCCTTTACATGATGTAATTAAATGTACCTAATAATCCATAATAATAAAGAGTCTACCTATCTGAAAGATCTAGAGTCTACCTACCCCCCCTTTTTTTTTCTTTTTTTTTACAAAGCTGCTGAAAACCCTTTCTTTATTCCAAACAGAGCTTTCCAACTGTCACAGCTATCTTTTGGAGATGAGCCAGCTTTTGCAAAGCATGGAAGTTCTCCATAGGACATATTCAGCACCTGCTATAAATGCCATGCAGGTTTGTTGTGGAAATTGCTACTTTGGTAGGTTGTGCTGCTAATTCATCTTAGCATTCTTCCTAGATTTGTGTCAAATTATCCTTTTCTTTTTCTCCCCTGTGTGCTGTTCTAAAGGGCATCCCTTTTGAAAGTCCTAAAAAGGAAAAAAGAGCACATAGAAGGTGGCGTTCCCGAGCCCTTGGTAAAGATGCTAAAGCAATGTTGCAGGTAACCAACGTTTTCCCTCCACCCTCTGCCTCAGCCTAAAATAACAGAGTTTGGAAATGTTACTTCTTGGACCACAACTCCCTGAATCCCCCAGGCAGCAGCAGTCAGTGTGCTGGATGGAAAATGTGGGGAGTTGTAGTCCAAAAACCGTAATTTTTCAGGGCACTATAAAATATGGTATGGGTATGCTGGTGGAAAACAACTCATTTTCTTCAATATAATTCATAATTGTAGTAATTAGTCTCTATGACAGATGGTGATTTCATTCTGTTGGGGTAAGCAGTGTGTAGAACAAAGGGTGCTGTATTAACTAGCCTACTAAGGTTTTCATTCATGCAGCTTTTAACAACATAATAAAAATGTTTATCTTTAAAACCAGTTTCTTCCATTTGGATGGTGTTCATTTATTTCGATTGCAGGGCTTGTGAGAAGGTGAGAGGGCAGAACAATGCCATGCATGGTATCTTAAGCCAGTACCAAGAATCTTTGGCAATGGGCTGAGAAAGACCTCTCCCTTAAGCCTTTAAAGGGAGCTGCCATTTGGGGAATGGAGAAACTAGCCAGATCCAAATGAAGGCAAAGTTTTATATAAGCTATGAGTTTGGGGTACTGGTCAATTGATTGGTCAAATGTCGTCGTCGTCATCATCATCATCATCACCATCATCATCCAACATTCCATAGAGTTAAGATCACCTTTGAGTAACTTGCAACTTTTACTTTTTTTAGCACTTGCTAGTTGGGATAAATGATATTCCCTGTTCAAAGTGAGCCTACCTAGGATGACCACATGAAAAAATGAAGGTTCCTGTACCTTTAACAGTTGTTTGGATGCAGGAATTTCAGCAGATATAACTTGTCATCCGGTTGCCTTTTCCGCACAGCTATTAAAGACAAAAGAGCCCTGTCCTCTTTTTCATGCAAACCCTTCTAAACCTACTCCTCACTTTTGTAGCAAACATTAATCATTCTCCAGTTATCTCTGAAAGTTTCTGCAGACCTTCTCTATTTTAACTAACACAACTAGCTTCTCTTGCTGGCCTTTTGCTGCAGCCAGAGCACTCTGTGAACATAGTCCCTTGGCTTGGGTATGATGCATTGACAAAAAAGCATATACAAGCAGTTTAGAGAGAGACACTGTTCTGAAGTTACTTTCTAGCAATAATTTTAGCTTCTTTGATGCCTGCCAGGCAATACAAAGGGCCAGGAGTTTAAAAAAAATCCAGTCTAGCTATGTTTGCTGGTAATGTTCAAGGCATTGTGACATTTGCAATATAGCGCGTGTGTGTTGTGTGAAAGATTTGTCCTGTGCTCTGCTGTTCTGTCTCCTGCCTCTGTCTAGAAAAGTGGGGAAAAGAAGTGTCTGGTACCATTTTTAAAGGTGTATTTGGTGATCAGGGTGTGAGTTGCAGACATACTCTGTGTGTTGCGTGTCTTCAAGTCATTTTGGACTTCTGGCGACTCTAAAGCTTTCTTGGGGCTTTCTTGGCAAGATTTCTTCAGAGAAAGTTTGTCAGTGCCTTCCCCTGAGGCATGTTAGTGATACCAAAATATAACTCAAAGCTCCTCTCAGTCAAATAATAGTCTGCTGTCTTGGCCCAAACCATCAAACGTGTAGCTTTTATGGGATCACTGTCACAGAAAGCAGACTGAAGGATGTTCTCTAATCTCATGATTTCCATTCATCAGGCCAGTCATTTTGTTTATCTCAGAAGCATGTTGTTTGTGGAGCATTCCTGAAGAAGTTAGGAGTTTCCATTTGGGAGGAGTGAGGTGACTCAAGTCTGCACATGTTCAGCCTAAGGAGTCAGCCTACCTTAGAATGTTCTTAAAAGATGTCAGCATATTTGCAGATGAGAGGTGATAAACTTACAATTCGCCCAAGTTTTAGACCACTACCTAATGATCCACCATGTGCTCTGTAAAACATCAGGGGGGGATGTTCTTATATTTCCTGGAGTTAGCAGGTTATTTGCTTTCATTGGGGGAAGGGCAGGATGGAATAGCACTTTTAAATGCTTACCTGTGATTTGGCCAGTCAATTGACCAAGTTTTTTGTTTTTTGTTCCTTTTGCTTGTGACCGGTCAAATGCCAATCCCTAATAAACTGTCCAATACGCTTTTGCTGTGGCCGCACTTAGCCTAGCAATCCTGCCCCTTACCTTTTTTCTCCCCATACCCCTAGTCCCCTGAATTCAGCAAAACATTTAATGAGGAGTTGGAGCACAAGCTTTCAGGTGAGTAACTGATAAATGACTGCTTCTCGAAATTAAGTGAGGGTGTCTGAAATAAGGTAGGAAGTTTGAATGGAAAGAGAAAAGCAAGAAGGAATTGTCAAAGACCAATGGACGAAAAATGAATATACTCTAAGACAATAACAAAGGGTCATTACCATTTAAAGATGAGTTAACTGATACTAATTATAACTGCAATGTATGTGGTGCATAGCCCCAAATTATGATAACTGCAATATATGTGATTCATAGCCTCAAATCATCCCTTTCATTTTTTAGAGACACTGGGATTCCAGTGTAAAATCAATAGTACTTACATTTGTGTAATGGTAATGTTATGTTAACAGTCTATTAGATACTTTAAAACATACATAATTGGTTAAGTTGGGCCCACTGGAAGAACAGAAATTGGCTTTAGGTTTTTGTGGTTTTTCCGGGCTGTGAGGCCATGTTCTAGAACAGGGACTGGCAACCTACGGCCTGGGGGGCGGTTAAGGCCCCGGTCCCTGGACTTACCGGCCCAGGCCGAAGGCCGAAATCAAAATGGCGGTCGCGACGCATTTGCGCATGCGCAGTACTCTTGCGCATGCGCAAACGCGCCGCGGCTGCCATTTTGATTTCCAAAATGGTGGCCGCGACATGCGCTGCGGCAGTGGCAGCATGCGCAGGGGGGTGCGCGCGGTGGCGGAGGGTGCACACGTGCGCCACACACACACCCCTCGGCCCAGCCGAGACCTGGGCTATGGGAGACCGGCCCAGGTCTTAAAAAGGTTGCCTTCCCCTGTTCTAGAAGAACGCATTCCTGATGTTTCGCCTGCATCTGTGGCTGGCATCTGAAGATGCCAACTACAGATGCTGGCAAAATGTCAGGAATACATTCTTCTAGAACATGGCCTCACAGCCCAACCCCCCCCCCCCAAAAAAAAACCGCATTCCTGATGGATGCAACCCTATGGATGCCAGCTGTGAAAGCCTTCGACTTCACACAGAAATTGGCTGTGTTTCATATTTCAGTTGTACATTTCTTTGTCTAGCTCAGGTAGTAAAGCAGGCTATAGAAATTTGGAATTAATGAGTGGATAAAGAGAAACTAAGGGGACTGGCCGATACATAGTGAGGATGGGTAGAGCAGGGGAAATCAAGAGACAGCAGAATTTTAGGAATGGTGATGCTGGGATTATTTCACAAAGGTTTTGCATGACAATGTGGATACTGAGGAAGGAGGTGGAGAGAACTTGATTAATAGTGAGGAGCAGGCTGTTTGAGGAGCATGAGGAAGCTCTTCTAGGAGGCTTTTGTTACCAGATGAGCTTGTGCAGAATAGAGAAAAGAACTATCAGTGGGAGAGTTTGCAGACTAGAACTGAGGTTGGAATCAGGCAACCCCGCAAATGTTCCTGGATTGCAACTCTAGAAAACCCGGACAGACCTAACCAGTGATGAGGAATGCTCTGAGCTGTGGTCCAGCAACCGGGGGGGAGGGGGGCTTCATGATTCCACTAGGAATTTGAAGTTGGGCTAGAGAAGGCTGTTATGGCAGAGAGTTAAATACAGAGTAATCTGGAAGAAACTAATCTGTAAATCTAAATTGGAGAAGAAACTGAAGGGGGAAGAGCCAGCAAAGATGGAATATAAAATGGCCTGGAAAATAAAGGGCACCATTTAACACCTAATCAAGATTTCCAGGCCCTTAATTAATGTTTTGTGTATCCTATATGACAAACCTATATAAACTCTTGATTTACAACAGTAAACAGCCTCTTTTAAATCAATACCTTTTTATCCCTTGGTAAATCTTGAATCTGATAATCTGTAGTCATTATTATTATTATCATCATCACCATCATTGTCATCAGAAGCTGGTGTGTGTGTTCTTTGTAGGTACCAAGTGTTCTTTCTGCTCCACTGAGACTGCATGCTTCCAATCCTAATTTATCTACATTAGATTTTGGTGAAGAGAAAATTTATTCAAATGGTTCTGAAACAACCTCAGAATTTTCGAAAATGCAGGAAGACCTGTGTCACATAGCACACAAAGGTAAACCAGATTTTATTTACTGTGATTGGAATAAAAGTAACAAAAAGTTATTAGGGTTGTGAAAAATCCAGTAAAATAACAGTTCATACTCTAGTTGCTATATTTTAAGCCTTTAAAAATGTATTTCTGTCATCTTTCTGAAGATGAAAGACCTCTCTTTCTTTCCTTTCTGCCCCATATAACAAGATTTCAGGGTGGCATACATGTAAAATCAGTTTAAACAGTTTTAAACAATATAAAACATATGAAATTGTTAAGCCCTGGACTTTATTTTAGCACAGTTTGAACCAGACTAGTTGTGTGTTGTTGTTGCTTTAATCTTACAGTTATGGCCTTCTCTGAATTAAGACATAAATTTGTTTATTCAGGCATATTATACCAGCCCTCTAGAAAATGGCCTGCTTACATTAAGATGCATTTTATAATAACTTAGCTTTCATCATACTACCCTGCAGCTGGTTTGTATCCCCCTCTTCCCCTAAAAAAAACTAAGAGTTTTTGTGCTGAAAAAAATCCATGTAGACTGAGTAGTCTAGACTACTGGTCTGAACATAAGTTGCTGGGAAATTCTGTTCTAAAAGGCATTTGTTAAAATCTTTATCTGAAAATACAGCAGTAGATTGCATCTGGCTTATATGTACACATGCTCCGAGTAGCTTGCTGAATTTCAAAGTTGGCATTTGTGATGTAAGGAGGTTGCTATGGCAGTAACCTATTTTTAGGGATTGCAGAAAAGGAAAAAAATCATTTTTAAGGAGCTAGAAGGACAACTTAAGCTGCCAATAGTCAGCCTTTTGCAAAATAAATAAATAAAGCAGTAGCTTATCACTCATGCTAGTAAAGTATAAATGGTTTATCCATCTATGTTCAGCCGCTGTAGTTGCAGGGGAGAGGGACTTTGGGAATGAAACAGAGACTTGTTCAAGCCTTATGTACAATATTTTATGAACAGGAAATATTTAGACATCATTTTTTAAGCACAGACATCAATCATTGATGGTTCCCCCACTCACGTCTTTTTGGTAACAAAACACTGGCTTTCTAAATTTCCATCTTGCACAGTATAATTAACCTTGTCATTTAACTCACACTTTGCTCATGCCTAACACACATGATAGTTTTAGATCCAGAGCTGGCATCACTTGACTCTTCAATTCCCCCCCCCCCCCCGCATCACCCATTATCCTTCACCATTGCTATACTGATGAAAGCTGATAGGTGTTACAGTACCACAACATCTGAAAGACCAAAAGTTACTTCACCTACACACACAAATACTATTTTAAATTGTGAGATTATACTGAAATAGCTCACACCTCACAAGCATAATGAAGTGATTGTTAAACTAGAGGAGAAGGCATTTGTCCTTAATCTTGCTAGTTAGAAATAGCTCTATGAATCATAGCTCAGAAACAGCTGGATCCTGTTCCCTCGCATGGCCCTGTTGGAACAAATTCAGAGTATCATAATCCCATAAAACCTTGAAACTGTCACCTAAGATCCTAGTAGTCTGGAAACCCTGCTCCAAATGAGCCAGTTTCATTATATGGTGACTTTAATGGAAGAAAGTGGCCATATGCTGATGTTAGCATGAAGTAAAGGGATTGTTGTCATCTAGATTCACTGTGAGCTGGTGTCAGCCTGCTTCCTGGTGTCTCACAGTAATAGTATCTCATGTTGCTTTTACTCAAGATATGTATGTGAGAGGAAAATCATTAGCCTGATGATTAACTTAGCTTTTCTTACTTGCTGTTGATCTGTATTTCCTTGTTTAGAAAAAGAATGCATTATAAATCATTGCTTTTAAATTAATTTCCATTTGGGTGCTCATCATTACATGTGATTGAGAACAAATGTACTCATAATGGACTATGTTTCACCATTCTGTGTTCAAATTCTAACTTGTCTATGAAGTTCCCAGGCAAATCATGATCTTTCAGTTTAACTTATCCCATAAATGTTAAAATGGGTTAACTGAATATAAGTCATGGAGATACAATAAATCAGGATACAGTGACAAAAATAAATCAGGAGGCCTTTAACGAATTGGGAAAATAATCCTAACTGGAATGTGAAAATTTTTACTAGCCTGATAAGAGGGCAGTAGTTTTGCTGGAGGTAGGAAAACCATCTCTTCTTAGTTAGCAAGGAAATATATCCTCTTTCATTTGGCCAGTAAAAACAATGTTTTCTACCAAGCAATTGGCAAGATGTGAAATGGAGCATTCCACTGCATTTCCATTGTGGTCATTAGTGAAAGGGAGTTGCATTCACCATAATGGAAACCAAGGAGGCTAGTGGAATGGCAATATTTTCCCCAGAGCTCAGAAAAGTTACTGGCTGTACTGGCTAGGACTTTCTGAGTGCTGTGGTACAAAACAGTAATATTTCCAAGCTCTTATTTGTTTGTTTGTTTGTCCTTGCCAGCCTGTTCACTCACTTGCATGTAATTTTTTGTAGAATGCTGAAATAAAGTTTCTATTGGCATTATTGTAAACTTCACAGGTAGAATTTGAATTGACAGTTAAATGTATGAAGACTACAATATATTGATGAGAGATTGGAAGAGATTTATTGTGTGTATCATTTACCCACTTAGCAGTCTAATTTACATAATAATTCCAGTAGTCATAGCTTTGTTCAGATCTGGATTTGGTCATGCTTAAAAAAGAGATCCAATGAAATCAGTAATTTGATCACTCATTTCATTAGGTCATTGTTGTAATGTGACTAAATCTGGATCCGTCTTCATGTGTAGACCCAGTAAATTGGAGTGGATAATTGTGTCCTTCTAGATGATTTTGTACTATAAATACCAGCATAGGTAAAGGATTGTGGGTGTTGCAATTTAAAAAAAAACATCCAGAGGTGCACAGTTGTCCTCCCCTGCATTAGATGATAGGCACCGGTCAAGAAGAGGGGAGGTACTGATGTGGAAATCATTTGTCTTTAGCCAGCCCCTTTGGGCAATTCGTAAATTATCCAGCCAGATAATGTATGCTAAGACTTTATTCAAAATAAATACTATGAACTTAGAAGCAGTAAAGGAATTATATAACATATTCTCCCTCTTTAATGAAGCTGCTACATTTTAATGCTGTAACCTAGTCATGTTGTTTTTGTTTACTGGTTTTAGATATTTATATCTCACTAAGTAAGACAACTCACAGAGTATTTTACATAAACAGTTTTTAAAGATCAGCTATAAAAATCATGCAGTTTACACTCTTGTTTTCTGCTCTGCTTTATCTGATTTGAGTATAGTGTGCTGAATTGTCCTACATTTTGACCTCCTGACTATATTATGTCATTTCTGTAACACAGATATTTCTAAACTATTTTTATAGTGTACTTTACCTTAAAGTCAGCTTTTAGTACAATATCAACTGAGAGAGAGAAGCTGAAACAGATGTTTGAACATGATGCCGTCTCATCTCCATCTGCTCAAATAGTTGGACTGAAGAATGCCTTATCATCTGTAAGTTATCATGTTCATTGCACTGATGTTCCGAGACATGTCTTATAAATCATATTGTCATCTCTTCATGGTTTGATCTTTGCCTGTGTTTATAGTTCATTGGAATCTAAGCAAAAGAATGCTGTTCAAAAGCCAAAGAGCTTTCATGCCCTGAACTGTTTGAGATATGCATATTCATTTTGTTTTGGCAGCAGTCATCAAATCATTATAATGAATATATATGATGAAACATCCCTGCATATATATAGCAGGAACCCTGGTAGAAGGCACAATTTGTGTTGTACAATCAATTATAGGTCATGTATCCTATGCAATGTCCTTGTTATGGATTGGACTATCTATAGCTGCAATACTTTTAAGGACATACATTCATGTATGTTTTCCTTAAACCTGCTTATGTCCTCTTTTGGACATTGCAGAGGCTGATATTCCCTTACTCCCTCTGCAGTGCCCACCACCTTACAGTACAGCCTCTGAACCCCCCCCCCCATCCCAGTGGGGAGCAACAGGGTCAGAGAAGCATCTGGCTATGTTTCCAGTAGCCACATGCAAAATAATTACATCAGCACCAAGACATCTGGAGGACCCCAATGGATCCCAGTGCTGTGCTGCTGTAATTATTTTACATCTGTCTATGAAGATGTCCAGATGCTTCTCTGATCCTGTCTGCTTCCCACAGAATCTCCATAGAACAGCCATGTGAAGGGCTCCTGAAGCTGTATGATAAATTTGAGGTGAAGCAGGGGTATATAGCTCAGCTTAGTGTAGGTCTACATGTGCAACTACAGTACTGTGCTATGCTGAGCCATGCTAAACTGCAACCAGTGTGACCAGATGTTGCCTCCATACAAAGGTGGTGTCTAAATGGAGTGCATCATTGAAAGCCATCTGTTTTATGGGAGAAAATAGCGGGGTGTATTTGATTGTAAGGGTGAGTCTAACTATGCCCAGAGTGACTGTTCAGAAGATTGTTTCTATGCAAAATAATTTCTGGAAACACTTCAGAATGTGCAAATAGTGGGTGAGAATTGTACATAAATATTTATTTTCGTTGCAGTGGAAAGAAAACTAAAAATTATTTGTCTTCACTCATGATAATGAGATAGCTGAATATTAACATGTGTAATACATGGTAGAGACTGAACTAGTTTATTAGTAATGATTATTTCAGAGTTAATCTCTTGCCCAGCAAATGAAAGCAAAATGTGGGAATTATATGACACCTGTAAAAGCTGTGAGGAAATTAATCAGCAAGAAAAAAGATATTGTGAACCAGTCACTGAATGTTGTGTCACTGAGTGAAATGTCTGAGATGAGCATGTGTAGCTTATTTTTAAATGGCAATTTTACTTTTATTGTGAGGCTTTAAAAAAAACTGCTGAGCACTCTAGAGTATGTCTTGTCCTCAGAACTACACACTGGGTAGGATCCAGTTTAGCTATGTAAATCATTGACAAATGGTTGAATAATTAAAGTAGTTCTTCCTTCTGTGGGAGAAAAGGAATATCCTGTCACAGTATTCTCCCCACATTCAACCATCCAAAAACGTTGTGTGGGAATTATTCTCTGAAGAAAACACTTTTTCTATGCAAAAATCTGCTTGTTTGTCTGCACAGGAACCCATTTGCTGAACTGAAAACAGGTTTTACACAACAAGGCACATATTTTTCCCCACAGAATTATTCCTGTGCAACACTTCAGCATGTCAGTTGCTATGGGAATATTGTGCAGAATTCTCATTGTTCTATAATTCTTCCCAACTGGGTTTCCTGAATGTCAGAAAACCCATTTTTCAACCTCGAAACAGAGTTATGAATGTATTTTTCATCCCTAATTCCATTATGTATTTCCTTTTCATTTCCCTTATGATAACAAACCCATCTGTCAATAGGTGCTGATGCAATCTAAACTTTGCTTTTTGAACTGTTTGTGATGTTTTAGTATTGACGTGTGTGTGTGTATGCATGCCTTCAAGTCACCTGTCACCTGATGACGACCTCAAGAATTTCATAGTTTTCTCAGAGGTAGTTTTGCCAGTTCCTCCCTCTGAAATATACCCTACAGCACGTGGTATTCATTGATGGTCTCCCATCCAAGTACTTAACAGGGCTGATCCTGCTTAGTTTCCAAGATCAGGTGGAACCTGGTATCTTTAGGTTATTTATGGCCAGTATTAACATGTTCTCTTCTAATTCTCTTCTTTGACTAACTGATGAGACCGTTAAGTTATTGGCCCTTTAACGTATTATCCTCAGCCTTTTCTCTAGATAATATGGGATTCACTTTGGCATACCTGCTGCTAAGCCTATCACTGATCATAGTCATCAAACTCACAGGAGTTAACTTTGACAGGGAGAAGAAGTGTGTCTGTTGCTTTCATAGGTTGGAATGTATGTTCTGTTGGAATTGGGAGCGGTGAGTTGGAGCAAATGCAGAGTGACAGCTATTGCTCATTGGGTGTAAAGAGTCTCTGTCTGAGCCCAGCTTTAGAATTCGGAGTACAGAGAAGAGTAGAATCCTGTAAAACAGAAGATTGCATAGCTTGAAAATGTCACTTTTTTTTTTTACTATAATTCCCAAAATCCACCCCTGCCTGTATAGAGGATTGTGGGAGCTGAAGATCAAAAAAATTCTTTCCAGTTTGCAAGAGATTGTCCTTTTAAAATGCTGGTTATTTCAATAATTACTGCAAATCAAACCACAGAATGTCAGGAAAGGACAGTGTAACTTGCTAGGAGTTTTTTGCATGTAAAAGGGCATCGAAAATGGCATTCCCTATCAGCAAGTTGAAGTGGTGCTGTGTTTTCTCTTGTGTTAGGACTCTTTTAGTTTATTCCTTCCTTGTTCTTCAGTATATGCAGATCAGGCCTGATCCAGCACCTGTTAGTCAAAATCCATTATTACCAGCTTTAACTAATGGCATTTGAACATATGGATGAGAAAAATCATGAAATGACAGTAAAAAGTCTGCCTCAGCAACAAATCGCCTTATAGTGGAAGTTGCCACAAAATACATAAAGGCTATGTTTATTAAAAGAGTAATATTCTTAACTTTTAGATTACAAATCATTTGATTATGGATTATTTACAGATTATAAAACCATTTTAGAGCAGAGTACTCTTCAGCCCTGTGGCATGGGTGGTCTGTTCTGTTGGCTGAATGCTATTATTTCACTGTTAAATATTTTGCATTCTGCAGTTCTTGTTTGGCGTAAACTCTCCTGTTATCTAAACAAAATTCTAATTTTTCTTTAACAGGATTAAATAGTATTTCAGTGAGAACTCAGACTTGGTGCCAAATTATTTCGGCGTGTTTGATTGACTTCTTTTATAAGCATCTGTTTTTGCTGCCCTTTTGTTCTCATTAATTAAGCCTAAACTCTATAAACTGGTATTTGTTCTTGAAATATCAAGATGTTGACGAGTGGCTTGTGTAGTGTTGCACAAGTGGGAATGCCATAGCACCCACCCCCCCCCCAAAAAATGTTCTTTCCATTCTTTCTTTGCAAATCTGATCCTGCTGGCTCTGTTCCTGCCCCACCCATGGCAGTCCTGCCTATCAGCCAGTTCATATTGAGCCTCCATGTTCAAGAACAGTATAGCACTAGAAGCAAATAGCACTGGGCTAGATAGAAACAAACAACTTGCTAAGACCACAAAATGAGTAAAAGGCACACATGGAATCTAAACTCCAACCATTTGTCACTCCCCTGACTCAACATTTGCTGCAGTGCCACTGCATGTTCTACCTCCTCCTTTTTCCTTGGGGGAAAAAACCAATTTCAAGCAGCCTTACAATGAAATACTGCAAAAATTACAGTACTTTTTTCTATATTACATAATTAATTTGTGGAATTCACATCCACAAGATGTGGTGTTGGCTCAAAATAGTCAATAACATTGCTCTTCCTTGGCTACCTGCCTGAAAAGTACAAGTACCTGTGGGCCACTGAGGCATCCTCTAACAGACGAGAAGGAACTGAGCTCCATTTTCCAACTGTACTGTACCTTGATGCTAGGTTGGAGAACATGACAACCTGTAAAGCAGCCTTCTCCAACCTGGTGCCAGTGGGGTAGTAAAAGTTGTTGGGCAAAGCTGCTCTGAAGTGTGATTTAATTATTCATATTCACAGCTTAGAAAGTTACCCTCAAAAGTAATTACTGGTAGTAGCCATTGTAGTAGTCGCAATTTGAATAAGTTTCCAATCCCAGCTGAGTGTCTCAAACAGGGTTCTTTGATGAATACTTGCTTCATGTATTTGTGTGGCAGTTCTACATATATGTAAAATATATACAATTTCATGTAGAGTGACCTAAGATACCTCTGAATGGACACTATTCCATCACATTATTTGGTCATGTTAGGGCCTTTGCAGACTGCTAGAAATAGTGCAAATTGAGTCCACTTTAACTGCCCTGGCTCAGTGCTAGGGAATCATGGGAACTGTATTTTTTTCTGAGACATTGAGCCTTCTTTGTCAGAGAGCTCTGGTGCCACAATAAACTACAGTTCCCATGATTCCCTAGCACTGAGCCAGGGCAGTTAAAGTGGACTCAATTTGCACTATTTCTGCAAAGGCCCTTAGTCTCCAGACAATACTTTGGGCCTTTACAGCTTGAGGCCACTTTAACTGCCCTGGCTCAGTGCTAAGGAATCATGGGAACTGTAGTTTATTGTGGCACCAGAGCTCTCTGACAGAGAAGGCTCTATGTCCCATAAAAAAATACAATTCCCGTGATTCCCTAGCACTGAGCCAGGACAGTTAAAGTGGCCTCAAGCTGCATTATTTCTGGCAGTCTGTAAAGGCCCTTTGCCTTGACAGTCACCGGCAAGAATTGAGCTGCCATTATGATGTATTCCTGGAAGACATATTGACTGTAACTAAGCATGTCCAGGAAACTCAAGAGAGGAAGGGCTGGCAAACAAGGTGTAAACACAAACAACTCTGCCAAATTCTCCTGGGAGCAAGAGGATACAATTCAAATACCATTATTGAGAGTGTCCCTTTGGCTTTATTCCCAAACAGTTACTGCTTCAGGAGAGATGTGCTAACTAGTGAGAGAGAGAGAGAGTGGCTTAAATTACCAAGTGACAGAGGGAGTAAAGGAGAACCTTCCCCTTAAAAAACATTTTAAAGGGGGGGGGGGCGGAGAGACATGACTTAGCTGAAATCAGTAAGAGTCAAAGGTTGGGGTATATGGATTTTAAAAAAAAGATCCAGCCCTCTAATCTGTGAGAAATGTTAGGTGTACTTTTTCTACCAAAAGATTTATCACGGTCAGAAAATAAAACTGACACATGATAAGAAAAGGCAAAATATGCTGCAGGACTGCTTTAACAACAGATTTTGAAAAGTGTTGTTTTTTTTTTAACTTTGTGGAATGTATTAACAACTTTGTTCATAATTGTTAAAGGAAAGCCTCAGCATTGGTTTCACCTTTGTTACATCCTGGTTTGATTTAAAACTTGTGTCATGATAGGTTATTAAAATCTGAAGCTACAAATATCATGAAGTGCTTCCCTGTGCTATTGTAATAGCAATATTGATTTGAGTGAAATTTTATTGTTTTTAACTAAAAGAAAATATCAAAAGGTGAGACACAAACTTCCATATGCATGAGAGAATTGGTATGGCCCATATATATCCTCTTGGTGGAGTTTTATTGTCATAAGAAGGGCAGAAGAGAAAAAAGGTCAACACTACATTTCAAACCTCTATATAGGATGGGGTCTGAAATCATGTGACTAGCAGGCTCCATGTTGTCTGGGAGAGATGTCCCATACAGCCCTTGATACTGCCCAGGGATCCCTGGATCCTTTTTTAAAAATTCAACCAGGAAAACATTTTTTTTTTCAGCCAAAGATACCTCTGAGGGTCATGATTGGGACACTACATTGTATCTTGTGGGCCTTTCACTGTAATATGTTCATCCCCTCATTCAAAGTAAAGAAAAGGCTTACATGCACTATGGGCCTTATCAAACGCTGGCCACGAAGCAAAGAAAAAGCGAAGACTAACCGAAGTAGGAATAAATTCGGTTCCATAGCGAAACGAAGGGAATATCGCCCTTTTGGCCATTTCGCAATTAATACCAAGGCTCCCTTCTCTCCCGTCACAAAAAGCCGGGAGGAAAGGCAGCCATGGGAACCGGGGAGGAGGAGGAGGGCTGGAGGACTGGAGAAGGGAAGGCAGCCCATGGAGAGAGAGAGATCGCCTCCCTCTTCCCTCTTCCCTCTTCCTCTCCTCCTCTTCTTTCCAATCCGGTTTGCCTTTTGCCAAGGCAATCCCTTCCCCTCGCTGGGATTTTCGCCCTGCCCACCAATTCGCAATGAATGCGAAGGCTCCCTAGGTACTTCCTCTACAAACCGAATGTCAAAATCTCCCTACTCCTTACGGATTAGCTCCGTATTCTGCCGAGTTCTGGGGCAGCGTCGTGTGTAAACACGGGGGGACAATACGGATTAGCTCCGTGTTCTGGGGCAGCGTCGTGTGTAAACACGGGGGAACAATACGGATTAGCTCCGTGTTCTGGGGCAGCGTCATGTGTAAACACGGGGGAATAATATGTATTAGCTGTGGATGCCCTTTGGATTAGCTCTGCTTCAGACCCCATGTGATAAGGTCCTATGTTTTCCACAGCGTAGAGATAGGACTCATGTGACCCTCCAGATGTTGTTGCAACTCATAAATCTTACCTAGCACAACCAACAGTAAAGAACCCTTGGAGTTTGACATCTGAAGGACTGCATGGTCCCCTCTCCTGGCATTATATGCAGCTTAATCCTGAGATACACACACATATCAAACATTTACCCTGACTTCTAGCTAATGATCTACTCCATCTCATGCCTCTGTTTTGTGAAGTTAATTTAATTGTTGTTTGTCAAGCCAGACCTGCTTGCTCTTTGCTTTTTGACCATGTGTTGGCATAGAAGATTGATGTTCGTAGTTCTCCTTTGAGCTTGTTTCTCATATCTTTTTCCTTGAGCATAGGGTACATTCTGAGCTATGTTAAGTGGGAATATATGTATATATGGCAGTCCATGTAAAAGAACCAGTGATTAAATTAAGCAACTGCAATAGCCAAAAGAACCATAGTTCAGTAGCAGAGCCCATACATTTTGTATTCAGTGGGTCCCATATTTGGTCCCCAACATCTCTAGGTAGAAACCATAAGAGACCTAAGAAACCACCTAGGATATCATAGACAGATGTTTTCAGTCAACATAAGCTAAATGAACCAATGATTTAACTCTACTTTGTAAAGCCAATTCCTGTTATTCTAACTTACATGTATCCATCATGAATTGTGGTCAATGATAACCTAGTAGTCTCTATATCAAATTGAAGTAATCGGAGTTGGTACCCATTATCATATCATGCAGAATGAATCGTTCAACTACATATTGTGTAAAAAATCCATCCTGAATCTCCCACCATTTAGTTTCATTGGATAATCCTGGATTCTAGGAAAATCCATCTCATTCAATTAGGGCAAATTTGTCTAGATACTGAAAATTTTAATATTTTCAGACTGCAAGCTGTCAAGTCGAGATAGGTCTACTCTGCTTCAAGAGTACATAGTTTGTTATTTGAGAAACAAAATGTCATCCATAACAGTGCTACTCAAAGTGGTGTTGGTCCATGGACCCTTGACTGCTGGTCCCTGTCAGGTTTCCAGGAAAGGAAGAAAGAATAGCCAATAAGCACAAATATGTGCTGGTCCCTGGCATATTTGGAAGAAAATCAATGCTGGGCCCCCATGCCAGATAGCCTAAGAATTGGTGATTTATAAAATCTGTGAATTTTGTTAATGCATTTAGTTTGACAAGTGTCTCTCCTATTCAGAAAAGTGTTTTTGCTTCTTTCATTTCTGTTTTTACCACACCATCATGTTTTAAAAGAAACATGGAAATCTTTAAATATTTCCATTAGTGTGTTTGCCTATAGACCTAGCTTTTCTGACATTAGGAACAAAACCCATATCTTAAAATCAGGACTTTCGAAGGATGTTTAAAGAACAATGTTATATAAGTATATTCAGAATTAAATCTTGTAGCATTTCAAGCAAATAGATATAGGGCTGCAGAGTTAGGAAGATAATAAATAAATGTAAATTCCCATGTGATTAGTCATATTTGTCCTAAAAAAACAAAAAACATTTTGTTGGCAAGAAGGATGTTATTCTCACTTGTTGAAGAGGCTTGTTTGATCCTCTGATTACTTATATTGTACACAATTTAGTGACAGTTCTTACCATAGCAGTGTGATTTTCCTGCTCTTCGTTATGTTGCAGTAGAGTTGATATATGCCACTCTTTCGTAGTGTCCTCCAAAAGCAGGTCTAATTTCTATGCAGTGATCTGTCTGTGATCAGACAATTATCTTCTCCATTTCTCCTTGCCTGACCTAATGTGAAAATTGAGAGGAGCATAGTTGCCTTACGAGTCTGTTGTCATCTAAGGATGCTACTCACGAGTTTTCTAATACAAAGCATGAGAAGCTTGTAATGCATCAAGAGGGAAGAGAAAGTATATTCACACCTATTTTGTTGGTGACATTCTTTAGTAGAGCACCCACTAGAAAACAGTAATTACAAACGTAAATTCCAAAATGATTAGTCAGACTTGTACTAAACGTCATGTTCCATTTGAAGATTTCTGAAGCAATTAGTCATTACCTCTACTTCAGCATCATAGTCCATTTGAGGGAACCAAGAAACTATGTGAAGAAATGGATGTGGCAGTGGTTGAAACAAAATAGTTGGCTGTGGTGGATCATCTGTTTGATGGCCAAACAAGGGATAATGAAACCAGACACACAAAGGGGGATTGCAGACTGCCAGAAATAGTGCAAATTGAGTCCACTTTTAGGGTTAGGGTTAGTGCTAGGGAATCATGGGAATTGGTTTTTTTCTGACACATTGAGCCTTCTCTGTCAGAGAGCTCTGGTGCCACAATAAAATACAGTTCCCATGATTCCCTAGCACTAACCCTAACCCTAAAAGTGAACTCAATTTGCACTATTTCTGGCAGTCTGCAACCCCCCAAAGTTGGGTTAAATAAGGGCCACTTTATTTGACATATTAAGTTGATTGGACTGGAAAGGATCAAGGAAAGGCACAATCTGATGCAAGTTCAGCTGAAGCCTGGTGTCTACCTAGACTACTTCCTCAGCCTTCCCTTGGCGCAACACCTGAGCTCCAGGGGCAGTCCAATAACTGCGCTGCTCCTTGGCTAGCCACTTACTAGAAGGTAAGCCCAGGATACTTCCACCCAAGTCCCAGGACCTTATAAGCAAGAGCAAAACCTCCAGGTCAGCTTCAAGGTTAGCTTCCTTCTCCACCTTCTAGGTCCCAGGACCTGTAGAGGCCATTCCAGGACCCTACCCTTCTCCTAAAGGGTGCCAAGTATACACCAAAGTCTTAAAGTCTTTTCTTACTACCTATCAAATGCCATCCTATTTATAGACACCACCCAGAGCCAATTGTCAAAGTCCCTCAGATACAATGTAGGGTAGGCAAAACAAACAAACAAACAAAAACCCCAAAGCAACCATTAAGTTCACACTGCCCTGAGGGCTGGAGGATGGGCCATGCTGCGATGATTGAAAAAGGCATATGAGGGGGCAACCAGGCTATGAATAGCCTACAACTCCAGCCCATGACATACTGCATCCTGCCCTGCGTCACATGTAAAGCCTCTTGGTCTATGACCATGAAAGCCATCAAAGGAGTCCATGTCTGTAATACTCAGAGCCTACTGAAGGGCTTTATTTATACCCACTTTCATGTGTTCCTAGCATCTCCTGAGTCCCAGTATCAGTATGTGTGGTTCATTAAAACTAAGCAGTAGGACCTATGGAGAGGAAGTTGACCCTTTCTTTCTTCAGCTTGATTCTGAAAAATATCTCACCCTCCCTCATTGTTGCAAAGAGTGATAGAAGAAAACTCCCAGTGGACAGGATGACCATATATCCTAATCTGAAAGAGGATGACAAGGCACCACAAAAAGTAGGACTTTACAAAATAAAAGCTAGACGTACTAATATAAATGTAAATTCATGCTTCTTAGTCATGCCCAAAATGAAGAATAGTTGGAAATTTCTCCTGGACAGAAGGCTGAAATGTAAAATGTGTCGTGGAGAAGGAGAAGAGTAGCAGTATGTCAGAATTATGGTTGGAGAGGAAAAGGCTAAATTTCCCTTTCACAAACATTGCAGTCCCAAATAATTGGCTTTTAATTTTTTTCCCCTCTTCAGCCTGATGTCACCATAACCATCACATTTAATCTCACATGCATTTAGACCCTTAGATAGTTTCCAGTAGTTACTTTAAATCTTATTACAAGGAGCTTGGTCCCATACAGCAAAACAAGAATTTTGACTTCCAGTTGGGTCCAGCTTTAGCCACCCCTGATTCTTTAGATGGCACTCAGTAATGATGATAATAATAATACTGCAACACAATTTTTTAAGCAGCTACCATGCTGTGTGAATAATTTAGCATCCAGAAAGATCAATAAAGGATCCAAGTTTTCTCCCCAGGTTGTCATTAAGCTCTGTTCTCTCTGTGTTTTGTACCATTAGCCAAGATACCTTGACAGCCCAAATGTGCTTGTTCTTTCTCTTAAATATTCCAGGCCATAGCACAAAACACAGATCTTAAAGACCGGTTACGCAGAATTCATGCCGAATCTATGCTTCTTGATTCAGCAGCTAATGTAAAATCCAGCTCTGATTTGGCAAAGGTGGGTATAGATTTCCTATCTTTCTACAGTGCTGCTTGTTGCATCCTCCCCCTTTCCTGGTCCCACTGATGCCCAGTGTCCATCTTCACCCCATCCTACTCATCTTTTCCTTGTGCTTATATGAATTACCTGATGATGTGTGCATTAATGCTTCCCACAGACTGGTTTTATTTCTGAATATGTGTTGACTGCTTTTTGCTGACATGCTTCCATTTCCCTTGTAGTTTCTTTGGCAGTAGTGCTCTTCCCCTTTTGCTTGGTGTCACTGAGTTGTTTGTACCATCAAAATTTCACATATTCTATATATTATTATCACTTCTGCACACACAAAAACCAAATAATTTCATGACAGAGTGTGCTCAGTTTTGTAAAACAGGATATTCCAACACAGTTTATTAGCCTGAAAAATGCATTTCACAAAAGTGACCAAGATAAGCGTTAGAATATGCCACACACACACACATACCCATCCCAGGTTACTGAGGAACAAGTTGTGAAAGCAAAACGTATCTCAGGTTTCATTGACAGTTGCCAAGTTTTCCTTTTTGCTTCTATATGTTTCTGTGATGAGTAGCTGAGATCTGCTGCTTGTCAAGTAAAGATGAATGAAGATACATGTATGGATAGTAGCAGATGGTGAAAAACTTAAAGTAGGAAGATGGTGTAGCGTCACTTAACCATCGACTTTCTATGCGTTAATAGTACAATTATTGAGAACATAGTAAGAACATAAATCTTAGTTTTTGAGAAGCTAAATGGAAATATACAGGATAGTTTAACCCATTGATTGATTCTGTATAAAAATGGGCACTATAAATTAATCCCAGTGATTAATTTTGGAAGCATAGTGTTTTATGATCTGCCAGACAGAAGAGGTTGGAAGTTAATGTATCTGTACTTAAACTGAAATCAGGGACAATTGTTATGTGATAACATAACTTCTCTGGATATAGAAGATGCTTCTAGAGTTTGTTGTTGTGTTTCCAACTTAAGCTGACTCTATCATGGAGGTTTCTTGGCAAGATTTATTCAGAGGAGGTTTGCCATAGCTTTCCCCTGAGGCTAAGAGCATATGAGCTGCTCAGGGTCATCAAGTGGATGTCATGGCCAAGCTGGGAATCAAATCCTTGTCTCCAGAGTCATAGTCCAACACTCAAACCACTATGCCATGCTGGCTCTTACTTCTAGAGTACAGGCTTTACAACAGTACTGAGATAATGGTCCCCTGCTATAGTATAGCATTTTTGTGAGTATTCATCTTGCCATGTTTTGTTTTATTTATTATTTTATTTTGTTTATTATTTGGAAACAGCTATCCAGTTTTCATGCAGCAATATCTGAAAATAGATGTAGATATATGAAACAGAGCCATTTGCAGAATCATGTAAGAGCCAGATTGTATACTAGTTTGACTGATATGACATTCAGTTGTTAAGAATAAGCAATTTGCTCACCTTTCTGCAATTGTCTAGCATCAGCAGTTGACTGCAAACTTTGGAGAATAATATGTGGGGTTTAGAATATCAATTATCATGACTAGAGGTTTGCAGATTTAGTGTGTAGCTAATCCGCTGAGTATGAGCCACTGAGTTCTGGCCACACAAGTCGGTATATAATAGTTGCATGGGTGGGGGCTAACAATATGCCTAAACATACCATGTAGAGAATCCTGTTGGTGTCTTATGCATCCATAAGTTCCCCTTGCATAACAGCATGACCAGACATCATAACCACAAAAGAGGACAAAGCACCACAAAATGTAGTGCATTCAAGAAAAACGTAGAATATTACAAAAATAAAAGCTAAAAACTCTAATAAATTCATTTCATATGGTATATTTGCAGCTATATTACACACACTTAATTTTATTATATATTCATAATTTTTCTGATGAACTTGTATTTGTTAAAATCACCCCCTCCCCATCCCTGTTTTTTGCCCCTTCTGCAGCTTCTGATCTTCCTAGGCTCTTTCTTCCTCTCCTCCTCCTCTTGAGTTTCTGAAATAAAGAAAACTGCAACCTAAATTGTCTGGTGTACCAATGCTGCCTGCACTGTGTGCATGTTTCTCCCCTCCTGTCACCAGCCACCTTATTCTCAGTGCAAGACACTTCTTCCTAGATCTCCCCACATGCATTTGATTTTGGTTTTTTTAATGGGCTCCTGTGCCAGTTACAGCCTATAATAAATAATCTGCACTGGGTATCATACATGTTCAGGATGGAGGACATTTTGGTATTCCTCCTGGACAGGTTGTACTGCAGGACATTTCCTGGAAAAAAGGAGGACATCTGATCACCCTGCTACAGAAGCAGTTGGCCAATTTTTTCTAATGCATGATGTTCACAATCATTTCACAGTTGTGAAAGCTGAGGTGTGCTTGGGATGCCATTGCACATGCAAATGCCCATTTGATTGCACAGCTGATTGTGCATTCAGTTGCATTTTTTCATTCAAAACATAGTACACATAACTCTGAATTCCAAGAGTTCTGCTGTGCAGCTGAGTACTGCTCAGCCATTGGTAGTAGTCTGTGTAACTCACATTTCAGATCTGTGTTAAAATGTTTCTTTGTTTCAGCACACAGTTTTGCTGCAAAAATTATGTCTTCCAGAATAACAGTAATAGTCTCAAAGTGAAGGAATGCAGGCATGGGGCTCAGCCTCATGGATCATCACTATTAATTTAAAAATGTTAAAGACAGAAGACCAACACTACAGTGTTCCAGAGACTGTAGTATGATTCTTTTTCTTCCAAAAAAGTTGGGTTTTGTGAATACTCTAAAGCAGGGACAGGCAACCTTTTTGAGACCTGGGCCGGTCGCCACTAGCCCAGGTCTCGGCTGGGCCAAGGGGGGGGGATGGCGGCGCGCGCGCACCCCCTCCACTAACGCGCGCGCCACACACGAGTCCCCTTACCTTACCTCCACCGCCTCCTCCTCCGCCGCCGCTGGCTCCTCATCCTGCTCCTCCTCCGCCTCCTCCACGACCGCCGCTTCCGCTGCCACCGCTGAGCCTGCTTTTGGCAGAGCAGGACGCGACCGGCATTTTGGTCTCCAAAATGCCGGTCGCGTTTGCGCATGCGCAGGATTTGCGCATGCGCAAACGCGACGCGGCCGGCATTTTGGAGACCAAAATGCCAGTCGCGTCGCGTTGCACATGCGCAAATCCTGCGCATGCGCAAACGTGACACGGCCGACATTTTGGAGACCAAAATGCTGGCCGCGTCCCGCTCTGCCAAAAGTGGCCTCAGCGGCGGCAGCGGAAACAGCGGTCGCGGAGGAGGCAGTGGCGGAGGAGGAGGAGGAGGCAGAGGTGGGTGGCGGCGGCAGCGGAAGCGACGGTCTTGGCGGCGGTGGAGGAGGAGGAGGAGGCAGAGATGGGTGGCAGCGGCAGCGGAAGTGCCTTGGAGGCAGAGGCGGCGGTGGCAGCGGAGGCGGAGGCGGTGGTGCCTCCACGTCCGCCTCTGCCGCCGCCTCCACCAATGGCCAGTCTTGGTCGGCGCTCGACAGCGCGCGCCGCGGCCGGTATTTTTTTTCTCCAAAATGCCGGCTGTGACGTGTTTGCACATGCGCAAATCTTGCACATGCGCAAACGCATCGCGGCCGCCACTTTGGAGAAAAAAATGCCGGCCGCGGTGCACGCGGTTGCGCGCCAACCAAAACAGGCAGAGGAGGAGCCGCCGCAGCGGCGGCGGCAGGAGTCCGCCTGGGCCGGAACCGGCCCAGGGGCCGTAGGTTGCCGACCCCTGCTCTAAAGAAATAATGCAAAATTTCTCCCCATTTTTTTGTGGAGCCTCCTTCTAATGTTATCATCAAATTGGCAATTGAAGAATGAACAGATTGGGTACAAGTGCCCAAAAAGCTGTTCAGCTTGATGGCCATGGACTTAGTGGGCTCTGAAAGATAAAACTTGAAAGGGAGAGAGTGAGAATTATTAATTTTATAATTTAGAAAGGAAAGACTTTTAAAGAAGTATTTTTGGCTCAGTTTTGTCATAATTATGCCTACAAAAGACAGTTAAGGAGAAAAAACAGCCAAGGAAATTTTTGTTCACTGTTGGCATAGATGTTTTAGTCTGCAGCTAAACATTATGATGGCATATATTAGAATCTTGTTGTAAATGTATTCTTTAATGTGATTCCAAGCATTTCAAAATCATTTTGAGGATGTGTGGATCATACTGCTTCAAAATGCAAAGGAAATATTTCCCAACCCATTTGGATAACCTCCAATATTTCTTAGTGTTTTATCATTTAGTTCACTTCTAACTATAAATTCCTGATGAGGCACAACTACATAAGAGTCTCAGTGATTTAATTTTGCCAAATAATTTTGGGGAGAGGGGTGCTCAGTCTACCAGCATAGTCTTGAAGGATCTCAGGACCCCTGCCCTCCATTCTGGACTCCATGTTTTGTTAGTGTGCCTTGATGCTGATCTCTATGTATATGGTAAAAGTATCCCAGTAACTGGTTTGAAAACCTTTGAGAATATATCAGCTTGGCAGTCATTTTGTTCTACTAGTGAAAGCCTATGGGACTAAGTATTCATAATGACACATTGTGTAGGTCTTATTGGCTAAGGGTCTGCATTATCAGAATTAAATGGAAAAACTTATCAAGTGGAAAATATGTTTTTACATGTAGAACATACCGGTAAGTCTCTGGGTACTGAAGGGCTTGTCAGTTTAAATTGGCTGGCTATGCTGCATACGTCCTGATCAAAAAGCTGATAAAATACATTGCACCAAATTTACTTTCCAGCAAATACCTGTAGCATTAAAGAGTCTTCAACTGGAAAGAAAATAAAATAATTGCCAGGTTTTTATCCTTAACAAGTTTGTGCAAACTGAAGACTATCTAGGGAGCTTACCTGGAAACATCCTTTTCTCTTCTGCTCTCCTTTTACATTGCAATTCCATTAAAATTAGTGCTTATTCCTTTTGCCCATTTATTTCTATGATTGTCTTTGTTGGATATGATTTTGCCGGACAGATTGAATAAAGAACAATCACAGAATGCTTTTATTGGCATTGGGGAAATTGCTATGGCTGGCAGCTTTTTTTATACAATTCAAAGGGGTAGCAATGTTGGTCTGTTTCATAATAAAACAGAAGGAAAATATAATCTTGTGGCTGCTTTAATATTAACTAGTTTATTTCAGCATATTCTTTCTGCATCGGAAGAAATGGACCGTAGTCTACAAATGTTTTTGCTGGTTAATGTTATAACTGTCACAAGGCTACTTTTTCCTAACCTTTTATGTACTTGTGGAGGGGAGTAGAAAACACCAAATTCTGGGCAAGGGGGGCAACTAGGCAAAGCTGTTATATGATGTTCTTTGTAAAATCAACTAATTTGATGAAGAAATGATAATGTTTAAGCCTGCTGAGTCCACAAACGATAGATAAGGAATGTTGTATTCTAGCTGGTATCTTTTGGGCAATGCATAAATCAAGATTTGAGGACAGAAAGGAATAGCACAATACATACAGTATCCACCTTTTCTTCCTGTGATGCCCAGTTCTTCTGTGCTTTGCTGCTCTAAAATAAAATACATTGAATTTTACTACATAACTCCTGTGCTTCTGGAACAATTTTAAGTCTCTGTGTATCAGGCCTATTTTGACTTCTCATACCCCCATGGAGTCTACCTCTTTTTCTCCCACTGCCTTCACAGTTTTCTCACTGTTTGTACTGAAAGTGAAAGGTTCACCCAAAATATTCTGCTTAAGTCAAAGAAAAAAATCGCCAAGTCATATACTGATGCCAGCTGAACTGGCAGTTGAATCTTAACTTCAAGTGGTGATGAAAAGTGTCTGTTACCATACTTGAAGGAGAAATATAAATTTAGGTTGCCCAGAAAGTAGTATATATGTAGTATATGGAGAGTTCACGAGGAGCGGCTGGGAAGGCTGCCCTTGTTCTCCAACATCTGCTACCTGATGTTCACCTTAAACTTAGGTCCAACCTTGTGATAATGAATGCTCCATTTCTTCATAGGAAGATGGACCTGTGCTAGAGCATTGCACAAGTAGCAGATGCCATTTTAAACCAAGCAAATGACATCTCACTGTTTGGGGGGATGTCTTTTTTTTCCTCCCCATCCCCCTCAAGTAATCTGAAGTAACATCCCACAAAAGTCTAGTAAGGGCCTTTGCAGACTGCCAGAAATAGCGCACATTAAATTGAGGCACTGCCCTGGCTCAGTGCTAGGGAATCATGGGAACTGTAATTTATTGTGGCACCAGAGCTCTCTGACAGAGATGGCTCAGTGTCTCAGAAAAAAATACAATTCCCATGACTCCCTAGCACTGAGCCAGGGCAGTGCCTCAATTTAATGTGCACTATTTCTGGCAGTCTGCAAAGGCCCTAAGACTGCTTGTATGTCACTATCTGGCCAAACGTGCTAACACATGGGTTTTGAATTGGTGCAGCCCTCCAGATGTTGTTGGGATGCAAATTCCAGAAGCCCAAGCTGGCCTAAATAGTGGTGAGGAATGTTGGTGATTCTAGTCTGACAACATCTGGGCTGGCCACATTCCCATCCTTGACTTAGCAGTACAATCACAGAATCTTAGAGTTGGACAAGACCACAAGGGCCATCCATTCCAACCCCCTGCCATGCAGGAAGACACAATCAAAGCACCCCCCAACAGATGGCCATTCAGCCTCTGTTTAAAAACCTCCAAAGAGGGAGACCTCCACTGTAGTCCAAGGCAGTGTGTTCCATTGTCAAACAGCTCTTACTTTTAGGAAGATCCTAATGTTTAGGTTATTTACTAGTTAGCAGTATAGTTCATGCTGAACAATATACTTACGTTCAAGAGCGTTTTCCATCTCTCTTTGCAGGAAAATTCAGAAGATGAAAACCGGGGTCTGGTTCACCAGCTCTCCAATGAAAGCCGCCTGTCTATAACAGATTCTCTCACTGAATTTTTTGATGCACAGGAAGTCCTGCTGTCTGCCAGCTCTTCAGAAAATGAGGTCTGAGTGCTCATGTCAGAAGCATTGGTTTCATGTTGCTTTCTTCCAAAGTTGCTAGACCTTTACTTTTCATGTGCTAATTGCAGTCCAAGCACAAGTGACATGTTGCTTATCACTTCAGCATACTATACACAATTGTTTGGTGCTGCTTACTTTTAAAAAATTTTTTAAGAAGTGTATAGAAGGGTAGGAAATGAATACAGGAAATGTATTCAGACAGATACAAACTTGAGGTACCACATGTTTGAATTTGATTTGCCCTATGTCAGTCTGAAAAATGTTGCAAGGATTTTTTTCTCAATTGCATATTTTGATTTTTTTTTTCCTGTTGCTCTTGGCAAACAGTTCATAACAGATGCTACAATGTCATTCTGTTGTTGCAGTCTCCAGACTGTGTGACCTATTTTTATCCACTTTGTGAGTTTCCCAAATGTTTCGGTGTGATTAACGCAGAAGGATACACACTCATTCTTTTAATCAGAATGAAAGCATATTTTCTTTCTCCTCAGGTATCTGATGATGAGTCATATGCCAGCGATGTAAGTGATAACATCTCTGAAGACAACCTAAGTAATGACAGAGAGAGTGAAAGGCAAACCCTTGGTAGGAATGGTGATTTTTTTGTTATCCTCTTCACAGAACTTTTTTTTTCTTTCTTTCTTGGTTACTGGTTACTCCTTGGTAATGGAGGAATGAAGATTCAGGCAGATTAAGGGCTACATTTCCTGGTAACAGGCTGTTTTGCAGTGGTGAAAAGATATATGGTGATCTGTTCTCATGTGGGAGAAACCACTAAGTGTAGATGAATAGGACAGAATTAAATGGAGTCACATTTTTCTGCTGCTTCCACTTCATTTTTTCAGAGTGCATGTGCCCCCCACATGTGGGCTATGGCACTCAAGTGAGAACTTTTGTTACATGCCTTCAAATTAACTCTGAATTATGGCAACCATATTATGAGGTTGAGACAGTATGGCTTTCCCGAGGTCATCCAAGGGATTTTTGTGGCTGATCTAAGATTTGAACCCTAGTTTCCCAGAGTCCTAGTCCTTCTATATATTCTTATCACTGTAAATGTGCAGCCATTCTTGACTCTTTTTTACACAAAGTCCAAATGTATTCTCTCCAGGCAATGCTTCTGTTGATGGGTTATTTTTGCTCCTTTTGGGGGTTTGTTTTTGTTTTTGTTCTGTTGTACTTCATACATGAAGGAGGCAAAGCAAATTGAATGGCCCAGAGCTATCAAAACTATACACTCTCCCTGCAATAAAAAGATTGCTTTAAAATACATTAGGGTTTTTAAAACATTCTTTGAATAAAGCATTCTGTAATTGGCACTTCTGGGATTTTTTGTCCACTGTCTGGAGCAAGCAATTAGTGCAGTATCTTTGATCGTCTGTAGCCCTATGCTACACATTTCCAGTACTAGAACTCTGATTTCTGATTAAATACACAAATATTATTTTCCTCACTGAAATAAAATTAAATACTTACACTGAGTGGGGAGGGATTCATGTCTGTGAGGGCAGGTTTTAAAAATGAAGAGATAACACTATGCCTAAAACAAGTGAGGAACCTTCTGTCTTCTCAAGCACTGGATTAGAGTCCTTGACTCAAAAGTATCTTCTCACCTCCCACCTTCCCATAGTGCTTGGAGCAAAGGGTCTCATTTGTGCAAATAGGAGCTTTTATTTCCTAAGCCTGCTTTCCCGCAGAGAGAAATTTGGGGGTCAAGGAGCTGAGGAAGAAATATTAGACCTTACCTTCTCTGTGTGCTGCCATGCTCATAGAAATTACATCCATACCAGTACCATAATTTAGGCTCAGAAAAGCTGTTTTCCTAAGCTTGTTGTGCTTAGAAAAGCAGCAGTGGAGGGAAAGGGTCAGCCTTCCATTCTCAATGTGTCTTCCATGTAAATGGAACTTTTTTATAGGCCTAATTGCTCCATGTGGAGGGAGCAAGAAGGGGTAGAAAAAAGCCAAAAAAAAAAAAAAGAGAGAGAGAGAGGGGGGGGGAGGGAGGGAGGGAGGGAGAGAGAAATTAGGGTGGAATGGAGAGTAGGTGGGTGGATATGTGTGAAATCAGTGTAGATGTAGCTTAGCGCCTGCCCATCATTCTGATGTGTTCTCTGGAAGATTAGTCAGAAGGAAATGCAAGTCCTCCAGCTATTAAAATTGGCTTATTTCTGAGCCAGAGAATCAAGCTTGAAGGCCAGGAAGGCCAGGTTGTTGGACTGGTATCATTCCCTGACAAACTAGGGAGCTCAACTTGCAGCTCACACTGAAGCAGAGCTAGGCAGGCATCATTTTCTCTGTCTCCAGAAGCTTGTCAGTTTCCAGGAACTTGTAAAGTTTCTGTGGGCTCTAAAGAAGGGTGGGAAAACTAGTCCTGTCTGGTTGGCTGGCAGGCAGGCAGAGAAGCCAAAAGCACAGTCTTCATTCCTGTCTGCATCCTGGCTAAATGCCAGGTTCTAATGCTCCTCTCACCAATTAGCTTGGTAGATTCATCCCCTCCCTCCCTCTATACCTATTAAGCGTTTTGCATTTTTGTTTTGTGACACATTTGAATCTGTATTGCATTTTAATTTTTGTCAGAACTTTGTGCTTTTTAGCATTTGGCCTTGATTTTCTCGGGGGGGGGGAGGAGGGGAGACTGGGCCCAGACACCCATCAGACCCTGTATTATGGGGAGCTTATGAGAATGTGGGCATGTGGGCAGCCAGGGTCATGCCCAGCTTAGAGGCATATAGCCCCACTCTAACCCCAGGTGGCAGGGAAACAGCACAATGGCTTCCACTCATATGAAATCCCATGCACATTATTCTAGAGGTATACCCAGCAGGCAGGCTGGGTGATTAGTTTCCATCAGTTGGCAGGTGGGTCACCCAATGCCTAGATCTGGACCCATGCTGGGGCAAGGCTTCTTCAGCTGTAGTCAATTAAATTTGTGGCCTGTTTTATCACAGCAAATGCTGTTTGTGTCATTATTACTGAGTAGAGACTTAATTATTGCTGAAACTGCAAATAGGCCTTTTGTCTGGCCCATTACAGCTCTTCTTATATTCAAATGTGATCCTAACCTCTGTCTCTTAGACTGTGTTCCTGATGGCAGTGTGGAAAGTAATTCCAAACGGAGAACATGTTTGCCAGCTCCATGCCCCAACACGAGCAACATCAGCCTCTGGAACATTCTGCGGAACAATATAGGGAAAGATCTCTCTAAGGTGGCTATGCCAGTTGAGTTGAATGAACCTCTGAACACCCTGCAGCGACTCTGTGAAGAACTGGAGTATAGTGAATTGCTGGATAAGGCAGCACATACACCAGATATGTTTGAAAGGATGGTAAGAAGCACTTGTATCCTGGAGCAACTCTAATCAGTGAGTTACTCCCTTTCTTTTTCTGAAAACATTCAGGCACATGACTGATGGTGTGTCTTAGCCTACAAATCCCATGTTATTAGACTCCTAGTTTGTTAAGCTTGTGACCGTCACCCCTTCATGTTAATGTGCATGTCTGTGTGTGCCCTATTCATCTTATTTTCCTTTCTTTGCTCTACTGGAAGGGAGAGCAGTTGAAAAGCAAAAAAGGAAAAGACCGATATTGGAACCTTCTAGCTTATCCACAACTTTTCAAAAGGCAGTGGTACACTCATGAAGGTTGCAGCAGTAAGTCTGCTCCACTCAGAATTCTACCATCTGGCACAGATCTAAAAATAAGATGGCGCTAAGAGCAACTTCCCTCCTGGACTGAACAGCAACTTGCTGCAGTGTGTGTGTGTGTGTGTGTGTAGGAAAATGCATTCAGATATTTCTATTCTCGTCAAATTTGGCACACTAAAATCATTTGCTCTGGGTTGCCTAAAATTAATTTGCATGTTGTATGAAATAATTTGTAAACTGGTCCTAATTCTTCTGCAGTCTTTGAGAAAAGAAAGGGCTTTGTTCTGTTTCTTCAAATTTGCCTCCCACAAGATATTAATAGTGGTGCTCAGATAACCATAGATAGTTCTTTCATTTTGAACATGAGGCAAAGCATTCAAGGTGCATTCCAGAAACGTTATTATTTATTACATTTATATTCTTCCTTGCCCCCCATGATTTCAGAGGAAAGTTGTGTGGCTGTCCTCCCTTCATTACTCTCATGACACTACTGAGGGGTAAGTTGGGTTGAGGGAGAGTGACTGGCCTGACATACACACACCTAGTAACTTTTATGGCTCAGAATCCAAATTATCCAAGTCCCTGTCCAGCACTTTAACCATGACCACATACTGGCACCACACACTGACTTTGGCAGAGATGTGCCATTCTTTGCTGTTTCTGCCAGTTACACAGTTGTCTCGCCGTATTCAGGAATTTGGTATTCGTGAATTTGGTTATTCACGAGATCTCTCCTGACTAGGCCTGTAATAACTCCACAAATCCGGGCGAAATATAGGACATTAAAGAAAAATAGAGGACACGACCAACTAAAAGCTAAAAATATTAATAAATTTAAAAAAACATTAATATAAATTCATGCTTTCAGTCATGCACAAAATAGACAGAAGGTTGAAATGTAGCTCCTCCTCTCTGGCCAACCCACTCTTCAAAAAACCCAAAACACACACACCACGTTTTTACAAATCCTCCAAAGCTGGCTCTCCACAGATACGTAACCTTTCTTGAACTAGGATACCATAAAATCCAAGACACACTGCAGAAATAATACAGTTTGATACCACTTGAACTGCCCTGACTCAATGCTCGGGAATCCTGGAAACTATAACTTTGTAAGATATTTAGCTTTCTCTGTCAGAGAGCTCTGGTGCCACAATGAACTACAGTTCCCAGGATTCCCTAGCACTGAGCCATGGCAGTTCAAGTGTTGTCAAACTAGATTATTTCTGCAGTGTGTTTTGGACCCTTGTAGCACCTTTGAGACTAAAAGAAAGAGAAAAGCATGAGCTTTCCTAGACTTGAGTCTACTTCCATCAGATGCATTTGGTGGAGTGGAAAGCCCAGATTCAAAATTCTATGGGTATGGAAATGAGACCATGCTTCAAATCCTGGCTCAGGCATATAGAAACTCTTTGGATGACCTTCCATGAGTCACACTCTCTCGACCTCAGAGAAAGGCCATGGCAAACCCCTCTGAAGAATTCTTGCCAAGAAAGCCCCATGTTAAGGTAGGTCTCCATAAATCGAAAACAACCTGAAGGCACACAACCAACAACAACCCGCTACCTTGGATCCACAGGGAGATAATGTAATTGGGAGACGTAAAAGTGCCAATAAATCCTGTTGTGTGACCAGGGTGACCAGGTATCCTCCTTTCCTAGGACACGTCCTCCATTTCAACCTTCTGCCCAGGAGGAATTCCAAAAAACGTCCTCCATTCTGAGCAGGACTCAGAAGCAGGAATTTATATTTATAGGAGTAGTTTGTTTTTTCCTTAGCTTTTCTTTGGTCATGTCCTCCATTTTCCTCAAATGCCCTGCATTTTGCAGCTATAACATCTGGAGTGTGAGGGAGTCCTCCAAGACCCCAGCCCCAGAAGTGCCTCCAAAAGCCCCCAAATATACACTGAAAGAAAGGAATGAGCAAACCAACCTGGGTGTCTTTTTTACCTCAGGCGAGTCCCACTGCGGCCTACCCTCAGTGAAACGCAGGCTGACCAGATGTCCTTACTGCAAAGGAGAACAAGGCACCTCAAAATGTAGGACATTCAAGGAAAAAAATGGCAGAAACTACCAAATAAAAGCTTTAAAAAAATGAACATAAATGTAAATTCATGCTTCTTAGCTCCTCCTCTCTTATTTACTTCATAACATTTTTGCATTCTTCCAGGACAGAAGGCTGAAAGGTAGGGCATCTCCTGGAAAAGGAGGATGCCTAGTCCCCTGTTTAAACCTTGAATTAGGGACAAATCTCAGCTGGTTCTGAAGGAAGAAGGAGGAGAAGGAGAAGGAAAAGCAGTAACAAATCCACCATTTGGGGAAAAGCTTTGTGCAATGCTAGCTGTTTCCGCTCCCTGGCTCCCTCTCCTGCAGGGTTTTGCAACCCTGAGTCCTCTGTTGGAGGCCCTTTTCGCCCCATTCTCGCCTTAGGGCCACCCTTTAGGCCCCTTACTTGAGCGAGACAGCACCCAGTGAAGGGGGTGAATTGAGGGACCAGGAGGAGGGGGGGAGGCAGGGCCCAAAGACCCCGAATGGCGGCCTTGTCTCGGCCCTGTGTCTCCCTCAGGGAAAGGGGTCAAGCTTTCCTTTTCATTTTCAGAGTCACTCTCCATGGCTTATTCCTCTTCCTCCTCCTCTACCTTTGCACGGGATGGAGGCTTCTCCCATTACTCGTCCTCCTCTGGATGTTTCCTTCCAACCTGCCTGGTAAGTGGCCTTGGGAGAAGACACCTGGCTGGGGGAAAGGAGGAGGAGGCCCCCGCTTTTCCTTGGGCTGGTCACCCGGCCTCCCATCCAAAAACAGGGCAGCCAGGCATTTTCCTTAAACTCCATTTCAGCCACCTGTCCAGGAGGAATCCCAAAATATCCTCCATTTTGACAGGACTCAGAGACCCATTAGTTCCACGGTTGCTGTTTCCCTTGGAAACCAGGACATGGAGCTGAAACTGCCCAAGACATTGCCACAAGCCTTAAAACCAGGACTGTCCTTTTTTGGGGGACAAATGGTAACCCTACTCCTGACCCCTCCCATGCCTGAAACAGCTGTTCCAGGCATCAGAGAAGAGGGAGCCTTATTCGCAAATTTTCCATATTTGTGGAGGCTTGTTCTCCTAACCCCCACAAATATGGAGCGACGACTGTGTGTGTGTGTGTGTATTAAAGTGAAGATAAAATCAGTTTAAGATTGAGCCACAATTTGTTTCTTTGAAGAGGATTTTTCCCAAATGCTTCACTTTTCCAAAGTCCATTCTACCCTATTTCCAATTCCCCCCCCCCTCAGCTTCACGAAAGGCTTTAGAGTGATTCTGTAAACAGTGAGTCATGTTTCTGTGCTCTAGATAGAGCTCCAGCTTGCAGACACAAATTTGAAACTTTGCAATGCAAGGAGAAATGGTGTTTGAGTAAGCTCCAAACTCCATTGTTTTAAAAAATGTAACAAGATGTGACACTCATGTACCCATTTATGAATTACCAACATGTATGTGTACATTCTGTTTTTAGGTATATGTGGCTGCTTTTGCTGTCTCTGCGTATGCATCTAGTTTCTACAGAGCTGGAAGTAAGCCATTTAATCCTGTGCTTGGAGAAACCTATGAATGTATCCGTGAAGATAAAGGTTTCCAGTTTTTTTCTGAACAGGTACTACTACTCAACCATTGTTTGTTTTTCAGGAAAAGTGCTCGTTTTATTTACTTCATCATGGAAGTGTCTTTCATGCTGTTTCTGGAGCACTTCTTCCACCAACGTTGAGGTGTTCATTTCCAGTTCCATGGCATTGAAGAACCACACCAATTCAGGCTTGTGAAGACTAGAATACAGTGTAGTTACCAAATAGTGATCAGTAGTAAGGCAAAGGATTCTAGATATTGAAAGTCAGATAGAAATTGCTGCCTTTTCCAATTACGTATTTGCAAACAATCAAAGACTGGTGTCTAATCCAGCTACATACTTATACCATATTACAGTGCCTAAATTTATCTTGATTCAATGTTCTTCCCACAGCAGTACTGGAAGGGAAATATGGGGAAATTCCCTATGAATTTCAATTTTGTCCTTGCGATACTGTGCTATAGAAACTATACCTCATGTACTCTTGTATTGTCACTTTTATAAGGACATTTGCCACCAGCTGATTACCTCCCTTTTAACTAAATTTCTGGGGCACACTGATGTTTTTTACTTACACTATCTGTTGGATAGTCAGAACCAAATTGTTACACTTACCGGTAAAGTAGCAAAATTTTGCCACATTATGTGTAAATTACGTCTTAAAATGGTTAATAATAATTGATGTTAGATGGCAGAGATTAACCATGTTTCTTGTTTTAATAATTGTACTATTATTTTTATACTGGTCAGTGACCAAAATAAATTATTGTTGTTGTGGTCAGGCTTTATGTTGGCACTGATAACCCCATTGGGAATATAGAATCTGTTGGAGGTCTACAGTAATTTAAATAATATCCTTACTTGTAATTAGAACAGTTTGCATATAACTTTGATGATTGTGACTACTGCTAGCAGAAAAGTGAAGTTAGCCCAAAATACAGCTGCTGCTAGTCTACTAACAAGAACCAGCTGTTAGGAACACATCACAAATGCTCACACAGTAACACTGGTTTCTAATCCATCACTAAGCACAGTTCAAAGGGTTGTTGCTTCTCTCTAGAACTCTTTCACAGCTTGCATTCCTATACAGACTGAAGATTGTCTGCTCCCACATTGGCCTGCTCACAAATTGAGATCTCCTTTCAGAGGTCTTCCATCAAATGTTCCACCATCCAAAGTGAGGCTGATGGTGCTTAGGGACTTTTGGACTGAGGCCACTAGTTCTGCCTTCTGAGACACTTTTCCCATATATTGTCTGTTGCCAATGTATATGACTTTGGTTTCTCTGCTAGATTTAATGTTCTTTATTGACAGTTGATGTTTTATTATGGCTTTCCAATTTCATTCTTGTTGTTGCCTTTGTGAACTGCCCTGGAAATATTATCTTAAAATGGAATCATAGAGTTGGAAAAGGGCCATCCAGTCCAACTCCCTGCCATTCAGAGAGATAAGTCAAAGCATTCCTGACAGAAGGCCATCCAGTCTCTGTTTAAAAACCTCCAAAGGAGACTCCACTATACTCCAAGTCAATGTATTCCATAGTGATATATACATTTATAAAATACAATAAAATCCATACCGTTACACAAAGACATTGCTATGAACAGGTGGGCACTACTGGATTTAATCCATTGTGTTTTACATGGCTTAGGTCCAGACTATATCTCCCCATATGAACCTACCAGGGCCCTAGGATCTTCAGGAGAAGGCTTTCTCTTGGTCCCAGCCCCATCACAGGCTGGCCTGGTGAGGACATGAGAGAGAGCCTTCTCGGTGGCTGCTCCTGCCCTCTAGAATGCCCTTTCACAGGAAGCAAGGCTGGCCCCCTTCTTGCTTGCCTTTCAGGGGCAAGCAAAAACAGTTTTATTCAGGCAGGCATTTAATGTGTGATCAATGAACAGCTTTTTATATGGGGTGTTTGTTATATGGGATGGGTATCATGCTTTTATTGTGATGTTAATATTTGTAATTTTATATTTTTACATGTAGTTATTCCCAGCTGTCCCAGGCTTTCAGCAGCCTTTTCAGAGGCAGCTGAAGACTGGGAATGGCACAGGGGGAGGAGGAAGAAGAGGCACACACCTGTTCCTCCTCCTTCCAGACCCTCCCCAAACCCTAAAAGGTTCACCATCACTGTTCTAAGCAGTGCTAGACTCATTCTTCTTCATGCCTCCATGTGGATACTCTTTGAATGTCAGAGTTGCCAGCTTAGGGATTCATTGCCAAGCAAAATGGAAAAGGATGTCTGAGAGAGCACTCTTTGAAGGATAACGTTTGGAAGCATATACAAAGGCACTTATTGGCATTTTTAGTGGTGGTACAGGAGTGGAGGTACTGCAGAGAACACAGTGCATCTAACCTGGGTTTCAGACAAACTGTATCAAAGTTAATGGCCATCCAAAAGGGAATTGTCTAGACAGGAGCCTGAAAAATCTCAGTGCTGAAAGCAATAAAGAGAGAAATAAGATCTGAAATAGCACATGCCTGGGCTCAGCAGGAAATATATCACTTGGTTTCCTGGGTCTGTGGCTTATTCCTTGTTAAATGACATTCTCTGCCAAATGAAGTTGTACTTATTATGGGATTTCCTCCCTGTTTATATATGTCCCTGCAGTCTGATATTGGAAATTTCCTTTCCCCACATTTTGCAACCTGATTCAAAGCAGACAATGCAGATACTGTGGAAATGTTTTAGCCAATAATGCAAGTTAAAAAGAGTCAGGAAGAACTCCTTGTGTTGCACTCCATTAGCCTCTCTTCCGCTTTCCAGAGTCAAGTTTCTTGAGGTTAATAGAGTATTGGGCATTCAGCACTTGGGCTGCAGTGAAAGACTCAACCTTCCTCTATTATATGACTTTTCTATAGATGTAATATTCTGTCTTTTTAAAGTTCTTTCCCAATGGCTCAGTTATTTAAAAAAAATATTAAAGGCTCCTTGCCCTTTCTTTAACTTCTGTGTTGTATTCAAAGCAGCTGTGAGAGCTTTTGTGGCTGAAGAGTGAGGTATAAATACTCTAAATAAGTAAATAATGACTTCATATTAACAAACAGGTTTACAAATCTAAATGAACTTCACAACTCCCTGTTTGTTTTTTAGGAGCCATCTTTGACTTTAGCCAGCCTTCTAGTTGTACTTCTAGTTGGATTCCAAAAGAGGGGTCCCTGTTGAGATGCAAATGGATTTTAAATTTCCTGGACTTTGCAAATCTCCCTATAGCCACAGGGCCAGAAGGAGGAGGATCCTGCCTATAAAAGATATCCTCCCCACCATATACCATCTTAACTAAAGACTGAAACAACATTGTTTTTCTCCTGTTTGGTTTGTAACATCTTGCCTGATGAAAAAGCCCATGGAGCTTCGAAAGCTTGCAACAAGTATACTGTGCATTTTGATTGGCCAATAAAGGTATCACTGATGGATTTTTGTTTGAATTTGCTAAATGGCCAACACAGCTACCTACCCCTGAATGTTTTCTAGTTGTACTTTTAGTTATCACTGTTTTTATTTTCACAGGTTCCCTCTTGTGGCCAACAGTGTGTCTTCATGTGCCTTCAAGTCACCTACTGACTTATGGCTACCCCATGAATTTCTTAGTGTTTTCTTAGGCAAGGAATACTCATGTAGTTTTGCCAGTTCCTTTGCTGTATACCTACAACACCTGGCGTTCATTGACAGTCTCCCATCCTACTACTAAGGAGGGCTAACTCTGCTTGGCTTCCAAGATCAGGTACCTTTAGGGTAACAGTACAGAGAGGAAAATGAAACCATTTTAAAAATTCATGAGAGAAATATGAGTAATTTAAAAAACATGTAACTACAATTCTAACCTTCTTTTCCTCTTCCTATTAGGTCAGTCATCATCCACCTATATCTGCATGTCATGCTGAATCTAATAACTTCATGTTTTGGCAAGGTAATTCTTTAATTCATAATTTACTGCCACCATTTTAAAAAATGAACTAAATCTGCAAGCTCAAAAGGAGGCAGTGCTGTTGTGCTTATCATGACGAAGTTATGTATTTCGTAGATTATACGGAAAGGCAGCTGACCTTAGAATACATCTACAGACCTTAGAATTTTGTTTGTTGTCCATAATTATGGGACCATGACAAATCCACTCTATGTTGGGAAGATACTTTTAGAAATATATAGTCTCTTATAAATATAGACTAGAAACAGACCAGAAGTGATATGTGAAGTGAATATAGTTCAACGAGATTAAAATCTACAATTGTGTGTTCATGCTCTCCTTTACAAAATGGTTTATAATCCAGTTAGATAGGTTAGGTTTCTCCTGCTTTTTAAGCAAACCAATAGAGGAACAAACCTATCACCCAGCTCAAAATTTTTAAATTGAAAGGAGGGACACAGTTCAAGTACTACATGGATATAAGGTTCATTGAATGGAATTTTTATTGGAACAGCATTTAGGGGATTATAGGAAACTGAATGGAAAGACAGTTGCCTTTTGCAAAGGCATTCTGGGAAGCTATTGTTCTTCATCTATGGATCCCCATACCACCAGAAGTTAGGCGGATTACACATCTCTCCTAGTGATTTGTGTTATCTTTATATCTTTTCAATATCAGATGAGGATGCTGATTATGATTTTAGACAGAGCAATCCAGTATGTTTTTATTGTTTCTTTTGACATTATTATTTTCATTCATTATGATTTCACTGCATTTGTTTTACAATTGTACAGCACACTGGGGAAAGTCTTACTATGTCTACATTATATCACTTATATATTTACAAAATCAAAATAATTCAGTGAATATTGTTTGATTGATTGATGAGTGGGGTTTCAAAAAACATTAACATTATAAGACTTAATTGCATGATCTGCATGCATGATTATACCAGGCAGAACTGATTGGTGCTAAGTAAACACTGGAACTGTAGATTATAATTTGTCATGTCTTGTTTTAGCCTACTCCAATAAGTTCTATAGTTAGAGGTGCTGTTCCAACTGCTTGCAATAAATAGTTCAGAAAATTGCATTCCTTAAAGCAGATTTCTGAAGTGATCTTAGAGGCAAGGGAAAACATTGTGTGTGTGCATTACAGTTATTGAATTGACATGATTTAGTAATCATGATATGCATGCTTTTAGCCTCGTGGGTGGCAATTCCTATACAAGTCTACGCAAATGTAGACTCCCATGCAAGTGGGTACAGGATTGCAGCCTCAGAAATATACCGTATTTTTCGGCATATAAGACGCACATTTTCTTCCCCAAAATGGGGGTGGGGAAGTTGGTGTGTCTAATATGCCGAATGTACGGAAAGGACGCGGGTGTTGGAAGGAGCGTCGCTTTCCCTGGGACCATGCTGGGGTCGGAGGAATCCTCCGACCCCAGCATCACCCCAAGGAAAGCAACGTTGCTTTCCTTGGGACGATAATGGGGTCGGAGGATGCCTCCGACCCCAGCATTGCCCCATGGAAAGCAACGTTTTTTTCCTTGGGGTGACGCTTGCCTCCGACCCAAGCATCGCCCCATGGAAAGCTTCCTTGGGGCAATTCTGGGGTGGGAGGATGCCTCCGACCCCAGCATTGCCCCATGGAAAGCATCGCCCCATGGAAAGCTTCCTTGGGGCAATCCTGGGGTGGGAGGATGCCTCCTACCCCAGCATCGCCCCATGGAAAAAAACGTTGCTTTCCATGGGGCAATGCTGGGGTCGGAGGCATCCTCCCACCCCAGGATTGCCCCAAGGAAGCTTTCCATGGGGCGATGCTTGGGTCGGAGGAGTCCTCCGACCCAAGCATCGCCCCATGGAAAAAAACGTTGCTTTCCATGGGGCAATGCAGGGGTCGGAGACATCCTCCCACCCCAGGATTGCCCCAAGGAAGCTTTCCATGGGGCGATGCTTTCCATGGGGCAATGCTGGGGTCGGAGGCATCCTCCCACCCCAGAATTGCCCCAAGGAAGCTTTCCATGGGGCGATGCTTGGGTCGGAGGAGTCCTCCGACCCAAGCGTCACCCCAAGGAAAAAAACGTTGCTTTCCATGGGGCAATGCTGGGGTCGGAGGCATCCTCCCACCCCAGGATTGCCCCAAGGAAGCTTTCCATGGGGCGATGCTTGGGTCGGAGGAGTCCTCCGACCCAAGCATCACCCCATGGAAAAAAACGTTGCTTTCCATGGGGCAATGCTGGGGTCGGAGGCATCCTCTGACCCCAGGATTGCCCCAAGGAAGCTTTCCATGGGGCGATGCTTGGGTCGGAGGAGTCCTCCGACCCCAGGATTGCCCCATGGAAAAAAACGTTGCTTTCCATGGGGCAATGCTGGGGTCGGAGAGGACCCCAACATCGGCCCAAGGAAAGCGTCCTGGAAAGCGTTGCTTTCCTTGGGCGGATGCCTGGGTCGGAGGTGTCCTCCAGAGGTCGGGGGACGCCTCCGACCCCAGGATCCCTCCAAGGAAAGCCTCATTGCTTTCCTTGGGCGGATGCCTGGGTCGGAGGTGTCCTCCGACTGTATATGATTAAGAATCTTTTTTTTCCTAGATTTTGCTCCTTAAAATTGGGTGCGTCTTATATGCCGAAAAATACGGCAGTCACCACAAGGTTAAGTTCTATCATGTTCCAAAACTATGTTCTGGCATACACAGATTTAGCAACATTGTATTTTTTACTGGTTTGTAGTGTTACTCTCATGAAATTCAGAACAGAGCTTATGACTGCAAATTTACAAATGAGCATATAAATCCATCCTGTTTGATACTTTTGACAACATACCATAATCATTGATGAAAATATTGAGGCTTATAATATCACAAAGAATTTAACAATTCAGCTTACCAGTAGCAAGATGCCTATGTTTACTGTTAAGTCTACTTCATTTTTTGTTGATATTCTGTTTGTCTAATTTCAGATATCAGATGGAAAAACAAATTCTGGGGGAAATCCATGGAAATTGTACCAGTTGGTACAACACATGTAATATTGCCTGCGTAAGTTCTGATTTAGTACACATGAAGAAAATGGACAAAGTTTGCCTGCCAACACTATATTCTACAGTTCAAAAGTTCTCAAAATGCCTTTAGCTCAACAAAAAAAAAAAAGCCCCAGATTTTGTTTGTCATAACAAATCATAAACAGTTACAGTCAAATGTGTAACATGTACAAAATAGCTGGAGGGCCACTTTGAAAATGCAGTGGGGTCTGCAACTACATGTCACACTCCATCACTGCCTCATGTTCACATACTTAGCTCGCAGGATGCTGGGACTTGGAGCTGTATTTGAGCTAACAACCTGAAAGTGATCAACAGCTGTGGATGGTAATCTTTCCTAGACCAGCACTTGATAAAATGTACATGGGACAGCTAGTTTGTTCACTAAGGGCCTTTACAAACTGCCAGAAATAATGCAGTTTGAGACCACTTTAACTGCCCTGGCCCAATGCTAGGGAATCATGGGAATTGTAGTTTTTTATGAGACATTGAGCCTTCTCTGTCAAGGAGCTCTGGTACCACAATAAACTACAGTTCCCATGATTCCCTAGCACTGACCCAGGGCAATTAAAGTGGTCTCAAGCTGCATTATTTCTGGCAGTCTGTAAAGGCCCTAAGTTACTGCCTTGGCTTCTTCTTGAATGGACCTTTCAAATCCACAGCAAGCCAAGCATCCATATAATCACTATGTTGTTCTTCCTCCTTAGTAAGCAAGAAATGGCTAGTGAAGTGCCCATATCTGTCTAGTAGGGCTGCCTCAGACCAGTCATATATTTAAGGGGGAAGGGAATATGTGGCCGTTCATATATTGAACTGCAAATTCTATCAGCCCCATCAAGGTTAGTTAATAGTAAGAGTTGAAAGGAGTTGCAATCTCACAATATCTGAAGGGCCACACATTCCCCCTCCTTTGGATCAGTTTAGGAGTGGTTAATCTGAATTACTTTTATGACTGCTGAAAATTACTTGTTGGTTTTTCCACTGAAATTTTGACTGAATCTGTATACTCAATTGACATATGATACAGGGTTTTATTTTATTCATTCATTCTATTTAGATTTTCAGAAATGAGAGTTTTTATTTGGCTATTTAAAAAAACAAACCCTGACAAAACCTGCAATACATCTCTGAGTTCTTGGGCAAAAGTGTACTTCTGAGACTCTTTTGTCTGGGGGTGACTAGGATTGAACCCAGAAGATTTATATGTGCCAAATATGTATTCTCTGTGATCTTCTTTGTGAAGTGCTTATGAAATACCAATATTTCTGAAATATATTCCTTCAGCTCTTTTTTGTTGTCCACAAGTTTCAGCTTTATTTCTGAGTGCTCTCTTTACTTGTTTTGAAAAGAATAAAAAGGGAATGCTCTAAATTTCTCAGCTGAACATTTTGGAGACATTCTTTCACTTCATGAACTAAGGTTTTATTCCAGTGTGCATACAAAGTTCTCTACATTATTCCAGTTTTAGGGACCACTATGAATGGAATAAAGTGACTTCTTGTATTCATAATATATTAAGTGGACAGCGATGGATAGAACACTATGGAGAGATCATAATCAAGAATCTGAATGACAGCAGCTGCCACTGTAAACTTACTTTTGTCAAGGTAATATTCAAATTCAAATTATCTTGGATGCTCTAAAATGAGAGCTGGATAGACTTTTTTGTTGTTGTTCTTGTTGAGGGCTGCAGTCAACTCACTGATAATCTGTCAGGGGCCACAATTTGTTAACAGGGAATAGATAGGACCGGAACCAAAGTATGTTAGGGCCAACACCCCCTCCCTCCTCTCTGTCACACCCTTTTTGTTTTCTCATGTGTTTAGCCAAAGAAGAAACAGATCTGACAGATTGTTAGAGGCTTTTGTAATTGGGCTGAGGGCCAAAAGCCACTGGTTGCCTACCCTATTCTAAGGTATTTCATAAAAACTCAGCATGATTACTAAGAGATTATCCTGGTCAATCAATTTTAGGTAGAAACCTCAGGTTTTAAGCATAGATAGATATTTTTAATGCATTCCTCCCCACCCCATACCCCACCCCAAATTTTAATATCAATTTTGATTTTCTTGTTTGTTTGTTTTTCCTCTAGACAAAATACTGGAATCACAGTGTTCATGAAATTGAAGGCAATGTTTTAGACAAAAATGGGAAAATAGTACATCGCCTTTTTGGAAAATGGCATGAGAATATATACTGTGGAACACCAACTGTGGCCAACTGCATCTGGAGAGCTAGTTAGTGATCAATCAGTCATTTTATTGTTGTATACCTGTCATGCTCTCATGTGCTCTAACAGTGCTGTAATAGTGCTCCTTTATTAACTCTCCTCCCAAAAAAAATCTGGGTATGTTTAATATTTGCATATTCCTGTGTAGTGGTTTATGGTACAAACTGCTGTGGATGAGGGTTTGTATCAGAGTTCCTGGTAATGATTTCCCATAAATGAATGTCTCAGTGAATCAAGGCGCAGTCTAGTTTCCTTTGGTTTCTTTTTAAAAAAACAAAACAAAACACCACCTTAATGTCATTTATTTCATGGGAAGAACACTTGATATAAAGCAGGATATGGTTTGAGGTATTTATTTATTTCATTTATATCCTGCCTTTCTCCCAACATGGGCCCTAATGTGGAGGTAGGTTCACAAACCATGGTTTAAATCAGGGTGAGTCAGTTGTGATTCACTCATACATGGCGATTCCCATTGCATTCACCAGGTGTGCATTCTCCTAGTACAATTTCTAATCCCTTTACCCTTAATTCCTCACTCCAAAATGGAAAATTTTAACCCCTAGAAGACAGGGAAGTGTGATTTGCTGTTTAAATATATCAGGTCAAACTAGGCTTTTTTGAGGCTAGGCTGTTGTTGTTGTTGTTTTTTAAAAAATATAGACTAAATACCTGGAGTTGCCAGTTCAGCATCATTCCAGGCTCTGAGGTTTCCAGGCCAAAACCAGAGACCTAAGGACAGCTTTTAGTAATGTCATTAAGCATTATGCATTAAGTATCAACTACAGTTGCTCACAACTTGTCATTCAAACACACACACACACACACACAGGTCCAATCCACACTGCAGAATGCAATTTGACACCGCTTTAATTGTCCTGGCTCAAGCCAGGGAATTCTGGGAACTGTAGTTTTGTGAGACATTATAGCCTTCTCTTTCAGAGAGCTCTGTGCCACAATGAACTACAATTCCCAGGATTCTCTAGCACTGAGCCAGGGCAGTTAAAGCAGTCTCAAATTGGATTATTTCTGCAGTATGGATTGGATCGGGCGGGGGACGACGACAACATATTATTCTGTTTGGAAGGTAAGACAGAAATCTTAGCTGAGTGACTGTCCCCAGATCAAAGTGTAATGAGGAGATTACTTAAGGAGACAGGAAAAGAAACCAATCTATCTGACTTGCTTTTACCCAGAAGGAGGAGGCAAAGCATGGAAGATGGCAAACCCTAGTACCACAATAACTAAGAAGGAAGAAGGAGACTAACTAAGTAAATAGATAGACTCTCTAGACTAGAGAGTATTTTCAGGTTACAGCAACAGATCAATTAACCCTTAGAAATTGTAGCAAGTTGCTACTCTACTTTCTGAGCTGGAGATTTGTATGTAGCCCTTTCCTCTTGCCTGGAGATGAGCCCACAAAAACTGGAGAATTAGCATGGTTGCCTCTCACCTGGAGATAACCCATGAAAACTGAAGACTCAAGACTGGGCTTGAGATCCAGCAACCCTACCTGGAACTCATCAAGGTCTGGAGAAGAACAAAAATGGGCCTCAGAGGTTGCTTACCCACCCCTGGTTTAAATGAATGGGTCCTACGTCATATGTCTTTAGCACCTAAGTTATTGTTAAGACAGTATTCTTGTCTCTTCTGTCCCTGCCTTTAAGATAACAAAACAGGTCATCACTTTGACATCACTTTGGAAATGAAACTTTTTTGATCTGGGATCTGAATTAAAGTTAAAGCAACATATGTATGTTAGCATATGTATGTGTGTACGTGCCTTCATGTCGACATAGCAATCCCATAAATTTCATAGGATAGATACATGTTGTTTGCACAGAGCCATTGAAACTGTCATTTCAGTGCCTTTGTGTATCTGCTGTGTGTTATCTGAATAGTTGTGCTGATTTTACTTAATTATTTAAGGAGCTGAATAACCCTGCAGTTCTGGTCATAAAAAAACCTTAATGAAACTTAAACAATACAAAACAAAAACTCAGTTTTAAAACGTAATAAATAATGCTAGAATAAAACAAAAGGAAAACAGGAGCATAGAATAAAACCAGCCAAGTGATTAAAAGAGACATAAAAGCCATTATTGTTAGTTTAAATGCTTGTGACAACAGGACAATCTTAGCCTGATGTATAAATTATAAAGCAGTGGTGCTGGACAGACCTCCCTACAGAGAGAGAGAGAGAGAGCCAAAGAGACCCTTTGGATTGTTTTGGTATATTCTTTTTTAAAACAAGTATGCAGTATGTAATTGCATTCTTATAGAAATGAGCTAAACTATGGAGCTGTTGTTTTTTGTGGGTTTTTCGGGCTGGGTGGCCATGTTCTAGAAGAGTTTCTTTCTGACGTTTCACCAGCATCTGTGGCTGGCATCTTCAGATGCTGGCGAAACGTCAGAAAGAAACTCTTCTAGAACATGGCCACACAGCCCGAAAAACCCACAAAAAACTATGGATGCCAGCCATGAAAGCCTACGACTTCACATATGGAGCTGTTGTTGGAGTAGAACTGTAATCCATCCACCCATCCATCTAATTATTTACTTACTTATTTTTCTTTTATTTGCAGATCCAATGCCCAAGGATTATGAACATTGGTATGGCTTCACACAGTTTGCTTTAGAGTTAAATGAATTAGATCCACTCGTTAGACCACTGTTACCACCAACCGATACTCGCTTTAGACCAGACCAAAGGTAATTTTTTAAAAAATACATACAGTACCTGAATTGTTGAAGGTCAAAGTTCATTATTTTGCATCCTTTGGAGGCAGGTGGCAAACCTATATATGTTGTGCTCACCATCAAATAAGAATATAACAGTTTCATTGAATGCTTGTTTGGGAAGCTGAAAGAGAAATCATTATCTTTGTTGTTATTGTTGTTAATTGTCATCATGTCAGCTTGGACTTATGGCAACCATACGAATGAGACTATCCTGTCTTCAATAGACCTACTCAGGTCCCACAGACTCTGGACTGTAGCTTCCTTGACAGAGTACCCACTTGAATTGTGTTCTTCCTCTTTTCCTATGGCCTCTCACTTTAACAAGCATCATTATCTTTTCTATTCAATCATGTTGCCTCATGATATGATCAAAGTATGATTGCCTCAGTTTGGCCATCTTGAATTCTAGGGAGGGGTCAGGCTTAGTTTATTCTTGGACCCATTTATTTGTCTTTTTGACAGTTGTTGTTGTCAACTGCCCTCGAGTCGATCTCAACCCATGGCGACCCTATGGATAAGACATCTCCAAGACTCCCTGTCCTCCACTGCTCTGCTTAAATCCTGCAAAACCATACCCATGCCTCCTTAATAGAGTCCATCCATCTGGCATGTGGCCTTCCTCTCTTCCTACTTCCCTCCACCTTTCCCAGCATTATTGTCTTTTCTAATGAGTCTTCTTTCCTCATGATGTGTCCAAAGTGCGACAGCCTCAGTTTGGTCATCTTGGCTTCCAGGGAGGTTTCCAGCTTGATCTGCTCTAGGACCCACTTGTTTGTCTTTTTGGCTGTCCACAGGATCCTCAACACTCTTTTTCAGCACCACATCTCAAAGGAATTGATTTTCTTCCTATTATCTTTCTTAACTGTCCATTTCTCACATCCATATGTGGTAGTAGGGAATACGATGGCTTGTATGATTCTAACTTTTGTGTTGAGTTGTATATCTTTGCATTTTAGAACCTTTTCTAGTTCTTTCATGGCTGCCTTCCTCATTCTTAATCTTCTTCTGATTTCCTGATTGCCGTCCCCATTTCTATCAATGTTTGATCCCAGGTATGAGAATGCTTTTACTATTCCTATTTCTTCAGTGTCTAGGTTGAACTTGTGAAGTGGTCATTATTTTTGTTTTGTGTTTTTTTATGTTCAACATGAATCCTACCTTTCTTCTTTGATCTTCCTTATTAGATGTTCCAGGTCTGTGAGGTTTTCTGTTAGTATTATGGTTTCATCTGCATATCTTAGATCAGGGTAGGCAACTGTCCCCTTTAAGGGCTGAGGGACTTCAGCTCCCAGAAGCCTCAGCCATGTTGGTCAATAGTCTGGGATGTTGGCCAATAGCCTGGGATTCTGGGAGCTGAAGTCCCTCGACCCTTAAAGGGGACAGTTTGCCTACCCCTGTCTTAGATTGTTGATATTCCTTCCTCCTTTTTGCACTCCTCCTCCTTCTGTGTCCAAGCCTGCTTTTCTTATAATATGTTTTGTATACAAGTTGAACAGATAGGATGAAAGTATTCAACCTTGTCTGACCCCTTTGGCAATTGGGAATCATTCTATTTCTCTTCCAACATTTGCAGTCCAATCTCTAGTGATCTGCTTGACATCCTGTGTTGGTGTGCTGTCAATTTCTTCCTGTACTCTTTCATAGAATCTAACAATTTCTTCCTGTTCTTCCTGTGTGGTTGGGGCATATACTTAAATTATGGTGATGTTCTTTCATGGCTGTTTATCATGGAGCCTTATTGAAATGATTTGGTCTGATTTTGCATTGTATTCTGACTGCTTTTGCCACATCTTTTTGACAGTACATCTGTAGAACTCCCCTCCAGTACATTTCAAATGAGTTACCAGCTTTCTTCACTGTCCAGCTTTCACAATCATAAATAGAAACTGAAAAATGTCTTGACCTGCCTTTGAAAAAGAATGTGCTTTTTAAAAATCCTTCTCCAGTTTCCCTTCACTTCCAAAAGCCTTCTGTCAACTGAGTTTTCTCACAAATCGCCATTCCTACTCAAACTGCTGTCTGTCGCAGGGTCAGTCAACTGGCCTGTTTACACTACAGAATTAAAGTGCTATTATGAAACTTTAACTGTTATGGTTTTGTCCTATGGAAACTTGGGACCAGCAGTTTAAGAAGGAGCATTTAGAAGTCTCAGCCAGAGCTCCAGTGCCTTAGCAAATTACAAATTCCAGGATTTCATAGGACAGATCCATGACATTTAAAGTGGAATCACAATGCTGTGTAGTGTGAATGGGACCCTGTTGTAGCAGCTAATAATAAATAACTTCAGCAAGACTTGTGGGCGCTAAACAGAAATAACCAAGAGCTAAATATGCCCATAACAGTTTGTTCTTATGTCACTAACTGATTGGCAGGCTCCTAGAAGAAGGTAATATTGAAGGAGCAGAAATACAAAAGCAGAGGATTGAACAGCTGCAGCGAGAGCGGCGGAAAGTTCTAGAAGAAAACAATATGGAACATCAACCTAGATTTTTTAGGTAATTTATAAAATGCATATTGTTATGCTGAGATGCCTGTCTTCAAATAACCCCCACCCCCAAATCAAGAAAATCCAGTTCTTTAAGTCATTTTTCATATAACATTGCTGAAGGCTTAAAGTCATATTTTTTGGAAGTACAGTCAGCTCTCCACATTTGTGGCTTTGACTCTTGCAGATTTGATGCATATGTTCACTCTAGGTAACTCTTATGATCAACTTCTGCCAGAAGTTGACCACAGAGTCATGCTGGAGGACCTGGAGATTCCTAGTGAGAAAACCTCTCTAGGTATTTTTAGGTATCCAGTGCAATTCTATGCCCAACTTCTGGTGGATGTTGACATAGAGCTGCACTAGAGGACCTAGAGATTCCTAGAGAGGTGTTCTCTTTGGTTAAAAAGTTGGTTTGTTGTTGTTTTTAATTTGCAGTTTTTCCATTTTTATAGGAGTCCTGTACTCCTAACCTTAGTCAATGGGGAGGGTCCACTATAGTCCTCAATTTGTTTATGGCAACTCTATCACAGGGTTTTCTTGGCAAGATTTGTTCAGAGTGGATTTGCTTTTGCCTTCCTCTGAGGCTAAGAGGGTGTGACTTACCCAAGGTCACCCAGTGGATGGGCTTAAACGTTGGACTATGATTCTGGAGGCCAGGGTTTGAATCTCCACTTAGCCATGGAAATTGACTGGGTAACCTTGGTCTCAGAGAAAGACAATGTCTTCAATATCTTTTTCTCACACTTTTAATACCAGATGCATTTGGTTCCATAAAAACTGGTCCTTTTCCACACAGACTTAAATGGAAATTGCAAGAACTGTGTCCCAGTGGTTTAATTTTTACCTGTCTGGTTAGTCACTGAAGCTGGTCCTAGGCTAGGAATTAATGCTTCCAGGATTTATCATTGAAAGAATGCATGTGGATGCAAAATATAAATGGGGGCTGTATTCACCAACCCCATATCCAGTTTTCCCTGTTTCCATTAGCTCTATAAATCCAAGTAAGCTTATAATCTTCCTAGTAATCAGGAACCATGTGCAAAACATGAGAGTTGGAGCTGGAGACCTGCATGGAGGAGATATTATGGATAGACTGAAGTATTGATCCCCTGTCCCCAAGCCTCTCTATGCTTTGAACATATGAGGGCTAATGTACAGTCTGAATCAACATGGTCTTGCTGAACCTAAGCAGTTTTGTATCTGATTTGTGATTAGATCAGACCAGGAAATTCTCTCTTCACCATTTTCTATTTGCTGAAGGAAAGGCACTTCATAAATAAATATTTCTGTTTGGGAAAAGCATAGCATGTGAGGTGCCCCATAGAGAGATCCCAAATTGATGTAACCCTATTGACAGAAATGACAGTGTTTGTTGGCCTTCTTCCAAAGGAAACATATGCTAAGTAAGACCTGAAAGATCTGTTGAAAATGAGTTCTGTTGTAATTGTTCTTCTTCGCAAATGTAGAAATCCAGAAAATAAAACACGCAGCAGAAATAAAGTTAAACAAAGATGTTTTGTTCACTGTTTAACAGGAAATCTACTGATGACTCCTGGGTTAGCAATGGAACCTACTTGGAACTTAGGAAAAATCCTGGCTTTTCCAAGCTGGATAGTCCTGTTCTGTGGTGATGGAAAGACAAAAGAGAAGGACATTTAACAGTGGTTTTCTGAGTCTCACATATGAGGAAGGAAATGCTGCATATCCCCTTGATCTTCTAGACTCCTGCTTGATTTAGATTTTTGATGTGCACATTTACTTCATTACATTTCTTCTGTAGCTATTTTGATAGTAACCACAATATGTTTGAATGTACAAAAAAGCTAATTTTCTTTACATATGCTGTTTAATAAGTGATTGCTGAATGTTATTTCTTAGAGGGGGGAGTGGAGAGAGAAGCTTTAACACTATTTGATTTTCCCCAAAGGATAATGCAAGCTCAGATTCAATGCCTTACCAAGTTGTGTGATAGGCAGAAATGGTTGGCAGCCTTCAGCTGCACTGTGGAAATTTAATGGATCCCCTGATCCCCAAACATGTCAGTAAGTTACCAAAGTTGGATTGAGCATATTTATTTATTTAGTCTCTTGCCTGAGATTCCATCTTAATACTGGAATCTTTTTGATGTGTTGTTGTTTTTAAAACAGCAGTTTAGTAACCATATTTTTACTCCATTAGATAACCTATTCCAAGAAATAGTATTAAATGGTAGTAGCATTGATGGTTCTACTGCCTTACACGAAAGGGCACAGCCATTTGAAAATTTCTCTTATCTCTTGTTGAAATGAATAGAAGTCAAACCACTGCACATTTCAACAGGACTTGCATAGTGGATGTTGCATATAGGCTGTGTCCCAAAATTGTATCATATTGTGTATATGGATAATGTTCTATGTTGACTAAACTTAAAGGGCGCAATCCAACTGAAATGAGTTAAGTCCTATTAGGAAAAATATGGAATGGAGACTTAGTGGCAAGCAACTAACTTTTTCTGAACATAGAAGATGGAGACCAGTGAAAATGAAAAAAATATATGGTTCTGTTTTTAGCTAAAGCAAAATTAACTCTTATTTGTTTCACTCTCCTGGCTTGTTTCCAAAAAAGAAGATTACGCTGGACAATAGAAAGGCCATCTCTTTTTAAAATTATTTGCAGAGAAGTTAACTATGTTAAGGGACAGATGTTTTCTGAAAAAAGATTTTGGTATTTTCTACCTCTTCTGAGCAGCATATTTAATGACTTGTATTTTTTTAAAGAAGTTGACCATCTGCCTTAGATAAATGTATGGAATATATGATCTTCCTTTAACTGTTTTGTGTTCAGGTAAATTATTTGTCTTGCACTAAAATGGTTGTATTTCTTTTTCTGTATCCTTTGTATGTTCTAATGTCTTCATACTCGGCATGTTGAAGCAGGAATCTGAAGTACAGTAGACCAAACAGCACTTTGAAACTGGGGTGGAAGTCTTTTGTTTATGTGTTAAATCACACTTTTACTGTATTATATACTTATCAGAACAGGAAGTATGTGCTCTATATGATCTGGAACACTTTTCCTATGAGCTGTTCCTTGAGCTTTCAGATCTACTATTGGGACATCAAGGAGCAGAGGGATTTGCTGTTTTTATAGTGCAAAATGCTGTTTCCTGTAAATTGATAAAACATTATTTTCTTGTCTTCTTCTCAGTACATAGTACATATCTTACATCCCATTCCAGTGCTATAAACAGAAGAAGAATCTATTAATTTCAGCATGAATATTGAGACCCTTCATATGCAAGCCATTGCAAATACTTCAGCGGGGGAAGGAACTCCATGCAGGTATCTCATGAACTGAAGTTGTTCTTACTGGTGAATTGGGAAGACTATGGAGGCAAGCAAAAAAGTTCCCCTCTGTGTGCTGTAGTAGCAAGAGTTCTTGAGAACACAATTGTTGTAGTTACAGCTAAAGTGCATGGGGAAGGAGTCTCACACTGTAGATAGCATGCATACACCATTGTACAAAATACAGCAGCTAGCTACATCTAAAAGTATCATATGTAATCTGTTTATGGATGCACATCAGGACAACAGTGAAATGCATTCTAAAAAAATGAACTTTGCAGAATCTCCAGTTTACCTATGCCCATGCAATTTTTGTCAAAACCTTGTAAACACTGGGCCCAATTAATATTTCAGTAGGCCCTCCATATCCACAGATTCTTTATCCATGGATTTAAGCAACCATGGCTTGAACATATTTTAAAAATATATACATTCCCAAAAGCAAGCCTTTATTTTGCTGTTTTATATACAGGTCACCATTTTACTATCCATTGTATTTAATGGGACTTGATCATCCATGGAGTTTTGATATCCATGGGGAGTCTAGAACCAAACTCGAGCAGATACCAGGGTTCCACTGTTTATCAGTACTACCCAAACTCTAAGCATTCAGTTTAAAAGATTTTCTTTAACACCACCCAGTTTATTGTTTATAAGATTACATATTCCAATAATATCATGCCTTTTATATAAGACAAAAAACACACAGGCCTCCTTAAACTTTTTTTTTTGGGGGGGGGGGGAATCTTATCACTTTATTCCTGCTATCAAACAGCAGAGAAAATGTAAGTGGAGTCGGTAACAGGGAAGCTTGCACTGGCCTGGGTAAACAATGCATGCAAACTGGTACTTTGTGCTTTAGTATTCCCACTGTGAGGACAGTTTGGGCCCAGGGCCAAATACTTAGGCCTTCAGGGGAAAAGAACAGTCTTGAATTCAGGTGCTATAAAGCCACTCATGGATTGTCCGCTGCTTAGCACTATCAGGAAATTAGAGAGATTTCCACAGATACAACTGAATTTTCAAGGCTCGACTCTTCCCTCTCTGTAGCTGGAGGAGTTCTTATGTAATCCTTCTTTTTTGCTCCTCCCCTATGTATTGATCTACCAAGTTACTTTCAACATCTCAACAATATCCTAAATTTTGATCAGCCATACTCTATTTGATGATATGCAATGTGATGTTTGAATTCAAAGACATAGCCATGTTAGTCTGGATCAATAAGCAAAGAAATCTTGTAGTATCTTTGAAACTGAGGGCTAGTCTGTATGTAAGTGTACAATGCAAATTGGTGTGCATTTTCACACATTCACATTGACAGTTAGTTGTATTCATTTTCCTGCACATAGTTACATCTGTTCACTCTCCCTCTGCCAAAAATGCTCAAGCCATCCACATGTATACAATGCAGACAAAGAGCTACACATGCATTTCTGCAAATTTTAGCAGATAGTCCAGTAAAATGGTGAAGCTTTTTCCCATGGAGTTTAAGGAATTTTTGGGGGGTGGGGTGCATAAAAGCCCAAACTCCTCCAATTCATATGGCTAGATCACATTCTGTTTGACTGGAATGCGTATTTTATACTTGTACATTAGCCCTAAGAGAAAGAAAGAATTTGGTACCATAAGCTTTCATAGACTTAAGTCTACTTCCTCAGATGCATCTGAGGAAAGCTTATGCTACCAACTTCTTTCTGTCTCTCAGTCTCAAAGGTGCTACAAGATGCCTTTGCATACAGAATCAGGTTTGTTGATTTGTACTAATGGGTATTTCTGGTATTTTACTTTAGGAATAGCCCTTCTAAACAGTTGAAAGCAATTATCATTGAGGTTCTTTTTATATTAATGTCTCTATTTTTAATGTTGATTCTTCTAAACAAAGTGTGTTCTCTGGCATAAATTATTTCCATGTTTAAAGGCAAGACTAATTATTTAATTTTGCTTTGTACCTTCAGACACAACTAATATAGCTGCTTGGCTGCTAGTCTCCTTGGAAGTGCTAGTTTTCAGCTGCTTTTCACTGCTTTATACAATATGCAATCCAAACACAAGTTTTAACATTTAATATACCGTAATTTTTTAAAAGAGTACATTTCCATGAGCAAGGAGCTTATCATATAATACATGCATTACTGAACTGAATGTTGGAATAGACATCCAGTCTCCACAATTCTCAAAGGAAGCTGGTCTTTTAGTTGCTTGAAAATGATTTTTTTGTTTGTTTTTAAAATATCTGTCTGAACAGAATTCTACGTATAGACACCCTTATTTTATTATCTGTGTTCACAAAACCTTAGCGGGGCTGTTAATAGGGTGTCTTGGAAGTCTGTCATTCATAGGGTCACCACAACTCAAGGCCAACTTGACAGGAATTAACATTGTCACTGTTTGCTGGCATTATTATACACAATATGGGGAACTGAGTACAAAAGGAAATGGTCATAGTAAACTTTTTCATACTACATAATTATAGCACTTTGGTACAGCTTTAACTGTCATGGCTTCAGTATCCTGGGATTTGTAGTTTGGAGAGGTGATAGAGCTCGGTGGCACAGAATTCAAAATACCTCATGAAACTCCAAAGCCCAGGATCTATAAGATAGCAGCAGTTATAGTGTTATTGAACTGCTATAATTGTGTGTGGTGTGAAAGAGATCTATTGTGTCAGTTCATTTTTCATATGCATTGCATCCAATACAATACAACTCCTGTATCCATGGAGGATACGTTCCCATACTTATTGCAGATAGCAAAAATTGTGGATAATTCCAAACCCTGTATTTCCATCTGAAGTTGACCATAGCGTTATTCTGGATGACTTCTAGATGCTTAAAGAGACTTTTCTTTTTCTGGATACAGATGTGAAGCCATGGTTACCAGTCCTGTGGACATGGTGGTTGTACTATATTGAATATCTTAGACTATATCTTAGCTTCATATGTACTGTTCCTTATCACATTGGCATAAAGCTCTGGTTCAACCCTTTATACCACTGATAGGAAGCCCCCCGAGTCAAGGGGGGCACATTGGATACCAGAATCCATCTGAGACCGTATTGCTTCTATTTACTGAAATTCAGTGGCTTTCAAAACTTTTACAGTTCCTGGCCCAATTGTGCAACTGCAATAGCTGTCTTTAGTTTAGGAGTGGTACTGATGGATTTGTCCACAACACAGGAGCCCTTCAAGGCCTCAGAAAACTTTTGAAAGGGAGGGGGAAGTGCACAGGATTTTTATGGTGTACATGACAACAACTGCAGCTGTTATCAGTGAGGTTTTCCCCAGAACTTCAAAAAAGGGGTACAAAGGCCTCGAAGGCCATATATCGTCTACCGCTCACTTGCACACATTCAGTTATCTACAGTTATTGCCCAAGATCCTACATCACAGATGTAGTTATAAAAGCATAATTATATATCATCTCCTGAACCTATTCCCCAAACCTTTACAGCCATCAGGTGCTTCAAGTGATGGAAGTTTGTTCTGCTGGCAATCAGGACATAATAGGATGGCACTTCAGCCCCCTCCCACCAGTGATCTGCAGTGCAACAAGAAGTTGTGGCAGAAGTCCTGCTACTGATTGTCACACCACAAATCGTTGGCAGGAGGGGACTTGAAACATCCTGCAAGTTCCCAATCACAACAGAACAAACCTCCATTGCTTGGTGTGGCAGCAGTGTGTTAATGTAGGTGGTGAGTATTTACAATCAGGGCAATAATGCCACTATCATAAATGTGGACATCCAACCGTTAAGATTATAAGTCTAGTTTACACATTCATAACTGCTCAACAGGATGCCAGCCATTTTTTAAAGAAAGGGGAGAGACCATTAATGGTCTAATATGAAATTATCTTTTTCACATATTTTGTGATTTTAAAAAATATTTCTAATAATAATCTAATATTTAATCTACTCTACAGAGTATAGGCAAAGGGCAAAAACTGTCAGCACATATACCTAAGGGCAAGTAGTAGGGAAGACGCAGACCTTTACCATGGTAAGTTTGAATATTAGACATTCTGATCTTCCAGTATTTTGGAGGGAATGTTTAAATATTGTGCAAAGATGCATACACGTCACTTAGGATCCAGTCATAGGGTTGAACTGATCCAGTTTAAATTATATACTATTTTGAATGTTCATATTTTTAACTGCTATTACTACCTAAGATAGTCTGTGACCTGTTCAAGGTTACAATTTATGGGCTAGCAAAAGATAAAGGAAACACTCTGGTAGCTGCTAAAAACTAGTGCATACCAACTCAATCATATCTGATTTTGCTTTAGAGCACTTACAGGTTGTATCAGATTTCTGACAGTTGCAGTCATGCACTTCTATAATTACTAGTTTGTTTGCTGACACCAACCAAATAGTCCACACATACTTGAAGGATAGTACAAGGGAAACAACTGCTTATGTGCACAAAACCAACAATGGAAGGAGAGTCCAATCCCTGTATCCATGGAGGATATTTCCAGGACTTCATAGAGTTGCCTGAAACTAGATAATAGCAAACACTACGTATTGTTGGCTACCCCACACCTGACACTCAGCCAAAGAAGTGTTTTTTCTTTTTCTTTGGTCTACAAAAGGAGAGGTAGCTCTCCCCCCTTCTCTCAGCTGAAGAAACGGTGTGTCCTCTTCTTTGGGTGAGAGAAGCACGGCAGCCATTTCTCCCACCATATGTGTCACCCAGGGAGGGGGGTGCTTTTGGGAGCTCACTGTGGGCAGCCTAGTCCCCTATTGCCCTCACCTTGTTTGTGAAGGCTCTGGCACCCAGGCTTTGTGGGAGCTGCCTGTCTGCCACAAGGAGGAAAGCAAACAAAAGGTGAGGAAGGACCCTAGCCACCATGAGTAAGTGAAACTGTGGATACTGGTTCTGCAGATAATGGGTTTGTACAGTACTAGACATTCAAGAGCTCTGAGCTAGTTTCTGTTTTGACACTACAGACTGCCATGTGAAAATACTCTTGGTTTCTGTAAATTAAATCTTGATATTCTGGTGGACGGTATGAAACAAACCCTCTATTTCTCTACACATACCTTGCTGGAAATACTGACATCCATATTTGTTACATTTGAACAATTATTTATGACAAACTCTTTGCTTTAAATGAGCAGGTGTAACTCAACTGCAGCTTTACAGTACTAAGTAGTTAAATGCCAGTCCCCAAAATTATGAAATGTTCATTTTTTATTAATTAGAAGTCTACCCATAGTCAGCTTTTTTTTTAACCATGTATCCTATATTTCTACATAGTTGCCCCCCTAATTGTACCCTTTTCAAAAGCATAACAATGGAATGCATTCTTGAGGGGTGAAATTGGTCCATTCTGAAATTAAGAGAATCTTGTCTCTTGAAAATAGAAAGCTTATGGCAAGTACACATTTCAGTGCAATAATTTAAAATAAAAAGAAACTGGACTGCTCATTATGGGAATGGTGTTTTTCATGTTCTTATTTCCAAATAAGTAGTTTGTCAGTCACATCAAAAGCTATGTGTGACCTCACATGTATGGGAAATGGATAAAGAGCATCCCCTCCTTTGATATGAATGAAGCATCTTTTGTTGATAGAGGATATTATACACATTGGACCTATGCACCAGCCTTGTAAGAGATCAGTAACTGAGGTATCTAAGCTCAGTTCACAAACTACAAAGAGAATCTGACAGAGGGTAATCAATACCACTAATACTAGTCAATTTACTATTATTGTTAAATGTAGGATAACAGCCCTTAAATAATTTAATTAAAAGAATTAATTACATTCTGATAATCTTCTAAGAGAAGCCTTCTTCAAGGTGGTTTGCACAATTTATAAATACCAAAGAAGCCAAACCAAAAATCATACAGAAAAATCATTTCTGTTAAAAACTAAGACTGCACTTTTTGAGAAATTGGCCATATTCACTTCGTCCTCATCACTATTTTGACATATTTACTGTATGGTTCCTAATGTTATCATGCAATTTACAGGAGTCCCCAGATTTGATATATTAAACATGTAGAAATCCTCTGATTTTCCCCAAACTTCTCTTAGCCTAAATTATGCAAATATGGACAACAAATTAAGTGTTTCAGCTCACATAAAATTGTAATGGTGGGTCTTTGTACCTCTTTTCCTCAGTCTTTTGTAGGTGTGAATAAAATCAGTTTACAGTACTGTGAAGATGATACTTCCAGTACACACTTCTTCCAGAAGGCCACTTTAAATCAAGAAGAAAAACAAAAATAAGTTTTCAAGCTGTCATTTGGTCATCAACTGTACTACTGTTTTACCATCCCTTTTTCCTTAGAGCAACTGTTTTTTCATTTCCCATTTCAAACAGCAATTTGCTTAGTGTTTCCCCCCTCTTTTTATGTAGCTGCTGAATTAATCATCTTTTGTGAATTCCTTTTTGTTTTAAAAGTTGGATGTTTTCATTTCACTTTACACTCCTGTAATTTACTTGTGAGTATCTGAGACCGCTCTCAACAAACTACTGATTCAGTAGAAAACGGTTTAAATTCTTACCCTTTCAGAATCAGGCAGATCCTTTCACATGGTGTTTTTCTGTGCATATGTACAAACAGATTCTATTACTGCTATAAATATTTACTTATTCAAATGAAAATAGCACAATAAGTAAAATTTCACTGGGAACAAGATTGGCCTGGACCTACTGATGGATTGTACCTTACCATTAATGTTACATTTACATGACAGCCACATTGTGGAACCATTGTTTTAATAGTTGCAATATTCTTGTCTTCCAGTTTTCTTTGGTATAGTTTTCATTTTATACAATGTCCACATGTAAGCATTCTGGCTCATCTTAAAGTGTTAAAGACTGTGTGTATTATCCTTGTAACCAAACTAGATGCACATTAATAAATATTACATCTCAAACACCATTACTTGTCTCTGATTACTATTGTAAAAAAATTAACTCCTGGAAGTATGCCTGCCTGGCAAATCCACATCATATTTCCATTTGCTTGAGGATGTGGTTTTACATTTGACCAATAGAAAATGCTCACCTCTTTGCCATAACATCTACCCACTCTGAATGCAAGGACATGCTGTAGAAATCCCCTGCCAACAACACAGGTTGAAAATCTGCATATTTCACGTAGTTTTAGATGATACACAGCCTTGCAAGCTTTCATGCAGGCTTAACAACTCTGGAAATTAGGTCCAGCTGGGAGCCAAAGACAGAGATCTTGCATCGTGTACAAAAATAAGCCATTTGAATGAGACACTTCCATTCATTTTGTTCTACAATTATCTAAGGCAGGGGTCGGCAACCTACGGCCCGCGGGCCGTTTCCGGCCCAGGTCGGCGGACTTACCGGCCCAGGCGGAACCCTGCCGCCGTCGCCGCCGCCGCCGCCCGGTTCGGCCGCCGCCCAGCCGCGCGCAACGTGACCGCCATTTTGGACCCCAAAATGGCAGCCATAATGTGTTTGCGCATGCGCAGGATTACTGCGCATGCGCAAACGCGTTTGCAACCACCATTTTGGGGTTCAAAATGGCGGTCGCGGCACCGGGAGCGCGCGCGGTGCCCTGAGGAGGCCTGTCCCTGCCGAGGGAATACTCCCAAGGGGGGACCCTCGGTGGCGACGGGCTTCCAGGAGGCCCGTAGCCACTGAGGATCACCCTTGGGAGGCCTCCCTCGGTGGCTACGGGCTTCCAGGAGGCCTCCCTCGGTGGCTACGGGCTTCCAGGAGGCCCGTCGCCACCGAGGGAAGCCTCCTCGGGGCGACCCTCGGTGGCGACAGGCTTCCAGGAGGCCCGTCGCCACCGAGGATCCCCCTTGGGAGGCCTCCCTCGGTGGCTACGGGCTTCCAGGAGGCCCGTAGCCATCGAGGGAATCCGGCCCCCACACCATTTCCCCCCCTCCCCCGGCCCCCCAGCAACAAAGGCCGCGGGGTGCGCGGGGGGGGGTCGCGCACGGCGGTGGAGGGTGTGCGTGCGCGCGTGCGCGCGCATGCCACCATCCCCCCCCCACCTTGGCCCAGCTGAGACCTGGGCTACGGGAGACCGGCCCAGGTCTCAAAAAGGTTGCCTGCCCCTGATCTAAGGGTTACATTACTTAAGAATAATAAAAGGAATTGCTGGCAATTCTCAAATCCTCATAATCTATAATATACTTTGGATATTTTATGGTTTTGCCTCTTAATTCATGGACTAGTCAAAGAGCTCTACCAGTGACATTAATTTTAATATTTATAAAATCATTTTATACTGCACTACAGTCCTAGCAAGGACCTTCAAATGTAGCTAATAAATTACAGTCTTAATGGGGGTGGGGGACTGCTGATTAGTCTGAGCTAACACATGCAGCTTTATGTACAGTACTTCCAGTTGTATGCTATGCTGGTTCAGATGCACCCCTGGGACTGACTTGCTGAGCCAAATGTGGCATAGTCCTTTATATTTTTTTTTTTGACAGAATTGTGTCTTCTAGAGGAGGGAGCATGTCACCATGCAGCTCTCCACATGTTGGACTGCAGCTCCCAATATTCCTCACTTTTGACTATACTGGCTATGGCTGATGGGAGTTGCAGTCCAACAACATCTTCAGGGCCACTCTTTGCCCACCTCTGGTTTATAAAACAACACTGTCTCAGTGGCATCAAAACTGCCTTAATAATACAATTAGCTTATAGTTATGACCATCTACTGTAGTAGTCCTTGCCAATTCCTTACTATGGGCCTTTGCAGACTGCCAGAAATAGTGCAAACAGGCCGCTTTAACTTCCCTGACTCAGTGCTAGGGAATCATGGGAACTGTAGTTTATTGTGGCACCAGAGCTCTCTGACAAAGAAGGCTCAATGTCTCAGAAAAAAAATACAACTCCCATGATTCCCTAGCACAGCCAGGACAGTTAGTGGACTCAATTTGCACTATTTCTGGCAGTCTGCAAAGACCCTATGTGACACATTTGGTATTCTACCCAGAACCAGCTTTTCTGGATGGGAATAAATTGTACTAACTAGACAATCTCATCTTCTTTTGTACTCTCATACCACACAATGCTACCAGCATAATCATATATTGCAAACTGCTCAACCCCTGAAATTTCAGTCAAAGCGATGAATCTGAAGCATACAAACTCGCCTAGTCCATTACTTAAGGTCTTCTTGACAAACTTGCACCTGAATGGGTGAAATTTATAAAATGAAAAATAGTATTTGAGGCAGTAATGTATCTGAAACTTTGATCTGTAGCCACTATTTAGTACAGCAAAATATGTGTGCATAAATGATAGCCCTCCATATATCAACTGAGCCTGAGTTTACTGCATCTTAAAAGTATTCCATTACTGATTTTATTTATAAATGTAAAAATGACATGAATTGGAAAATAGTTTGAAAAATAATGCTTACAATGTTCTTCAAGGTTTTTGTTTGCAAGTGCTCTTCTTGATGATCTAGATTTAGTTGTTTACAGCAATCAATATTTATGTGAATATCTTGCTAGGCAAGGACTTTTCTAAAAGCTGAACAAAATCAGATATATTATTTGGCTTACTTTAGGGTCCAGCAACATGCCAAACTAAAGAAGGAGCAAAGTCAAGAGAAGGTGCTAGTCAAGAGAATACCTCCCTCATTTTGCACTCATCTGGCTTGTAAAAGTTAGAATTGCAGTTCCCTTTATCTAGACTGACCATATCTCCTTGAGACAAAAACAGGATAGCAAAAATGGGATGGGGTTATGTAATATTCAGAACTCATTAAAAAGTAAGACAATAACAAAAGTTTTATTTCATGAATATATTGAGCTAACAATTATTTTTCAATGACAGAACTCATACCAAAACATGAGGTAGATGTAGAGGGGGGTATATTTCACCACAATCGTACCATAAATATTCCTCCATTAAAGTAATCTTACACTGCAAATTATGGCCTTTCAACACCTTACCATAAAACTCACACTCCATGACACAATTTTGGTTTGCTTGTTTTGACAACCACAATTTCAAACAGGGATCTTCAAACCATTTTTGCAACATAATGGCATTTTTCTTGAAAACAAGACAAAACTGACATTTATATTAAAACAAAGGATGGTCTGGAAATATGGGAAAAAGTGGTACTGACCCATTAAAACTACGTATGGTCAGCCAACCTTAATCCCCCAACCCACATGGCTCATGGCTCAGATTTTGAGAAGTGTAGTCTAAAAAATGTAATTTCCTCAGTTTACAAGAACAACCATGTTAGTGCTACTATCATAAAAGAGCAACCATCAAAGACCTCACCTGAACTGTATACCAAGGTATTGGATAATGCAGCTCCAGGTCATGTCTCAGAGAACTGAAACAAACCAAGAGCTCAGCTTGCATGCTTAGCACCTGAGTCATCATAACAAAACCTGTGTTTTGTTCTGTGCATCAGTAAAACATCTAGGGCAGATAGCTTGCTTAAGGCCACAGTGAGTTCAGAGGTCACCTTCAAAACTGGGACTTCCTTGTTTGTATTTTGCTTTTTAAGCTGCTAAACCTTATTGGCTAAATGTGTAATACAGGTTGAGAATCTTTTATCTAGAAATCCAAAATAGTCCAAAATCCAAAATTGTCCACATGAGTGGCTGAAATAGTCACATATTTGTTTTCTGATGGTTCAGTGTACACAAACTTTGTTTCATGCACATAATTTATTTTAAAATATTTTGAATTTAAAATTACCTTCATGGTAGGTGTACAAGATGTTTATGAAACATAAATGAATTTAATGTTTAGATTTGGGTCTCATCTCCAAGATATCTAATTAAGTATAGGCAAATATTCCAAAACTCCGGGGTGGGGGGTGGGGGGAGTGTGTGTTTTGAAATCTAAAACACTTCTGGTCTCGGGCATTTCAGATAAGGGATATGCAAACACAACCCATACTAATAAAAGAGCCATTCTCAGTGCTTTAAGTGATTACATTACTTACTGGAAGTACAGGTGAAATTACAGAATGTGGTATTCAGCTGGAAAATTCAGCTTTCAAAGATGTTCACATTTCAAGTTTATAAGCCTTGTCTGCAAAACCTTAAAGACTGCAAAGATCTTTACCAAAATCTCCACAAGGATGGCTGAATTAGATTTTTGGATATCAACACATGGTTTCAACTGCTTTCAATTTTCTGTGCTTTCATCCCATGAAGTTACTGAAATTATAAACAAATTAGGTGAAATAATATTTTGGTTGCCTTTTTCAGACTTCAGGCTGTACATGTGCACAGAAGGAAGGAACATTAGAATATAACAGAGCCAGCACAAAGATTAGAAGCTTGCAAAATTATTTTAAAATATTATGTATAAATTACCTTCAGGGTAGGTGTACAGGGTGTATATGGAACATAAATGAATGTCATTTATGGTCTATCTGCAGCCTAACAAACTCAATTGAAGGAATCCAAAATCTACAAAACAGTGACACCTTTACTGGCCAACCCAAAATGCACAAAATGCATGTTGCAAGGTTTTGAAGCTCCACTGGCTGCTTTATCAGGCAAAGATGTTAAAAATCATAATAGTGGGAGGGGGGGAGAATGATGATGTTATTACCAGCTTGCATTTTGAAGATGTTGCTATTCTCACTGCAGGTGTTATTAGAGGAGCATTCATGCAGGCAGGCCCTCCTCCTCCTGGCCATGTGGGTACTTGGGTGTGTGTGTGTGTACTTTGCAGACTGCCAGAAATAGTGCATATTAATTGAGGCACTGCCCTGGCTCAGTGCTAGGAAGTCATGGGAATTGTATTTTTTTCTGAGACATTGAGCCTTCTCTGTCAGAGAGCTCTGGTGCCACAATAAATTACAGTTCCCATGATTCCCCAGCACTGAGCCAGGGCAGTGCCTCAATTTAATGTGCACTATTTCTACCAGAAAGACAAAAAGAGATGCTTCTCTTGAGATCCAAGTTGCCTCAGTCCTTTGTGAAGCCACAACAAGCTCCTTTGTTAGCTAGAGAACACTAAATTTCCAAGGAAGTCCTCCATGTTTTTGCATCAGGGAAAAAAAAGGTGCTGTTTTGGTAAAACATGTCAAATGTTTCACCTTTGAAAAAAAATTCACCTTTGTTGGAGGTAAAAACCTCAAACGGTAAAGTCCCAGGCCATTGGCCCTGTCGTCAGGTTTCTCCTGATGTGGCTAAAATGTGGTATCTGACATCCTGAAAACATATCCAAGGGAGTTTTGTTGGCCATGTAGCAAAGTATAACAACATCTCAAATCCACAAAAACAGTGATACCTTTATTGATCAACCAAAATGCACAAAATACATGTTGCAAGCTTTCAAAGCTCCATTGGGGTCATCATTTTGTGGATTTTGGATGTTGTACTTTGCTACATGGCCAACACAGCTATCCCTGGATATGTCAAGTGGAGTACCGCATTTTCCGGTGTATAAGACGACTGGGCGTATAAGATGACCCCCAACTTTTCCAGTTAAAATATAGCGTTTGGGATATACTCGCTGTATAAGACTACCCCTCTTCCAACACACACCAAATACAAATTAAAAAAAACATCAGATTTGATTTCAATATGGTAATTTTAATTCAAATGCTTATGACATGCAGGAACTTAGCAGGAAAACTGTCACTTATAAACACAACAAACTACAGATCCAATGTTCCCTAGCATTTATTTCTGCAGTTTTGGACCTTACTTTTTAAAAAATAGTCCAGATTTAAATGCTGATTTAAAAATTATTTCCATCTCCCAGCTATGAGATGGTTGGGAGGAAATGAGAAAGTGTTGGGGGGAAGGACTGCCAATTTACAAGGCGATGCATTCTGGGGTATGTACAGTTTGTGGCCAAGTAAGTGATCCTGGGCATGTCACACACTCTCAGCCTCAGAGGATGGTAATGGCAACCCCCATTTGAAGAAACATGCCAAGAAAACCCCATGATAAGGTTGCCTTAGGGTTGCCATAAGTCGGAAAGGACTTGAAGACACACAAGAACAACAAAAACGTCTGCAATTGTTTCATAGGTAGTACATGGGAATAGGAGCCAGCATGGTGTAATGGTTAGAGTGTTGGACTACCACTCTGGAGACCTGGGTTTGATTCCCCACTCTGCCATTAAAACTCACTGGGTTAACTTGGACAAGTCACACACTCTCAGCCTCAGGGGAAGTCAATGGCAAACCTCCTCTGAACCAGTCTTGCCAAGAAAACCCCAGGAGAGGATCGCCTTAGGGTTCCTCTCATCGTCCTCTTCTCCCAAGGCTTCTTCCCCCTCGCACCTCTGTCCTCCTCCTCCTCTTTATACCCGGCATATAAAACGACCCCTGGCTTTAACCCCAGATTTTCCTGGGTTAAAAAGTTGTCTTATACGCCAGTACATGCTTAATTTCCATATGTGGCCACAAGATGTCACCAGATTTCACATAAGGAATTGCTTACGAAGGAGGAGGAAAAGTGGTGGTGGTGTGATTGCTGTTGTTGTTGTGTGCCTTCAAGTCATTTCTGATTTATGGTGAGCCTATCATGGGTTTTCCTGGCAAGATTTGTTGAGAGGGAGTTTGCCTTTGCCTTCCTCTGAGGCTGAAAGAGTTTGACTTGTTGTGTGCCTTATAGTGGTTTCTGACTTAAAGTGACTCTAAGACGACCCTATCATAGGATTTTCTTGGCAAGATTTGTTCAAAGGGAGTTTGCCTTTGTCTTTCTCTGAGGCTGAGAGAGTGTGACTCGCCCAAGGTACCCAGTGGGTTTCCATAGCTGAGCAGGATTCGGACCCTGGTCTCTAGAGTTACAGTCCAATGCTCAAACCTCTGCATCATGCTGATAGCCCTGCATAAACTGGAGCATAAAAGCAGAATATAGGCTATATAGAACAAAACTGGCAGACTTCAGCATGCTCAAGGACCCCTCAAAGACATTTACATCCCCATGGCTGCTTATCCACTTCAAATTTTACTACCCAGAGTGATTTTTTTTGCATTTTGCATGCTAAATTCCCTCAGATCGTTTCTACCTTGATAGTAATTCTTAAATGTTGATTCCCAAACTCTAGACTGAGACATCATACCCTTGTGGCTCTGTGTCAAACTGTATGCTTTTTAGAAGGGCCAGAAATGGAGAAATAATGCATGCAAAGATATAAAGTGTCTCCAGTTTTAATCCACAAGAAAAAAAAAGACTGTGCATCATCTATGAACATTTTGAGGGAGTCTGCTTACCTGTTCCTTTAAAAAAAAACTTTACTGATTCCCAGCAAAAGTTAGTGCTCCTGAAGTGAGGATTTAATTTTTTTAAAAAAAATCTATCAACCCTTAAAGGGCTTTTATATTTGGCCAGTCGTTTCATTCAAGAATAAAGGTGATTATTCCTTCATTTAACAAACTGCACACTCCAATCCTAAACATAAATATCACAATTCTGTTCAGTTGTATAATTTTGCCAGTGTAGATGGTATAGAGACAGGAGTAAAATGACTACTGATAGGAAGCAATAGCAAGAACTGTCCCTCTTAGGATCCAGCAGAGCAGTTTTTGCTAGTGAAAAGGAGGATTTCACTGCTGTTCCCCACTACTACAGCTATGCATTACTCCAAAAAGTAATGTATGCAAACATTATAAACCAGGGGTAGGCAACCTTTCCCCTTTAAGGGCCGAGGGACTTCAGCTCCCAGAATCCCAGGAGCTATTGGCCAACATGGGACTATTGGCCAACATGGCTGAAGCTTCTGGGAGCTGAAGTCCCTCGGCCCTTAAAGGGGAAAGGTTGCCTACCCCTGTTATAAACCATTGATATAATGTCCCAACAGAATTCTGGTCCAACAAGCTTACTGAAAAGTGGTCCCTGTCAAATTCAAAAGGTCTTGCCGCCTTGTGAGAAATAGGATTGTAGCCGCAGAGTCACATGGGATTAATACAAAGGGGAAAGCTAAGAATGAATTTAAGCTAGTGAATGCAGAATTAACAAACGGATTCTCTGTCTCGAGGGCAGCTCATTGAACAATCCTAATTTGGTTGGGAAATAATTCTGAGTCTCTTTTTATTGGAGGAAAATTTGGGGAAAGAAGGAAAACGGGCAAGTGTGCTTGACATACACTGTCATCCAAACCAAACATTTAAATAAAAATACAGTTACATTGTGTGGCATGTATTCACATTTGATGGTTATAAAAACCTTATTTATGACTAAGCCCTAAGGGTGACATATCAGAACAATGCAGAAACAGATGGCCTTTAATAAAATATGAATGAGACCAGATGGCCTTAAACTAAGTACTGTTTATGAAAATCTTTTAAGCAATATCAGAAATATCAAATCAAATCAAATTTTATTGCTTTTGACCAAAGGTCGTTGCACAGCTCACACAACAATATACGTAACAATGCAGATAAAATATATCTATAATAGAAAATAAACCTTGTATCTAATAGAGAATTCCTAAATTTAATTTTTAAAATAATAAAATACTTAAAATAAAATAATAATTATTATGCATTATAAAATAAAATAATTATTATACATTATCAAATAAAGGTTTATCAAATATAGCCATCACCTTTGCAGTTTAGCAGTTTATAGCCCTCTCTGCAATATACTTTTTCCTAATTTTTTTTGCTGCTAGAGCAAACAGAGCTACTTTCCAGGTTACATATTTGTTCAGGTCCAATAGAAGGTAAAAAGCCACGTCGTGTGGGTTCTGACCAGGACTGGTTTCTATTAGAATTGTGATGAACTTTTCTCTTGGTTCTTTATAGAGAGGGCAAAATAACATGTAGTGGACAAGATCTTCTACTTCTTGGCAACCATATATACATGTACGTTCCTTTGTTGGAATACCTCTATGCCTTCCATCTATCTAGTCTGTACCTACATCCCTCCATCAAAATCTAGCACCAACAAAGGTTACTTGTGGGAAACCTTTGATGAAGTGCATTCTGACATGATAGTTGCACAGGGAATGCACAGGGAATGCACAGGGAAGCCATCGAAATCCATAAACACTTAGACAACTTCAACAGGAAAGAAGAAACTCTTAAAGTAAACAAGATATGGCTACCAGTCCTACAAAATAAGAAAATCTGCACTCAGCAAATGCAAAGGGAAGACCAACCAGGGTCAGCAGACAACAGCAGACAATCTCCTTGATTGCATTCCTCACCTGGAAGCCATGCCATTAATACCAGAACAACACCTATTCAACACAGAACAATACACAGTTTACATGGGAACAGCAGACATATCCTGGACTGCATAGCCTGAAGCGAAGCCATCAGCACAGAACAATACCTATTCAACACAGACAACACACAGTTCACCTGGGAACCACCCCTCCCTACCCAGGATCTCACAGTATATATACAACCAGGCTTTTCCATTTCAGTTTTCTCTGAAGATGCTAGCCACAGATGCTGGCGAAACGTCAGAAAGAAACTCTTTCAGAACATGGCCACACAGCCCGAAAAAACCCACAAAAAAACTATGGATGCCGGCCATGAAAGCCTACGACTTCACAATATCAGAAATATCATTCCCATCCTACCCTGACATTCATATAATAAAGGCATACAGCCAAGAAATAAGTGTCCAGTTTCTGTTTATTTCATATAATTTTTAATTAGTAACTTTTAAAAGTAGTCGTATTATCTCTATTGTATGGCAGCTTTTGCCCCTAAGCAAAATTCACTAGGATTTCATTCTGTAAAATAATTTTTAGGGAATGCTATTGGTGGAAAAACATGAATTTGTTTCATTGTGTTTTCATTTAACTGAAATCATTCCAGTCCAGGAAATATTTCCACTTTAATATTATTACACATAGTCCTATTCTAATGCAGTTGCATGTAAACAGCATTGATTTCATTATTTATTGAAGATTTGTGGAAGATCTGCAATGTTAATGAAACATGATTACACAAATTTCAATATGGAAAAGCTACAATTCTCTCACGTGTGAAATGAATACTTCAATTTATTTTTAAAAATCTAAATTTTCTCTGAGGTGTGTATTAATTTTTAAAACCTCCAGAAAATGTCAAGCAACAATCACATCACTGTGTAGATATTACAACAAACAGGAAACGATTTAGTTCAAAGTGACACTTATACAGAGTTCAAGCAATTTATATTGCCTTGGTTGCACAATAAAGTGAGATAGATTTTATCTTTTTTTGACAAGCACAGGCTGTAGTGTCATTTCTGTTTCAGCAGGCATCATCACACAACTATATCTTCCAAGAGGAATGGGGTATTTTTTGTTATTGCTTGATCATTTATTCTGATTACAATGAAGTTGCTCTAATATGAGCAGTCACTGAATCACTTACTATCTTTTAACATTGTTATAGCTGCCAAAATATTTCAGTATTGTCTCCACTAAACTACAGAGACTTTAATCCAAACTATGTTGTCATGAATTCTGAGGAACAAGTCGGTAATATGTTCCACTGATTTAATCTACATGTCCTTGATTTAATTTAAGTCCCACTGGTTTAAATTTAACTAACGTGTGATATAATCTGGATCCAGCTTATAAGAATTTAACCTATCTTGGTTTTGTTAATTTCAGTATGGTTAATGGTTTTAACCTTTTTAAGTTTTGCACAGTGATGCTGGTCATCTTGTTTTGTATTATTGAAATGCAAAAAGGAATTGAAAAGGAAGTTAAGATCTCTATTGTTCACTCCATCATCCTTGTCTTCTTGTCTGTTGACTCTTCAACATTTTTGTTTTGTTTTTATTTTTTTTTAAATTCCCCTCTTGTGAATATTCAAGGTATTCCTGAAGATTCAAAGCAGTATTAGCAATGTGGAAAGACATGATGGATCACAATCTACCTTCTTTTCTGACTGTTAAGCAAGAGGTGTATGCAATAATGAGCAAAATCTATTTAATCGTTTGTCTAGTCCCAGCAGCTGGTGAGGCAGCCTCCCTCTATTCCAACTGCCACTGCTGTGGCCTCTGGGGGAAAGAAGAGCCATCGTTTGCCTAGTCCCAGCAGCTGGCGAGGCACCCTCCCTCCATTCGTGTACCAACTTAGATAAATGGCCACCAGATTGAGTTAAGGCACCCTGGCTGAACTTGGGCTGCATCCAGATGGTGGTTTTTGGGACAAAATCCATGCAATAGTTTCCAGATGCAGCCTGAATTTTATTTTACTTCAATTTGGGCGAGCCCAGCCAGAAGCGGAGAGAACGGAGCTGAGAGGCTGGACTTACCATCGCTAGTTGCAGCTGAGAGAGAGACTCAGCTGAGCACCCTCGGCCATCCCGCCCCGCCCTCGCTGTGACAACTTGGAATGCCGGCAGTTTTAAAAACTTTTTCAGGGAATAACGTCTCTTTTCGTCTCCCTTTGTTTTGGGGTTTTGTTCTTGTTGTTTTTAATAGGTATGGGGGTGGATATGGGATGTGGGATACCAGCTGCTATGTTGGGTGCATGCGTAATGGGAGCTCCCATCGAGGTTGTGTGGGGCAAGGGGAGGTATAGCGGTAGGAAAGTGGATCTGTGTAGGAACGGAAGGAGAGATCGATGCGTAATATCTATCTCTCCTTCCTTCCACTCTCCTAACCAAAGAGGCCTGAGGGTCAGCCCAGTCGTACCACAAACCCTGTCTCTGCTCCTGTGCAATGCCAGGTCGAGCTGACGCAGCTGGTCTCGGAGCTGCTGTTGGAGTCCCCTAGGCTCCTTGTCCTGGGGGACCTCAACATCCCATTCGAGGCCAGTGATACTCCAACAGGTGCAGCTCGGGAGTTCATGACTACCATGACAGCCATGGGCCTGTCTCAATTAGTCTCAGGACCGACACATTGCGCTGGTAATACTCTTGATGTGATCTTCTGTACGGACATGGAGGCTCCGTGGGTAGAGATTTCTAACATCTCTCCCTTGTCATGGACAGATCACTTCCTGGCTGAAGCTCGAATCAAGGCTTCTACCTTAATCCCCCCTGGGGGTGGCGGACCTATTAGGATGGTCCACCCTCGAAGGCTGATGGAACCCAAAAGGTTCCAAGAAGCCCTAGAGGGGTATACGGCTGGTTCTGACGGCGATTCTGTTGACGCCCTGACCAACATCTGGGATACTAACCTTTCCAGGGCTATACACAGCATCGCTCCCAAGCGTCCTTTCTGGCCTGCCTCCAATAAACAACCCTGGTATTCGGAAGACCTCAGGGAACGGAAGCGGGCTGTGCAACGACTAGAGCGTAACTGGCGAAAACATCTGCGCTTGTCCGACAGGACACTCCTCCGCTCTCTTTTAAGAGCCTATGGAGTGGCAATAGATGCAGCAAAGAATTCGTTCTTTGCTGCACGTATTGCGTCCGCAGAGTCGCGTCCAGCAGAACTGTTCAGGGTTGTGAGGGAGCTAACTCAGCTCCCCCCCTCCCTGAGCCCTATTTTGGAACCATCTAAGGCCTGCTGTGACGAATTTAACAACTTCTTCGCGGATAAAATCTCTCGGATAAGGGCTGATCTTGACGCCAGTATTCCTGCAGATCCTAGAGAGGTGTCCGAAGCGTCCGTGGCCCCTGTTATACTGGATCATTTTGAGTTTGTCAGTACCGAGGAAGTGGACAAGATCCTTCGAAGTGTTAGGAAGACGACATGCTCTCTTGATCCCTGTCCCTCATGGTTGGCAGCTCAGGGGGGAGATGCGGTGTTAACATTGTTGCACCGCATCGTTAATACATCTCTAAGAGAGGGTCAGTTTCCATCCAAATTAAAATTAGCAGTGGTTAAACCCCTGCTTAAAAAGCCCTCCTTAGACCCCCTGTCTCACAATAATTATCGGCCCATATCGCTGCTACCTTTTTTGGGGAAGGTGATCGAGAGAGCAGTCGCTTTCCAGCTTCAATCGTTCTTGGATGACACCGATTTTCTGGACCCATTTCAAACCGGCTTCCGGGCGGGCTATGGAGTTGAGACTGCCATGGTCGCCTTAGTTGATGACCTCCGTCTGGGCATGGACAGGGGAAGCATGTCCCTGTTAGTGCTCTTGGACATCTCAGCAGCTTTCGATACCATCGACCATGGTATCCTTCTAGACCGCCTGAGGGAGCTGGGTATCGGGGGCACTGCTCTGCAGTGGTTCCGGTCCTACCTCTCAGGCAGGTTCCAGATGGTGGAGCTGGGGGACTGTCATTCCGATAAGAGGGCCCTTACATCTGGTGTCCCTCAGGGAGCGATTTTGTCCCCTATGCTTTTCAACATTTACATGAAACCGCTGGGAGAGATCATCCGGAGACATGGGGCGCGTTGTTATCAGTACGCTGATGACACCCAAATAATCTTCTCTGTGTCTCCGACTGATGCAGTAACTAAGGATGGCATCTCTCCTCTTGATGCCTGCTTAGAGTCGGTAATGGGCTGGATGAGGGAGAACAAACTCAGTGTGAATCCAGGGAAAACGGAAGTACTGGTGATAGGTTCCCCGGTTCCGGGTGGCGAGATTTGTCATCCAGTCCTGAATGGGGTCATGCTCCCCTTGAAGGACTCGGTGCGCAGCTTGGGAGTACTCCTTGATTCGTCGCTCCAACTGACATCCCAGGTGGATGCGGCGGTCAGGAGTGCTTGTTATCAGCTTCGGCTGATACGCCAGTTGCGTCCCTACCTGAATTGTAGGGACCTTGAAACTGTTGTACATGCTTTGGTAACCTCTCGATTGGATTTCTGCAACGCGCTCTACATGGGGCAACCCTTGTACCAAACCCAGAAGCTGCAATTGGTGCAGAATATGGCAGCTAGATTGGTCGCTGGTAGTTCCAGGTCGGACCATATAACACCTATCTTAAAAGACCTTCACTGGCTGCCTATTCGCTTCCGAGCTCAATACAAGGTGTTGGTTTTGACCTATAAAGCCCTAAATGGCTTGGGCCCAGGGTACTTGGAGGACCGCCTCTCCCCACATAATCCGCCCCGCACACTCCGATCATCTGGGACTAATCTGCTAGAGGTCCCCAAGTTTCACTTTGTGAGGACCTCTCAGAGGGCTTTTTCCATCATTGCCCCTTCCTTCTGGAATAAGCTTCCTGCAGAGCTTCGCTCCTCTGCATCACTCGTCTCTTTTAAGAGAAATTTAAAAACGTATTTATTTCAGTTGGCATTTCCACCTTAAGTAATGGTATTTTTTCTTTCTCTGCCCCATGTGTTTTCTTATTGACCCCGGATTGTTTGTAATTTGATTCCTGCACCGATGTTTTTAATCTTTATATTGTAACAATTTTAACTTTTTGTAAGCCGCTTTGATCATATTCATGGAAAGGCGGGGTAAAAATAAAATTTATTATTATTATTATTATTATTATTATTATTAATCAAATCAAAACAAACAAACAAAAAACTCCAATAAACCCCTAGCCCTCATTAAACTCTCAGTTCTCATTAATCTTATCTGTTAGAACACCTAGAACAATAGTTGTCTGGCAGATGATAGCTATCTCTGTGTTGCAACTTCCAGTATTGATACCTTTGACAAAAAAATCATAGCACTTTGTAAGCCTTTCACTAAACTAGAAAATTCCCACTGAGGCCATTCAGGTCGAAAAGGTCACAAGCATTTTGTATAAAATATAATGTATATCCTTATTCTTTAATCCCTCCTCCATTTTGCTCTCTCTTTCACCAATAGTGTCCAACAGTGAGACATCCACTGAAAGAGTAGACACTATTTTGTAGCTTGAGTAACCATATCTATTTTCTTACTGAAAATAGATCATAGGCATTGGAATATGCAACAACTTATTCCTGACAATTATTAAGATGAGTTAAACAAACTGTAATCATTGCAATCTGCTCCTTTATTAAAGATCTAAGTGAGTAGATATGGTCATTTATATGTCATACATACATCAACCATTTAAAATATGTGTAGATGATATCACACTACTAGCCGAAAACAGTAAAGACTTGGAATAACTATTAAGGAAAGTCATGGAAGAGAGTGTAAAAGGAGGCATACAGCTGAACATTACAAAATCAAAAATAATGATCATAGATGATTTACACAGAAAAAGACAGACTTTCTGTACCTTGGTTCAGTCATAAATCAGAATGAAGACTGCAGTCAAGAAAGAAGAAGACAAGTAAGACTTGGAAAGGCAGATATGAAGGAACCAGATCCTCAACTGTAAAAGTAAATAAACGAATACCAAAATCAGGGTCATCTGTGCCACTGTATTTCCAATTTCTGTGTAAGCTTGACAGTGAAGAAATCTGACAGAGAATCAACTTATTTGAAATGTGGTGCTGAGAGTGTTCTATGGATACCATGGACTGCTAAAAAGACAAATAAAATGGGTCTAAGAAAAATAAAATCAAACCTAAACTTTTAATTGAAGCCAAGATGACCAAATTGAAGCTATCTTAATTTGGTTATATCACAAGACATGACTCATTAAAAGAAGCAATGATGCTTAGCATTGATCACTGTGGCTATTACTTTGAGAGTTAACATTTCTAAGGAACTTTTAAACGGCCAAATTACAATATTATGAACAAATCTTGCCAAGAAAACTCCCTTAGGGTCTCCATAAGTCAGAAATGACTTGAAGGCACACAACAACAAACAAAGTTGTTTATGTCACAATTATTACCATTACATCCAGTAATATGCAGAAATTATAATTAATGAGTAAGATTAGTACAAAAAACATTACTAAGGATTCTGTATGGTGTGGTATGGGAGGAGGTCAATGGGGTTACCACATTGGATGACATCAAACCTAGTAACACCACTGCATCTCATCACATGAGTAAGAATATAACTAAGATCACATTAATTCAGACCAACAGCCCATTTAGTCTGGCTTTCTGTTCCCATAGTGGCCAGCAATGAGAAGTTGACAACTTGGACAAGGGGACAATAGTATCCTCCCACTCATGTTCTCCTGTAACTATTATTGAAAGTCACACTGCCTCTGATCTCTGAGTAATATACAGCCATACTGCTAGCCCTAGCCACTCCATTAGATAAATTCACCTTCCATGAATTTGTCTAATCTTCTTTTAAAGTTGTCCAAACTGGCATCTTGTCAGTATATGTGAGAACAAATTCCACAGTTGAATCTACCATTTATATGTCCCAAATTTCCCAGCTTCATGAAATAACCCCAGGTTCTAGGATGTATTATGAGGAGGAGAACCTTTTATTCACTTCCTTCACCATATTTCATATCTCCTCTTATATTTCCCTCCCTAAGATAAACAGCCCCAAGCACTGTAATATTTCCTTGTAGATAAGTTACTCCAACCCCTTGATCATTTTGTCTGACCTTTTTTGCACCTTTCCCAGTTCTTGTTGTTGTAGTGTGCCTTCAAGTCATTTCCAACTTATGGCAACCCTAATGTGAAGCCTATCACAGGGTTTTGTTGGCAAGATTTATTCAGAGGGGCTTGCCTTTGCCTTCCTCTGAGGCGGAGAGTGTGTGACTTGCTCAAGTTCATCTAGTCAGTTTCCATGGATGAGCAGGGATTCCAACCCTAGTCATGGGACCTTATCACACGGGGTCCAAAGCAGAATGAATCCAAAAGAAATCCCGTCCTAATACGTATTATTTTTCCGTGTGTTCACACGACGTTGCACAGAACTGCTAAGATTCCGGACAGAACCCCGAACAAATCCGCAACGAATTGAGATCTTTTGAATTTCGGTTTCTTCAGGAAGTACAATTGCACTACCGGTATCATTGCGCATTTACCGCGGGTCCGAAATGCATATGAACAGGCAATACGTATTATGAAGCATTTCCCCGTCATGACCCATGGTTCCTAGCGAGATTTCCCATAGGTCTGCGAGGAAGCAGCTTATGACGTGTACTTCCTGTTTGGATCGGGCAACAAACAGAACAACAAACGGGTAAACATGTCCTCTCCTTTACCGGAATTTATCACTTGTGTGTGAACGGAAAATACGTGCCCAGAATGCGCTTTCTTGGAAGCGCAATAATTGCGCAACGACTGGAATTGCGTATTGACGCGGCCATTTACGTATTGACGCGGCTCTTTCGGTTCTTTTCGGTATAGTACTGGATTTATTCTTATTTCGGTTTATTATCGCTTTGTGGCCCGCGTGTGATAAGGTCTATAGTACAATGCTGAAACCATACTATCTCCCCACTCTATGATATCTTTCTTCAATTGGAGTCCTGAGATGCACTCTGCCTCTCTGATGCAGTGAAGGATACACTGAGCATTGAAATGAGCAGGAATTTATAAGGAATTATATGGCAAGACACTTTGTTTTCTACACAGAACTGGATATTCAGGCAGCCCTCCACATTGCAGCTTTGACTTTTGTAGATTTCATTAATATGTTCTTTCTAGAAATCGCTAAGTCCTCCAGAGGAAGTTTGTGGGAAGTTGACCATAGAGTTGCACTGGAGGACCTAGAGATTCCTTGAGAAACACTCCTCTAGGCATTTGTAGGTCCTCCAGAATTAATATTTGGTCAAATTCTGGCAGATGTTGACCATAGATTTCTGCTGGAGGACCTTCCTAGAGAGGTGTTTTCAGGTTTTTAAAAAAATAGTGTTTGTTTATTTGTGGGTTTTCTACTTTCACGAGGGTCCTGTGCCCCTAACTCCAGTGAATGTTGAGGGCCTCCTAAATTTCTTTAAATTGTGTATCTTATGATGCAAACCAGCACCATAAGATACATGGCTCCAAAATGGGGGGTTTAAAGTGAAAGAATTTTTACAGCCACAATGCCCATAAGTGGCTGTAAACTCACAACACTTTTGGACATGAACAAAAATAAAATAAAAATTCTTCAGTTCCAAGAGGTGAAAAGTGTTAACTTGGTAAACCATTACACTGCCTTTTGGACTATGACACCTGGTGGCCAAAGTTAGTAACTGACACAAAACGTTTTCTAGAGAAGATGCTGGATTTACTGGGCAAACTTTATAGGAGTGCCTCTTGTAGCCATTTCTTTGCCCAACCTGAAATCATCACTACATTGTTTTCCAGTTATGCAATTTTAATACAAATTTTCCCTGAGGGCTAATTCCCCTTTTTGTATGCTGCATTACAGAGCCAACTGGGCAGTATCTCCGAAATGTGATGCACAAAACAAATGTCAGAAGCTCATCTGGGAGTCTGTCTTTATAAGGAACTGAGCATTTCTGCTTAAGGGCTTGTCAAATATTGAAAAACAAAAGTGTTATAATAGAAGTGATATGTGGGCACAAATTGTGCATGCATTGTAAACCAACTCAGATAAAATTCAAAGACATAGGGCCTTTGCAGACTGCCAGAAATAGTGCACATTAAATTGAGGCACTGCCCTGGCTCAGTGCTAGGGAGTCATGGGAATTGTATTTTTTTTCTGGGACATTGAGCCTTCTCTGTCAGAGAGCTCTGGTGCCACAATAAATTACAGTTCCCATGATTCCCTAGCACTGAGCCAGGGCAGTGCCTCAATTTAATGTGCACTATTTCTGGCAGTCTGCAAAGGCCCATAGCCATGTTTGTCTGGAAAATCAGTATGCAAAGGGACCTTGTAACCCCTTTGAGACTACTTCCTCAGTGCTCAAGTCTACAAAAGCTCATGTCTCAAAGGTGCTGCAAGACCCCTTCACATACTAAGGTTGCATCCGCACTGCAGAAATAATCCAATCTGACGCCACTTTTAACTGCCCTGATTCAGTCCTCTAGAATTCTGAGAATTTAAGTTTTGTGACACATTTAGCCTTCTCTGTCAGAGAGCTCTGGTGCCACCACAAACTCCCATTCCCAGAATTCCATAGCACTGAGTTAAAGTGGTGTCAAAGTGGATTATTTTTTTCAGTGTGGGTGCACCCTAATTCAGATAAATTTATGTTCAAGATGTGCTTCCTGCCACCAGGCTATTCCTTTAGCTCCATTTAGCAGCAGCTGCTGATTCCAACAGAAAACCTACAAAGAAAAGAATAATGAAAGAGTGTTTTATAAAGTCCGTAATATATGAAGAGCCAGCGTGGTGTAGTGGTTTGAGCATTAAACTAGGACACTGGGAGACCAGGATTTGAATCCTGGTTTGGCCATGGAAACCCACTGCGTAACCTTGGGCAGATCACACTCTCTCAGCCTCAAAAGATGGCAATGGCAAACCCCTGCTGAAGAAACATGCCCAGAAAACTCCTATGGCAAGTTCGCCTGAGGGTGGCCATAAGTCAAAAATGACTGAGGCACACACAGGATGACCAGACCTGGTCCTCCTTTTCCAGGACATGTCCTACACTTCAACCTTCTGCCCTGGAAGAATTTCAAAATGTCCTCCACTTTGAGCAAGACTACAGAGCATGAATGTAGTATTTCTGAGTGTTTTGGTTTTTTTTAGCTTTTGTTCACCATAAATCAAAAATGACTGAGGTACACACAAGGTGACCAGCTTTGGTCTTCCTTTTCCAGCACATAGCCTACATTTCAACCTTCTGCCCTGGAAGAATTTCAAAATGTCCTCCACTTTGAGCTCGACTAAGGAGCATAATGTAGTATTTCTTAATTTTTTAAAAAGCTTTTATTCACCATAATTCAAAAATGACAAGTACACACAAGGTGACCAGACTTGGTCCTCTTTTTCCAGGACACGTCCTACATTCCAACTTGTCATGGAAGAATTTCAAAAATGTCCTCCTCTTTGAGCGCAACTAAGGAGCAGGCATGTAGTATTTCTGAGTGTTGTTGTTGTTGCTTAGCTTTTATTTTTGTTATGTCCCTACATTTTTCTGGAATGTCCTACATTGTGGGGGTGCTTTGTCTTCCTTTGAGGTTAGGACACGTGGTCACACAATATAAGCTATGCGATAAGATTTAAAAAAATGAATATAACCCTCTCCCCTCAGTCTTATTTTCCCGCCTTCAGGCGCCCTCAGAGTGTTTTTTTCTCAGCGTCCAGAGCACTGATTGCTAAGCCCCGCCCCTCGCCCGATCCTAACGGCCTACAGCAGCCGTTGGCAACCGCCCGCTCTGGCCCCGCCCACCCTCCAACGTCCATTAGGGAGTCAGGAAACCCCGCCCATTCGCCCGGCCCCCGCTCCGTTTGAGCAAAGCCGGCTACAGTGAGGTGGGGGGACATGAGTGAGTGCGTTTAGAGAGTTAAGGCGCGTGGTTTGGCAAGTTGCTCTTGGTAGGGAAGTGTGCCTGTGTGCGCACGCGCAGGGGGAGGCTGCCTCTGCGCTACAGAAATAAGCCGTTTTGACACCGCTTGCGCAGCCGTGGCTCAAGGCTATGGAATTCTGAGAAGGATTGTTTTCTATGGCACCAGAGCTCTGCTCAAGTGTCGCCCATTTTGTATCCCTTTATTTAGAAGAGCACTCATTCCCATACTTAGGTCTTCCAGGTGTTTTGGACTTCAACTCCCAGGAGACCAGACTATTAGCCAAGATGGCTGAGGCTTCTGGGAGTTGAAGTCCAAAAACCTGGAAGACCAAAGTATGGGAATGAGTGCTCTGGCTGTATCTTTGAAGGACCAGAATTTGGGAATTGGTAATTTAAAGCCCTGATTCCTAATCTTTGGTCCTCTGGATGTTTTGGACTTCAACTCCCAGAATCCCAGACCATTGGCCAAAATGGCTGAAGCTTCTGGGAGCTGAAGTCCAAAATTACTTGAAGAACCAGAGTTTGGGAATCGATGATTTAGAGCACTGGTTCCCAAACTTTGGTTCTCCGGATGTTTTGGACTTCAACTCCCAGAATCCCAGACCATTGGCCAAGATGGCTGAGGCTTCTGAAATATGAAGTCCAAAATTACTTGAAGAACCAGTTTGGGAATTACTGATTTAGAGCACTGATTCCCAAACTTTGGTCCTCCAGATGTTTTAGATTTCAGCTCTCTGAATCCCAGACTGTGGTTCTTCAAGTAAATCATTGGCCAAGATGGCTGAGGCTTCTGGGAGCTGAAATCCAAAATTACTTGAAGAACCAGAGTTTGAGAATCAATGATTTAGAGCACTGATTCCCAAACTTTGGTCCTCCACATGTTTTGGACTTCAACTCCCAGAGTTCCTGACTGTCCATCCTGGACAGAAGGTTGAAATGTGGACATGTCCTGGAAAAGGATGTCTGGTTACACAGCAAAATGAGACATTGGAGAGGATGCAATGCTTTATATCTCGTGAGCTCAAGAAAGAGAGTCCTTGCCTTCTGCATGCTTACAATCTGACAGCACAAGGAAGAAAATGTTGAGGAGAGAAGTAGAAAATGAGTACATTCAGGCACTGTTTTAAAATTTTAACTAGTAATTCTTACATGGACCAGGAAGAAGAGGAACCATCCTGGATCAGACAAATGTTAAACTCTAAAGGCCAGGGACCTATTTAAAGTAGGCTACACAGTGGTGGGTAATTATAATCTCTTCCATGTAAAAACTCACTTTATATTTAGGAGTAAGCATGGTTATATTTAAAGGAGACAGGAACACTATAAAATTATTATTAGTAGTAGTAGTAGTAGTATCCCACTCTTTCCCCAGAACTAAGACCCAGAGTGGCTCACAACATTAAAATAACAAAACTATTATATTATATTAAAATGGTTGATTAGTTTTTCCCCCAATTATTTTTTATTATTATAGGTTGTTTTGAAAGCTCTGTTTTAAGCTTAGTGGTTAAATGAATACATGCCATCTGTCCACTTTTGCACTGAATCAGTCATGGCTGCTGTTACAATTAATAACTTTTTACATCATCATAACTTTTGATGCATGCTTGTGGGCAAAGTATGGATTTCTAACTGCACTAGTGCTATAAATACAGACATAAGAGAGGAAGTAGCTATTCCAAACTGGTTAGTAAGCACAGAGTTCAGTAGGTAGGCCCTTGTGATCTGCTAGGATTTAGTTCCAGTACCCTCTGTGGATACCAAAATCCATGGATGCTCAATTCCCATTAAATACAATGGCATAATAAAATAGTGTCACTTATATAAAATGGCAAAATCAAGCGGGGGGGAGGGGGGTTGGATTTTTTTTAAAAAAATGCAAATTGTGGATGGTTGATTTAAAACAAATTCATGGATATGGAGGGTTGACTATACTAGAGTGGTAGAATTCAAAGATATAGCCATGTTAGTCTGTAAAATCAGTATATATAGAGATCTTGTAGCACCACTGAAACTAACTGAAAGAAAGAGGTTGGCAGCATGAACTTTCCTAGACTTAGGTCCAAAACATACTGCAGAAATAATCCAGTTCAAGACCACTTTAACTGCCCTGGTGATTCAGTGCTCGGGAATCCTGGGAATTGTAGTTTATTGTGGCACCAGAGCTCTAACAGAAAAGGCTAAATGTCTTAAACAACTACAGTTCCAGAATCCCCTAGCACGGAGCCAAAGCAATTAAAGCAATCTCAAACTGGATTATTTCTGCAGTGTGTTTTGAACCTTAAATCTACTTCCTCAGTTGCATTTAGTCTACAAAAGCTCATGCGGCCAATTTCTTTCTTTATGTTAGTCTCAATAGTGTTACAAGATCTCTCTACATACTGTACTAGACTTTCTGTGGTTGTATCATCTTTTATAGACACAGTGTATCTGTATCCAGAAAAAGAGATTCTGTTTCTGCCCTACACTAACTGCTTAGATTAATTGGAGGGAGGAACTGCATCTTTTAATCACTAATCTGTCTATATAAATTAGGCTACTAATGCTCCCACACATCCTTTGCAAACATTTTAGGTGTGCAGATTTATTGGCAACTGTGCTCTTTAGCTGTAGATTTTGCCTTACTAGGTTTGAGCTGATGGAAGAAAAACATAATATAAAGGATTACATTATTGCTAACTTCATGTTTATTCCTGGTTCCAGGTTTTGCTTTTAAAATGCCATTACTTGAGAAACAAGGTAAGAAAGGCTTAGTCAAATGTAGGTACGATGTGCACCAAATTAAGCAGCCTGGCAGTAGAAGCTGCAAAACATTTAAACTGTTTGACCAATCTACTTTTGTTTTGCTGGAATTAAGTGAGATTGTGTTTTACAAAACAAAATGTGATCCTATCAGAAAATTCTCACTTTGTCAATTTACACATTTTGTTGACAGATGCGGAATTATACTCATCAGATTTCTTATTTGGTGATTGCTTTTTTAAGTACTGTGGAACTTTGCTAGGTCCTATGTGCAATGCAGATCTAGATGCAATCAAGCAGATTTGGAAGTCCCATCACATGCAGAGCTCCCCATCATCTTGCCCTTTTGATAAAAGATCACAGATCTAGTTGATAGTACTGTGTTTAGAAGATGGTAGCTCAGGCCAGTGATCTAATCAGCTCAAAAAGTATACCTGCTGTTGGAGGTTTACCAAGTGCCTCAAGGTCATTTGCAATCAGACATGATAATAATAGACAGTTCCTCAAATTCCCATCACCTTGATTCGAACCACCTTGATGTGATGCAATCTTTCCTGAACAAAACCATTGCATAGTGCATAGTTTCCCATGTTCCATAGCTCCATGCATCTAGAAACTTAGCATGCCAAGGGTCAAAAATGTAGCCTTTTCCCTAATGTGCTTCTGGTTTTCCATTGTAGTGTGTCTCAGTCTCAAACCTGAGATACAGTTTATGCAGTTGATAGCAGTTAGTACCATGTACTACTTATCCACATTTAAATTGGTCATAATAATCTGAGACAATGGGCTGGAGTGGATGGGTAGGAAAAAGTGGCTCGATCCTAGGTTTTCTGAAAATGTGGCTGCAAAGCCCACTCCCAAGGTGGGATGAACACCCATGGGCTGCTCACACCACGTGGCATCAAGGCATGCTGCATGGTTTTGTTTTGTTTTGTTTTTGTCACCTTCCCACCATCCATGTGCACCATCCGCCATCATACAAACACCAATTACCTCCAGTTACCACCCTCTCCCCACCCAGATGCCAGTCCATTGGATGCCTGCCTGTATGACCAGCCACACAGTCGCACATGCAATGCACTGCCTGTACAGTGCAGCAGTGCACCCAGTGATATACTGGCAAAGCACAATCATGGAGCCCCCCCCCCCCCCCCCCCATACATGCTGCCTTCACCAGCCCTTCACCCTACGCTACCCTGTTGGACTGTCTGATTTGTATATGTTGTAATTACATCCATTGCATTATTGGCAATCACACTTTTGCTTTCCCACAGTCCTGTACTGGTGCTCGGCTGTTTATATACTGGCATAATGATGCGCATTTTCTGCCTTGAGTTGGAGTATCACAGCTTCTTTTTGGTCAAGTTTTTAGCCCTGGAGCACAGCTTCATTTCGCTTTCTACCTGGTTTCACCTTGTGTATTGTCTAAACAGCCAGGCTTCAGAGTGGTTAGAAGCCGCTTTATTTGGCCAGTGCGGATGACCCCATAAAGGCTGACCTTTACCTATTGCAACTCAAAAATAAGTCTGTCTTCTAATAATAATAATAATAATAATAATAAATTTTATTTTTATCCCGCCCCTCTGCATAGCAATCGGGGCGGCTCACAACAATTAAAATACAATAATTAAAATACATTTAAGTATCCCGATCCCTCCACCCATCCCTCCCACCCCTTAAGACCGAATTAAACTAGAAAAAATTAAAACAAGGTCAATAAAAACAGAGTGATAAAATAATAGTGACAACACAACAGAGAGTCTGGGGAGAGGATTCAATATTCTAATCCAGGGGTAGGCAACCTTTTTGAGCTGGGGGCCGGGTTGCTGCCCCCAGACAATTGGGGGGCCGAAGCACCAAAAATAAATAAATAAATAAATAATTTTTTTAAAAAATATTTTTTTAAAAAAAATATGCATGCACACTCTCTCAGCCCCAGAAAAGCCATGGCAAACCCCCTGTGGAGATTTTGCCAAGAAAACCCCAAGAACAAGTAATAACAACAATAATCAATATCATCATGGCGGGAGGCGGTGGCGGCGGCAGGACCGGCCTGGGGCCGGTCCAAAGGCTTCGGTGGGCCGCATCCGGCCCCCGGGCCTCAGGTTGCCTACCCCTGTTCTAATCCATTATCTAATCCATTATGGGAATAATTCCATAATTACTTCTATCAGAAGTGGTACTTTTGGAAAGTCATCTGCATGAAAATCACTGGATATTCTTCTATAAATATTCTCTCTAAAAAAAATCAAATATGTATATGTGACACTGAATTATGAAGAATGAAACATTATGACCAAATCCCACAAAAATGATCACTGGTGGTTGGTACACTCCAACCAAGTAAGCATAACGTTTATTTTACTATTGATTTTAGAGGGTTGCATCACAATTTAGAAAAGATCAGCAGCTGACAAATAAGTCAAACTACAAGACAATAAACTTAAGCACACAGCAGTGCAAAAATAGCCAAGTATAGGGCATACTTCCTCATGGTGAACCATTGCAGAACAAATTGACAGTTTCTCTTTCCAATGTTCTGTAGTCACAGCTTCTGGATTTCAGCTTTATTTGGCATTAATGAGCCAGGGTATGCTGGTAATTTCTCTTCATGTCAATCAGCAACATTCTGCAACTACTTTTTAATACCCAAGCCTTATATTTGCTACATTTTACAACATCTTCATTAATATAATTCCATTCTAGCACTTTGTCCTCTTTTGTTGTGAAAGCTTGTCCAGAAAGTAGGATGGCTATTTCTATTACAGAAACATGCAGTGATAAATTTACCTGTGATACATATAGACATAGCAGCAAATACAAAAAAATAATAATCATGGTGTACATACCCACTGGTTACATTGCAGCTCACTATCTGTTTATGTTTTATCACAGAAAATGGTGACCAAGTGCTGGTGAAAAATGAAACCTATTTGCAGATTTTGTAAGTATTTCATTACGATTACTTTTCGAATGATAACACTGCAAATAAATAAATATTAAAACATAGTTTTTATAATTAATTTTCATTTATTTAAGGAAAAACAAAGATCAGCGAAGGAGACTTGTACATGAAATCTGCAGCTTTTTGGACAGCAGCCAGTCTGTAAGTAATTCATGAAGCAAAAAGTGTATGTCCATGCAAATCTTTTTTTACATGGACCATGCTTAATTCTATGACTTCCTTCTTTGTATGTGCATGGGATGCAGAGGGAGGTTCTAAAAGGACTCAAGAACAGCTGCCAAAGCCAAGTTATATTTCTTTACACTTTGGCTTCAGCTAGAAGCTTTCTCCCTCTACCACAGTGTCTTAATTTCTTAATTGGAGGCACATACAATTGTTATGATTATTCTGTGATAAGGGAAATGGATTTTGTATTTGTTCCAGAGCTGTGATAACATAGGCTGGCTCAAAGTGAGCCCTTAACTCTGCCTAAATATCTTTGAATTGCAGATTGAGAGTAAAACCTACCTGTCATTTAAGGACAATGTAAAAATAGATATTGGAGGAAGATGAATAGGGCTACCTTTTGACTAGTACTAGCAATAAGCAAATGAAGCACAACAGTCAGAAGGAGGGGGAGATTCACCTGTCTGCCAAGAAAAATAAATTACACCAAATTTGCTTACCTCCATAAATTTATTCAATTTGTGCCCTGTCCTTCATCCTAAGTGCTCAGGATGATAACAATACAAATCAAAACATGTAATTAAAAGTCACAATCATCTAAAAAGGGGGTGGGAATTGTGTAACCCTCCAAATGTTTTTGAGTGCAACTACCAACATTCCTTATGACTGTCTGCTAGCTAGGACAGCTGGAAACTGGAGTCCCAACAGCATCTGGAGGGACAGATAGTTCCATGTCAATATGACACCATAAACTGTTATTGTTGTGTGCCTTAAAGTCATTTGTGACTTATGGTGAAACTATCAAAGCATTTTCTTGGCAAGATTGGGGGGGGGTGCCTTTGCCTTCCTCTAAGATCAAGAGAGTGTGACTTGCCTAAGGTTACCCAGTGGGTTTTAATGGCTGGTCAAAGCCTGGTCTAGATTCATAGACCAAAAATCAAACTACTGCACCATGCTGGCTCTTATGCATTTCAAATTACAGTTATCTATTGTATTCCCCATCACCATGTATGGATGTGAGAGCTGGGCAATAAAGAAAGTAAACAGAAAGAAAATCAACTCATTTAAGATGTGGTGCTTGAGAAGAGTGCTGAGGATATTGTGGATGGCCAAAAAAGATAAACAAATGGGTCCTAGATCAAGACCAAACTCTCCCTGGAAACCAGAATTGAGGTTGCCATACTTTGGGCAGATCATGAGAAGGAAAGACTCATTAGAAAAGGCAATGATGATGGGAAAAGTGGAAAGCAGCAGAAAGAGAGGAAGACCACAAGCCAATGGCTAGGATCAATCAGAGAGAGACCATGGCCCTGAACCTGCGAGACCTGAGCAGAGAGATGGAGTTCAAGAGGTCTTGGAGATGTCTCATCCACAGGGTCACCATAATTCAAGATTGACTTGAGGGCAGCTAACAACAACAAAGCCACTAATTACAAATATCTGATGAAATATAATAAAAGCAATACAGGCAAGCAAAAATAAAGAGAAATAAGAGTCTGGTCAAAGACTGTCTTATTCCCCACCAGGTTCTACAAATAGATATGCTTTCGACACATTTATAAAATAATAATTTTTTTGCAGACAACAGGCTCTCTAACAGAAAATTCTTCCATAAGCAGTAGGATATCCCCATCAAGAAAGCCTTGCCACAGATGGTAGTCCTAGTGTCCACAGTACCCAGCACCCAGGGGGGTACCACAAGTACTACCACAGACAGAGCCTCTGCATCTGATCTTGTCCCCTGGTTACGTTTGTACTGGGGAAAGGAAACTATGGGGGGTTGCAGACTGCCAGAAATAGTGCAAATTGAGTCCACTTTTAGGGTTAGGGTTAGGGTTAGGGAATCATGGGAACTGTAGTTTATTGTGGCACCAGAACTCTCTGACAGAGAAGGCTCAATGTCTCAGAACAAAAACAATTCCCATGATTCCCTAGCACTAACCCTAACCCTTAAAGTGGACTCAATTTGCACTATTTCTGGCAGTCTGCAACCCCCCTATATTACTGGAAGGCCTAGAAAGCTGATTTGTCAGACATACTTGTGTGACAAAGCCGCTAGACAGACCTGGCTTCCTGGCTGTCAGTTCAGGCAGCCTGGGTGCTGGGGCTATGGGGGAATTGGGATGTATAAAAACCAGGGTGTGTCAGTTAGTTGAAGGGAGCTGGAGAGAGAGAGAGACAAAGGGTCTCAATAGATCAGATAAGTTCCGACAGGAGAGGGAGTTCATCTCAGTTAGCCCAGAAGGAACTGTGATAATAAGCCTGTAATTGTTATGTTAATGTAACCACACTAAGTTTGAAGTAATCTATCTAAGATACATTCTTTCTTAATGTTATTTAAGAAAGTTACTGTTTATTTTTTACAACAGATGACTAATTTCCATAAGTATAGATAAAGGCAAGCGTGATACCTAAAACATTGGTTTGGGGAAGACACTTGCCCTTATAAACTTAGGGAGAGTGTTAAAGGATAAAAGCAGGGCAGGTGTCAGTGACTAGGGGCTTTCTATGGATGAGAGGTAAAGATAACCTCAGGTGTATAAGGAAGGTCCCATCACAACTTATAATACCAGAAATGAGATTGAAAGAGCATAATGTATTTTCAAGTAAAGAGTTGTAATGAAAGACCTAGATATCTGTTCTGATATTTCTGAACTTAGGGCCTCTAAGAGGCAGGGATGGGGAGGGGCAGCCACATGCTGGGCGCCCCAACCCCACACTGAGGACGTCAAGACGTCCTTCCGGCGCGGCGTCCTGATGCACTGTGCCGGAAGGGGTGCTAAAGAGCCACGCGGCGGCTCTTAGGGCGCCCTTTTGCTGGCTCTGAAAGGAGCAGCATTTTGCCGCTCTTTTCTGGGCCGGCAAACAGGAGAATTGGGCCATTGCATGTGATAGCAGCGGCCCCGATCCTCTGCTTTCCAGGGCAGCCAGTCTGCATCCCCCCTCAGTTTCAAGATATGCTGATAAGACAGTGACAGTAATCATGTCTTCTTTGTTTGTTTAGGTTCAGGAGATTGATGCTCTGAGAACAGAAAATAGGAAGCTTAAAAATGCGGTATCTATTTTACATTTCTGCCATTTTATTTTTGTGGCTGTCTTAGATGCTGCTCCTATGTGTGGGTCTGTAATTTCCATCAGAGCTTCATCCCAGTTGATGGCATGAATTTGGTGGCCATACATGGCCCTTGGCCTGAATGTTAAATTGTATGGTAGTTAGAAAGGCAGGTTTTACTGCTTCATAGGTTCCAAGGTGTGTGTGTGTGTGTGTGTGTGTGTGTGTGTGCACTGTGAACCGATAAGAGGGAAATTATATAAATACAGATATAATAATAATAATAATAATAATAATAATAATAATAATAATAATAATAATTTATATCCCTCCCCTCTGCAGAGCTATCGGGGCGGCACCACAACACCAAAATTTCCATACAGATATATCAATACAATCTAAACAGAACATAAAAATCCAAAATTTCACCCATCCTTCAAGAAGTAAGGGTTCTTCCTCTTATTCTAGGCCCGATGGTGCTGGGCCTGGTGTCTCTCCCTCAGATGACATCGGATGGTATGGAGGGAGAGCTCTTCTTCTTATTCTAGGTCCGATGGTGCTGGGCCTGGCGTCTCTCCCCCAGATGACATCGGATGATATATATATATATTTGGGTCCAAGATAGAATTGTGGAAGAGTAAAGACTTACTGGTGGTCTCCCTTTTTGCAAATAGTCCTTGCGTAAATATTCTAGGCTTCCTCAGTGCTTGAAGTGGGGATTTCTGCTTCCCATAGCAAAGGGCTTGTCATTTCAGCCAAATCATAGAAATTAAGAAATAAAACAAATTGCTTGGAGTATTTTCTCATAGGTACTGAGAAAATCATAGACTGCATCCACACTGCATAAATAATCCAGTTTGACACTACTTTAAATACCATGACTCAATACTATGGAATTCTGGGAATTGTAGTAGCATCAGAGTTCTCTAACAGAGAAGGCTAAATGTCTCACAAAACTGCAGTTCCTAGAATTCTGTAGCATGGAACCATAGCACTTAAACTGGTGTCAAACTGGATTATTTCTACAGTGCAGATGCAGCCATAGTACTTTTTCATTGGGGTTATCCTACCTTACTGAATCTTGCAAATTAACAAAGCAGATGAAATGTAACACATGCAGTCTTCACATGTGAGAATTGTTTTAAAGAGAAATACCTTTGTTAAATGACAAAAGTAAATGTCCACATATATAAAGGACTTTGGGAATGGGGGAAAGAAAATAAGGCCTCAAAATTACATATACAGACATAGGAATTAGGACATTTCAAACATGTATAAAAGGGAACATAACAGTTTGAGGACAGCATCTTCAGAATATATGTTTCCAAAAAGACTAGGAAGTTTATCACACGGGGGAAATCCCGTACGGAAACGGGGGTTTAAAGTAGGAAAAAAGCGCAAAAGCGGATGTTTTTTCAGACAATGTTGCTGTTAAACTGGGGTTAAAATGGGGTTAATCCGAACGGAAACCCCTCATTGATGGCTTCTTTTTACTTTCAGGTTTTTCCGAAAGTAAAAAGAAGCAGTTTCCATTCGGATTAACCCCATTTTAACATCGCTTTCACTTTTCACACTGGGGAATCCTGTTAAAAAATTGCTTCCGCTTTTGCGGTTTTTTTCTACATTAAAGCAGGGTTTCTCCACGGGACTCCCCGTGTGATAAACTCCCTAACTCCTAGGATACCTGGGATGATACTTATGAAAACCTGAGACAAGTAGAGTGATCCTTCCACACGGGGTTAGGCATGAAGGACCCCCGTGAATATGAAAAGACTGCAAATAAAAAAAACTACTATTTTTTACCTAAAAGAACACCTCACTAGGGATCTCCAGGTCTTCCAGTGCAACTCTATGGTCAGCATCTGCCAGAAGTTTATCATAGAATCACGCTGGAGGACCTAGAAATGCCTAGAGAAGAGTTTTCTCTAGGAACTTCTAGGTTTTCCCACACAATTCTATAGTCAAGCAGAATTCTATAGTCTAGCAGAATTGCACTGGAGGACTTAGAGATTCCTAGAGAGGACATATTAATCAAAACCACAAATAATCAAATCCACAGAGGTAAAAGCTGCAAATGTGGAGGACCAACTGTAAATCCCAAAACCTTGATTGTTGTTCTTGTGTTTCTCCAAGTTATGGCAATCCTAACATGGGGTTTTCTGGAGCTGAGTGTGTGTGACTCAACCAAGGTCACCCAGAGGGTTTCCATGTGGGTTTCCATGGTTGAGCAGGGAATCAAACTCTGATTTCCAGAGTCATAGTCCAGCACACAAACCACTACACCACACTGACTGAAAACCCTGATAGACTGTTTTATCTAATGATAAAAACAACTATTTCTCTAATATATATGACTTATGTGGCTAATACGCTTTAATAATTCTTGATATACATTGCAAAAGATTTAGCCATATGGGTTATTATGAAAAAGAAAGTAACCTAAGGGTGTATATTCAGAAATAAAAGACTGAATATCTGCCTGTTGAAGATGTCTAAAGAAATGATCTGATTGAAGATACTCAGAAGGATATTTGCTCTGTTTGGAATATAAAGATAATCACAGAGTCTAATACCATTTTCATTATTTGTTTCAATTAGAACTCAAGATTGCGTTATAAAACAAAAGGTATGTATTAATAACCTTTAAATGTCATTGAAAGGATTAGACATCTTGGGGAGCAGATATTTGATTTGGTTTTATATTTTTCATTAGCATTCTTCCCAGGAACTCAGGGAGCTTGTGTAGATGAGTATGTTGAATCAAGTGAACACTCAGAAAGCTTGAATGCTACAGAATACCCAGATAGCCTGTGCATATACACCTTGTACGTATGTAGGCTTGTACATATATAAGATAAAAACAAGTCCAGCAGTAGTGACCACACCCCCTGATGCATTAATGTACTATGTTTCTATTTACCTTACATAAGACTGCAGAGATGTATAGGACAGCTAGCTAACCTAGCAGCCTCTCTGCGCTTTAAGGTCCCCTTGCTGCAGATAACGACATCAAGAAAAAAGAGTCTGAAGAGAGGGGACATGGCCCAGAGAAGAACCATATCTGGAAAGTAGGCTGGTCTGTAGTCATACCTTCTAGGCATGTTGTGCTTAGACTTGATTCCCTTTAAAGAAGAATCTACATCAAATGATTGTACAGGGCAATGATTGTGCTTTAAATCAAGATATATGAATTGAGTACCAGATTAAGAACTAGCATAGAAAATTAGAGGTTGCTTCCTATACCACCAAAACAACAACATCAAAAAACAGTTCAATATGCAAATACAACATTTTTATTCAAAACCAACAATATGCATGTGAAAAACATGCAGATCAGGTAAGGAAAAAAATCAAAATATTTTTTGTCCCCAAATGTCTCTAGAAGCCCTCCACAGGGCTTAGTGGATATTGTGGATCAAAAACAATTTTTTTGATTCACTGGAAGGCCACAGTTCTTTGAGGGAACACCCACAGGTAACACTTTGCCACCTAGAGATCACTAGAAAACTTCTTCGAAAATGTATCAATTAATGATTTTTTCTTTCTTTCACTGACATCTACTTGCTTTTTAATATGCTGGGAGGGGCTGGTGAGGCAGGCCTATCTGCTCTGTCCTTTTTTCTTTGTTTTGTTGTTCTCATATGCTCAGTAAGGGATTCTGGAGGCACCAGTGGAGTCATTGGAGGTGTGGAGGGTGCAGACTGCACCAGGTGACACCCTAACACCTACCTTTTGGTAGAAACGTGCTGTGGCATTCATCTTCTTCCCTTTACAATGTTTTAAGAGATGATGGAGTGGAGTGAAGCTCAGTGTGAGGAGAAAGGTAGGGCTGGGATGTGTTATCGCACATGAAACTGCTGCTGTGCTGCTGCCCATCCCTCAGCTGCATTTAACTGGCCAATTTCTTGCAGGCTAAGCATGGATGAGGGACAGGTAGTGGTCAGGTGGCAGCGCAGCAGCAGTTTCATGTGCGATAACACCCGTCCCATCCCGATCCCATCCCATGCCCAGATCAGGCAAAAATGGTGTGTGCGCTAATCTCCATAGTGCTATAATTGTGCAGTGTGCATATTCCCTATGCATGGTGGAGGCGAGGAGAGACGTGTGTGTGTGGACACTCTCATGCACCTTTAAGTTGATTGTTGACTTATGAAGACCCCATGAATTTCATAGGTTTTTTTAGGCAAGGAATACTCAGAGGTGGTTTTGCCGTTTCATCCTCTGAAATATAGCCTACAGCACCTGGTATTTACTTGTGTCTTAAAATAAGAGATGAATTTCCATTTCTAAAAGCTAAAACTATCCTTTTCCTTCCTTCTCAGATTGGGCTCTAAAGAAGGAAGAATATGAAAAGTAAGGCATGATTTGATATAGTTACATTTTAAGCACAACTGTTTGTACGTTTCCAATATACTGTAGTGTGTATTTAATGTAATGTATTTCATGCAATCTGTATCAACTACTTTTTCTGTCAGTCTGTTAAATAATCCTGAGTGGGATCTTGCCTAGGTAGCATAGAGCTATGACCTGATGGGGTTTTTGTTTCTTGGTTTTGTTTTTTTGGTACTGCATTGGACCTGATTGATCTACAGCCTTAACACTTGGTATTTCAGAATTTAGATCAGCTCTCCCATTTCATGGACATAGTATTGCACAGTTTCAGTGATGTCTAAGGTCATCACTTTGGTTCTTTGGGCCACATAACTATACCGTCTCTGCCACATTTTCAGGTATATTTTCTGGCATATTTGGCATACCAGAATTTACTGTATTACATTGGTAGAGTTTCACTGCTTCTATACATTCCTTGCCTTGCTTAAAATCAGATTTCCTGTTAAATATATGTACATGCTTCTTAATTCACCCCTCCTATTTCTGTGCCTTGTTAGGAATAAAAGGAATAGACAAAATGAAATAGATTGGATGCTATTAGACTGGTAGCTTTTCACTACATGTTTTCCAATTGTCAATTATTTTGTTAGCATCATCATAAGCAATGGTTTTTAAATTTAATGTCAACTTTATTTTGTTTTAATTTCAAAGTGAGATTGAGAGACTTTCAGGTGAAATATCAAATTATCTGAATGTCACCAATTTCTGGGTGAGTATGATTTAGTTGTTTTATGAGTGGTATGCAAGCTAGTGGCATCTAGTAGATTGTGACTGAAAAAACATGGATCTGGCTGAAGTTATTATGGCCAACAGTATGATGCTATGCATGTCTGCCCAGAAGTAAACCTTTTGGCCCTTTCTGTGGGTTCTCTTAACACAGTACCATCAGTATCAGGTATGAAGGAATGGAAGTCCTTTTGATTCCACAATAATATTGTGTAATGAATGTACCTATTTTCCTTATCCTTTAAGACAAAACTACATATTACACCAAACTCAAAGTACTCAGTTTAGAATCTCTTTAGCTTTTACTCACAATTGCTAGTGAGTCTGTATCAGAACTATCATGCACACATTTTCTGCTCCCTGCCCCTAAATGATGACTAAACTTATAAGTGTAAAAAAGAAAACCCCACCATTACCTTTCAAAGGACAACACAAAAGAAATTTTGAAAGGTTGCGTGTAGAGCTGTTCCTGGAGATTTCCTCTCATTTCAACTTCTCCTCAGCATCTTATGTTTAGGAATGTAATTCTTCACTTTTTTTCTTCTTGAAGGAAATGAGTAATTAAAGCAATTTTCTTCCCACTGGGAGAAAGTATTTGAAAATCACAGTTTTTGAAATGTATTCATATTTTGGGACTTATTCCATGGCTGTTTTGGAGAGAAAGCAGCATTTTCTGTGCAGAAAGCAGCATTTCACCCCTCCAGATATGTTTCTTATGCAAAAGGTGCTGTTGTCTGTGCATTTTTTGATGCTGTTTCCTGTGCAGAATAAGTTCTGAACTGCAAAGTCCAGGATTCTTCTTGTCTGGGTTTCTCAACAATCAAAAACATATTTTAAAAATTATTTTTCAATTAATGTATTTTAAATTATTATTTCCATCCCTACTTAAATCAAACTCTGGTTCTGATTTCTTCTTTCACTAGTTCTTACTTACACAGCTTTGAATGAAATGATTCAGTTAGTGCTGGATAGAATTGCGTTTGCATTTTCCATCAGATCCTTTCTGTATCTGGCTAACTATTTAACTCACTGGTCTGAATTTAATAACCAAGCTTGGTAAATAGTATTCTCTAGTGGGCCTACTAAAAAGCAAAAGGGCCTCACACTAATCCTTGTGAGACTGGTAGTTCCTTCTTGACACCTTTTGTTAGCATTGCTAACAAAAGGCAGCACATATCATGTAACTGTTCTGGCCTCAGAAATAAACTGCCAAGCTTGTCAACAGCCCCAATTAAATATTTATCAAATCTATAATTTTATTTTTCAAATAATTTGAAACTAATCAAATAAGCTTTTTCAGACATTCTTTTTTTCAGAATTTATATGACATACATATTATTTGTACATCCATACTCTCAATGAACTCGATAGGATTTAGTTCTCAGTAGTCATGTATAGGATTCCACTGACAGTCTGAAAAAAATTAATATTGACTTAAAATTCTGCTGCTTTCTGTAGTTTTTTTATAATACTTAAAAATGACTAGCTTTAGATGGCTGGGGCCTGAGCTGTAGGTTACAGACATTATTGTCTTTATAGCTACATGATAATTATACCCAATAGTCAGAAAATGTTAATTCCTGAAATGTTACTTCCCAAAAGGAAGTATTTGTCTCAGATGCACTCTGTTTTCTCTGCTGAATTTATGCTGATTTTTTTCCTATGCTGTTCTGCTTTCATTTATTGTAATGTTATGATGTTATTTTCCTCAGTGCTGTTTCCTTTTCTATGTTATTTTGCTTTGCACCCCCAGTGACGAAGTACAGGTCCACGCTGGGATGAAAAGGGGCACAATTTTATTAGTTACAGCTTCAGTCCAGTTTTTGGCTTCTTCATGGAGACTGGATTGCTGTTATTAATTGGCTCACCTATCAACAGATGCCCAACCCAGTCTGTCTGCTGGGGAAAATCAGGGTACCCAACCATGGCCAAGGAGGTGGCCACAAAGTTGGGCTCTTGCTTCTAGATCTCATCCCCAAGGTTCCTTAAGGGAACCTTCCCAGTGGAATGATGATTAAGCCTATCCACTACCACCACCTAACATGGATCCAGCCTCATGCCCAAACAACCAGTACCTCAACATGGATATAATGCATCCAGTAATTCTAACCTAAAGGCAGTTGCTGCTATGAAGGAGGCAAAAAGCCCATGGAGCAAGAGCCGGTTATCTTCTGGGTAAACATTTTCTTCAGCCCTACCATAAAATGGTTAATTCCCCAAATGGATCATTCATATCTGATATATTTTGTCCTGTGCTGAATTTATGATGATTTTTCTCTGATATTTTGCTGTTTAGTTATTTTATTGTAATTGTGGGTTTTGTTTTTCTAGTGGTATCTCTTCTACGCTGGTTTGCATTCTGGTTATTTTATTATAATTTTATGTCATTTTTATTTTTTCCACATCATTTTACAATAGGGTAGCCTAAAATCTTTTAAATAAGTGAAAAAAAATATTTAGCTATGGAAAAGTGTGAGGAGGTAGAGGATGACATTTTGATATATCCATGTAACTTTTGATCTTATAATGACATTTGGTTTGGTCTCAAGTTACATGTCTCTCTCCTTTTAGTATGAAGAGTCTGAGCTTCTGAACCAAGGTAACATGTCTAAGGGACTGCAAAGAACATTATCTAATATGAAACATCTCCTTATCTTTATGCCATTGTATTATAGTTATCATACGATGCATTGTGTCACAGTCTGACACTTGTACTGCTATTCAGATGCACCATTAGTGCACTATGAGGACTAACAGCTTGATCATGAACATTGTTGTGAATATTATCTCTATGCTCTAAATCAGGAGAGGGCAAAATCCAGGAGCCAATGGGCTGCACCAGCTCCCCCAGGGACCCCAGAAGTCTGTCTCTGCCTGCAGTGTCCCCAGTCTTACAAACCCCCCCCCCCCAAAAAAAAACCCAACTCCAAAACCTTGGCTGGGAAAAAATTGAGCAATCTCATGGGTTTGCCATATTCTAATACCTCAAATCTGAACATTTATTTTGCTCATTATGCAGCATTTTATAATTATGCATGTAATTCTAGTTTGCATTCTAATTAAGCAAATTCAGCACATTTATTATTGCAATTTTTCTACCATCTTTCATCCTGGAAGCTTATCTCATGGCTTTTCAAATTGGCTTACCATTTTCTTAAGCTGGAAAACTCCCAGCTTCGAAAAGAGGCATGCTGAGCACCCCAGGGAGTGGAGATGGACCCAGGATGCCAGCCGAATTAAAATTTAAATCGGAAGAGGCAAACCGATTTGAAAAGCAAACAGCATGGGGGGGGGGGAGAGAACCGAAGTTGCCATATCATCAGATATATGAATTAAATATTTTATTATAACTAGAAAAGAGTGTAGTTTAACTTTCTTTGTTGTATTTAATTTTTCATCTAGTGAATGCATTAGTCAGTTCCTGTGCTAGGATATCTGTGCTACCTCCCAATTACTGTTTGCTAATGACCAGTTAATGTAATTATAAGATAAATGTTAGTATTTTTTAAACATTTCTATTACCTTCATTTGTGTAAATAAACAAATTGAAAGCATGTGCCAGTCCAGTGAAGAAGAGCTGCAGCCCTTTGCATGTTGTCTCACTTGTTCCTGCCTGTCTTCCTCCTTCCATCCTGGCACTGCACTTCTCACTTTCTCCTTTCTCCTTGCCATAGGTTCACCACCTGTGACATAGGTTCACCACCACTGTTCTAAGGGGTATGATTGGTCCTCTCAAGGCAGTGGTGTCACAGGGGGTCTGCGAGGGGTATGGATCCCCCCAGGTGACATCCCGAAGAGGGGTGACACCTGGTTGGGCCCTCGTCTCCCTTCAGAGCAGGGCACATGCACGCTCTTTCCAGCTGCTCCAGCCCTGGGCATCCTCTCAGGGAGAAGGCCCAGGGCCAGAGAAGCAGGAGGGGCATGTGCATGCACGCTTGCTGGCTGCTCTAACTCCAGGCTTCCTCCCAGGAAGAAAGCCCAGGGCCGGAAGAGTGTACCTTTTTGCCTGTCTCTGCCCCCCCACCCACCCCCATCAGGTGACAGCCACTGTTTCAAGGGGAGCCTGGCCTGTTTGAGACTGAGGAAAGCCTCTTGTAAAAACTGGAAGTTACTTCCAGTCCTTTGCTGTTTTGAAAAAAGACACACACAGGCCTGCAGTGGTAGAAATGGCTCCAAAATGGCCAGGATCTGCCAATTTCTTAGGGGGAAAGGGGGAGATTTTCTTTTGCATAGAAAATCTTGGGAAAGAAACAGTTTTGCCACCCTGGTCTGAATGATTTTCGTAAAATTGTATTTCCTTCATTTCTGATGTTGATCTTGAAAACATATTTGCTGAGCATGCAATTAGATCAAGGAAACTGACATCAGAAAAAAAATGCCTAAATTTGAATGAGTGCGATGCTGTTTTTAATTTTTCAGATAAAAGAACACCAAGTGAACAAAGAAAACATGTCAGGTGATAGCTAAAGCTTGCTTCTTTGTCCAGATAACAGTGTGTGTGTTGTTCTGTAACAGGCTTGTGTAGCCCTGCAGATGCTGATGAACTACTACATCTAGCATTGTACAGCACAGGCTAGCCTGGCAGGAGCTAAAAGAAACCAGGACGAAATTCTACAGGGCCACAGGTTCTCCAGCTCTGCTCAAAGTGGTTAGCAATAACATTTTGTGAAGATTCTTTCAATTCATTCACTGCCTAGTATAAAAGATTCTTAAAAACGTATTGAGTAAATTTTGCATTAATTCATTGTGCTTTATTTTTATGCGTGTCTGATGAAAACACTAAGTTGTGGGGAACCTGTGTTTTCCATAAGTTACTTAATTATTGTCATGCCTAACCACTGGCTACATTGGCTAGGACTGATAGTCAGCAACATCTGGAGGCTACAGATTCCTGAACCCCTTGTATAAGAGGGAAAAACCCATTTCCTCCTTGGATTATGTAACTGGATAAATTAGCTCTCATATATATAAATAAATAGCCATAACCTTTAAAATGACAGAAAATTTATTTCCCTATCTACAGCACTCAGACAGACAGTGCATTTGGAATGGAGAAGAGGTAAGGGCAAGCACACAGTCTTAATTCGTTTTGAAATTGCTTTGATGTGAGGGACTTCAGGCACATCCCTGCTAGAATTTCCACATGGCATTAAAGCTATTTAGACCACAAAGAATCAGGTAGTCTACTGTGAAATAATTTCTCATCTATTTCTCCGGGGGTTGGACTGGATGGCCCTTGTGGTCTCCTCCAACTCTATGATTCTATTATTTGTGTGCTCCATCTTTGACATTGCACAAAGTATACTTCAACAAATGCATAAAATCTAATTTATGTTGACTGAAATTTTAATTAGATAAATGGAAGTGGTTAAGAAACATTGAAATTACCCAGCTTCTGCGCAAACAACACTCCAGGTTTTGACAGTACATAGTTTCACATTCTCCTATGCAGTGGATGCACATTTATAAATTTGTGACACACAGTCACCATTGTTATATTTGTTTTTGGTTCACTGGCATTACCTTTTCCCAGACTTTTTGTGACTTTGCATTTAACCAGTTGCTATAGCTGTGACTTATTTCATTTAGTTGTTTCCAGCTATACTAGCTTTAACATGAGTATCCTGTTCTTTAAAAAAAAAAAAAAAAAAACACCGGATAAAAGTTTCCTTACAAGCCTCCATTCCTGATGTCAAGTTCTCAAGGCACCTGAACACACAGTGACTACTTTAAGTCTTCAAAGAATAAATGTGGAGATGGTGACAGAAATAGCCAAGGAGAACTACCTCTTTTGTTTGGTAGTCTCCACAGTGATAAAAGTTAGAGACAAGCTAGACATAACTACATGTTTTGGCCTTGTGTGTGCTTGTTAATGCCAAGCACACACAAGTAAATAAAGCTGCATAGAGCAGGAGGAGTCAAAGCATGTGAAAATTCAGGGATGACCAGTAGATCCATTGCTGTGGAGACAATAAATCTGTTCTGGATTTTACAGAGCTGGTCCAAGATGGACCTTAGAGCTGGATCCTTCTTCCGCACCTACAGAGCTCCCATTCAAGCTGGAACAGCAGTAGGAGGATCAGCAATAAAATTCAGAGTAGATTTGCCATGCTTAGGCCAGCCACTAGCTACCCCTTTGGAAATCACTCCCCTCAAGATGCTTAAAATTGTTTTTATTCTATCCTACACAGAACTGTTGAAACACAGACTAGAGAAGATTTATCAAGGTATTGTACAGTGGACAAAAATAATTCTTATTTAAGGTGGTATAATGCAAAAGAGCCAGATAGCTTACAAAGACAATATGATTGCTTCTTTTAATCATTTCAAGATGAGAAGAATTACCGGTATAAAAAACCTGAAGCTGGCTGGGGCTGGGAACTGCCCACTTAGAATTTTCCATTGGTTGAAAAGGATTCCCCTTAATATATTTAAGGATAAAGATATCACTATTTTGTGGATTTTGGGTGATACAGTTACCCCTGGATATGTTTTCTATTATCCATTGGTTCCTATTGGCAGGAGATGAGTTGAACCTTCATTTCATAGAAAGAAAATTGTGAACACAGGCAGCAATAGTAGATGAACTACAGTGGCAGGAGTGGGGAAATAATCTAACTGTACAGTTTTTACTCCTTTGGGATCTTTCCTTAACTTGTTCTTGCCTTCCATCTTTATTCCTGGATGACTTTTACATCCCTGCACGACTGATAGACAATGTTTCCCTGTTTGAAAGTTAAATGCAACACTATCAGAAGTAGTTACACTGAAACCTATATAGGACTTACTGTCAAATTAGTATGCATTGGATTCCAGCCAAAGACTTTAATATTAAGTGGTGGTTTACATTTAAATAATAAACGAGATTGAACTATTGTTGTTATTATCCCCAATTTAGCTATGTTTTCGAGGACTCGCTATCACAGGTAAGAAAAGTCTGTGGAGCAGGTAAGCAGCTGCTGTGCATGCATTGAAGCCACTGAGTTAATCCAGTATTCAAGACACTTGGTTTATAACAGCTATGTTGATCCCTTTCTGAATGTATTTTTTTTCTTGATAATTCTAAAAAGTGTGGTACTCAGTTCCCTCACAATGCCAGCTACTTTGAAAAGTGGAATAATTTTTGTAGCAGGCTGGAAATTTTTACAAGCAACAGCCTCAGTGCTCTTTGATTGCTCCTTCTTCACAAGAATCAATATAATTGTAGCCATTCCATATATTTTTTAAATTTGGCACAATCCAAACAGAATCATGGACTTTTATATGCCATTTATTTCAAAGGGAGTTTAAGCACCTTTGTCTCCCACTTCTGTTAAAATAAATGTCACTTTTAAAGGCAATGGAATTTGGCTGGATTGTGTCCATTATCCTCTTCAGTGTAAAATAGATGTTTTGTTCTCACGATCCACTATGGCCATATGCAGATTTCTACGGTTGCAAGAGAAAAATACTTGCTGGCAGAACTGCATTAATCCTTATCATGAGTATTTACTAATAATGCTGGGCTAGGGATAACTGATGTAGCATGTTTAACTTTTTTCATACCCTCTGATTTTTACCTGTGACTTGATGTCTCTTGCATAAACCCATCTCTATTTTCCATCTGAATGAGCCAAGAGAGTAAGGAGGGAAACAGTGAGAGGATGGGTTGCAGAGAATAATAGGTGGGAGGGAGAAATAGTTATGTAGCCTCTTGGCTGTCCAGGTCTTCTGTACAAGAATGCTTATAATGTAAACAAGATCTCACATAAACTAAAATCTCACATAAACTAATGACTAGTTATTGACTAGTTTATTTCATTTATTTATTCCAGACTAAATGATTAATTAAAATAAGTAAAAAGCTTTTTAAAGCAGAGTTCATAATATTTATTTAATATGTAAATGCTTTTACAACTAGTATAGTTATTTATGAAGACTCTTAAAATGGAGATACTTAAAATGTGTCTCATGTTGTCTTTACAGGATGAGTTTGAATAGCAGACGTCTAGTATAATAATAAGCCAAGTATGGAAGAGAGAGCCTTTATGTTTGGTATATAAAATTTTATTGAACATATTAAAATATATGTATCCATATGACAAATAAAGATATTTTAATTCTTCCATATTTTTAGTTGGTTGATTTATTACTGATACTTAGCTAATATTTAAATAGCATCGAAGTATCAAAGATATTTATATCTCCTTAGCTAAGACTGCACTTTATCTAAGGCAGTTTGGAAAATGCATGTGTTTATCCTTTTCCAGTTTGGAAAATGCATGCCATTATAGAACAGATGACCAAAACTCAGCCAAAACTTTAAGGTCTACAAATTTTTCACTTGCCTCAAAGACAATTTCATTGGATTGGATGAGGAAAAACAGATTGAAGCTGAATCCAGACAAAACGGAGGCACTGACAGTCACGGGACCGAAACCAGATTTGGGAATACAGTCTCCAGTCCTGGATGGAGTCACACTCTCCTCTAAGGACTGTGTTCGCAGCTTGGGGGTACTCCTAGATTCGTTGCTTCACATGACTAGTCAGGTGAATGCAGCGGTCAGGAGTGCCTGTTATCAGCTTCGGCTGATACGCCAACTGCGCCCTTATCTGGATATGAGGGATCTGGAAACTGTGGTTCACGCTTTGGTAACCTCACGTCTGGATTACTGCAACACACTCTACATGGGACTACCCTTGTGCCTAACCCAGAAACTGCAACTGGTACAAAACATGGCAGCCAGGTTAATTACTGGAACATCTAGGAGGGAGCACATAACACCTGTGCTTAAATCCCTCCACTGGCTGCCGATTAGTTTCCGGGCACAGTACAAGGTGTTGGTTTTAATCTTTAATGCCCTACATGGCTTGGTTCCATCTTATCTCAGGGACCGCCTCTTCCCGTATGACCCCCCGCTTGCCCTTAGGTCCTCTGGGAGGAACCTGCTGCAGCCCATGAAGACCAGGCTCTTGCAGACCTCCCAGAGGGCCTTTTCTGCAACCGCTCCCAGACTTTGGAACGGCCTGCCGGACGAGATCCATTTTATTACCACTCTTGCTGCTTTTAAGAAAGCAGTAAAGACGGATCTCTTCCGGCAGACCTTCCCGGAATAACTTAACGGCAATGGCGGAGGTTTGCTACCCGCTCCCCAATCTGCCACTGTTTGCATACTGTTTGTGTGGGATTTGGGAATGTTTTAATTGCTTACTGTTTTTATAAGGTTGTACGCCACCCTGATTGCTGAGCAGAGGGGTGGGTTAAAAATAAAACTTATTATTATTATTATCATCCAAAAGGTGGAAGAGGCAACAAGAGGATCTGCTATTTTAGATCTGGTCCTAACCAACAGGGATGACCTGGTCAATGGGATGCAAATGATGGGATCCTTAGGTGGGAGTGATCATATTCTCCAGGAGTTTCTTATACAGTGGAAAGGAGAAGCCAGGCATAGTCAAACATGCATTCTAGACTTTAGGAGAGCTGATTTCAACAAACTTAGGGAAACACTGGGAATGATCTCATGGTCAGGAATATAAAGGAGAAGGGAGTTCAGGATGGATGGGAGTTTCTCAAAAGGGAGATACTGAAGGCACAATCTCAAACTGTTCTAATGAGAAGGAAAAAATGGGAGGAGTCTCAAGAAACCAGGATGGATGACTAAAGAAGTTACAACTGAGCTAAGTTTTAAATGGAACATGTATAAGAAATGGAAAAAGGGGGAAATCACCAAAGAGGAATTTTTAAAAAAATAGCGAGCACATGTAGGGGTAAAGTCAGAAAAGCTAAAGTGCAAAATGAACTCAGGCTTGCTAGAGGGGTAAAAGACAATAAAAAGGGCTTTTGGGGGGTATGTCTGTAGCAAAAGGAAGAAGAAGGAAATGGTAGGGCCACTGCGCAGAGAAGATGGCAAAATGCTAACAGAGGAGAGAGAAAAGGCAGAACTATTCAACACCTTCTTTGCCTCAGTCTTCTCACAAAAAGAAAAGGGTGCTCAACCTGAAGAAAATGGAGCAGAGGACACAATAGTGGAAATGCAGCACAGAATAAGTAAAGAGGTAGTACAGGAATACTGGTTAATCTAAATGAATATAAGTCTCCAGGATCAGATGAACTGCATCCAAGGGTATTAAAAGAATTGCAAATGTAATATCGGAGTCATTGGCAATAATTTTTGAGAACTCCCGGAGAATAGGAGAAGTCTCAGCAGACTGGAGGAGGGCAAATCTTATCCCTATCTTCAAAAAGGGGAAAAAAGAGGACCCCAACAACTATTGTCCAGTTAGTCTGACATCATTACCGGGAAAAATTCCAGAGCAGATCATAAAACAGAGAGTCTGTGAACATTTAAAAGAGAATGCCATAATCACATAAAGTCAACATGGGGTTCAGAGAAACAAGTTATGCCAGACAAATCTGATCTCTTTTTTTGATAGAATTGCCAGTTTGGTAGATGAAGGGAATGCTGTGGGTATAGCATATCTTAATTTCAGTAAGGCCTTTGACAAGGTTCCCCATGACATTCTTGCAAATAAGCTAGTAAAATGTGGGCTAGACAAAGTAACTGTTACATGAATTTGTAATTGGTTGACTGGCCGAACCCAAAGGGTGCTCAACAATGGCTCCTTTTCATCCTGGAGAGAAGTGACCAGTGGGGTGCCATAGGGTTCTGTCATTCGACATCTTTATCAGTGACTTGGATGAAAGAATAGGGGGCATACTTATCAAATTTACAGATGACACCAAATGAGGAGGAATAGCTAATACCCCAGAGGACAGGATGAAAATTCAAAATGACCTTAATAGATTAGAAAGCTGGGCCAAAGCTAACAAAATTAATTTCAACATGGAGAAATGTAAGGTACTGTACTTAGGGCAAAAAAATGAAATGCATAGATATAAGATGAGGGACACCTGGCTTAATGAGACTATGTGTGAAAGGGATCTAGGAGTCCGAGTAGACCACAAATTGAACATGAGTCAACAGTGTAATGCCACAGCTAAAAAGGCCGGCTGCATCAATAGAAGTATAGTGTCTAGATCAAGGGAAGTAATAGTGCCACTGTATTCTGCTTTAGTCAGGCCCACTTGGAATACTGTGTCCAGTTCTGGGCACCACAATTCAAAAAGGATGTTGAAAAACTAGAGTGTGTCCAGAGGAGGGCGACTAAAATGGAGAAGGGTCTGAAAACCATGCCCTATGAGGAATGACTTAGGGAACTTGTTATGTTTAGCCTGGAGAAGAGACAGTTAAGAGGGGATATAATAGCCCAGGGTAAGTATTTGAAAGGGTGTCATATTGAGGAAGGAGAATGCTTGTTTTCTGCTGCTCTGGAGAATAGGGCCTGGAGCAATGGATGCAAGCTACAGGAAAAGAGGTTTCATATCAACATTAAGAGGAATTTCCTGATAGTGAGAGGTGTTCAAGAGTGGAACACACTCCATCGGAGAGTGGTGGAGTCTCCTTCTTTGGAGGTTTTTAAACAGACTGGATGGCCATCTGTCGGGTATGATTTGATTGAGAGTTCCTGCATGGCAGGGGGTTGGACTGGATGGCCCTTGTGATCTCATCCAACTCTAAGATTCTATGATTTTATCAATGAAGTAGAACTAAAGAGCCACTCTAGATTCTTCTTCTCTACTTTTTTAAAATAAAAAAAACACACTGCATTTTAAAAAGAGGTGAACAGTCTTTTCCTCAGTGAAAGAGTTTTGGTCAAGAGGAAAACTGGGCAGGTGATATAGTTTGCCCCATAGGACTGGTGATCACAGGGCAGCACAGGTGGCTTTGAGGTGTTGTGGGATATTTCATGTTCTCAGCTGGATTTTTTCACAACAGAAATAATCTGGCAAATAGATTTGTTTCAGATGAGTCCATCCTCACTTTGGAGTATTGGGCCCAAAACACACTGCAGAAATAATCCAGTTTGAGACCTCTTTAACTGCCCTGGCTCATTGCTAAGGAATCTTGGGTATTGTAGTTTATTGCAGCACCAGAGCTCTCTGACAGCGAAGGCTAAATGTTTCACAAAAGTACATTAGTCCCTCCCGTCCAGTATGATCTGATTCAGATCCGTCATTCCCACTTGTTGAACACACTTTGAAATTGATTCTTTTCAAAAGCACCAAAGAACTAGTGTCAGGAAACAGTGGTTTTTTTTTTTGTGTGTGTGTGTTTGCCTCACTTCATCATGATTGTAACTGAGCTCAATAGGATTGGAACCGATTTCAAGTGGGAACGTTCATATAACACAATCTGCAGTCTGCTTTAAATCATAGTGGGAACGAGGCCTTGGTCTCCTTATTGCTATGTTGTTCCGATGGAGAGGGTGTGTAATTGGTGAGGTGCATAGTGATCATATTATTATAGTGATCATATGGCTGTGGGTGGCTCCCTCTTCTCTTTTCCCATTTTAATTTCCAGTGGCTGTCCAGGTATGATCTACTGAAATAATGTTGTTGTTGCATGCCTTCAAGTTGTTTCTGACTTGGGATTTTCTTGGCACAATTTGTTAAGAGGAGAATTGCTATTGCCTTCCCCTGAGGCTGAGAGCATGTGACTTGCCCAAGGTTACAAATAACTATATGTAATAAAGATAAGCATAACCCTACTTTTCTCCATATTCATTTTGGGAATTCAGCCCTAATTTTTTTTTTAATGGATTCTATTTCCCTTAAGAGACACTGGCCATTGCCTCATGGTTTTGTTTTTATTGTAGGGTGGGCTATTTTACTATGCCATTATGGTGCCTTGTGGCATCACCCTATTTCCCACGCACTTTCCTAGTTTTAGCCCTGATTGTTCACTATGCTAATATAGGGGCATCTTGCTCTATAACACTGTTTGCCTTGCACTACCTAATTTTAGCTGTAATTGTCCATCGTGCCAGCATAGTGCCTTGCTGTTTTTTTCCCTGTAAGAAGAAATTAGATTGGAGGGTTCCATGGTATTTACATAATGACTGCCCTGCTGCTGTCATGTGTGTGATATGTTCCTTCAAGTCATTTCCAGTTTTTTGTGACCACAAGATGAACATATCATGGGGTTTTCTTGGCAAGATTTGTTCAGAGGAGATTTGCCATTGCCTTCCCCTGAGGCTGAGAGTATGTGACTTGTCCAAGGTCACTCAGTGGGTTGCATGGCCAACCTGGGAATCGAACCCTGGTCTTCAGAGTCATAGACCAACACTCAAACCACTACTCCACATTACCTGATCATAAATGCTGCTGCATTCAGACTAATAAGTGAGGGCCTTTGCAGACTGCCAGAAATAGTGCAAATTGAGTCCACTTTAAGGGTTAGGGTTAGTGCTAGGGAATCATGGGATTGTTTTTTTCTGAGACATTGAGCCTTCTCTGTCAGAGAGCTCTGGTGCCACAATAAAATACAGTTCCCATGACTCCCTAACCCTAACCCTAACCCTTAAAGTGGACTCAATTTGCACTATTTCTGACAATCTCCAAAGGCCCTGAGTCTAGTTTGTCTAAGCTTGTGGCCAAGTGGGAACTGAACCCTGGTGTCCTGAGTCATAGTCCAGTACTCAAACCACTGCAACATGCTGGCTCTGTGCTCTCATACTGCTCTGTCATACTGCTGTCATACTGCTCTGATTTTGTATTTCTTCCCTCTTGCACCAGTGGGGGAAAATGCATCCTAAGAGTCATTGGGGAATGCAAGGCAGGGAAAGGATGGGGTTTGTTGGGAAAATAGTACTGTCCTTGAGAATTGTTCATAGGGTCTCTTATGATAAGAACACAAAAATTCTTCCATTTTGGATGCCCCAAATAATTTGAAGCATTACGGACCATGAAAAAGAAAAATGACATTTTGGATATAAGTCAAGTAAGGCAAAATTGACACCATCTGGATTTTCGTTATATTACTAAATTAAATGTCAGAGGCTGCTCTATAAAACTGTCCCAGTATTATGGTCCTATAAGTTTGTGAAGTTCCCTGAAAGAGTTCTCCTTCAGTGTCCTATGTGATGGGGATCTGTATCTTCACTCTAATGCTGAGGCATAAATTGTTCCTTCATGAATCATGAACAAATATCAACTCAAGTCTCAACAATAGGCCTTGTTTCACCTTTTCTTTCACCATCTTGGCATACAGGTCATTTTTTTTTCATATGTTTTACCTCCTTTGACTTTGGTTCAATGTCTCAGAAAAATAACAGTTCCCATGATTCCCTAGCACTAACCCTAACCCTAAAAGTGGACTGAATTCACACTATTTCTGGCAGTCTGCAACCCCCCATAGTAATCATTCAAAAAAAAAAAATGTTCTCACAGCCAATTCTAATTCACATTAGTGAGTTAAATAGTGCCTATAATATGGCTGGAAACCCTTGCCTTTCTGTCTGTCCAAACTGATAAAGCTTTATTAGGGGGGTTGCAGACTGCCAGAAATAGTGCAAATTGAGTCCACTTTAAGGGTTAGGGTTAGGGTTAGGGAATCATGGGAATTGTAATTTATTGTGGCACCAGAGCTCTCTGACAGAGAAGGCTCAATGTCTCAGAAAAAAACAACAATTCCCATGATTCCCTAGCACTAACCCTAACCCTTAAAGTGGACTCAATTTGCACTATTTCTGGCAGTCTGCAACCCCCCTTACTTTGTAAGTTATATCACCTTTGAAAAAGATTTCTGTAGTACCTTAAAGTCTAGCAAATAATGGCTCCAATTGCTAACTGCAGCTGCAATTGACACACTGAATCAATGGTTGTTTTTTTAAGTGTTGATGTATCAATTCAATTAATCAATTGTGTCTGTTCTAGCTGGGATTTTAAGATGATCAGAAAAGATGATTATTATTTTTTTCTAATTTGAAACAGTGTTCAATTCACTGCAGGCTGAAACTGGCCCTCTCCCTTGCTTTCTTCAGTACTTAAAGAAAGATCTCATAAGTCTGGGATACAAAGAAGCAACATGATTTACCATGAGCAGCTCCTGAAACCTACTTTTCAAGCCTGAAATGTGAAGTGTACAGTCTGTGTTGATTTAATCTAAAATGCATGCAAAATAAAATTATTTTGCCTCTGCAAAAGAAAAGAACAAATAAACCATGGTCCAAAACACCCTGCAGAAATAATCCAGTTTGAGGCTGCTTTAACTGCCCTGGCTCAGTGCTAGGGAATCCTAGGAATTTTATTGTGGCACCAGAGCTCTCTGACAGAGAAGCTAAATGTCTCACAAAATTAGAGTTCCCAGAATTCCCTAGCATTAAGCCAGGGCGGTTAAAGCGGCCTCAAACTGGATTATTTCTGCAGTGTGTCTTGGACCCATGCAATATTCCTACAATGCAGATGGAGCTGACAATGCACTCCTATATATGTCTAGGCAGACTAGGGCCTTTGCAGACTGCTAGAAATAGTGCAAATTGAGTCCACTTTAACTGCCCTGGCTCAGTGCTAGGGAATCATGGGAATTGTATTTTTTTTTTTTTTTTTAGACTTGGGAGTTTATCACATGGGGAGTCCCATGCAGAAATGCTGCTTTAAATTGGGGGGGAAAAAACCCGCAAAATCGGAAGCAATTTATCAACAGGATTTCCCCGTGTGATAAACTCCAGCGCAGTTAAAAGGAGGTTAATCCGAATGGAAATTAGACAAAAACTGCTTCTTTTTACTTTCGGGATCTTCCGAAAGTAAAAAGAAACAGTTTTTGTCTAATTTTCGTTTGGATTAACCTCCTTTTAACAGCGACGTCGTCTGAAAAAACACCCACTTTTGCGGGTTTTTTCCAATTTAAAGCCCTGTTTCCGCACGGGATTTCCCCCGTGTGATAAACTCCATTGAGCCTTCTCTGTCAGAGAGCTCTGGTGCCACAATAAACTACAGTTCCCATGATTCCCTAGCACTGAGTCAGGGCAGTTAAAGTGGACTCAATTTGCACTATTTCTAGCAGTCTGCAAAGGCCCTAAAACTTACTTAGCCTGAATGTAGTGGCATTTATGCTCAGGTAAATGTGTTTGGCCTGAGTTTAGGACTAGGACACTGGAAGATGAGAGTTCAAATCCTGGCTCAGCCATGAAAACCCACTGGATAACCTTGGGTAAGTCACACTCTCTCAGCCTCAGAGGATGGCCATGATGTGATGCAGATACAATGAAGGATATCTCTCAGTGGAGACCGGGATTCAAATCCTGGCTTGGCCATGGAAACCCACTGGATGACCTTGGGCAAGTCGTACTCTCTCAGCCTCAGAGGATGGCCACAGAAAAACCCCTCTGAAGAAAGGTGCCAAGAAAACCCCATTAGGGAAGCTCACACAGAGTGACCAGATGTCCTCCTTTTTCAGGACATATCCTACATTCCAACCTTCTGTCCAAGAGGAATTCCAAAACATCCTCCGTTTTGAGCAGGAATTCACAGGAATTTATTTGTATGAGTGTTTTCACCTTTTATTTGGTCATGCCTTACATTTTTTCTCTCTTGAATGCCCTACATTTTGTGGTGCCTTGTCCTCCTTTGTGGTTAGGACATCTGGTCAACCTGTTTGAACGTTGGGCTGCGACTGAAGACCAGAATTCAAATCCAAATTCTTTTTTTGTTGTTATTAGCTCTATGGCATAAAAAGATATTCTTAGTAACCACTATATGTCTATTTGAAGCGTTTAATACTCAATATATAAGCTTATGTTTTAAGTTGTTTTTATATTGTAATTTTATACTGTAATTTTATATTGTTTTAATCTAATATTGATTCTTAAATTTTGTAAACGGTGTCTTCTTTTGTTAGTCTATGACCGCAAATAAAATAGCCATCCAATTAAAAAAATAATTCAAGCTTGGTCATGGAAACCCAATGGGTGACCTTGGACAAGTCACACTGTCTCAGCCTCAAGGGGTGGCCATGGCCAACCCCACTCTGAAGAAATCTTGCCAAGAAAACTCCATGATAGCCTTAAGTCAGAAATGACCGGGACTGTCATGATGATTGGAAATGTTTAAATTATATCCCTCTAACTCAGAATTATGAGAACTGGTGTGGCATAATGGTTTGAGTGTTGGACTATGACTTTGGAGACCAGGGTTCAGTTTCCAGCTTGGCCAAGGAAGCCCACTGGATGACCTTGAACAAGTCACACTGTCTCAGCCTCAGGGGATGACCACGGCAAACCCCTCTCTGAAGAAATCTTGCCAAGAAAACCCCATGATAGGGCCGCTATAAGTCGGGGAAGACTTGAAGAGACACCACCACCACAACAACCCTGCTAACAGCAGTCACACTCTCTCAGCTTCAGGGAAGCAGGTCATGGCCAACCCCATTCTGAAGAATTTTTGCCAAGAAAACCCCATGATAGGGTCGCCATAAGTCGGGGAGGACTTGAAGAGATACAATAACAGCAACCCTGCTAGCAGTAGTCACACTCTCTCAGCCTCAGGGGAAGAAGGCCATGGCCAACCCCATTCTGAAGGAATCTTGCCAAGAAAACCCCATGACAGGATCGCCATAAATTGGGGAGGAGTTGAAGAGACACAAAACAAACAAAGCAGTGGGTGCGCCCTCCATTCATTCAATGGTCTCCCTTCAGTCTCTGTAAAATGGCGGGCTTTTAGCTGAAGGGAGAAAGGAGGAGAGGCAAGAACAAGAAGAAGAAGAAGAAGGGAAGAAAGAGGGAGGCGGGAGGGACGGAGGGAGGGAGGGAGAGAGGGAAAGGCGAGGCAAGGCGTGGTTGTCAGGGCCTGACAAGCCCCGAGGTTGGGTCCCCATTCGGCCGAGGTTGTGTTGAGGACGCCGGGGTCGACCACGGAGGCGCCCAGGAGCAGCTTGTGAGTAAAACCGGGACTATTGTGCGACGCCGCCCCGTGTGGACGCCTCTCCCAGGTCTTGCTTTTTCTCTCCTCGCTTCTTTTCTCGCGCTCCCTCTTGCCTCACTTCTTCTGCCTTGCTTGCCTCTTTGTTTGCATCCGCACGGGAGCAATAACCCGGTTTGATACCACTTTAGCTGCTAGGGCTCAAGGCTGTATGGAAGTGCAGTCTGTTGCTGCCACTTAACTCATCAGTTGTCATTTATGCAGAGTCTATTTGTGGTGTACTAGTTTGATGAGTACCGCAGCAAACTGCACTTCCCAGAATTCCATAGCCTTGAGCCCTGGCAGCTAAAGTGGTATCAAACCGCATTATTCCTGCCGTGCGGATGCAGCCTCAGTTTCACGCTGTTGTTGTTGTTGTGTGCTACACAAGAGTCTGTTATTTCTGGCAGTCTGTTCAGGCTTTCACTCACAGAAAGATGCTGCTGCAGAAAACTTCACTCACTTTTCCCTCCTCCATATATATATATATATATATATATCATACATTGATTCGTTTTATATACACACACACACACACACACACACACATACATTGATTATATATATATATATATATTCGTTATCATGCATGCAATTTCTGAACAAAGGCATGCAACCTCTGAACAGAAAGCATGTATGAAGTATTATCATACATGCTTTTTGTACAATTCAAAAGCATCAGCTGACATTCTCAGACACAACTGGCTTATATGGGTCTGTCTCTGGACTCTCCACTCCAAACATGCATCTGAGGAAGTAGACTAAAGTCTACGAAAGCTCATAATTGTATTAACTTATTTCTTTTGGTTAGTCTCAAAGGTGCTACAAGATCCCTTTGCTTTTTGTACAAAGCCACACAAACATTTTCAGTTTGAAGACCTTTGAAGACGCACACCAATTGTTTGTGTCCTCCATACATTGTCCTCCATACATAGCCATACAGAAGTGTTAGCTATGACAGAATTTTGTATATGTTCATCCTTTTTTTCCCCCCCTCCCAAGAAGTTCAAGGTAATATTTACATTACTATTACCCTCCACAGTAATCTCTGGGAAATAGCTAAGGCTGGGAAATTATAAGATCTCCAACCCCCTTTCTTGCTTCATAGGTCCAAAACACACTGTAGAAATCATCCAGTCTGAGACCACTTTAACTGCCCTGGCTCAAGGCTAGGGAATCTTGGGAACTGTAGTTTTGTGAGACATTTAGCTTTCTATGTCAGAGAGCTCTGGTGCCACAAAAAATTACAGTCCCCAGGATTCCCTAGCACTGAGCCAGGGCAGTTAAAGCGGTCTCAAACTGGATTATTTCTGCAGTGATGGCTAGTACAGGTTTGTATATGGGTCTCCTCAGTCACACTAACCCAGTAATCTAATCCAGTGGTCCTCAACTTTTTACACTCCATATAATTTGGATTTCAGTTCCCAGAAGCCCCAGCCAGCATGACCAATGGACAAGGATTCTGGGTGCTGGAGTCCAAAACTTCTGGAGGAATAAAAGATGTGAAACCTTGTTGTAATCTAACCATTACGCCACACTTGTTTTCATAACAGTTACACAGTAATACAGTCTTGAGGGTACCTTACTTCTACCCACTCCCTCTTTCTACCACTTAACCTCTTAATTGTCATTTATGCAGAGTCTATTTGTGGTGTACTGGACTGTGTGACTCCGGAGACCAGGGTTCGAATCCCAGCTTGGCCATGAAACCCACTGAATGACCTTGGGAAAGTCCCACTCTCTCAGATTCAGAGGAAGGCAATGGCAAAGCCCTTCTGAAGAAACTTGCAAAAAAAGACCCCCATAAGCCTTAGGTCTCTGTAAGTCAGAAATAACTTGAAGGCAAACAACAATAATTTACATTAGACATCTTTACTGGACAAGCAACCACACTGATTATTTCTGATACATATTATTATGTGTTTTTCCTCTTATTGTTATTTTTAAACTGCTTTTAAATTGGTGCTCTTTCTGAAAGGAGTGCTTATTTTTTTAATTTTTAATTTTTAAAAAGATTTTTATTGATTAAAAACATAAATCAAACACATCATACAAACATCTCTATACCATCTATATACCAAAGCCAAATAAATTTCATATAACTTACATATACATCCATGCATCACACAAACATAGTTCCTATCTAAACAATATTTAACAAACGTCTAATGACTTCCCCCTCCTATCCTTGATTTTGAGATATTTGCAATGTATATTAATTATCTCATAAATGAGCAGGTTATTATTATTATTATTATTATTATTATTATTAAAGTTTATTTCTAAAGCGCTGTCAATGTACAATGTAGGTTATAGCACTAACCACCCCCGATTCTTAATCATCACTCTCTATTTTGGCATATAACCATATTTTCTATTCACCTCATAGATATAAAATGGATAATATATCTTCATTTATCTAAAGAGTATTTTGGAATGTGAAGTTCTCATACTCATGTTCCTAAATAACCAACTATCCCAAACCTATAGCCCATTGTTGTCCCCAAACTTGTTTTAATTAATCAATCAGAGGGATCCAGACTTTCTCATGATCCTTAAGTGATTTGTTTTGTAAAACCTGCATCAATTTATCACTTTGCATTAAATCCTTAATTCCAGGAGTAGACTTTTCTTTCCATTTTGAAGCATAAATTATTCTAGCCACTGTGAAAGGAGTGCTTATTTAATTGCTTTTAAAAACTTCTGTGGTATAATGATTGGGATGGTTGTGTTTTGCTTTAATCTATATTGTGAACGGCTTTGGATATCATTTCGGGAAGATGCTGGGATATAAATAAAATATCACCTGTTCATGATTACATGGAGCAGTTTGGTTGGCATGGAGGTCAATGCTATCATCTTTTCCACAGAAGTCACCTCCCATCTTTTTTAATTTTTTAATTCCTACCTAGATGTGCAAATTACCTTAAATACAAATCTTGAAAGCAATTTATGTGTTTCATTTTGAGGTGATGAGGTTTGTGTGATGGCTCTTGACCACATTAAAAAGGATCAATTTATGTAGAAGAGCCCAAGTGTGAGGTGCTGAAAACTTACTGTCGAGAAAGTAGATGCTCTACAAAGGGCTCCTGCTTGTTTCTGACAGTTTTTAAAATCTTTGATGAAAATCAGGGAATTTCACACAAATGGCTCCCTGCGTGACATTGAAGTGGGAAGGTTATCCTACAAAGATATGATACGGTTTCAAAAATGAGTGAATTGGTTTTCTGTTTAACCTGGTGAAATATATCCAGTGTACTGTATGTCAGAAAAAAAGGGAGGCTGTATATAGTCGGCTATGCCTGAAACAATATGTAACCCTTTTGGGAAAAGGCCATTCAGGTCTGAAATCTAGCACTGAACACAATTCAGCAAAATCTCATAACTTCTAGGGGTGAATCTTCATGTAGAAATAATGCAGTTTCACATTACTTTTAAGCACTGTAGCTCCATTTTAGGGAATCCTGAGATTTGTAGATTTACAAGGTCTTTAGCCTTCTCTGCCAAAGAGTGCTGGTGCCTCACAAAACTACAAATCCCAGGATTCTGTAGGATGGAGTCATGGCAGTAAAGGTGATGTCAAGCTGTTATTTCTACGGTGTAGATGCACCTTAGGCTCCAGCAATTACAATACTGTAGTTAAGCACCTGTTTAATTCTCTCACTGAAATCCTAGGTCCAAAACACACTGCAGAAATAATCTAGTTCGAGACTGCTTGAACTGCTCTGGCTCAGTGCTAGGGAATCCTGGGAATTGTAGTTTATTGTGGCACCAGGGCTCTCTAACAGAGAAGGCTAAATGGCTAAATGTCTCACAAAACTACAATTCCCAGAATTTCTAGCATTGAGCCAGGGCAGTTCAAGCGGTCTCAAACTGGATTATTTCTGCAATGTGTTTTGGGCCATAGAGAAGAAAAGGTTGATTGTTCCCCCCCCCCCACCAACCAATGGGTTGTGGAGATATTGTGGTAGAGCACAGTAGTGCCAGGTCCCTGGACATCTCCAGCCTTTAAAAAAGGATAAAAAAGCAAGTTATTTGAAGCACTCTCTGCTTGAGTTCCTGGAGGTCACTGAAAGTCAGAATACACCATACTGGACGACAAACAGACTCGGTAAAAGACCTGTGCACCTACCTTATTGTGTTAGGTAAGGTCTAATTTAAATCATTTAAATTTGTAAAAATGATAGTGAAATGTTTGACTTGAGGAGGCTAGTTTGTTGAATCAGTGTTGAAATGTTGATGTAGAAAGCCATATGATGGTTGAGTGAGGAGTGGGTTTTCTCTGTGATTTCCCTCCCGGTATGGTTCTGATCCAGAAACATTTAAGTGCAGCAGCTTGCATTTTCATTCCTGCGCACAAGGGTTACTCCATAAAACAGATGGTTGGCATTGCTGTCTTTGGCAGGACTCATCCGCCATTTGGGTGCGGGTGTATTTGGAATTGGTTTCCCACCCAAAACAGATGATTAGAGTGGAGACTGCCAACCATCTGGTGCCAAATTGCCCTCAGTTCCTCAAGAGAGCCGCTGTTGCCCATCCACCATCACCTCCTACGCCACTACCTTGTGCACATAGGACCAGTTCTAGAAAGGTGGTCTGCCTGTCATGTTTTCATGCCATTAAAAAGTTATTGTGCTTGCATCTTACTTAAAGGGCCTGCCTTTAAAAAAAACAAAATTGACTTCAAAATGTAGCTCCCCCCCCACACACATTTCACATTCTTCCCCAAGACAAGGTTGATTCACTCCTCATTGAAATTCGGAGGATTTGCTGTTTCAAGTCCAAAACACACTGCAGAAATAATCCAGTTTGAGATTGCTTTAACTGGCTCAGTTCTAGGAAATCCTGGGAAATTAGTTTATTGTGGCACCAAAGCTCTTTGACAGAGAAAGCTAAATGTCTCACAAAACTACTATTCCCAGAATTCCCAGGCACCAAGCCAGAGCAGTTAAAGCAGCCTCAAACTGGATTATTTCTGCAGTGAGTTCTGAACCTCAGTGTTTTACAGTTCAGTTAACTACCATGCTCAACTAATAATATGTCATATATTTTCATATATCTTACTGAACATATCTTACTGGACAAAGCGTTTCCTCAAAAAGGAGTCTTACGCTGTGTAATTAATTTGCAGTCAGTATGATACAATCTTTTAGTTAAAATTCTTAAAGGTTACTAGCACTAGCCTCCCAACTTGGTGTCTATGCGATTGGAGGCAGGGGTCAATAAAAGTACTGATTTCAGGTCAGTTAATTTGGATTATAAACCTTTTGTAAAATAAAGAGGGAGCCAAAAAGGATTAAGGCATATGGGGAAACTTGAAAAGGAAATTTGTTGTTGTTGTGTGTCTTCAAGTCATTTCCAACTTACAGCGACCTTAAGGCAAACCTATCATGGGGTTTTCTTGGAAAGTTTTTTCAGGGGTGGGGGGTTTGCTATTGTCATCCTCTGAGGCTGAGAGAATGTGACTAGCCCAAAGTTACCCAGTGGGTTTCCATGGCTGAGCCAGGATTTGAACCCTGGTCTCCATTGAGAGATATATCCTTCATTGTATCTTCATCACATTAGGGATTCTAACTTGCTAGTAATATGATAAAAAATGTAAATGCTTCCAACCCCATTAATATCCATTATCGCCTTAGAAGAGGACTGCTTCATTCCCTCGTTTTTTTCACACAGAGGAAGGCAGGCATCTTCTGAGAAGGCGCCTGCTGTTGTAGCATATGTGAGTAGTTCCTCTAAAAATATTGTTTCTTCAAGACTATGGCATCATGCATATGAAGATTTCATTGTTTATTCCATTAAAGTGCATATGATTAAGCATGAAGACTTCTTTAAATCTTTCCCCATCAAAGAATAAGCTAAGGAGCTACTAATTAGAATTCACTACATATTTCTCGACACGACACATAGTAAGAGAGGAAAGTGAAAATAGAAGGAATAGGAAAAATATATATAAAAGTAGGAATAGAATGATATAGGAGCTATTTTGAAAGACGCAGATCAGCTTGCAGAGGGCAGACCATCATCTCACTCTGAGGTTATATTCTCAGAATAAACGAGATGTGATGATAGTAGTTACTCTTACTGTAATTGTATATTTGTCCCACTGATATACCTCTATTTTAACAATAAGAGATACGTGGGTGGGAGGAGTGAAAGCCTCTTATTTATTTCTCTGTGGTCTCTTGCCTCTGACACTTTTCTTCCAGCCAGGGTAACTTATTAAGCAATGGCCCATGGGGAAATAGGCACAGTTGCCCTTAGTTTCCCCTCATGAATACCTCTCAGTATTAAAAGAAGAAAGAATCAATGCCATCCTATGTAGCCTGAACCTCAGTGAGATGGTAAACGATTGCAAGAAGTATACCAAATGAACGGAGAAGGCGTTCACATGATTGAGGATACACCTACACTGCAGAATTAATACAGCTTGACATTGCTTTAATTCCCATGACTCAGTGCTATGGAATTCTAGGATTTGTAGTTTTGTGAGACATTTAGCCTTTTCTGTCAGAGAGCTCTGGTGCCACAACAAACTACAAATCCCAGGATTCCATACATTGGAGCCATGACAGTTAAAGTGGTGTCAAACTGCATTAGTTCTGCAGTGTGGCAACAGCTTGACTGTTGGACCACACATCCAAGGGTGCAACTATTCTTCTTATTCTTCTTCCTCCTAATACTACTATATTTATTTATCCCACTTTCCTCAAAATTGGGACTCAAGAACAATACAGTTAAAAACATATGAAAGTTAGCATTAAAATAGAATTAAACTATTGCAGTATTAAAGCACACTGCTCATTGAAAAACAAAATGCAGTTTAAACAAAAAATCAAAGCACCTAAAAACAGTACAATTAAAATAGTAAAACACCCCCATCCCATTCTTCAAAGACTCTCTGTTTTATAAGCCTAATAAAAATGTCTTAGCCTGCCGATGGAAGGACAACAAGGAGGGGGGACCATTTTGGTCTCCCTGGGAAAGGAGTTCCAGAGTCTAGGAGTAGCCACCGAGAAGACAGTCTCTCATGTCCCCCACCAAGTGTGAATCATGGGAACTGAATTTTATTGTGGCACCAGAGCTCTCTGACAGAGAAGGCTCAATGTCTCATAAAAAAAACAAAAAAAAAACAATTCCCATGATTCCCTAGCACTAACCCTAACCCTTAAAGTGGACTCAATTTGCACTATTTCTGGCAGTCTGCAACGCCCAGAGCCCAGGCCAGTTCATAAGGGAGATATGGAGCCTTTACAGACTGCCAGAAATAATGCAACTTGAAGCCACTTTAACTGTCCTGGCTCAGTGCAAGGGAATCATGGGAAATGTATTTTTTTTCTGGGACATTGAGCCTTCTCTGTTAGAAAGCTCTGGTGCTCTCTAACAATAAACTACAGTTCCCATGATTCCTTAGCACTGAGCCAGTGGCCTCAAGCTGCATTATTTCTGGCAGTCTGTAAAGGCCCATGGTTTGCCAAATAGCCTGGACCTCAACCATGTAGGGCTATATTGTACACTGTAGAAATCATGGAGTTTGACACCACATTCACTGTCATGGCTCCATCCTACAGACTCCTGCGATTTGTAGTTTTGTGAGGCACCAGCAGTCTATGGCAAAAAATGCTAAAGATCTTGTAAAACTACAAATCCCAGGATTCTATAGGATGGAGCTACAGCACTTAAAGTGGTGTTAGACTGCATTATTGCTACATTGTAGATGCACCCCTAATTCTTTTATAATACAAAGTAAGATGTCAGGGATGAAGGGAGCCTAGCTTAGACTGAAGATATGCCAGTTTTCTTCATGAAGAAAAAAGTGCATGGAAGATGTGCTCAATTGTATCAGCTTTCTACACATCTAAAGTGATGCAGAACAAATGATGAGAATGAGGCCCTAGTTTTGTTTGTTACTGCAAGAATGGAAAGAGTAGGCCTCTTTATAAAATAAAAAAGGAGGTTCTGCTGAGAAAGTGGCTGCTGAGAGTTCAGTCAATAACTAGGTGTGTGTGTGTGTGTGTGTGTGTGTATATGTGTGTGTGTGTGTGTGTGTGTGTGTGTGTATGCAAATATACACACACACACACACGTATTTCCCGGCGTATAAGACAACTGGGCACATAAGACGACCCCCAACTTTTCCAGTTAAAATATAGAGTTTGGGATATACTCGCCGTATAAGACGACCCCTCTTCCAACGGGGGAAAATGAGAAAGTGTTGGGGGGAAGGACTGCCAATATACTAGGTGATGCATTCTGGGGTATGTACAATTTGCGGCCAAGTAAGTGACTCTGGGCATGTCATACACTCTCACCCTCGGGATGGTAATGGCAACCCCCATTTGAAGAAACATGCCAAGAAAACCCCATGATAAGGTTGCCTTAGGGTTGCCATAAGTTGGAAAGGACTTGAAGACACACAAGAACAACAAAAAAGTCTGCAGTTGTTTCATAGGTAGTACATGGGATTAGGAGCCAGCATGGTGTAGTGGTTTGAGTGTTGGACTACCACTCTGGAGACCTGGGTTTGATTCCCCATTCTGCCATGAAACCCATTGGGTGAACTTGGACAAGTCACACACTCTCAGCCTTAGAGGAAGGCAATGGCAAACCTCCTCTGAACCAGTCTTGCTAAGAAAACCCCAGGATAGGGGTTCTCCTCTTATCCGCTGCTGCTTCCTCCTCCTGCCTCACGCCACACCACGCCATCCCTTCCTCCCCCCTCCTCCTCCTCTAACCTGACTTCCTCTCTTCTTCCTCCTCCTGCCTCGTGCCGTGCCACCCCTTTTTCCTCCTCCTTGATGTAGAGTGGCATAATCTCTTTTAACAGTGTATATGGGAATAATTCCATATACTGGCTTTACGTACAAGCCATGCCTGATGTCACTTCAGGTGGAAGAAAGAACAAGTGATAATTGGGTGATCTTTCCTGTTCTGATGTCCTACAAGTCCAGGAAAGCTTTTAAGCCTTCCTTCCCCAATATTCTGCAAGTCTTCAAGGAGGTCTGCCACTTGCATCTGAGTATTGTTCTGTTACAAAGGCGCATGATTTATATTTGACAGAATGTTTGTTAAAGTATAGACTTTTTTACTCTGCATTTTAAAAAATAAACAACAACTATGATTTGTTGCATGTCTTCAAGTCATTTCTGTCACATGGTTTTCTTGGCAAGATTTATTCTGAGGAGGTTTACCACTGCCTTCCTCTGAGGCTGAGAGAGTGTGACTTGCCCAAGGTCACCCAGTGGATTTCCATGGTTGATCAGGAATTTAAAACCTGGCTTCCCAGATTCCTAACCTGGTGCTCAAACTGCTATGCCACACTGGCTCACTAAATTAATAATAATAATAATAATAATAATAATAATAATAATAATAATAATAATTTTTATTTATATTTCCCGCCTCTCCCTACGGATCGAAGCGGGATGGTATGAAAAGCTAATTAGATTCAGGTTAAGCATTTTTCCTTAATTTGATAACTGTTCTCCAATATAGACTTCATAGCTATGGATTTGCTAGTTCAATATTTAGTTACAGGTGCAATTAGAATGCTTATACAAAGACAATAGGGTCATCAATTAAACACAGAGCTGTGCACTTAAATTATAGCATGGACAGAAAGGTTAATATATGTTGTTTACATTTTTGTCACATACATATATTCATTCTACCTTCTGAATTTAGTGGCTGCAACTTATTTAAACTACTTTCATATGTATACCAAATACAATAGAGCATGCACAAAACCTCAGATAGCACACATCTGTAAAAAGTACATTTCCCCCTATAAAATACATGCAAGCAAGGGCCCAATTTGCCTCCATTTTTGCACACATGTACCTACTTATTGCACACGTGTAGTAAAGTGAAAATTATATTTTTTATTGGAAATATTTTTTTAAAAAATCATATAGCTTTGTAAGAGAAGTAGCAACACAGCACAACAAGTGAAGCACTGTAGCAGAGTTGTTCATCCTTGTTCCATGACTTAGCGCTAAGAATACAATATTACTCAGGAAAACATTTTTCCATCGTCTATGCTTTTTTAATTTACAGATGAGATGAATCACTACTGTTCATCCATAAAAAATAATCATCTCACCTGTTCGAAGTTAACACCAAAAAACATACCTAATTGGTATTGTTTATCATCGGGAGTCCTGACTTTGTCACTGATTTATATTTCTAGGCTTCCTTCCAGCAATATAGTAACTACAATGTTTCAGACATAGTTGTGTGAAAAAGTTCCTGCTCAAAAAGATTCCATTTTATGTGAGGGTTCAAAGATATATTCAAATTCTTGATTTCCCCAGACTTGCCTCCAGGACAATGTGATAATACTGTTGGATTGTCACATATGGAAATAGTTTTCAGGCCTCTGTATTGCCTTCAATATTGTGCAGAAGCATTACCACACACATTGTCATGAATAATTGACAATACACACTTCTCAGATACAGGAATTTGACAAATTAAAGGGAAAAAGTCAGTTTGGGCTTGATGATGTGGGAGTATTGCTGTGTGCTAAATTTATACAAAACTCTAAATCAGAACTGGAGAACATGTCACCCCCCCACACACTGTTGAATGACAAATCCCATCAATCTAGCCAAGATCTCCAATATACTTATTTTAACAAGAAAGGAGGGTTGTTTGACAGCATGTCAGGTTTCACAAATTCTGTAAAGTTATAAATCAATTTTTGACTCTGTTGGCCTCCATGACCTGCGCAGGCCCAGAAATGCCTTTAAAAAACAAAAACAAAAGTGACCAGAAGTCCACATCAAGTTTTAGGAATGGGGTGAGGGAAGCAAAATGCAACCCCCCCAACTTTTTGGGGTTTTTTTGTTTCAGAAAATTGGCCACAGAAATTTCTCTAAGGTCTGCATGCAGCCCATGAGTTGCACTTTGCCCACCCCTGGTGTAAATATAATAATTGCAATCACCTTTGCAGACTGCTAGAAAGAGTGCAAATTGAGTCCACTTTAACTGCCCTGACTCAGTGCTAGGGAATCATGGGAACTGTAGTTTATTGTGGCACCAGAGCTCTCTGACAGAGAAGTCTCAATGTCCCAGAAAAAAAATACAATTCCCATGGTTCCCTAGCACTGAACCAGGACAGTTAAAGTGGACTCAATTTGCACTCATACTAGCAGTCTGCAAAGGCCCTGAGTTGCCATATGTGGGTACTCTTCTCATGTGAAGGAGCTCTTAAGCTCCACAGTTCAAGTAGTCTTGTGCAAAATCAAGGAAGCCCTACAGAGCATTACTCCAAGAGGAGTTGCCACTGGAAGGATATTTTGCCCCATAGATAAGACAGAGTCTACTTTTTTGAGCAGCACGTGCCCAAGTGTGCTAGAGTTCACCCAAAATGTTCTGTATCTTTACCTAAAAATGTGAATGTTTCAACCTGTTTCCAGACCTGTATATTACAGGTCTTCGGGGAGTTGGGTTTGGTTACAGCACATTGCTAAATACTGTTTGGAGGAAAACCAACTTTTGTCACTGTTTTGTCTGAATAAGATTTCTTCAGATCCTCCTCTCACTACAAAACTCAAGCAGACATTGCCTTTCTGTGAAGGCTAAATGATTTGATATTATTGTTTTTGTTGTTGTTATTTATATTTGTTATATTTATATCCTGCCTTTTCCCCAGTTTGGGACTCAAGGTGGCTTACAAAAGTGGAAACAGAAACTGCTAAACATTCACATCATACAAAAGTAAGAAATATAAACTATCAGTAGAATTAAAAACAGTGAAGAGGATGACCATAAGAAGACAAACAGCTAATATGCACAACACAGAACCTTGTGAAAGGCCCTTTCCCCCTAAATAATCAATCCTCAAAGACCTGCTGAAACAAACTAACAAACAAAATTGGGAACACAATATCTCTTTATTTGGGTTTTGAAGCATGTTTTGTAACTAATTCAATCCACTTTGGATGTAGCTGTTCAAATTGGTATGTCAATTAAATGTGTAAACACATGCTTTATTCGAAATATTTACATTTGTGATATCTTGATATTTTGTTTTCCCAGGTTTTTTTTTTTTTTTTAATAAATACCTCAGCCTTCCAGGATGTTTGCAAAAGCAACAAAGAATTTTGTGAAAGAGGTTGATTCTGGGGGAGACTTGATTCCTGTACCAAATCTGAATAACTTGGATAAACTGCAGTTTCTGAGCTTAGTGACAAAGAAGAAGAAAATGTGGTGCTGGCAGAAGCCAAAGTACCATATCTTGTCCGTCACACTGAATGATGTGCTTGCTAAAGGCGAACCTATAGAACCAGGTAAAATTATAGTTATACAGTGTTAAGATAAGAAAAAGTTCAAAGTGCAACCATTAATGAAGAAAGCGTTTCAAACTGAACTACAGTTGGCCCTCTGAATCCACATATCTGCACCACAGATTCAATCCACAGCTTGAAAATATTTTTTTTGTTTAAAATCCAAATAGCAAACCTTCATTTTGTGATTTTATATAATGGGCACTATTTTACTACGCCCATTGTATATAATGAGAATTGAATGTCCACATATTTTGGTATTCATGAGGGGTGGATCTGACCTAGAACCAAGGGCCCACTGTATTACAGATTTGTCTGCTTTGTATGCTTCTTAAACTTTGAAATATTCAGCAATTTTCAGATACAGATGCTGCTATCTTATAATGCTTAATATGTTATATTGCTCTTGATTTCATTTTAAAGTGAATTTAAGGTACTGACAACTGTGAAATTGTTTCTCTAGACCAAAACAGTGAAAGGAACGCTAGTGATATAGGAGATTATTCACAGGCTTTTAACCCGTCATTTTCCTGACAGGATAAACACCCATTTAACTTTAAAGATGGGTCTTACCACATTCACCCATCTGTAACCTGGACTTACCTTGCAGCTTTTCACAGGACAAGCATAGGTCACAAGTGGGCTACAGATGGGCTGAAGATGGGAGAATGTGGTAAGACCCAACTTTAAAATTAAATGCGCATTTATCCCATTGGGAAAACGACAGGATAAAGCCTGTGCGATATGAGTAATGTTGTTGTTCAAAATGACACCCTTTATTTGGATTTGATGTTTTCAAGTGCTTCACTTGGTGAAGCTACCAGGCTTCTTTCCATTTTAGGTAATCTTACACTCCTAACTTTTACGATAATTTTTATAAAGGAAAAAAAAAACCCAAACCCTCCAAATCTTGTGGCTCTTCAATGTTTAAATCTTTAAAAGGTTGCTCTTTAAAGGTATAGGAAGAATAACAGATCTATTGTGATCTAAGGGTTTGTATGCTAGAGGGCTCAAACAGATGGGGCAAAAGGAGCAGCCAGAGGTTGCTTCTTTTCTGATTGCGGCAACTGCATATGTATGGTCCTGATTTGGCTGCTGTCTGAATTCTGAACTGGTCCTGAACTGGGCTGCCAAAAAAGAGTGGGGGTTTTCCCTCTCCTTTTTGGCCCAGCTCTTCTGGATTGGGGCAGACTCAAAGCGGCTGCTGTCTGAATTCGGGGCATGTGTTGTGTAAATGCCACACCCCCAGTGCGGCCCAATGGCAGCCCTTTTGGCCTGTCTGCTTTGGGCCAGACTCTCCTTTATCAGATGCAGGAAGTGTTATCATCATTTGATATTTGTGTGTGTGAAAACGAGAGTACACTTGTGCACATCTGAACATTCTCTGCATTACAGGGATAGGAAAGAAAATGGTAAACAGTGCAAGCAAATGACCATGGGAATTACAGCTCAATTGGAATGGAAATATATTTGCAAAATAAGTCCTTTTCACATTGCTGTAATTGGTGGTAGCACAACCATTGTAGCTCTGCCAAATTCATTAACATCCATAGTGGGAGGGAGAGGATAAGAAGTTATTGTACAGTAGGATAGGAAACCATTCATGCCCACATTAGATTATAATTCTAATTATTGTCTTTGAACAACAAAAGCCCTGTGTCACTTTAAGATTAATAGGTAGAATAAATATATGGAGTTGGAAGTTTTTGCTAAGTGAAAGATTCAAAAAATAATTCTAATAAATAATAATAATAATAATAATAATAATAATAATAAAATTTATTTATACCCCGCCCCTCTGGGAACAATTGGGGCGGCTAACAGCATATTAAAATTCCAATACAGTCAAAACCCCAAACCCTCCCCCCTTAAAACAGTATTAAACTAGTACAGATTAAAATCACGGTAATTAAAATAACAAAAGTAAAACATCAATACAAAAATATCCAGAACTCATCAGTCGGCAACATTGCTTTATATATAACTGAAGGAGAGACCTGTCAAAGACATTCCAAGGATAAGTAGCTGGATACCCCGAGGCTGGGATAACTAATCTGGAAAGGCCTGCCAGAAGAGATCCGTCTTGACAGCCTTTTTAAAGCTGTCTAAAGATGTCAATTGACGGATCTCATCCGGCAGGCCGTTCCACAATCTGGGGGCGACTACAGAAAATGCCCTCTGGGAGGTAGCCGAGAGCCTAGATCAGGGGTAGGCAACCTTTTTGAGCCGGGGGCCGGGTTGCTGTCCCTCAGACAATTGACGGGCCGAAGCACCATAAATAAATAAATAAATAAATAAAAATTAAAAAAGAATTTAAAATTAAAAAAAAATGCATGCACACTCTCTCAGCCCCAGAAAAGCCATGGCAAAACCTCTGTGAAGATTTTGCCACGAAAACCCCAAGAACAACTAATAACAACAATAATCAATATCATCATGGGGGGGGGCGGCGGCGGTGGGGGCGGCGGCGGCAGGATCGGTTGGGGGCCGGTCCAAAGGCCTTGCTGGGCCGCATCCGGCCCCCGGGCCTTAGGTTGCCTACCCCTGGCCTAGATTTTTGTGGCTGCAGCAAATTCCTCCCAGAGGACCGGAGTGTGCGGGGAGGATTATAAGGGAGAAGGCGGTCCCTGAGATAGTTTGGACCCAAGCCATTTAGGGCTTTAAGGGTGATAACCAACACCTTGTACTGGGTCTGGAAACTAATAGACAGCCAGTGGAGGGACCTTAGTACTGGAGTAATACGGTCCCTCCTCGATGTTCCAGATACTACTCTGGCTTCCATGTTCTGTACCTGTTGCAGTTTCTGAACCAAGCACGAGGGTAGCCCCATGTACAGTGCGTTACAGAAATCTAGACGTGAGGTTACCAGCGCGTGCACAACAGTCTCGAGATCCCTTACTTCCAAAAAAGGGCGCAGCTGAATTACTAATCTTTAAAATGTTAACAAGGCTCTGTTTTCTAAACTAGGAACTTCTCATCCTAGGAAACATCACTAAGGTCCAAAACAGACTGCAGAGATAATCCAGTCTGAGACCATTTTAACTGCCCTGCTCAGTGCTAGAGAATCCTGAGAATTGTAGTTTATTGTGGCACCAGAGCTCTGTGACAGAGAAGGCTCAAAGTCTCACAAAACTACAGTAGTAAAATTCCCTAGCATTGAGCCAGGGCAGTTAAAGCAGTCTCAAACTGGATTATTTCTGCAGTGTATTTTGGACCATTGTTCATAGGGGCTCTCTAGCCATAGTTCAGAACTTTGAAAAGTTATTTTTTTGAACTTCTACCAAGAATCAAGGGGGGGGAGGGTTAGGAGATGGGGATTCTGGGAGGTATCATACAAAAAAGGGACCCTTTCAGGTTCTGTAGCAGCTTCAGGTATGGCTGAAAGCCACCCAAGAAGAAAGGAATTTCTAGGGCATGTCTTGATTTCATGAGGTGAAGTGTTCATCCTGGAAAGTTCTGCTTTCTAATCATGGTCTTCACATCTAGCAAAAAGCTTTTTTAAAAAATAGATAACAACTCTTTCCTCCACTCACTGAGTTTTGTCTGATGTCCCAGTTCTATACTTCTGTCTTTGCTTTTATAGTTGACCTCAAAAATCCACACCCTCTAATGCTGGCCTCACATAATGATTTTTGCTGAGTTACTCATTCCTTTTCCAAGCATGAATTTTTGCAGTGCATTTAGGAATGGGTCATTTAGCCTTTCAGTAAAACAAATGCTAAACATACATCACAAATTGGCTTCAGAATGGATCATTTCAAAGCACAGGGTATGCAAACTGTCTCAAATAAAACTAAAAGTCGCATATTCTCTGTTTTTCAAAATATCAGTTCTGGATATAGTAGATTGTTCCCTCCTGTTTGTAATTCTGCAATCTAAACCTACAATCCCAAATGGAAACGAAACAGGGAGAGGAAGGGCCTTGGCAGACGACTAATAGGGTCGTCTCCGAGGCAAGAAAGAGGAGGGGCAGCCGCACGAGCGGCGCCCCTTCCTGCTCCCGAGGTTGCCCTCGGAGCTGCCGGCCCTCCGCACGGCTGGCGCTCTGGGGGCAACCTCCCGCTGCAGTATCCTCACACACTGCAGCGGAAAAGTCAGGGAAAGTGCGCCCGACGCGTTTAGGGCGCACTTTCCCTGTCTTCTGAAAGTGCAAGTGCCTCGCTCCAGCGGCGCACCGTCCCAGGGCGTCCCCGACGCCCTGGTCTGCATCCCCCCAAACATAAGAAAACCAGAGTCTAGGGAGCTTATTGCACTGATAATAATGCCAGTTTACCTGAGCCAGCTTAAAATTTAAAATGGGTGGCATCCTGATGTTATCAGAAGGATTTAGCTTCTGAAATTGCCACCTGGGTCCATCCCGGGTCCATCCCTGCTTGCAGGGGCAGTCAGCGCGCCTCTTTTCGAAGCTGGGAGTTTTCCAGCTTAAGGAAATGGCTGCCAGAGCAGCCCTGGGAGCTGGGCTGGACCCGGGTGGCAATTTTGGCGGCTAAATCCTTGTGATAACATCAGGATGCCACCTGTTTTAAATTTTAAGCCAGCTCAGGTAAGCCAGTTTTATTATCGGTGTGATAAAAATCTGTTTGATTGACCCACTACCTGAGTCCAGAGAAATGGACATATAGAGAGTTTGCCTTTATTCTTAAAATATTTCCCCATACACAATTCTTTGAAAATATTATTTGTTGGATTTGCAGAATACCCCAGCTAGCCTGGCCAGCAGTGGACTTGGAGTGTTTTGTGAGTTGTAGTGCTTAACATTAACTTTACCAGGCTCTTGCCTACTTGATGCTTGACAAGGTAAAGACAGAAAAGAGGAAGACCAAGGGCCAAAACACACTGCATAAATAATCCAGTTTCACACCACTTTAACTGCCTTAGATCAATGCTAGGGAATTCTGGGAACTGTAGTTTTGTGAGACATTTAGCCTTCTCTGTCAGAGAGCTCTGGTGCCACCACAAACTACAATTCCCAGGATTCCCTAGCACTGAAGTAGGGCAGTTAAAGTAGTATCAAACTAGATTATTTCTGCAGTGTGTTTTGGCCCCAAATTACAGATGGATAAACTCAGATTGCATCCACACTGCAGAAATAATACACTTTAACTGCCATGGCTGAATGCTATGGAATCCTGGAATTTTTAGTTTATTGTGGCACCAGAGCACTCTATCAGAGAAGGCTAAATTCTATCAGAGCCTTCTGTGCTTTCTCTATTAGAGAAGGCACAAAACTACAAAACCCAGAATTCCATAGCATTGAGCCATGCCAGTTAAAGTAGTGTCAGACTGCATTATTTCCACAGTGCAGATGCAGCCAATTTCAAGGAAGTCACAGCTCTGAGTTTGCTAGACCTGAACAGGGCTTTGTGACTTAGCGAGTCTCTCATTCATAGGGTTTAATAAAAGCTGACTTGACAACAACCAACAACAAATTGCCATTATATACAGGCCTTTACAGTACTTAAAGCCTTGTGTCACACTGGCTCCCTTTGTCTTCTTCTTCTTTCTTCTTTAGATCATGCGAGTTCATAAATATGTGATTAGGATGAAACAACTTGATCAAAAATTATGTAGATCAGGAAATGCTCCAGTCTGAATATATTTTGCTTATTGCTTTTACTTTGTTTGATTGTAAAAAATAGTTCCCACTTGTGTCTCAGTCTGATGTTCCATACACTACTTTTTGGGTCCACCCAGTTGTTGCAGAATCTGACTTTGTGAAATATGAAGGGAAGTTTGAAGACTATGTCACAGGAAGCATTGAAACTTCATTTGGAAGGATTAATCTGGGGGCTGGAGGAAAAGGTGTTGTGAAAAGCCAATCATCTTTTGGAAATCTAAAAAAGCAAGAAGCTGATTTGCAGAAGCTTATGAAGGATGTCAAAGGAAGGTAGGTATTCAATGAAAGAGCTGCTAGCTTTGGGACAGAAGGCATATTCAGCGAAATTCATGAAATTGCCATAAATCAAGGGGTGATTTGAAGGTGCGTGTGCACACACACACACAATATATTTTCAAATTAATGAGGAATATTTTTTTAACATGCAATTAGGAGTGCACTCAATATTATTGTTACAAAAGGGTGAAATACATGTTTTTTTAGACCAATTTCTTTTGGAAAAAAAGATCTTGAAACAAAATAAAAGATGATGACCACCAATTTGTGTATATAGTTAATTACAGGTAAAGGTAGTCCCTTGACATGAATGTCTAGTCATAACCGACTGTGGGGGGCGGTGCTCATCTCTGTTACTAAGCTGAAGAGCCAGCGTTGTCCAAAGATGAATCTGGTAGTCATGTGGCCAGCATGACTGCACTGAACATTGTTACCTTCCCACTGAAGTGGTACCTATCTATCTACTTGCATTTGCATGCTTTCAAACTACTAGGTTGGCAAAACTTGGGACTAGTGACAGGAGCTCACCCCGTTGTGGACCTTGAACTGCTAACCTTCCAATTGTCAGAATTGGCATTTAACCACTAAGCCACGGCATCCCATAGTTAATTACTTAATATAAACATATAAAATAGTTGTCATAATAATATAAAAGACATAAAATACATTTCTTAGATAAGGAAATAAATTCAAAACCTTTATTAACAGATATGGTATGAAAATGCAAAAGATGAGTTGTTTTTGAATGAAACACCAGTTTCAGTCATGGTAATACAGTGAACATGTGAAAGGGATCTAGCTGAAAGGTACATGTGAAAGGGATCTAGGAGTCCTAGTAGACAACAACTTGAACTTGAGTCAACAGTGTGATGCAACAACTAAAAAAGTCAATGCGATTCTAGGCTGTATCAACAGCAATATAGTGACTAGACCAAGGGAAGTAATGGCACCACTCTATTTTGGTCAGGCCTTATTTGAAATACTGTGTCCAGTTCTGGGCACCACAATTCAAAAATGATGTTGACAAGCTGGAGCGTGTCCAGAGGAGGGCGACCAAAATGGTGAAAGTTCTGGAAACCATGCCCTATGAGGCGCGACTTAAGGAGCCAGATATGTTTAGCCTGGAAAAGAGAAGGTTAAGAGTTGATATGATAGCCCTGTTTAAATATTTTGAAGGGATATCGTATTGAGGATGGAGCAAGCTTGTTTTCTGCTGCTCCAAAGACTAGGACACGGAACAATGCATGCAAACAAAAGGAAAATAGATTCTGCCTAAAAATTAGGAAGAACTTCCTGGCAGCAAGAGCTGTTTGCCAGTGGAACACACTCCCTTGGAGTGTGGAAGTCTCCTTTGGAGGTTTTTAAACAGAGGCTGGATGCCCATATGTCGGAGGTGCTTTGATTGTGTCTTCCTGCATGTCAGGTGTTGGGGGGGTTGTTCTTGATGGCCCTTGACATCTCTTCCAACTTCTATGATACTAAGATTCTAGTGTCACATCTGGTAATCTCTTAGTTCAGTATTAAACTCAAAAAACCTTTATTCATCAACTATAGATGTATACTCAAAATGGCTGTTGTCAGAACTAACGAGCAAGCATTAGTAAAACACTTAAAGCACTGTAAAGACTACAGACCTACAAATATTTGTATTTATGTATGTTGTGACTACCTTAGTGTGTTTTCAGCCTCAGAGGTTACAAGGTTTCATCAAATGAGCTCAAAAAATTGTTAGACATCGTCTTTATATAAAAGGAAAAATGAGGCGCTTTAATCAGAGAGGCCATTATTAAATTCAGGCTTGTGAAAATCTTTTTAAAAAATGTGTTACCTGCATTTTTTTTTAGATGGAAAACTAAATCTTTTTAGTTTCCATTGCTGAGACTTGCATCTAAACCTTTAGGGTTCAGTATGAACATAAACATATTGGATGGGGGAGGGAGGAGAGAGAAATATATTGAATTTTGATCAGTGTCTTCCACCAGCAAATAGTTTTATCTGATATCATGCTAAATTATTATATGTATAGGATGCTAATTTAACATTTCAGCTTTGAAGTTTGTCAAATACTTTTTTGAATTACACAATTGCAGATCCATAGGGAAAGTTAAAAAAAGGAGTAGTTATGGTGGAGAAGCTGTATGAATTCACTATATGAGTTTCAAGGCTTTTGCTTTGAAGAAGATGCAAATGATGTACTGTCATGGCCTGAGAAGCTGTTGAGCCAAGCTGTGAAGCTTTATAGGAGTGTCAGAGGAAGAGAGAGAGAGATCAAGAGCAAGTCTGAAATTAATCCACTGGAAAGCTGTATTTCAGATTGGATTAACAGGTGAACTAACATGGGGCTTGGCTTGGTGGAATGTGACAGAGGATTAGCTTGTTGCTCTCTGGTCTAGTTAGCTCTGTTCTGGGAGAACAAAGCTTAGCATTATAAAATCACAGCTAGTGTTTTGGACTGAAGGAAATTAGGGGGCTATTAATTGTTCCACGCCAATATTCAGGTGGTAGGGTTGTGGAGCCTGGGGCTGGGGATAATTCCAGAAACAAGATTTGGAGTTCATACCCATTCACATTTTAATTACTGTAGCTATCTGCCATGGGAATTTGAAAAGTAGCACAGGAACTATTTCCTCCATCCTCTTTTCCTTGCTTGGTGCCTGCTTCTGCTAGTAGCAACCTGTTCTTATTCAGTGGAGTGGGAATAGGTTTACTGCAAGGAGTTGGTCTTAATGTGAATTGCCTGTATAATCATGTTCAGTGATTAAGGGCCTAAGCAGACTGCCAGAAATAGTGCACATTAAATTGAGGCACTGCCCTGGCTCAGTGCTACGGAATCATGGGAACTGTAATTTATTGTGGCACCAGAGCTCTCTGACAGAGAAGGCTCAATGTCCCAGAAAAAAATACAGTTCCCATGATTCCCTAGTACTGAGCCAGGGCAGTGCCTCAATTTAATGTGCACTATTTCTGGCAGTCTGCTTAGGCCTTAAGTCTATGTAAAGATGAGGGTGAAATGGTCAGGTGCGTGAATGCCATGCCTATATCTTTCAAAAGAGAGGATTGCAATGCATTTGCTGTCCAGTGTAAGTAATGCATACTTGAAACCTAAAGAGGAAGAAGGTAGGTTGAAGCAGAAAAGGGTTAAGCATATGTATCCCATGTTGAATAACCAGCTGTTTCTCTATCATCTCCTGAAGCTTAATTTCTTAGGAAAAAGAGTGCATGTGGACCTTGTTATGAATGTTTTCATTTAATATATAGTTCAGGCTTTCTTTCAAACAGTAAAAGGAGCAATGGCCAATTTACTCAACTGTACAAAAATATCTTGGTTTCCAGCCATCTCTTTCCAGATTTGTCTGTAATTTGAAGGTATATTGTGTTTTCCAGGCACTCTAGCTATTAGTGTGGGGAAAAAGATCTGTTCTAACAGATTGATTAGCTAACAGAGTGTTATTTAATGGGTTTCTTTGACTAGAAGGTATCCTTCTCTTTGGAGATTAAGTCTGTAGTCTTCTTTAAGAAAGTTACTTTCATATTTCAAGTGCATTAGGGCATGATCACACCATCATTATCACCATTATATATAACAAGATTGGCTGCTCCTTTGCAGACCTGCCTGCTTGTTAAATTCATAAGCCATTTTGGAGGTTATATTATAGAAAAGTGGGATAGAAATTAAAAATGTAATGACATCTTACTAAAATGAAACAGTGCTTTAGTTTCAGTACAAAGCCTAGCTATCTTTATGAGAATGTGGGATTGGTGTTAGCTGCACTCTGTATGTTTCCAAACTGATTTGGATGTTGAAGAAGATGTAGGTGTGTGGGGGAGACACACACATGGGAAAGCTGAGAGGGAAGATCTAATTGTCACAATCATTTGCAGTGAGGATTCTATGTTAATATATCTGAAACAGCTGGTACTAGCAAGGTATATGTCTTTACCTTGTTTTATTTTCTACTTGCATGCAATAGTATAATAGAGCCTTCCTCCAATGTGATGTTTTCCAAATGTATTTTCATTACAGCTCCTGTTTCCCCCTGCCACAGAGCCAATGATGATACTGCCTAACATCTTTTTGTATTTATGTAGCGTACTAGCCTAAATCTAATTATTAGTCCAAATATAGTAGACCTATTGAATTGATGAAACTTAAATAGGTCAACTCTTATGTAAATCTGAGTGATTCAATGGGTCTCCTCTAGTCAGGATTTGGAAAAATTTGCCATTAAAGAATCAATAGCTTAGCACTGTGTTCTGTGTGTAATTAGTAAAAGTAATTAGTATTTCTGTTGGCCACACTTTTATTGTTTTTATCGCTTTTTCTTTTTCAGAGCAATAAACATACAACATACATTGTTGCAGCAAATGCTTGAAAGAAAGCATGAAGTTCTTTGTATCCTGACAGAAAGAATAATAACAACTCAGAAATGTTTAATATCTGAGCATGTTCAGACAGAGGAAAAAATAGCCAGTATGGTGGGGATCAGTACAAAAATTATAAAGGTAAGAGAAGCCCCATTAATGTTTATTATATATTTGTCCCCATAGCCTTGTTACTTTCCTGACATTGAGCAGTCCTCAACAAATATGCATTTAACCCTGTTTGATCCATGGGGAGAACCAACTGTCTTGGACCTTCTCCAAGTACCATTGAAATGACTGCAAACTATAGAAGAACAATGTACAAGAATTTCAGTTCTTCATTATTCTTTGTCCAAAGAAAAGAAGAGTATTGCATTGCCAAGCATTTGAAAATATATGTGCCAAATAAATGAATCCCTTTTCCTATAATAGAGTGAACTTAGAATAGTTTCATTAGGAGACATTTGACCACACTCAAGGCCTTTGCAGACAGCCAGAAATAGTGCACATTAAATTGAGGCACTGCCCTGGCTCAGTGCTAGGGAATCATGAGAACTGTAATTTATTATGGCACCAGAGCTCTCTGACAGAGAAGGCTCAATGTCTCAGAAAAAAATACAATTCCCATGACTCCCTAGCACTGAGCCAGGGCAGTGCCTCAATTTAATGTGCACTATTTTTGGCAGCCTGCAAAGGCCCTCAGTCTTTTAAAGATGTTGGCAACACATGGCCTGTGGGCCTCATTGGCTATTTGTGTGATCCTTATTGAAGTCTTTGAACTTGCTGCTACAGTGGTGGCAATGGTGGGGAGGAAAAAGCCACTTTCCCATTAGATAGAAGTAGATTCACACTCCCAGAAATCTCCGGCAAGCATGATCTACTTGTAAACAAGGTGCTTGGGGAATGTTATTCTTGTTTTAAAAGAGAATCATCGGGGGAGAATTGCAGCCATTAGAGCAAATTTGAGATTGAGAGGCAGTGATTGTGGTCTTCCACTGTATTTTTTTAACCTCCTGGAAGTTGCTAATTCTTAGAATCTTAAAGGAGAAAGGTACTGCAAGGGCAATATTGTCTAATTCCCTGCCATACAAGAATATACAACTAAAGCACTCTTGACAAATGGCAGTCCAATTTCTGTTTGAAGATTTCCAAAGAGGAAGAATCCACCACTCTCTGAACAACTCTATTCCACTGGTGAACTGTTCTTATAGGCAAACAATTCTTCCTAATGTTCAATTAGAGTCTATTCTTACAATGTAAATCAATTGGTATGAGATCTAGGCTCTGGAGTAGCAGAAAATAAGCTCACTCCATCTTCTACATGACATCTCTTCAGATACTTAAAGATGACTGTCATGTCACTTCTCAGTCAGTGTGATGGGGAATCTGATTGGGGTTTTAGTCCAGACTTTAAGGAAGCAGGATACTGGACCTGTTTTGGAGGGTGGCAGTATTCAGTATCTTAGATAGCCTTTCACTATTAGCTCTTATTGTTCCTTACTATGACATTCACTTGTGTGTGTAAATTAAACAATGTAAATTAAAGAGCAGATGGATGTCTCCCTCAGGTTTCAGTGAGTGAAAATGAGAATATGGTAAAGGATTCTAATGTGATCCTGGAGATCCCTGCTCCCACAGCTATTGCTTATAGTGTGATAGAACTGTATATAAAACGTGACGGTCAGTTTGGTAAGTAATGTGTCTATTTTCCCTCTTCTTCCCCTGAGCAGCATTACAAAGAACAATGACCCAATGAGCAATGCCAGGCTTTGTTCTATTTTTCTTTTTTCCCCAAGAATTAGAATATAAAACAGTCTACCAAGTAGTTTGCTTTCCTCTATCTTTTGAGTAAAGTTATAATAAATAAATACAGGGTATTGCAAGTGCAGAGAACTGTCAAATCTGTAAGCTGCTCTGAGAGCCTTATGGCTGAAGCACAGGGTATAAATATTCTAAATAAATAAATACATGACTGGTCAAAGTTGCTGTTTTGCTAGATTTGAACATGCACCTGACAGTTGAAAGGTGACTTGGAACACTATGTACATGTGCTCATTGCTTGTATGTTACAAAGTCATCTCTGTGTCATCATAAATGAGCAAACATATTACTGACACAAAGCCTTACTCCCCAACAGATCCATCTGTCACAGTCAGTCTAGTTCTGTACTAATTCATTCAGTGGCTATAATCCATTGTTGCTCATACACCATCTGCTTTCACACTGGCATTTGTCTAAAATGTCTTTTCAGTGGTTTCCTTTCTGCTAAACCTAGGAAGCTCATTTTCCATACCCTATAATTTGTGTTGTGCCTTAATGTTTGAGTTTTATTTCATTGATGAAAGAGGAGAACAGATGTTATGGCCTGAAGTTCCCCAAATATCATGTATTACTTTCCCATACTTCAGTTGTTTAAAATAGGGCAATAGAGTGATACTATTGAGTGCTTGCCTCTAAACATATAGATATAAGATCACAAATTAAAAGTACACACTACATGTGTACTTTTATGTTCTAATGCTTTAATGTTCAGGTCTTCCAGACTATGAGTTCTCACTATTGGAATGCTTTGTTTGAGCTTAATGAAAAGTGCATCATTCCTGGGTTCATTGCCTTCTGCCCTCTTTTTCTGCTATGGCTCTTGCTGTTTCTGCCCTGGCTAGTTTAATGTTTGGTTATCTTATCTTTCGAAGCTCATAAAAGACACATGGCTTTGCTATCTCAGTGTGCCCCTCCTGGTTTCTGTATTGTGGGTGGAGGGTGAGAAACTAATAGGACCTGTTGTCTACACAGCCTCACATACTGTGATGAATGGCTAGCAGATGGAGTGTGCTGTGGAGCAAACCAGACTTTTCCCAATATTCAGATGGTCACTCTCCACTGCCAGTAGTTCGTGGAATAAATATAAATCACCTTGGAAATATATAAGGCCAGACTGTTTCCACTGTTTCAAGGACACCTTGCTGTAGTAGAAGGGCATATCCAGAGCTTGCAAAAAGTCCTTTTTGGATTAAAACTCATAGAATTTTACAGCTAGCATAGATGCTGGCCATGCTGGCTATGGGATTGTGGGAGTTATAATCCAAAAAAGGAACTTTTCCAAGCTCTGGGCATTCCTGATCTCTGCTCAATACCAGGCAGCTTGCATCTAAAATAACTTGTCCTCACACTGAGCTCATGAAAGTTTTATTGATGTGCAATGATGTTTTATGACAGCAAACTTTAAGAGATTATCACATTCATCATGCTTTATCAAGCTTTTTCTTATTCAGCAGTTTATCTTCTTATTGAATTCCAAAATATACAACATCAGAGCTCTGGATTTATGTTGTTTTGTATCATGACGTACCAACTCTATTATACTGCTATAAAGTTTGCATATTTCTATTTGTTTTTTAAAAATTCACAGTAATTTACCTGTATAGCCTCACTCCTTCAGATGGCCATAATGCATATGGAAACTGCCTTTAATGCTCTTTTGCATTTGCTGTTCATATCTATCATATTTTGCATTCACAGGGTACTTCTAATTTCTTGATATCTCATGTTTAATGCATGGATGCTTCCCCTTGGCTTGTGTTTTCCTTAATTCTTTGTGTGTTTTCTGTGTTTACCCTATGTTCTTCCGTGTGTTGGTAATACAGAACATGTGTTTTTCTGGATGCTTTGTAAGGCTTTATAATGCTATGAATACCATCATCTAGAACTAGGAGGAGTTTTGAGGAGTTTCTTTTTGATCCCTCCACTGAGGGATTCTAGTTGTTGTCCAAGAAAGTAAATTTTCCAAGCTCTATCACAGTCTATGAAGTTTTCCCCATGTGTCGTTCCATGTGCAATGCCTCTTAGAAGCAAAAAACGACAATTGCTCATATAGGGTTAAGGAAAATAGGGATACTGGCCTATTGGCTGTTGTGGTCTCACAGTAGTGCTGAAAAGTTCATTCTTGGTCAGCAATATCACGGATACCCACTACTGAGAAATCTAAGTGGAAAGGTCTTTGGGCAATTGGGATTGGGTGAGGGAGTGAGAGATTGTTCCCAAGATGAAGGTTACAAATCTAAATGCAGTTTATTACTCATCCTTTTGTCTGTAATTCCAGAAGCTATCTTTCCTGCCTGGATGGATGTAGGAGTTCAAGAGTAGAATGCAGACATAGAGACCAATTTAAAAACTTGGAACATTGTTAGATAATATTTCTCTTAATTTATTAGTGTCACCAGTGTCTTCTTTCCATTGTTCACAGGCAACTCTTATTAAAACAAGCACAAGAAGCACCCTGGCAGTCTTGTTACTCTTGGGCAAAGCTTTGATTTGTATTACTCTTTTTCTCTTGCTGTGTAATTTGCTTTGATCTCTGAGGGTCTTAAATATGCTAACAGCTCCATGAACAATTGCTTTCTTCTTTCTCATTCAGTAGCACAGAGGGTGTGTGCATGTGTGTGTCCTTACAGATTGTTTCGCTTCTTGAAATATTTCTTTTCTGTCTCCCTGTCTGTACTTTCTCTTCCCTTTTATAGATGCCCTCAATTCAGTCAGAACTTGTAGAAATATTGAGGAGTTATATTTAAATTCTCTCTACTTCACATTTATTCTTAAATACTCTGCTGTTCTCTCCATGAGGATTTCACTAGTTTTGCAAGAGTGCTATGGACAGTGGTTAAGAAATAATGGAAACATCTCTCAAACACATCATCAACTAGCATTAATGGCATCTGTCAATTTCCCAATCAATTACCAAGGAACTAGTTTCTTAGAGGGATGATGGGTTCTCCCTCCTGGGAAACCTCTAACCAGAGACTAGGCAACTATCTGGAACAATTCTGGCTCCAGATTTGGCTCTGGAGCCAAGTCCTTTCATTGCTGTTATACAAGGCAAAGCTTCTCCCCCCCCCCCCCCCCGCATTTTTTCCCTTCTGCAAAATGTGAGTGCTAGAAGAGTAAGGACTGTCTGAAGTCTTTTATGAAGCTTTGGAAAGGTTGCTTTTTATATAGACCTCAGAAGAGTTGGACTACAACTGCCAAAATTTTCCAGCTAGCATGGTCATGCTGCTTAGGAAACACTGGCAACTGCAGTCCAAAAATGTAACTTCTTCAAGTTCTAGTAAATCATAAATTTAATTAATGAGGATGCTTGTTCCCCTCTCCCCTCCTTCTGTCTCTGGAGCTCTCTCAGATATCCTGCACTGTGAAAGGGCACATCATTTAGTGCAGGGGTAGGCAACCTTTTTGAGCCGGGGGCCGGGTTGCTGTCCCTCAGACAATTGGGGGGGGCTGAAGTACCAAAATAATAAATAAATAAATAATAAAAATAAATTAAAAAATTAAAAAATAAAAATAAAAAATATGCATGCACACTCTCTCAGCCCCAGAAAAGCCATGGCAAAACCCCTGTGGAGATTTTGCCAAGAAAACTCAAAGAACAAGTAATAACAACAATAATCAATATCATCATGGTGGGCGGCAGGGGGCGGCGGCAGTGGCTGTGGCGGCAGGACCAGGCTGGGGCCGGTCCAAAGGCCTCGGGGGGCCGCATCTGGCCCCTGGGCCTTAGGTTGCCTACCCCTGATTTAGTGTCTACTTCAAGATCTTTCTCTAAAAGCCAGGTATTGCCTCTCTCGAAGTCTTTTCCAAGCAGGCTTGTATGTACTGCATCACAGAGAGTGGTGGAGCCAGAACCAAATCAAATTATGGTACTTTGCTCCTTTGTAAAAATGAAGCTAGCATCTATTTCTGTGTGAACAGGCAGGGGCTGACATGCAGAGCATGTCTAACTTGAAAGTGTGCTGATATTATTTACAGCAATACAATAACACCCTTAAAGAAATGGGAGTGCCAACACATCTGATAGTCCTGATAAAGAATCTATACTCAAGACAAGAGGAACAGAACATGGAAAGACAAAATGGTTTCCAATTAGCAAAGGGCTCAGACAAGGCTGCATCTTATCACTCTACCTGTTCAACTTTTATATGCAGAAGAAAAGCAGGCTTGGACACAGAAGAAGGAGGAGTAAAAATAGAAGGGAATATCAACAATCTAAGATACGCAGATGACACCATAATACTAGCTGGAAACCTCACAGTCCTGGAATAGCTACTAAAGAAGATCAAGGAAGAAAGTGCAAAGGCAGGTTTATTGTTGAACATAAAGAAAACAAACTAATGATCACAGAGAATTTATACAAATTCCTCCTAGACCAGGGGTCAGCATACCTTTTTGTGTTGGGGCCGGTTCCGCTGTCCCCCAATCATTGGCGGGCCAAGGGGGGGGGGAAATGGCACTGGAGGCGCACACATGCACACTACTCCCACCATCGTGTGTATGCGTGCGTGAGCGCGGACGCCATTTTGGAAAGCAAAATGGTGCCGTCGCATGCATGCGCGCGACAGTGGGCGCCATTTTGGAATGCAGAACAGTGCTGTGCGTCACGAGCACATGCGCACAACGCGGCACCATTTTACGTTCCAAAATGGCACCTGCCGTCGTGCTCAGGCATGCGCGGGGCGGTGGTGGCAGCGGCAGGACCAGCCACAGGCTGGTTCCAAGGCCTTGACGGGCCGGGTTCAGCCTGCAGGCTGTAGTTTGCTGACCACTGACCTAGACAATGAAAAAATAGAAATAGTAAAAGAATTCTCATGCCTGGGATCAAACACTGATACGAGTGGTGACTGCAGCCAGGAAATCAGAAGAAGACTAAGAATGGGAAGGACAGCTATGAAAGAACTAGAAAAGATCCTAAAATACGAAGATATACAATTGAGCACAAAAGTTAGAAGCATACAAGCCACTGTATTCCCTATTACCATGTATGGATGTGAGAGCTGCACAGTTAAGAAAGAAGATAGGAAGAACATAAACTCAATTGAGACATGATGCTGGAGAAGAATGGCAAAGTTTCCATGGATAGCCAAAAAGTCAGATAAATGGGTCCTAGAACAGATCAAGCCAGAAATCCCCCTGGAAGCCAAGATGCCAAAATTGAGGCTGTGGTACTTTGGACACATACTGAGAAGGCATGACTCACTGGAAAAAATAATAGTGCTAGGAAAGGTAGAGGGAAGCAGAAAGAGAGGAAGTCCGCATGTTGGATGGATGGACTCTCTTAAGGAGATCATGGGTATGACTTTGCAGGAACTAAACAGAGTAGTAGAGGACAGGAAATCTTGGAGATCTCATTGAGGTCAGTTAACAACAACAAAAAACACAATTTTCTAGTGCCTTTTGTGCTGCCTCTTACTCCTTTTTCCTCTCTCTTTAGGGAGAATAAGATACGCCTCAAAAATTCATTATTATTCTGATGGGGAAAAACACTTAAAGAAATAACAGCAGATAGTAGCTATGACTTCAGTTTTCTTGGTAGTGGAAAATCTTGAACTATAGTTTCAGATTGTTGGTTGATTATATCACAAGATAGCAGTGTGAATGTTTAGATACAACAGTTGTCTTTTTTTCACATTTGTAGATCTGGTACTGAATTTGATTATCTACTACCAAACAAAAGGATTCTCTCATTGCAATCTTAACTAGATTTAAATTAACAGAGATACTTAAGCCCAGTTTTCATTTAGGTTTTTGTGAAAAAGCTGGCTAAAAACATGTTTTTCATGTCAAATACATGTGAGTAGAAAGAGTGAGGAAAATCAAGATTAAAGTGAGAAGTAAAGTTATACATAGAACTGAAGAGACACATAGCAAAGTAGGAGAAATTACTTGGTGAGTGAATAGTCTTCAGAAGTAACAATTAGAATATGATTGTTAACAGAAAAGTAAAGCAAAACAGAGTAAAACATAGTAAGGTGGGTCGCCATGGGTTGAGATCAACGCGAAGGCAGATAACGGCAATGAATGCATGTAAAAAAACTAGTTCTTAATTCTTTTTTTATTATTCTACAAATTGAAATCAGACATATTTTTAAAAAATCATGTTTTGTGTTCCTATCTACCTCCAGTTTATAATCTATCTTTCCTATCAGTAAAGTTGCTCAAGGAGATGTATACTATTAAAATATATGTATATGTTGGGTAGAAATTTGTGTGGACCAGTACTCCTTTATTTTTCAGAATTCAAATACACAGTACCTTATGGTTTAGGTAGGTTAATATGTAATCTTGTGTCACCTGATCTGCAAATGTGATGTAAAATGCTTCTGGATAACTTAATTGAAACCATTCTCATTGACAGAATTCTGCCTGCTTCATGAGCACCAGGGTGGCTTTGAAAGAGAGAGCACAGAAGGATCATCTTATCCACCTTTAGCCTTCAAAGACACTCTTTACCCCCATCTTCTAGATGCTGTGGATAATGAAAAGCAATCTGGTCTTGCTAGCCCTATACCTAGTGGTGCTTCACTAAGCATTTTGACCAAAGGTAGGAAGACAAAAGTCTTTAACAAATGTGGTGGTGGTGGGGTTTGTTATAATAATGGAATAATGAAGTAATCTATTCTCAGTTTCATTAGAAAAGCCTTTAAAATATTGTGGGGGGGAAAAGGATGAGGAAGATAGTTTGAGGCATGTGAGCAATTCAGCATAGTAAGTGGGGCTTTAGCCTCTCCTCCCAAGCATTTATTGCAAGGTAGAGGAATTATTGGCCCGCCAGATGTTCTTGAATTCCAGTGCCCATCAGAAGTACAGGATGATGGGAGTAGTATTTCATCAACATATGTAGGACCACAGGTTCTTCACTTTTGCCACATCATCCTGAACCTGAGAACTGCAGCACAAATAAAAATGGGGAGGTTTTGGTACTATTTGAGCAGTAAACATTTTGTACCCAGACTTCAACCTGAGTGCTGGAGAGGAAGACCAGCTTCCATCTTCTCTTTTTGCTTCTGGAATGAGTACCTTTTACTTACCGTACTTCTTTTACTGACTATATTTCTGATTCTCCTGTACACTTAAAAAAAAAGTCCAAGTTGGTTACAATAAAAGACCATCCTCCCAAATTTCTTTCACAGTAGCTGTCTTCCATGCTTGTCAAGGTCTATCGAAGCCTTAAGGATATGTTTCTACCTGCTCTTTTCATGCTGTTCTCTCCCATCGTGTTATCTGACAAACTGTTTTGTCTTTGTGCCTCTCTTGAAAAGATGTGCCAAGGCAGGCCTGTGATGGCTGTCATGGAAAAAAGTTTTGGGGAATGGTTCCAACCTTCATTTTCTACAGCAAGGGTTTGTGCATACTCAGCCCTCATCTGGAGAGAATTTTATTTCCCTTTGACACACAAAAATGTGTGCATGTTTCCTACACATCTGCACTTTGAAGGTGGCCCTGTTTTACAATCCTACTGGGCGGTGCAGGGCTGCCATGTCACTTGATGAAGAAAACAGAATTGCCATATTGGCTCTGATTCTGTGGTGTTTAATGTAATGAGATGAGATAATAAAGGCAACTACAGATGGGCAAAGTTTGAAAACTCTTGACTTTTTGGACATTTCTGCACAGTGTCAAATTGTGGGGGAAATGTTGGGGGCACTTGCTGATCCATAAATATCTCAAACTCCTGAGTTAGAATGAGCACATGCTCCATTTTGACTCAAATCTCCTCCTCTAGGCCTTCTTTTAATCCCTTAAATTAACTTTACAGGACTATAAAACTTTTGTGCTGTTTCTTTGGGGGTCCAGGAATAAACCAAATGAAACTGGGTATAGTGGCAACCATCATTTATGTTAATGCAGCTCATTTTACTTCCCTAGATTTCTAAGTATTTTATATATATTAATATGTGTTGGCTTTGAACTCTCCAAAACTTGGAGGAGAAGGGGGCTTTTTTACCCACCTCCATGTTTTTGGACTGCTGGCCTTTATGTATGTTTTCTCTTGTGACAATTGCTTTTACGTGGCACAGTACCCACTTTGACCCTTCAATCCCACTGAAAAATAGTAAAAACCTATGAAATTACATAATGGCAAGATATGGTGCTTCTGGAATGTGCATCTTTTGTACTGCTTGGAAGGTACATTGTTTCTTGCTGAGAACATAATTATGAACTATTTTGGTTACAGGGTATCCCTGCCAAACGGTTTCAAATTAATATTGTTTTAAAGCTGCATGCATGGAATAGCAATTCTTGAGAGCATTTGTTGCACAGCACGGACACATTTTCTTAATTAAATTCCTCAGCAGAGGCATACTTAGCATCTTGACCTACAGGCTCTTGTTTTTCCTGAGTGAGTGCCATCTTACTCCATGAAACAGTGGAGAGCAAACAGAATCTCATACCCAGAGAGATTCTGGAAGTTGTAGTCCAAAAGTAACATTTCTGAGCTCTGGAAGTGCAATAGTCAATTTTGCAATAACTGGAATAAAATACATTTTTTGGCTGAAACAGCAGAATAGTTGGAAGGCAGAACCACACCCCTTTATAGGAGTAAATTTGAAGCGTGTTTGTTGAAATCTCCATGTGACTGGCCCTCCTTCTACACTGCATAAACCTAATCTTAATGCAAGCCCTATTGCATCCTAATTGCACTTGAACCAAATCTGAAGCTTCATTTTTGCCATTCAGTTCCATGGGTTGGGTTTTTTGTTTGTTTGTTTGTTTTTGCTAAATGAATACCAGCCCGATGTTTCATAGATTTTGAAGAAGTGCATCCATGCAAGGACTGGTGTTGCACATAATATTGGCGTTCACTATGCCAGTATTCATCACAAGAGTTTAAAATTCAAGTGTTCTCCTTCTTGGGATTACAGGGCTTGTATTTTACATTTGTTTTTTTTAAATAAATGCTGGATTTTTTTTTTAAAAAAATGCCCCATATGCACCACTAAATTTGGTTCAGTGTGCCAGAAAATATCTAGCATTAGTCTATGCTAATAGAGCCTGTGGTACATTGGTGAAATGGTGAATATTCGGCATTAAAGAGAAATAAAGCTTTCATGCAAGAAAACCCAGAGGTGTAGTCTTAAACAGTAGGAAAGCATGAAATGACATGAAATAGGTGTAATGCTGCAATAAGGTTTGTTTTACAGGAAACTTTGCATCTATAATGTTGTGGCTTGAAATTATATTTAAATAAATTGCTTTAAATAAATTGCTTTATAAATACATGACTTGATTAACAGTTGAAAGCAACCCCTGCCCTGTAAAAGACCCATTGGCATGATTTCTATCCATTTGATGTGTCCTTTTTGTCTTTAAAAGATGTCTTACATATAAAGTCCAAATTCCAGCCTTTTGTGAATCTATCAGAGGAAAAGCAGGAAGCATTATACCGAATACTCTGTGAACTTCTGCTTCATGAAGACGTTGTGACTCAACTGGAGGATGTGGTAATCTTTGTTTACTTCATACATACCTACATGCTGTTTCTCTTTGTTTTTCATGTAAAGGTGTCTATTTATAAGCAAGGAAAGTTGTTTCTGCTTATGTCTAACTTAAGTCCCACTTATCTCAATGGGCCTACTCTAAGAGTGATACTTCTAGCTCCAACCAAGTGTATATTCCTTTTTTCTTTTTTTGCAGCTGGACAGTATGTGTTCTGAAGACAATCCAGAACTCGTAGTAGTGAAGAACTTAAAGCCTCTAGAGGAACCAGCTGTAGAGGAGTTCTTACGGCTTATAGGAATCGGTTTACAAAAAAAAGATTTGATACAGAAAGTTCCTCCACTTCAGAACAAGGAGCTGCTCTTAGCTGCTCACATCCTCCTCAGCGCTGTGGCAGGTATAGAATGAGAAATTATCATCTCGCTTGTTAAGGTCAGCCTTTGCACACAATTTGATTTGCTCTTTGTGGCTGGCTTTAACAAGAGGATAGAAGGAGATTGTTTCATTTACAAAGTGTCTTGTTCAGCAGACTGTTGAACAGTTTGTCAGCCTGGCTGAGACATCAATGAAAGCACAAGATACTGCATAGTTTAAGCACATAAAATGGAGCATTGTGCTGAAAATCACTCCTCCCCAACTTCCATTGAATGAAGACTTTCTCATTCATATTTACAGGGTGATTACTATTTTCATTGTGCATTGAACTAATTTGCTGTTGCTAGCTCAAAGATGCATCAGTGGTTCAAGCTTTTATGTGAGGCTGCTGGTATAATTTATAGTCTTTTGGGGTGCAAATGCCATCTTAACAATAAACATGACAAGATGTTATTGAAGTTAGAAGGTCATTGACTTATCAAAGGAGAAGGATGTTTTTACAAATATCAAAAAGATACTCTTCTTATTGATACTCTTCCTTGAGAAGCTTCCCCCAAATTGCTAATTAAAAGCCACATGGAAACCCAGGTTTCTCATACCATAAGAAGAAGAAAGTTCTTGTTATATAAAATCACTTTTTTCCATTGCCATCTCCCTGGCTAAACAACTCTTACACTTCTCTGCTCTACACCAGTTTTACAAATCCACAGCACTTATTTTCTACCTTTAAGATCACTTTCTTACACCCAGTGCAGGATTTGCCAACTCCTGCATCTGAGGGAGAAAGGGCAGGTCCATGAAAGTTCATGCTACCAACTTCTATCTTTCAGTTAGTCTCAAAGGTGCTGCAAGATCCCTTTGCATACTGATTTTCAAGACTAACATGGCTATGTCTTTGAATTCCTTCTGTTATGAAATCCAACACTGCTGGATTTAAATGAACTAATGGTCTAACTTGGCATAAGGCAGCTTCACCTATTTGCCTAGAACTATCTTCACCAAGCTCATCTTTTTCTGAACTTTTCTCCTACATTAAACATGATACTGCTTCATCCATTCTCCCAAACCATCCTTTGACCCACACTTTCTATCTAATATAAAGGTAAAGGTAGTCCCTTGACATAATGTCTAGTCATAACTGTAGGGGATGGTGCTCATCTCCATTACTAAGCCGAAAAGCCAGTGTTGTTTGAATGTGACTACGGTGGTCATTTGGCCAGCATGACTGCACAAAATGCTGTTACCTTCTCATTGAAGTGGTACCTATTTAGCTAATTGTATTTGCATGCTTTCAAACTGCTAGGTTGGCAGAATCTGGGACTAGTGGGGACAGGAGCTCACCCCATCATGCAGCACTTGTGCCTTGAGCTGCCATCCTTCCGATCTTCTGATCATTAGAATTGGCATCTTAACCACTAAGCCACTGCATCCCACTCCCATCTAATAACTGTTATTTATTTATTGAATTTATATCCCACCTTTCTTCCAAAATGGAATTTATTTTAGTTTTAGTTTTTAATTTAGTTCTTAGTTCTTAGTTTTAAATATGTAATTAAGAATTGCAGCCACTTGTGATTTATTTTAAATATTATTGCTGTGTTTTTATATTGTATGTTTTAATTCATAATTGATTTAATAACTTTTTAAGGGGGTGTGTGGGAATCAGATTTTACTGTTGCATGTGTATTTTATTGTTGTTAGCCGCCCCGATTGATCTCAAAGGGGAGGGATATTAATAATAATAATAATAATAATAATAATAATAATAATTTTGAAGATGTGGAACATACAACTTAATTCTTGCTCCCCCAACTTACTTTCTTCTCATGAATTCCTTCAGTCTTGCTTTTGCCCTCTGCCCTTCACTTAAACTGCTCTTGAGAAGATCACAGATTATCTTCTCAGCCAAATCCATAGAGCTGCCTTCACACTCCTTGACCCCTGTGCCTTTGATGCACTTGATTATTCTGTTTCTTCTTTATTTCCTACATGCCTTCAATTTCTGTCACCAGCTAGTTCCCTTTCTGACTACCATATTGTTCTTCTGTGTGTGGGGTAATTTCTGCTCTACTCTTCCTCTGGGGAAGAGTAGCTCTGTAGCAGAATGTAGCTCTGTTGTACTTGCTATATATTATTCACAGAAGACTTGATCAAGTCCTGAATTTTGCACTACCACTTATACACTGATAACACTCAGCATTCTTTCTGTCCCCTTCATTTTTCTTTTCTCTTTACTGCAGAATGTCCATCTGATATTTTTGTTTAGATTGTCATCTCAAACTCAATGCTCCTTATAGAAGTAAAGGGCATTATTGTCCAATGTGAAACATTTGCATTCAGCTCAAGGTTATGGGAGTGGGGCTGCATATGCAGTGCTGTTCTGCATGCAGATGCAAATTGGGTTGTGCATTTGGTTGTGCAACACTGCCATTCAACACAATGGGTTTATAGCATGACCAATAAATAACTTTACTTCCAGCGATTTCTGCTTGATAACCCCAGTATTGTTTCTCAGCTCGTAAATCCAAGACTAAACTTTTCTTCTCTTCTCCTACGTCTTCCTCTCTCAATAAATCTGTGGATACTATGGACTGCTAAAAAGACAAGTAAATAAGTCTTAGAGCAAATCAAACCTGGACACTTTGTAGAAGCTAAGATGACTAAACTGAGGTTGTTACACTTTGGCCATATCATTAGAAGACATGACCTCTAGAAAAGACAAAAATGCTTAGCAAAGTAGAATGCAGTAGGAAAAGAGGAAGACCACATTTCAGATGAATAGATTCAATTGAAGAAGCCACAGCTGTGAGTCAGCAAGACCTGAGCAAGGTGGTTGATGATATGGTGACCGTATGAATGAGAGACCTCCAAATCTCCTTAAGTTGAAGTCGACTTGACAACAAAGTCCATTAGCAATGATGCCATCCATCTTGTTGATTGGATGCTTAGCTTTATTTCTGTAGCAGAATGTTTTATTTCTTCTGTCCTCTCTCCTTGCTTTGTCTCATATTCTTTAACTCATGTTTACTCTCCTTGGACAACATAGGAAACTTACAGCCATTTTCTTTTTTTTTCTCAGCAAAATCTCTTGACTTGCATGCCAATCATTTTTCACCTTCACTTAGTCCTTATTAGTCTTTTGATTTCTACTAACCACCTCACAAACCATTCACCTGTCTCATCACTGCTGTATAGTTGGAAATTCCATTAAAGTGATCACAGAAAAGATTATTGGGAGCTGTTTTCTTTGCAGAAAATCTTCTGAGCTCTGGTTTTTCCTTAAGAACAGACTAGTTATACTGTCATAGAGGTTGATTGTAAACAGAAATTGGAATGTATTGCCTAGATTATATGTGTATTTTAGAATAAATCGAAGCTGTTCGTGTTCTTCATTACTTCATAAGTAACATGTTGTTTACTGACATTTATAGTTAGTTTTTTATTAGAACCACACACACCCCATTTTAAAAGTACAAAAATTGCAGAAAGATAACCCAAAATCACACCCTTTGAAAAGGCACCATTTTAGGGATAATCAATCTTTGTTTCTCGCTGCACTATTTTTTTAAAAAGCCATTTCCAGACATTACATTATTTTGAAAAGTGTAATGTGCTCCAGATAAATCTGTTAGTTTTAATGTTTTACCCACAAGCTCTGAATTTAAATGACATTTCAGCACTCCCACCTCACTCCATTTTTTCTTTTGACAAGCCTACTGCATTGAAGTCTACAAGATTGCTCCTTTCACTAGTTAAGCAAGAGTGAACCTTGTTCTCCTAGAAAATGTTGTGCTTCTTACCTCTTTTCCACAGAACTTTCAGATTATGCCCTTGTCCTGCTGCGTGCCTGTTGTGATCTTCAGGTTCTGCCTACACTGTGCTGCTTGGTAAGTCCCATACATATGAGTATTCTTAGTGTAATAAGATTCTACAAGCCATAGCACGTGGTGTCTAGCACTGTGTACCCATGCCAGAGCCTTCTCCAAACTTCTTTGGAATATTCAACTTTTGAAACCATGTGATATCCAATCAAGAGTGACAGCTACTGGCTTCAGTTTCATTGGAGACAGAATCTGCTCTGTATTATAATCCAAGGTGCTAAACTCTATCTCCTAAATAGCTCATTCAAACTGAAACCCAGATTCAGCCCTCCATTGACATGGGAGTTGTCATTTCTAATAAAGAAGGTGTTTTTAACGCACCATATGCTGCCCCACAACTAGGATTCCCAGTGGAGTTTACACCACCATAAATAAGAAAAACAATACAAAACCAGCATAAAAAGATATTCAAAAACAACAAAACCATTCATTAAAAGCAACAAATTCAAACTCGGAACAGGAAAGACCTCAGACAAAATGCTTTTTGCTATGGTAATGAATATTGGCATGATTTATTCAACAGCATTTCTATGCAGATGCTTCTTAGTAGAACCTTCATGTAAGTAGACAAATAGCTGCTGTTTCTGCTTTTTCATATTAGTTTTAATGCTTAATCCTATGTTAAAAAGTATGCTCTTGTACTGGGTTTAATTTAGTCTGCTTTTTAAATGGAATTATTTATAGACGTATGTCTCACTTTGCATTTTAAAATAAAATCATGAGCAATCATCATCAAACATTTTGAAGTGTCAAAATACATACGAAATACATTGGCCGGAATCCTGTATGGGATTTATGTATGTGTAAGCACCGTAGTTACAGCGCTACACAAAGAATCATGGCCCAACCTGCCCCCATCCCCACTTACCAGGAAGTATCTCCTGGAACATATTGAGGGAGGGTTTGTTCTCATTACTTAGGAATCAGCTTTCCCCCCACTACCATGAACAATCTCTGATGCGACAGGGAGAATCAGGGTATCTTTTGCAATTATCCCTCGTGCTGGAGATTGCTTGCACAAGGGAAAAAGAAACATCAGCCAGCTACTTCCCAATCGACAGGGGAACAGACCCCCATTTGATCACAGCAGCTGCTGCCTGGTATGTGAAGATTTGGGGACTTTCACATTCCCTATGTAGCATAAACAAGGGGTACATAGGATTATGAATATGAAACAGGCACTGTAGGTTACACATTCTTAGCTGCCATAGAAGATACCAACCATTAACACTAAGATTAGCAGCATCTAATCTAGCACCAAGTCAGACCAGGAAAGATAAAACACAAGCCTATAACCATTCTAAACTGTCAGAACAGCATCGTCAATTAAAAGTAGATTGAAATAAATGTTGTTTTTAAATGTCTAGAGAGGAGCCAGATAACTATATAAATGTCTAAAGAGGAGCCAGATACCTATATCATAGAATTGAGTTTCAAAAGATTGTCTTGTGGAGTTTTTAATAGTTTTTAATGCAGGTTACCATGGCAATCCCTATCAGCTCTTTTTAGAGCTGGAACTATTGGAATATCCAAAGAGCTGCCACTTCCCACTGAGTTGACAGCAGACCCAGAGACTTGAGAGGCTTTGGATCATGTGAATTCACAACCTTTCCTGATCTGCTTGCCCCTGATCTGTCTGTTTTCCTATCCTGATGTCTAAGTTTCATGTAAGAGCTGTGCACTTGGTGGAGCATCTGAGGTTGGGCTTTCCCATCCAAGGGTAGATGGCTGGCATTCTGTCTTGCAGCTATGGATTCATAACCTACAGTTAGAGACTGGTAACTGCTTTGCATTCAGTAACACTATGAAGTCATATAAAAGTCCCCAGCCCATATTTACAGCCAGCCACATCAAGTGAAGAAGGTATTTTCAGCTGACAATTGACTGCAATGAAAATGGAGTTTCCAGCTCCCTCCTACCAGTGTGTGAGGCTACAACAATGAGAAGCGGGGTACCTATTGCAATTCCTCGTCATAGCCCCTCTCGCTGTTAGCACAGATTTCCTTTGCTCACTATGGCTACTGGCTGTTCAGGTAGGCTCGGGGGGGGGGGGGTCAGGCCAGGAAATATTACTTACACATTTGTAAGTAGCCAGTGTACAATAACAGGGACATCTTGGTCTGCCCATGGTGGAGAAGATCAAAACAACCATGCCAGCACTGGATTGCAGACTTGATACTGTATTATTGTATTTTCATTTATTTTCTCCTCTTCCAGAGATCAGGTTGGCATGCAAAGGTCTTCTAATCTGATTGTATTTGTACAGCCTCGTGCTGTAGATCTCAACTGAAAGCTAGTTACTAAGGAGGTTTTCCAGTGAGCTTTATTGCTGCATGCATTGCATCTCCCCAATTATATCCATGTTATTACACTATGCTTGTGATTAAATTTGCTCCCACTGCTTAAGACCTCCTTCTAGAAAATAACATTCATAGCTGGGCGGATGTCTTTAACCTTTCTTTCTGTCTCTGAGCAGCCTGATATGATCTCAAGGGATGGCACAGTGACACTTAAAGATCCGATGGTGGCTCCGCTTGCTGACACAGGAAGGTTCTGGCTAGTGCAAAGGCTGTTTGCTTTATCAAACATTAACCTCGAAATGACAGAGTCTTCCATAAGAGCTGTAACCATGAAGAAACCCAGATTTTTTCCTATCATTCTCTATATAGCATTGTATGGACTTTGTGCATTAGCCTGTAAAACAACTCAGGCTTGAATATATGCTTTGGATGGTTTAATAGCAGAACTGGCTGCATTATTTAACACCTATCTTCATAACAGAGTTGAATTGTGGGCTGATTTGTATCTGTGAAACGTTTGCAAATAGACTGTGTTGTTGAAACAAGGGGGGCACTATCCAAGGATGCTTCATCAGCTGAAGGAGACTTAACTTTTGTTTAGTTTTATTATTTATTAGCTTTATTAACTAGTATTTGTATGTTCTAGAGAGTGTTGCTAACCAACACTGGAAATAAGGTCTGGATTCAACTGTTTGACTTTCTTGCCTTGAGGAAAGGATACTAGCTCAGTGTCCAGAATACATGTGTTGAATGCATAATGTTCAAGTGTTGAATTTCTGGTACCACTGATTAGGCTGGGAAAGACTCCAGGCTGAATTCATGAAAGGCCTTGACTTTTAGTAGCTATACATTTCTTAACTATTATGTTGCAATAAACCGAGCAGTAACATCCAAGTATAAAATAATATGTGTTTATGTAAATTACAAACATCTTTAAAACTAGCATTATAGCTGGAACTTACAGTCCACATCCTTCCTCCAGGTAAATTGAGTTATAAACAGCTGAACAGACATTCATAAATTTGTATCAGAAAACAGATATTTCTCTCACCCCATGTATTGGTTGGCTTGAATACTATCAGTATGTTTTGTTTCTGACCAGAATCCTAATGGTGATGTAAGTTCACAAAGCCAGGGGTTACGAAAGTGGATGTCTTTTTGTTCCTGTTGTTTTTGATGTTGAGGAGGTATCAAATACCTTCTTGTGCCTTATCTCCCTCACTACTCAGAAGGCATCTTCCAAGCATCAGATTTCACTGTCATGCTCTTTAACTGTCTGGAAGAGGAATGATTATGAGTCACCAAGCTAGTGTCCCACTGCCCTTCTAACAACTGGGAGAAGAGCTGATGTCACTTCTGTGATTTGCTGGCGATGATGATGAATATATATAGTGCCATGAAATGTACAAGAGAGATCTGGGAGGGTGGTGTCAGCTCTCTTCCCCCAGCTAGATGCTGCCCAGAAACCCTTCTCTTGTGAGTAAAGGGCAATGGCATCAAGCCCCAGAATTTGGGTGCTACCTTCCAAGGAAGAGGGATGCAGAACTGCATGGGTGTGGAGCATAGCATTTTGCCCATGCAATGTAGGGGCCCACTCTGTATGTGCAGTACTATCTCATTATTTGTATCCTATGCAAATGTACCTGAAACATCAACATTACTCTCCATGCTATAATAAACTCATTAATCTTAAAAGTATCACCAAAAAATGTATTGTTTTGCTGGAATGGGCCAATGTGCTTCTTGTACTGAAATGGAAAAATTGATACTTTTTGATGGTTTTAATTACTACTTTATACTTAACCTTTTGAAAATGTTGTTTTAGAGCTGGAACAGACTGGCTCTAAATATTGCCTTTGGAGTGGCTTCAGGCAGCTTGGGGGTGTGGTGTGCACATGCCACATGCCCGCATGATGTCCTGAATGTGCCTAGAGTGGCTGCACTTTGGCCGGCTTCTGGGTGTCTTGAGGGTGTGGTGATTACACAGCGCAAGTCCCCAACATGCTGCAAAGCCACCACAGGGCTGCGGAAGAGCCACTAAAGGTGGCTTTTCTGCGGTTGAAAACACACTTTTTTCAACCAGTGCCACAGTGGATTGGGACCAAGGTGTGCAGATGCCACAGCCCCAGTCCTTTTTCAGGTGGGGTGGCTTCACACCACCCCATCGGAGCCATCTATTTTGGCCCTTAGTCATCAGGCTTCAGCAGAATTGCATCCGCACCTAATATCCATTGACATGACATATATAAACCAGTAAGACCTGTACTGGCTTCCACTTGGTTTCTGAGCTCAATTTGAGGCGCTAATTTTGATCTACAAAAGTCCAAAATAGTTCCATGTCAGGGTAGCTGAAAAACTGCCTCCTTCTGTATGAACCTAATTATAATCTGAAATCCTAGTTAACTGTTATGGTACCTGTAGAACTCCTAGAGATGTAATGGCTTGTGATGGGGGGCTGGCTACATTTTTTCTGAAGCCCTTTTTTGGGGGGGAACGACACACACACACACACACACACACACACCAAAAATGGATTGTGGGATACTTTCTCTTAGAATGATGAATAAAATATTTAAGACAAGGTGTTTCTATATTCAGTCTTCTCACAATTATTTCTAAAAATTATGGAGCAAGTTAGACTTTTAATGCAAGAGTATATATAGTATCTCACATCATTGCAACTCTTCATTTCCTTTTGTTGGTTCTTTTCACACTTGATCTTAGCCAAAAAGCTGAGAAGCAACATTTTCTTTTCTTGGTTCTTTTTGACAGAAATGAATGCTTTGTGTGTTGTTGACACTATGGTGTGTGCTCCTCATAAATTGGATAAGTCAAATAGATTCCTTACAGTACAGGTATTCCTTACAGGTTAGGACCCTTTAACAAATAATAATAATAATTTTTTAAAAGTACAGTAAATTCAATTAGCAACTATTTCCTGAATAAACTATGTTTTTTAATTCATCTAATATTATAATTTTACGCCAAACTAAGTTATACATACTGCACTTTGTGTAGAAAGGGAGAGGAGTTTCTCCAGCTGACAAGCAGCCTGCTTCATCCGAGAAGTCTGGATCTTGGTGCTTCGCGTTACGTAGTCTCCACGTGCTGCGTTACCACACCTAACACTGGTAACTACTGCTAAGTTCATTTTGCCATGTAACTTACAACCTTTTCAAAAGCAGGGCTATACTAGCTCTTCATGATGCTATTCTACTTGTCTCCTTCAACTCCAATCTGTCAGAAAAACTGTCCCGTTTGTCATCGTTCAGTATGTATTTCTCTCATGCAATGAGAATATTTATTGATGTTTCAGACACTTAGCCAGTACTTTGGGTAACTTTATGTAAGATGCAACATAGCTTTTTCCAATATTAAATTTTTATTTCATATATACAAAAATACTTTATTAGTAGTTAACAGGATTTCACAGTTTTTTACATTTCAACAAGTATACAGACTGACACATGAATTCAGTGTGAAAACATTAGCGATTTCTTTTTTTTAAAGTTAAAATTATAGTTTAGCCAAGTAGCTTTATGGTACCTTTAGGGTTACCTAGGAATCTCTCCATGATCCTTCATTAGGCTATTCTAAATTGATCAGTGTGGCAGACAAACAAGCTTTCTATGCTCAGCAGTGCCAAAAGGACATCTTAGGGCCTTTGCAGACTGCCAGAAATAGTGCAAATTGAGTCCACTTTAACTGCCCTGACTCAGTGCTAGGGAATCATGGGAACTGTAGTTTATTGTGGCATCAGAGCTCTCTGACAGAAGGCTCAATGTCACAGAAAAAATACAATTCCCATGATTTCCTAGCACTGAGCCAAGACAGTTAAAGTGGACTCAATTTGCACTATTTCTAGCAATCTGCAAAGGCCCTTAGACTTCTATCTACCAAATCTAATGTTTCATTAGATATTGCACAAAGAGTGTCAACATGAATGCTCACATAGAAGCCAAATCATATGCTTAATAACAATCTCAGAAGTTCAAGCAAGCAAAAACTATGGGCTGTATAACCTTGACAAAATTAAGAGATTTTTGAATCTTTCCAGCAAGAGTTTCTACCAGTCTTTATAAGCAGGAAACACATGTACTCAGAGAAAGTGTGGGACATGAAGGGATACCCACTTAACATGCATTTAAAGAAAGATGCATGTCAGTGGCATCCAATATACAATACCTTGAATACAGATAACCAGCACAAGTGAGTGATGTTTCCCTTGCCAGTGGACTACTATTCAAGATAGTGTAACACTTGTCTACTTAATATATGAGAATGGATGTTTTACATTAACATTAATCAAACAGTTATCTTCTCCTTAAAACTAAAAGCAGCAAGAGACACTAATCCCTGGAAGACTGATCATGGTTCTCTTCCATAATGCTGTGCAGTCCCATAAATAATTCCTATTCAGTGGAGAAAAATATTTACTCTCAAGAGTAGATAAATCTCTCAGCTGCCAGAGACTGAGAAACAATTCAGAGTTTTACTATGGAGGCCACCACAAGAGGTTTACATAGTCTGCCAAGTAAACCCATATGAGGCAAAGTCCTTTAAACAAAAAGATAATCTAGAATAACAAGATTTATATGGAAATCTTCAACACGAGTTATTAGACATCCGATAGCTGATTACTCCTTGTTTTTTTTCATGTGCCATTTGTTTTTAGAACGACAAACTGCCTTCTGTGAGAAAGCGGGGTTGTCTCACACAGTTTTAACACTTTGGCTGGCATCCTGCTCACTAGTTACAAGTAGTTAGTTGCCTAACTGCCAGGGATTCATGTTTACTGCCACTATAGACCAAGCATGACTCCTAACATTTACCTTTTCAGCCTGGCAGCACCCAAACCAAAGGTCTTTCTTGGCACTGTAGACTGGGGCACTAGTAAATGAAATCTACAGAACGTTCCTGGTTGTGGAGCACATTGAGAGAAGCCGTTATGACAGACCCCAAGGACTCACTCTAGCTCCATTTTCAGTGTGCCTGCAACCAGGACAGAGCTTCAAGGCATCATTTCCCAGTGCCCTGGCTTGCTGCAGCACCTTGACTATCAGGCTGAAATGGTAGGTTTTCATGGGGGTGGCATCAGATTAAATTATCATCATAGTTCCATCTGATGATACAAGATCTTGGTCTACATTCTAACCTTGGCAGTGTCTATAGTCACATTGGAAACACGCAATTTTAACTTAAAAGCTAAGTCAAGTAATTTACAGCAGAAGCAAAAGCTACACATTTTAAGTAAAACAAGTAGACAAAAACAAATGTACCGCTGCTCCATTTTTGGATGTATATTTGTAAAGAATTTAAGGCAAGGGTGGGCTGTTGGTAGATTATAGCTTCCATCATTTTGAAGCATTGGCTATGTGGCTAGGGCTGACAGATGCTGGAGTCCACAACCTGCCCATCCTTGATTTAAGAGAAATGATCTTATTATCTTTCTAGATTTCCAGAATTGGCCATGGGAACTTTTCCTAACCAAGTTAGGAAAATACACTGGGTCCTTGATATCTGCGGGCTTGGAAACATCTGTGGACAAGTCCTGTTTGATTCAATGGGCACATGTCATGCCCACCATTGAGCACAATGGGACTCTGAGGTCCTGCTTTTTTTGTCCATGGGGGAGGGTCCGGAACGGATTCCCTGCAGATATAAAGGGCAGACCGTGTGTGTGTGTGTGTGTGTTGTGTGTGTGTGGGTGAAAATAGACAATATAGAATGTATTTTGTTCTGTGGTTATCAAAAATAGCAAAGATCCAAGATCAGGAAATACTTCAGAGCCTGCAGTATTTGTTCTCTATTTGCAATCTAGAACTGTAATTCCCAAGGTGAAAAAATTTAAACTATCTCCTTGTCCCCCAATTTTATGCATGTCTCTGCCATATCTAGAACTTAGCAAGACTATTCCCCTTTATGATTAGCCACAAGAGTTCTTCAAAGCAGCTGCCACTATCCTTCCAAGATGAGGGAAGGTCTCTCGTGTACAAAATAGCCAAGTTATTCCCTGCACAATTTATTCTGTTTCTATTAGCAACATGAAGTGGAAAAGAGCAAAGTACACTGAGGCATATTACAGAACCCATGTAATGTATTTAAGAGATTGTTTTTTTCTGCACCTTTCCAGCTAGAAGCATGTTTTTCAGAGGCTCAAGCTTGAGATACTGTAACCATACAACAAGATTTATCAAACTCCTCTTGGATGTTTTCGAGGCTGTCCAAATTTATTGTAAGTCAGTTTCTTGTGATTAATAACAAAACCTAATTGGAATTATACCCAACTTATATTAACACAAGCCAAACATAAACTTGTACCTTTTTAAAACAAAACGAGTTTTGCTTTTGGTATGATTACTTAGTATTTAAGTCCACAGATGTGGAACCAGTGCTCTTGAGGCATGGACACACATGATCTGAAACAATTAGGATGCAAGTGCTGTCCACCATTTCTCATGCCCATGTCATACTCTGACCTTTAATTTCATACTTGTATTACAGACAAATGGTTGCCCACTTTCTGACAACTAGATACCTTATATCCATTATGTTAAATGTACTGTCCTAATACACTATTATACTGTATTTACAATATTAGAAACTTGACAAGAATTTTTAAATAACAGCTGGTCCATCCTTTGGAAAATCAAGTAACTAGATAAAAACAAATTAACATGTATTAAATGTGTTAACTTTGAGTATGTCTGAATCATCTCCACCCATAGTGTGCAATCCTTAGCATTTTGGTGTGAATTAGTACTTTGTGAAAAATGGAGAGGTAAAGTGAAAATATTGAATCTAACTTTATATACCCATATCAAACTATACTCCACTAGCTGAACAGCATACTGCCCACTGAATTCAATATGGTATCTTAAAGAATACACCTTTAAAAAATAAGCAGAACATATGAACTGAGTGTGACCTGTAGCTCGTATTTATAAGATTACTATGGGCCTATACAGACTGCCAGAAATAATCCAGTTTGAGACCACTTTAACTGCCCTGGCTAAGTGCTAAGAAATCATGGGAACTGTAGTTTATTGTGCCACCAGAGTCCCCTGACAGAGAAGGTTCAATGTCTCAGAAGAAACTACAATTCCCATCATTCCTTAGCATTGAGCCAAGACAGTTAAAGTGGTCTCAAGCTGGATTATTTCTGGCAGTCTGTACAGGCCCTTAGAAATATTTTATTTTACTTAAAATTCTCACAGTTTATCTGACACTGATTGTGGATATTAAGTTTTGAATGATTTTCCACTTGCAGTTGTTCTATGATACTAAGCACTCACAGTATTTGATTCTTTCTGTAAAAACAGTACCATAAAACAATGTTTTCTACTTTTAGTCTTATACAGGCATACAAAAACAGCCAGCCATGCGTATTTCAATAGGAGGGGGTATTGTAAAGTAATAATTATCACCTGGAAGTTTTTATGGTATATTGATTAAATTTTGTCAGTGTCATCATTGGTCCCTAAGTGCATGATGTTGAGAAAATCAGCTCATTGTGTCCTTTATTTTTGTTACATGTTGTGCCAGAATGGAGAAGTATGAGGGGGTATCATAAAGTAATAATTATCACCCGCAAGTTATTATGGAATATTGATGAAATTTTGTCAGTGTCATCATCACCAAGTGACTTTTTCTTTTCTCAAAAATATAAAATCCACTGCATGGTTGCCGATTTGACAACACAGATGACGTCATTTATGAAGTGGAAGAGCGGTTTAAGGCGTAATCTACAGACTTCTACAATAACAGTATTCGGAGGGTTAAGAAAGGCTCGGAAAATGTGTAAATCTGGATGGTGACTATGTAGAGATAGGTTAACAACTACAAATCAAAACAAACTTGTTGCCAATTTTTTAAAAAGGTGATAATTAAAACTTTACAATATCCCTCGTACATATTTTGTTTCAGACAGGTAATAAATAACCATAAGCCATCCCACCATGACAGAAGTGGCAATGTTAAGTAATTCAGATTTAAGTAACTTTATATCCTGTCTACACCTGGTGTGTTGGCATCCCATTTATGTACTCACATTGAGTGTGCAGTTCTACACTCTCCTTATTAACAATCACAAGCGAAATCAATCCTGTTCTTTTAACTTCTCCTTTAATGATGGGAAACAGAAGAAAACCATACTTAAACTTTTTTGGAAGTGAGGAATTTCTGGGGCTAATTCTCAGGATATTTGCTTTTCATACCAAGCTATTGTTCCATCTAATGTCGACATCCAACATTCTCTATATGGACTGCCAGCAGCTCTCTAGAGTTTCAGAAAAGAGCCTTTTCCAGACCTACTTTGAGATGCTAGTATTTGAGCCTGGTTTCTTTAACATGCAAAGCTGGTGCTCTATTACTGAACAGTTCCTTTTCCCTTCTTTGTACTGAACACAACACCATGGCACTGTCCCCAGCAAGAAGGACCAGAATTTTGGCTGCTATCTCCCTCTCCCCAATTTATGATGGTAAAGGGGGGATACAGAGAAATTTTGCACTAAAAAGTTTCAAATTCCACATGCTCAGTATTTGAAAATACGTGTGCTGCAAAAACTGAATTAGTGGCACTATGGTGTGAAAGGTAAAATTAGTTTTTAAGTATTAATTAGGGAGGAGCTGGACTAACCTCCTTTGGCATCACAGTTCAAAAAATAGTATTCTGCAAAGGCATGGTTTTGTTAAATATTGTTATTCCTATACTTGGCATGGACTTGCTTTCTGATAAATAATGGCAGTGATATAAATAGTTTAAACAAATGCACCAACTTTAGTATCATGCTTGAATGTAAAGAATAAAGTATTGGTTTGGCTATTGTTGCTAAAGAGACAATTCAGTTAGTTCTTTCAAGGTATTTAGAGAAAAGACACACGTAAACTGCATCTCCAGAAAGAGCACTAGATCCCTACAGTACAAAATGTTTCCTAGTTGTACTGAGCTTTCAGGCAGCCAGTAAGACGAACACTAGTTTCCTATTACTTTTCCTTTCTACAGTCTGGGTGATGCTATATGTACTCTGAGCTTCGGGGTGTGGGTATGTTTCTCAACAAAATTAAATTCCTGTTCATTATTCAAATTTCCTATGATCAAGTCCATTAGCCACTAACTGCTTCTGATTTCCAACCAAGTAGACCACTGCACATCTATTATGCCAGAAGCAAATCAGGGCACCAAGAAGATGTAGAGTACAGTAAGTGACTGTTTAATTTTAGAATTCTTCCACCCCCTCCATCCCTCCCAAACAAAAAGTAGTTCAGTAGGAATATGAGTGAAAGAGCAGCCCCATTCCAGGTTACATTGATTCACCCTATCTGTCTCTCAAGCTGGCCAAAAGCAGTAGCACCAAATCTACTGGAATGCCATCCAGTGAAACACTGGAAAACAAAGGAAGAGGAGTTCACATTCTAAATTAAGATTCAATAACTTTGCAGTTTCTACTATTAAAACAGTTTCTACTATTAAAAAAAAAGTCCTATAAAAGTAGTCATCATTACATTGTACCTCATTAGTAATCCACAATGACATCAAGAATGCAGAGTACTGTCTTTTAAATGAGGGGTGGGCAGCTGTGAAAAACTAGCATTAGCTCTCCAGGAGGACCTGGAGAGCTACACCCCTCAAATTAAAATGTTGCTTCCCAAATGTCCTTCAAAGCTCTGTAGGGATCCTGTTTTGGGATCTTCCTAGGCATGTAGAAGGCATCTGGGGGGCATTTAAAAAAAAAAAAATAACTTTTTTTGCAACATTTTGAAAAAATTGTTTTGATCCAAGGGGTGATGTCCAGTGGTGGACACATGGTGGAAATGCCCTTCATGCTCCCAACAATCCATTTTTGGGCATTTCAGAGCAAAAAAATAATATTTTTTTTTTACCCTTGTGGCCTCTACATAACCCATAGGCCACACTGGGCCTTACCCCTGATTTAAATTATCATTCTAGATACCACTCATGAAAATAACTTTTCAAACTCAGTTGCTTACATTTGTCAAACACTGAAGATCAGGCTATCTACAGGTATAATGCAACAGAAGTTTATACGTTTCTTAAAAATATTTGATTGTTAAAAGCTGAAATCTAAGTACCAAGAGCAATTAAGACAAGATATGCAATAATCTGCATAACATTTACAAAATATACTTAAGTCTTTAAAAAAATACCTTAAAGGATTTTAATCTATAATACCTTTTTGGTGTCTCATCATTTCTCTGTATAAAGTAAAAACTATCCAAACCCTGTTTTCTTGTGCACAGTCAAAAATGTTTAAAAACCAAGAGGGTTAAGAACTTTTTTTTGTATTATCCCAGCTTTTCCAAAGAATTCTCCTTTGTTGGCATCTTGAATATGATACTTTGGTGCTGGGGGGAAAAAAACTGTAGCCAAGTGCCTGTCCTCACATGTTAAATGAACTGGGAAGATGCACCAAGTCAGGCACCTAGCAGGTAAGTGATGAATGGGTATATACAACAAGGATAATATAAAATATGATCACCAGACTAGTCTGTCTTAGTGATAATTTCCATCTATATTCATTAAACAGAACAACACAGCAGAAGTTTTTATGTCAATATGAATCTAAAATAATATGGTCTTTCTACTCAAAGGAAGAATATCGTAAA